>CM075772.1:59786688-60986688 GCA_037974665.1 Ehretia macrophylla | reverse complement strand
TACACTTATTATAATCCAAAATATACTAACTTGAATCTGAAATTTCAGATTCTCCCTTGCATTACATGGCCAAAACAAGGAAATTTGATCAACTTTGCACAATTAAATGAAAACCTAGACATTCTATGACACATGCACTAAGCACAATGCATAAAAAATTCACCTACACCCTACCCAAGCATCTCATTTTCGACCCTCTCAATGCCATGCTTCATTTCAACTACAAAAAAATGCTAAAGATGACACAAAATTCAGATTTGAAAGGCTCAAGGCCAACACACACACACACAAGCATCATTTCTCTCTCAAACTCTCTTTTTCCTCACAAACTCTCTCATTCTCTCTCCTTCTCTCTCCTTCTCTCTCATTTTCGACCATGGCTGCCTCTTGACCTTCCAAGACCTCAAGCATGCTCTCAAGATCTCTCCCAAGCTCGGCCATAGCATCCCAAGCAAGCAAGAAGCAAGGAAGAAGCTCCCTTTATGCATTTTGAAGAGCATTTGTGCTCATTTGCTAAATGTTCAAGAGGTGAGGGCTAAAACTTCATGAAAATCTTTCAAAAAAACCACATGCATGCCCTTAAATGTCTATCTTTGCTTCTGTACTTGAGATATATGTGTGTTCATAAGCTTTTACAACCATGCATGGCAAGATTTTGGGCTAGAATGGGATGATAGATGAAATCGTGCATGTGACAGCTTTTTGTCTTGTTGGTGCGAGGTGATTTTTACTAGACAAATGATATTGAAAATGCGTGAAAATTGGTCGGTAACTAGTTTTGCCAGTTCTGAACATTGTGCCCAGAAATAGGCCAAAGCTAATTTTGACTCTAAGGTCCTCAAAATGGCAAATCATTGAAATGTGTCCAAATATGGAAAATCTGGAAAAATGAAGCAGGTTTTGGCAGATTCACTGACCTTGTAGAACGAACAAGTTTTGACTCAGTAAATGATATCCAAAATGCATGAAATTGGTGTACTGCTAGATTTTTCAGTTCTGGACGTTTTTTGTCAGAAATGGATTAAGGCTAAATCTGACCCTAAGGCCCTCAAAAACGACAAGTATTGAAATGTGTGCAAATCTGGACAGTTTTGTGTAGTCTCACTGTTTTGGCTATAACTATTGAACCCGAACTCCAAATGATGCGTGGTTTGTTTCTAAATTTAGTTCACCCCTTAAGCTTTAATTTGACATCTTGTTAACTGGAATTGGATATTGTTTGCTTGTCTTAATGATTGTGAGAATACAGCCCATTGCAGTGAGGGTTTCACTTAGTGATATGCTTAGAAAAATTATTGTAGCTTCTCTTGTTGTATTAAATGCTTGGGATTGTGGAATTGAGATGTTGTGTGGACTGTTTTGAATACTTGAGGGTGTTTGAATTAATCGATGTATGGCTTGAGTTTGATTTTGAGATGATTTGGGACTTAATCGCATAGGTAAGCACGAATTGGAACCCTAGTAACTAGGTGAATTTGCTAAGTGTTGATCCTTTGGATGTTGTGTTGGATTATGTGTTTAATAGGCTGCCCGTAGTTGCCCTTGTAGCCCTAAATATGATTTCGATGATTTCATGTTGTTAAGTAGGCTTTTCTTGCACCCGGTCCCACGTAGATGCCATTGCATGATGAATAATCTTATTATTTGATTACGTGAACTTTGAAATGAGTTATATGACTTAATTTACATGCATTACATGGCTGCCCGTTTAATGTTCATATAACTCCATGTGCTTTTCAAGTGAAATTACTTGTCATATTGTGCCTCGCTTGTTTACTTGTCAATGTGCAATTTTATGACTGCTCGGAGGCAACCTACTTTATTGTCCTCCTAATGTGATATATTAAATGTCATAAATGTGCATTGCATACAAGGTTGCAACCTTTCATTCTGGCGTGGTAGCGTTCACGCACACCGGGCGGCATCGGGCTTGCCGGTGCAACCGTGACTACCATTGTCCAATTCCCTCTCTCGCTTGGGGGCTATACTTCCTCGGAGAGTTGGGTCGTAGGATTTCGGGGTACATCCGGAGTACACCCATTTGGCGTTATAAGGGGATGATTTGAAGTCGGCCGCAACAACTAATACTAACATGAACTGAGAGCAAAAGCTCACCGTATCCTTTTCACTATGTGTTTAAGTACTCTCGCTTGGTTCTTAGAGGACCTCAGGGAGGAAAGACGGGTAATTGTGTTTCTTTACTTTTATATTACGTTATATACTTGGGTTATATGTCATGCTTTCAAAAAGGGTTTTATATAATTTAACCGAAAAAAGAGTTTCAAATCGTATTTCTCGTTCCCCCTCGCTGAGTTCATAAGGACTCACCTTTTTTTATCATCTCAGGTGAAGAAGACCAGGAACAGGTACTTGAGGACGACGTGCCTAATGATGATTCCTTGGAATGATTACTTGTCCTATGTGCCTTACTTGACTATGGCCATTTTGTGAACAATATGTTGCTTGAAGACTATTTCTTATGTTGCTTGTTGATGTAATTGACCCCGTTGTAATTTGGGTCTACTTTTGGATTGTACTATCTATAACCGGACAAACTCTTTATTTGGTCGTTTGCTTTCGTTTTCTTAATTAGTAGTTACCATAGGCATTTAAACCACTAGATGAACAATCAACTAAGTTAATTCTATCTAATTTCACTTAGGTGCTCATTTGTAAACTAAAAGATAATAGGTACTTGCATGATAGGAAATTGACAAATAAACGGGACATAGTTATCATGTTAGTCTTATTAACCAAACGAGACCTTCAAGATAGACTACTAGGCATATCAGTTGATGACAAAATAGGAGTCCTTAATGGTATTGGATTAATGATTGGAATAATTGAAGCGTTTAGAAATTAGGTCAACTAAAAGGTCTTAAATACTGCCGTTATGCCGCCGATTTTCCAGAAAAACTTTTGGAGTTCTAAGCTAACGTTAAGCATTAATCATAGTGAAACAGTTAAGGACGTAAAATAACGATAATGATTAGCTCATACCCTAGTCTAGCCTCTATAGGTCGGGTTGGGGCGTGACAAGTTACGCGGCGCACAACATACCGTTGGAAAGCTCTCCGCGAGCTCTACGGTGTGGGCAGCAAGCCTGCTCCACTGTGCCTGTTTTCGGAGCCCAAAATCGATGATTTTTAATATTTTCTGGTCACTTTTCTTCTTTTATGCTATTTTTTCATCCCAGATCGTACGTCGTGAGCAGCAAAAAGGACGACAACCAAATCCATCACATTTCTATTACCAAATCCCACGGCACCTTGGGCAAGACAACTTCACTTCACGTAGAGGTTGGGCCCACAAACCGAGGGCGTGGGGCTTGTGACCAAGTATCCGTCGCTTTGGAGCCCATAACTTTTGATCCGTCAGGAGTTATGCGGCGCACAACATACCGTTAGAAGGCTCTACGAGAGCTTTACGACAGGGGGTAACAAGCTTGGCTGGCTATACTTGTTCTTGGGGCCCAAAATCAATCATTTTCATTAGTTTTGGGACAATTTTGTTTTTTTGCGCTATTTGTTAATCCCTAATCGTTCGTTGTGAGCCGCAAAAAGGACAACAACCTAATTCATCACATTTCTATTACCGAATCCCATGGCACCTTGGGCAAGACTACTTCACTTCACGTAGAGGCTGGGCCTGCAAACCGAGGGCGTGGGGCTGGTGCCCAAGTACCCGTTGCTCCCGTGCCCATAACATTTGATCCGTAAGGAGTTACGCGGCGTACAGCATACCGTTGGAAAGCTCTCTGAGAGCTCTACGGCGTTGGCAGTAAGCCTGCTTGGCTGTGCCTATTTTCGTAGCCCAAAATCGATGATTTTTAATAGTTTATGGTCACTTTTGTTCTTTTTACTTTGTTATTTTGTCCCGGATCGTATGTCGTGAGCCGCGAAAAAGACGACAACCTAATTCATCACATTTCTATTACCGAATCCCACAACACCTTAGGCAAGACAACTTCACTTCACGTAGAGGTTGGGCCCGCAAACCGAGGGCGTGGGGCTTGTGACCAGGTATTTGTCGCTCCGGTGCCCATAACTTTTGATCCGTAAGAAGTTTCGCCGCACAAAGCATACTGCTAGAACGCTCTCCGAGAGCTCTACGACGCGGGCACTAAGCTTGGTTGGCTACGCCTGTTTTCAGGGCCCAAAATCGATCATTTTCATCAGTTTCGGGACAATTTTCTCTTTTTGCGCTGTTTTTTCATCCCGGATCGTATGTTATGAGTTACGAAAAGGATGACAACCTAATCCATCACATTCTATTACCGAATCCCATGGCACCTTGGGCAAGACTACTTCACTTCACGTAGAGGCTGGGCATGCAAACCGAGGGCGTGGGACTTATGACCAGTATCCGTCGCTCCGGTGCCCATAACTTTTGATCAGTAAGAAGTTACGCGGCACATAGCAATCCGTTGGAAAGCTCTCCAAGAGCTGTATGATGTGGGGAGCAACCCTGCTCGGCTGTGCCTATTTTCGGAGTCCAAAATCTAACATTTTCAACAGTTTCGGGTCACATTTGTTCTTTTATGCTGTTTTTCCGTCCCAGATCGTACGTCGTAAGCCGCGAAAAGGACGACAACCTAATCCATCACATTTCTATTACCGAATCCTACGACACCTTGGTCAAGACAACTTCACTTCACGTAGAGGCTGGGCTCGCAAACCGAGGGTGTAGGGCTTGAGACCAGGTTTCTGTCGCTTCGGTGCATATAACTTTTGATTCGTAAGGAGTTACGCGGCGCACAACATACCGTTGGAAAGCTCTCCGGGAACTCTACGACAGGGGTAGCAAGCCTGCTCGGCTGCGCCTATTTTTAGAGCCCAAAATTAAACATTTTCATCAGTTTCGGGACACTTTTCTTCTCTTGTAATATTTTTTTATCCCAGATCGTACGTCGTGAGACGCGAAAAGGATGACAACCTAATCCATCACATTTCTATTACCAAATCCCACTGCACCTTGGGCAAGACAACTTCGCACCACGTAGAGCTTGGGCCTGCAAACCGAGGGTGTAGGGCTTGTGACCAGGTATCCGTCGCTATGGTGCCCATAACTTTTGATTCGTAAGTAGTTACGCGGTGCACATCATACCGTTGGAAAGCTCTCCGAGAGCTCTATACTGTGAGCAGCAAGCCTGCTCGGCGGTACCTATTTTCAGAGCCCAAAATCGAACAATTTCAATAGTTTCAGGACACTTTTGTTCTTTTGCGTTGTTTTTTCGTCCCAGATCGTACATCATGAGCCGCGAAAAGGACGACAACCTAATCCATCACATTTCTATTACCGAATCCCACGGTACCTTGGGCAAGACAACTTTACTTCACGTAGAGGTATGGGCCCGCAAATCGAGGGCGTGGGGCTTGTGACTTGGTATCCGTCGCTCCGGTGCCCATAACTTTTGATCTGTAAGGAGTTACGTGGTGCACAGCATACCGTTGGAAACCTCTCCGAGAGCTCTACGACGTGGGCAACAAGCCTGCTCGGCTGTGCCTGTTTTCGGAGTCCAAAATTGAATATTTTCAATAGTTTCAAGTCACTTTTGTTCTTTTATGCTATTTTTTCGTCTAGGATCGTACGTCATGAGCCGCGAAAAGGACGGCAACCTAATCCATCACAATTCTATTACAGAATCCCACGACACCTTGGGCAAGAAAACTTCACATCACGTAGGGGCTGGGCCCGCAAACAGAGTGCGTGGGGCATATGACCAGATATCTGTTGCTCTGGTGCCCATAACTTTTGATCCGTAAGGAGTTACGTGGCGCACAGCATCCGTCGCTCCACCTGCTCGACTGCGCCTATTTTTGGAGCCCAAATCGAACGTTTGCAACAGTTTCGGGACACTTTTCTTCTTTTGTGCAGTTTTTTCATCCTGGATCGTACGTCATGAGCCGCAAAAAAGACGACAACCTAATCCATCACATTTTTATTACTGAATCCCATGGTACCTTGGGCAAAACAACTTCTCTTCACATTGTGGCTGGACCCGAAAACCTAGGCCGTGGGGCTTGTGACCAGGTATCCATCACTTCGGTGACAATAACTTTTGATCGGTAAGGAGTTACGCAGCACACAACATACTGTTAAAAAGTTTTCTGAGAGCTCTATGACGTGGGCAGCAAGCCTGCTCGGTTGTGCCTATTTTTGGAGCCCAAAATCGACCGTTTGCAATAGTTTCGGGACACTTTTTTTCTTTTGCGCTGTTTTTTCGTCCCGGATCGTACGTCGTGAGCAGCAAAAAGGACGACAACCTAATCCATCACATTTCTATTACCGAATCCCATGACACCTTGGGCAAGATAACTTCACTTCACTTAGAGGCTGGGCCCGCAAACCGAGGGCATGGGGCTTGTGACCAGGTACCCGTCGCTTCGGTGCCCATAACTTTTGATCCGTAAGAAGTTACGCAGTGCATAGCATACCGTTGGAAAGCTCTCCGAGAGCTCTATGATGGGGGCAGCCAGCTTGTTAGGCTGCGCCTATTTTCGGAGTCCAAAATCAAACATTTTCATCAGTTTCGGGACAATTTTTTACTTTTGCGCAGTTTTTTTTGTCCCGGATCGTACGTCGTGAGCCTCGAAAAGGACGACAACCTAATCCATCACATTTCTATTACCGAATCCGACGGTACCTTGGGCAAGACAACTTTAATTCATGTAGAGATTGAGCCTGCAAACCGAGAGCGTAGGGCTTGTGACCAGGTATCCATTGCTCCGGTGCCCATAACTTTTGATCCGCAAGGAGTTACGCGGTGCATAACATATCGTTGAAAGCACTCCAAGAGCACTACGACATGGGCAGCAAGCCTACTCAGCTGTACCTATTTTCGGAGCCCGAAATCAAACATTTTCAACAATTTCGGGACACTTTTGTTCTTTTGCGCTATTTTTTTTTTATCCCGGATCATACGTCATGAGCCGCGAAAAGGACGAGAACCTAATCCTTCTCATTTCTATTATCGAATTCCACGACACCTTGGGCAAGACAACTCCACTTCACGTAGAGGCTGGGCTCGCAAACCGAGGGTGTGGGGCTTGTGACCAGGTATCCGTCTCTCCGGTGCACACAACTTTTGATCCGTAAGGAGTTGCGCAACGTACAGTGTGTGAGGCCCGACCTCGATTTGCACGCGATATCTCGTTTCGTGTGCCCTAACCTAGATTTGCATGCCGTGACGTAGGTATAAGAATTGTGTTTGGTTTTGTGTGCCTTGTATCGAATTACGTGCATTCATTTAGGGTTGCATGCATTTACTTGGAAAACGTGCATTCATCTCGTAGTTCGTGCCTTACCTCTTAGTGCGTGCCCAAAACCTAAGAAAGCGTGCCCTCACGCTAATCAAGAAAGCATCTTACACGAAGCACTAGGTCAATAATTAATCCTACAAATCCCACTAACTAATATTAAATTACTAATTCGACCCACTAGAAGACAAAATCTCACAAAAAGCTAGACATTCTTTATTCTTTGTTCCTTATTCCTTATTCTTTGCATATCCCAAAAACACAATTAAAATATTGCTCAACCAAGACAAAAAATTCAGATTCTTGCAATGCCTTGGCCGACCACCTTGTGTGCATTTGTGCTTGCTTGCATAATTCAAAATTGAATCTAGACAATTCTATGACAATTCTATGACACAAAGCAATAAAAAATTAGCTCAAAACCCTCCTCAAAGCTCCAATTCTCGACACAAGCTCCTTGCCCATGCTAGACACTTCAAATGATGCTTCTTGAAGACACAAAATCTGAATTTGCAAAGCTCAAGGCCGACATATGCTTCAAACTTTGCAAAGCTTTTATTTTTCTCTCATTTTCCTTCATTTCCTCTCAATCCTCTCTCATTTCTTCTCTCTCTCTCGGCCTTGGCTGAGTTTCTACACTCCATAGCTTATCTTCATCACTTCATGGTTCATCAAAGCATGCAAGAAGCTAGGAAGCTCGACTAAGCAAGCTAGGTTGCAAGAAACACACATGCAAGCTCTTTGAACCTCCATTTCGGCTTAGGTGAGTTTGCTAGCTTCCATTTCTTTTCTTCTTGTACTAACCACATGCACCTACTAAGAACATGGTTACAAAGCTAGGAAATTAGAGAAAATCGAGTGGTGTCTCGGCTAAGCAAGAAAAAGAGTCAATCTTGTGCAACCATCAAGAGTCTTGTGCATCTTCTTGTTGTTTTGCTAAGGTGAGGGCTAAAACTTCTTGAAAATCTTTCAAAAAACCACATGCATGCCCTTAAATGTCTATCTTTACTTCTGTACTTCAGATATATGTGTGTTCATGAGCTTTTATAAACATGTATGGCAAGATTATTGGCTAGAATGTGATGATAGATGAAATCGTGTATGTGACAGCCCTTTGTCTTGTTGGTGCGAGGTGACTTTTACTAGGTAAATGATGTTACAAATGCGTGAAAATTGGTAGGTAACTAGTTTTGCCAGTTTTGAACACTTTTCGCAGAAATAGACCAAAGCTAATTTTGACTCTAAGGGCCACAAAATGGAAAATTATTAAAATGTGTCCAAATCTGGAAAGTCTGGAAAAATGAAGCTGGTTTTGGCAGATTCACTGACCTTGTAGAACGAACCAGTTTTGACTTAGTGCATGATATGCAAAATGCATGACATTTGGTACGATGCTAGATTTTTCAGTTCTGGACATTTTTGTCAGAAATGGACTAGGCTAAATCGGACCCTAAGGCCCTCAAAAATGACAACTATTGAAATGTGTGCAAATCTGGATAGTCTTGTGCAGTCTCACTGTTTTGGCTATAACTATTGAACCCGAACTTCAAATGATGCGAGGTTTGTTTATGAATTTAGTTCACTTCTTAAGATTTAATTTGACATCTTATTCACTGGAATTGGAGATTGTTGCCTTGTCTTAATAATTGTGAGAATACAGTCCATTGCAGTGAGGGTTTCACTTAGTGAAATGCTTAGAAAAATTATTGTAGCTTCTCTTGTTGTATTAAATGCTTGGGATTGTGGCATTTGGATGTTGTGTGGACTGTTTTGAAAGCTTGAGGGTGTTGGAATTAATCAATGCATGGCTTGAGCTTAATTACGAGATGACATGGGGTTTAATCGCACGGGTAAGCACAAATTGAAACCCTAGTAACTAGGTAAACTCGCTAAGTGTTGATCCTTTGGATATTGTGTTTGATTGTGTGTTTAGTAGGCTGCCCGTAGTTTTCCTCATAGCCCTAAACATGATTGCGATGATTACATGTTGACAAGTAGGCCTTTCTTGCACTCGGTTCCATGTAGATGTCGTTGCATGTTGAATAATCTTATCATTTGATTACGTGAACTTCGAAGTGAGTTATATGACTTGATTTACATGGCTGCCCGTTTAATACTCATATAACTCCATGTGCTTTTTAAGTGAAATTGCATGTCATATCGTGCCTCGCTTGTTTACTTGTCAATGTGCAATCTTATGACTATTCGGAGGCAACCTACTTTGTTGACCTCCAAATGTGATATATTAAATGTCATAAATGTGCATTGCATACAAGGTTGCAACCTTTCATTCTGGCGTGGTAGCATTCACGCACACCGGGCGGCATCGGGCTTGCCGGTGCAACCGTGACTACCATTGTCCAATTCCCTCTCTCGCTTGGGGGCTAGACTTCCTCGGAGAATTGGGTCGTAGGATCTCGGGGTACATCCGGAGTACACCCATTTGCGTGATAAGGGGATGATTTGAAGTCGGCCGCAACAACTGATACTGACATGAACTGTGAGCAAAAACTCACTGTATCCTTTTCACTATGTGTATAAGTACTCTCGCTTGGTTCCTAGAGGACCTCGGGGAGGAAAGACGAGTAATTGTGTTCCTTTACTTTTATATTATGTTATGTACTTACTTGTCAGGGGCGGTGGGACGGGGGGGGGGGGGGCCAAGGGGGGCCCGGCCCCCCCAACTTTTGAAAAAAAAAAAATTGAAGTAGAATTTTTTTTAAAAACAAAGTTCGGCCCCCCCAATTTCTTGAATAAAAAAACGTTATTATCCAAAATAATAAAGAAAAAAACATTGGCTCTTTTTTTTTTTGTCAAAACATGTTGGCTCGAGTCCAAAGCTTTTCCTTAAAAAAAGGATAAAGTGGGTCTCTTTATTACATTTTGTCTCTTGCTATGATTAAATTCAATTTAATTGAAAATAAATAAATTCTTTCTTTTATTCTTCTTCCCGAAACTCATTCTCTTTTGCTTCATCACTTCTTCTTCCATCTCTTTTCTCTAATCCCTCTTCTTAAGTTCTAACCATCTTAAATTCTTTAGTATTGTATAATAAAACATACAACAACATAGTCACGCAAAACTAAGGTAATATATCATACAAATAATAATATTATACTTATTTATTATTTTTTTTGGCTACATAATTTTATGAATGTATAATTTGTTTTGTTATTTTTTTTTATAGCGGATGTGGGTGAAATGAAATTAATTCAAAACACCGAAAGTGCCTAAGGTAAGCAATTTGACTGAAATACTTTTCATTTATTTGATTAATTTTATTTTAACTATAAATTTTATGTAATAATATATAATTTTAGTGGATAAATTTCAGTGAGGTGTAATAATTTTTTGTTAGTGAATTTTAGCTTTTGTTATACCAAGAAAGTTATGAAAATGTCTACATATCAATAATAATAATAAAAACACTATATCTTTTGTTTGTTAGTTTTCTTATATATCTTTTATTATATTGAATTACATTGGAAAAATATTTTTTAAATCTTTTTTTTACTGGCTCAAAAATACTGTATAAAAAACACTGTACAAAATAAAAAAATTCGGCCCCCCAATTTTCAGGTTCTGGCTCCGCCCCTGTTACTTGTGATATATTCATGCTTGCAAAAAGGGTTTTCATAAGTTGAACCGGAAAATGAGTTTCAAACCTATTTCTCGTTCCCCCTCGCTGAGTTCATAAGGACTCACCCTCTTTTATTATCTTAGGTAAAAAAGACCAAGAACAGGTACCCAAGGACGACGTGCCTAACGATGATTCCTTGGAATGATTGCTTGCCCTACGTGCCTTACGTGACTATGGCCATTTTGTGAACAATATGTTGCTTGAAGACTATTTCATTTCTTATGATGCTTGCTATTGTAATGTAAAAGACCCCCGTTGTAATTTGGGGTCTAATTTTGGTTTGTACTGATAATAACTAGATAGACACTACTGTGGTCGTTTTGCTATCGTTATTGGCTAGTATCTATCATAGGATTATGAAGTATCAGGTAAGGATTAAGTAAAATGAACCCATCCAATCTTAAGCAGGTACTCATTGATAAGCTAAGATCAACATGTACGTTTGTAACAAGGATTAGCAAACAAACGAGACATAGTATCATGCTAGGTTATTAATCAAATGAGACTTCGAGACAACTAGTAGGCATTTCAATTGATGACAAATAGTAATCTTTGTTGGAAACGGAATTGAGATTGGAAAATTTGAGGCGTTTTGAGAATTAGGTCAAACTAAAGAGCCCAATTACAATCGTCATGCCGTCGGTTTCTGAAAAATTACGGAGTTTAGGCTAAAACGTTAAGTGTTAAACCCTCTTGAACGATTAAGTACATGATATGACTTGAATGATTAGATCACACCCTAGTCTAACCTTTATAGGTCGGGTTGAGGCGTGACACCTTATAGAAAGAAATGGTATCAGAGCTTAGATTGCTTAAGCCGGGTTTAACTCTCGGACCATGGGTAGAGCCCTAAGGTAATTAGGATGACTTGTCTATATGTTATTGTGTGATAATGTTAAATGTGCCTTCTATGTTCTATGTGCTTAAGTGATTAACATGTCTTAATTGTTTATAGAATTGTGTATCTATATTATGTTGCATATCTTATGCATTAAATTCTTGTTCGTCATATTTCAATAAATTGTGCATCGTAATATGTGCCTATAGATGGTTGGCCCTAGTACCCGCACTACTAATAGGAGCGGTGAGCCCCAAGAGACCAGGGATGCCTATCAAACTAATCCCGACATAGCTATGTTTAATATGATGGCAAATGCCATGGATCGCGTGTCACGAGTGATGGAACGTCAAGATGCACGCGAAACAAGCAACAACAACAACAACAGGAATGATGGTAACCATGGGAGACATAGCAGAATGAGGGAGTTCCTTGACTTTCGCCCATCCAAATTCCACGGGGAAGCTGATGATGAGAAAGCAAAGGCTTGGCTATTTGAGATCGAGAGGATTTTCAGGCCACTTGACTATACTAATGAAGAAAAGGTGGATTTTGCTGTGTTTTTGTTGCACGGAGATGCTGAGCATTGGTGGCACACTGTGGAGGCACTTTGGGAAACAGATCATACACCTCGCTTGTGGGGTAATTTCGTTAAGGCATTCAAGGAGAAATATGTACCTGCAGTTTACATGCAGAGGCGGATTGAGGAATTCATGCACTTGAACCAGGGTAACATGACAGTGGCCCAGTACGAGGCTCGTTTTGACCAATTGTCCCGCTATGCTCAATACATGGTCAGTACTCCGGAGGCGAAGATGTGGAAATTTACGACTGGATTGAGGCCAGAGATTCAGGACCAGTTGGCTTCGCATGACTTTGATACCTATTCTGCTCTCTTTACTGCTGCTTCCCGAATTGAGAAGAGGAAACTTGATAGAGCCGGTTCGAGTCAGCCGAACAAGAAATCATACTAGCCTTCAGGTCAACAGAGGAAATTCCAGAGCCAGAGTCGTAGTCAGGGCCAGAGCCAGAACAGACCAGTGAATAACTGTGGCCCGATTAAAGCGCCATCAGCCTCTTCCACTCGCGGATCCACGGGTAGTTCACCTGCTACTCAGTCTGTCAATTGTTCTTACTGTGACAAGAAGGGTCATACCGAGGACCAGTGCTTGAAGAAGTCAGGACGATGTGTGCGGTGTGGCAGTGATCAGCATTAGACCAAGGATTGCCCTAAATGGCAACCAGGACAAAATTAGGTTAAACCAACTGGTAGAGGCAAGACTCCAGTTCCTAGAGTTCAGGCTCGAGCTTATGTTATTGAGTGTGAGGAGCTTCCAGAAGAAACCACTGTTGTTGAAGGTACATTCTTCATACTGAATCAACCTATTAGGGCGCTAATTGATCCGGGTGCTACTCATTCATTTATTACTCCCTTATGTGTGCAACGTGTGAAACTACAAGTTGTATGTTTGCCTTACGAAGTAGAAGTTGGTACTCCGATGGGTTCTAAACTTGTTACTAGCTTAGCTTATAAAGCATGTAAAATCCAAATTAAAGATAGGAAATTCTCGGCCAATCTTATTGTATTACCTTTTCGAGACTATGAGGTCATCTTAGGGATGGACTGGTTGGCAAAGCATCATGCCCAACTAGATTGCCGAACGAAGATTGTAACATTCCGGATACCTGGTCAACTAATATTGGAAGTCATGGGTCGAAGAGATTTCACTGGGAGTTCCATCATTTCATCTACGAAAGAAGTGAAATCATTGAGAAAAAGGGTGTAATGGATACTTAGCTTACCTCATTAACAAGCCGTCGGACAAAGCTAAGTTGGAGGAGATGCCAGTGATCAAAGACTATGCGGATGTGTTTCCAGAAGAATTGCTCGGTTTACCCCCAAATCGGGAGATCGAGTTCATTATAGAGTTACTGCCTGATTCCCAGCCGATATCTAAAGCTCCCTATCGTATGGCACTAGCCGAGCTACAAGAATTGAAGGACCAATTGCAAGGTTTGTTGAAGAAGGGGTTTGTTCAACCAAGTTCTTCTCCATGGGGTGCGCCAGTCCTATTTGTAAAGAAGAAAGACGGAACGCTGAGGCTATGCATCGATTACCGAGGATTGAACCAAGTGACTGTCAAGAATAAATACCTACTTCCAGTGATCGACGAGTTGTTTGATCAACTTCAAGGAGCCAAAGTGTATTCGAAACTCGACTTGAGGCAAGGGTACTATCAGTTGCGGATCAAAAAGGAGGATGTGCCTAAAACGGCTTTCAGGCAAGATATGGGCATTATGAATATGTGGTGATGCCATTTGGACTAACTAATGTCCCTGCAGCTTTTATGGACTTGATGCACAGGGTGTTTCAACCCTACTTGGACCAATTTGTGGTGATCTTCATTGATGATATTTTGGTATACTCGAAATCCGAGGCTGAGCTTGAAATACTTGTTCTCACAAAAAGAGTTGAATATGAGGCAAAGGCGGTGGATGGAGCTTTTGGATGATTATAACTGCACAATCAATTATGTCCCCGGTAAAGGGACTGTTGTTGCAGATGCCTTAAGTAGGAAAGCGAGCATGGCAAAACTGGAAGTCAAAGTACAGGAGTTGTTGGAGGAAGCATTTTTTGTGGAAACCACAATTGACTCGGAAATGGTTACTTTTTGCCACTACACAGGTTCAATCGACCTTGTTGTTTGAATTACGAGAGGCTCAATAGAAGGACCAATAGTTTCAGAAGATTAAAGAAAGCAACACAAATTTCAAGTTTCATGATGATGGTGTTTGGAGGTTTAGGAATCAGATTTGTGTTCCTAATGAGCCAGAGCTGAAAAAAGAAGATTCTTGAAGAAGCCCATAATTCAAGATACACTATTCACCCTGGCGGAACAAAGATGTATTGGGATTTGAAGCAACACTATTGGTAGAGTAACATGAAGAGAGAGATCGCGGAGTTTGTGGCACGGTGTTTGACTTGCCAGAGAGTCAAAACGGAACATCAACGACCAGCAGGTTTACTTCAGCTGTTGGAGATTCCTCAATAGAAATGGGAACATATAACAATGGACTTTGTTATGGACCTGCCCAGGTCACAAAAGGGTCTTGATGCCGTTTGGGTCATAGTGGATAGATTGACTAAGTCAGCACATTTTCTACCGATGAACAAGGAGGATAGTCCTGAGAAATTAGGAGATATGTATGTGGCGGAGATTGTAAGATTGCACGGGATGCCTGTGAGTATTTTATCAGATAGGTATCCTCGTTTTACTTCCCGATTCTGGAAGAGATTGCAAGAAGCTTTGGGAACGAAGTTGAGTTTCAGCACGGCTTATCACCCTCAGACTGATGGACAATATGTGAGAACTATTCAGATTCTAGAGGATATGCTGAGGGCGTGTGTTTTAGACTTCGGGAAAGGTTGGGAGAAATGCCTGTCTCTAGTGGAGTTCGCTTATAATAATAGTTATCAGGCCACTATCGGGATGGCCCCATTTGAGGCATTGTATGGACGTAAGTGTCGATCCCCAATTTACTGGGATGTAGTAGGTGAGACAAAGACTTTTGACCCGACCCTTCTACCTGAACTTATGAAGACTATTGATAATATCCACCACGTCCGGAAACAGATGCTTACCGCCCAGAGCAGGCAGAAAAGTTATGCAGACCGACGGAGACGGAGCCTAGAGTTCGGGGTCGGCGACAAGGTGTTCTTGAAGATATCACCCCGGAGGGGACTAATTAAACACGGCAAGGGTCGAAAGTTGAGCCCGAGGTTTGTAGGACCATTCGAGATAATTGAGAAGGTTGGCAAGTTGGCGTATCGCCTGGAACTACCCCAAAACCTCTCTAATATTCACGACATCTTTCATGTTTCGATGCTGCGGAAGTATCACCCTGATCCATCGCATATCTTGGAGCCAGAGCCGTTACAGCTTCGGGAGAACTTGTCTTATGAAGAGAAGCCCATTCGGATCCTAGACCAGCAAGATCGAGAGCTGCGCAGTAAATCTATACCGATGGTGAAAGTGTTGTGGGATCATCATGGAGTTGAAGAAGCAACGTGGGAAAGGCGAGACCAAATGGAGCAACAATATCCAACTTTATTTCAAAGGTAATATTGAATTTCGGGACGAAATTCTTTTAAGGAGGGGAGGATGTGAGGCCCGATCTTGATTTGCGTGCGATACCTCATTTCGTGTGCCCTAACTTAGATTTGTGTGCTGTGACCTAGGTTTAAGAATTGCGTTTCATTTTGTGTGCCTTGCATCGAATTACGTGCAATCATTTAGGGTTGCGTGCATTTACTTGGGAAATGTGCATTCATCTCATAGTTCGTGCCTTACCTCTTAGTGCTTGCCCAAAACCTAGGAAAGCGTGCCCTCACGCTAATCAAGAAAGCATCTTACATGAAGCACCAGGTCAATAATTAATCCTACAAATCTCACTAACTAATATTAAATTACTAATTCAACCCACTAGAAGACAAAATCTCACAAAAAGCTAGACATTCTTTATTCTTTATTCCTTATTCCTTATTCTTTGCATATCCCAAAAACACAATTAAAATATTGCTCAACCAAGACAAAAAATTCAGATTCTTGCAATGCCTTGGCCGACCACCTTGTGTGCATTTGTGCTTGCTTGCATAATTCAAAATTGAACCTAGACAATTCTATGACAATTCTATGACACAAAGCAATAAAAAATTAGCTCAAAACCCTCCTCAAAGCTCCAATTCTCAACACAAGTTCCTTGCCCGTGCTAGACACTACAAATGATACTTCTTGAAGACACAAAATCTGAATTTGCAAAGCTCAAGGCCGACATATGCTTCAAACTTTGCAAAACTTTTATTTTTCTCTCATTTTCCTTCATTTCCACTCATTCATCTCTCATTTCTTCTCTCTCTCTCGGCCTTGGCTGAGTTTCTACACTTCATAGCTTATCTTCATCACTTCATGGTTCATCAAAGCATGCAAGAAGCTAGGGAGCTCGACTAAGCAAGCTAGGTTGCAAGAAACACACATGCAAGCTCTTTGAACCTCCATTTCGGCTTAGGTGAGTTTGCTAGCTTCCATTTCTTTTCTTCTTGTTCTAACCACATGCACCTACTAAGAACTTGGTTACAAAGCTAGGAAATTAGAGAAAATCGAGTGGTGTCTCGGCTAAGCAAGGAAAAGAGTCAATCTTGTGCAACCATCAAGAGTCTTGTGCATCTTCTTGTTGTTTTGCTAAGGTGAGGGCTAAAACTTCTTGAAAATCTTTCAAAAAAGCACATGCATGCCCTTAAATGTCTATCTTTACTTTTATACTTGAGATATATGTATGTTCATGAGCTTTTATAAACATGCATGGCAAGATTTTTGGCGAGAATGTGATGATAGATGAAATCGTGTATGTGACAGCCCTCTGTCTTGTTGGTGCGAGGTGATTTTGACTAGGTAAATGATGTTGAAAATGCGTGAAAATTGGTAGGTAACTAGTTTTGCCAGTTTTGAACACTTTTCATAATAGACCAAAGCTAATTTTGACTCTAAGGACCTCAAAATGGAAAATTATTAAAATGTGTCCAAATCTGGAAAGTCTGGAAAAATGAAGCAGGTTTTGGCAGATTCACTGACCTTGTAGAATGAACCAGTTTTGACTTAGTGAATGATATCCAAAATTCATTACATTTGGTTTTCTACTATATTTTTCAGTTCTGGACATTTTTTTCAGAAATGGACTAAGGCTCAATCTGACCCTAAGGCTCTCAAAAACGACAAGTATTGAAATGTGTGCAAATCTAGACAGTTTTGTGCAGTCTCACTGTTTTGGCTATAACTATTGAACCCGAACTCCAAATGATGCGAGGTTTGTTTTTGAATTTAGTTCACTTATTAAAATTTAATTTGACATCTTATTCACTGGAATTGCAGATTGTTGGCTTGTCTTAATGATTGTGAGAAAATAGTCCATTGCAGTGAGGGTTTCACTTAGTGAAATGCTTAGAAAAATTATTGTAGCTTCTCTTGTTGTATTAAATGCTTGGGATTGTGGCATTTGGATGTTGTGAGGACTGTTTTGAATGTTTGAGGGTGTTGGAATTAATCAATGCATGGCTTGAGCTTAATTACGAGATGACTTGGGGTTTAATCGCACGGGTAAGCACGAATTGAAACCCTAGTAACTAGGTAAACTCGCTAAGTGTTGATCCTTTGGATATTGTGTTTGATTGTGTGTTTAGTAGGCTGCCCGTAGTTGCCCTCATAGCCCTAAACATGATTTCGATGATTACATGTTAACAAGTAGGCCTTTCTTGCACCCGGTTCCACATAGATGTCGTTGCATGTTGAATAATCTTGTTGTTTGATTACGTGAACTTCGAAGTGAGTTATATGACTTGATTTACATGGCTTCCCGTTTAATACTCATATAACTCCATGTGCTTTTTAAGTGAAATTGCCTGTCATATCGTGTCTCGCTTGTTTACTTGTCAATGTGCAATCTTATGACTGTTCGGAGGCAACCTACTTTGTTGACCTCCAAATGTGATATATTAAATGTCATAAACGTGCATTGCATACAAGGTTGCAACCATTCATTCTGGCGTGGTAGTGTTCACATACACCGGGCGGCATCGGGCTTGCCGGTACAACCGTGACTACCATTGTCCAATTCCCTCTCTCGCTTGGGGGCTAGACTTTCTCGGAGAGTTGGGTCATAGGATTTCGGGGTACATCCGGAGTACACCCATTTGGCGTGATAAGGGAATAATTTGAAGTCGGCCGCAACAACTGATACTGACATGAACTGAGAGCAAAAGCTTACCGTATCCTTTTCACTATGTGTATAAGTACTCTCGCTTGGTTCCTAGAGGACCTCGGGGAGGAAAGACGAGTAATTGTGTTCCTTTACTTTTATATTATGTTATGTACTTACTTGTGATATATTCATGCTTGCAAAAAGGGTTTTCATAAGTTGAACCGGAAAATGAGTTTCAAACCTATTTCTCGTTCCCCCTCGCTGAGTTCATAAGGACTCACCCTCTTTTATCATCTCAGGTGAAGAAGACCAAGAACAGGTACTCGAGGACGACGTGCCTAACGATGATTCCTTGGAATGATTGCTTGCCCTACGTGCCTTACGTGACTATGGCCATTTTGTGAATAATATGTTGCTTGAAGACTATTTCATTTCTTATGATGCTTGCTATTTAATGTAAAAGACCCCCGTTGTAATTTGGGATCTAATTTTGGTTTGTACTAATAATAACTAGATAGACACTACTATGATCGTTTTGCTATTGTTATTGGCTAGTATCTATCATAGGATTATGAAGTATCAGGTATGGATTAAGTAAAATGAACCCATCCAATCTTAAGCAGGTACTCATTGATAAGCTAAGATCAACATGTACGTTTGTAACAAGGATTAGCAAACAAACGAGACATAGTATCATGCTAGGTTATTAATCAAACGCGACTTCCAAACAACTGGTAGGCGTTTCAATTGATGATAAATAGTAATCTTTGTTGGAAACGAAATTGAGATTGGAAAATTTGAGGCGTTTTGAGAATTAGGTCAAACTAAAAAGCCCAATTACAGCCGTCATGTGAGGCCCGACCTCGATTTGCATGCAATATTTCGTTTCGTGTGCCCTAACCTAGATTTGCGTGCCTTGACCTAGGTTTAAGAATTGTGTTTCGTTTTGTGTGCCTTGCATTGAATTACGTGCATTCATTTAGGGTTGCGTGCATTTACTTGGGAGACGTGCATTCGTCTTGTAGTTCGTGCCTTATCTCGTAGTACGTGCCCTAAACCTAGGAAAGTATGCCCACACGTTAATCAAGAAAGCATCTCACACGAAGCACTAGATCATTAATTAATCCTACAAACTCCACTAACTAATATTAAAATGCTAATTCAACTCACTAGAAGACGTTGCACCAAAAGCTAGACATTCTTATTCTTTATTCCTTATTCTTTTGCACTTTCCAAACACACAATTAAATAATGCTCAAAAGATGACAAAGATTCAGCATTTTTCAAGCCTTGACCGACCATGTAGGAGCATGTGATCAAGCTTTACAATTTCAAAGTTCATGCTTAGACAAGTTATGACACAATGCATAAAAAATTAGCTCAAAACCCTCCTCAAAACTCCAAATCTTGACACAAGCTCCTTGCCCATGCTAGGATGATTCAAATTGTGCTTCTTGAAGACACAAATCTGAAATTTACAAGCTCAAGGCCGACATATGCTTCAAACTTTGCAAAACTTTAATTTTTTTTTCTTCATTTTCTCTCATTTCCTCTCATTCTTCTCTCTCCCTCTCATTCTTCTTTCTCTCTCTTGGCCTTGGCTAAGTTTCTACACTCCATAGCTTATCTTCATCACTCCATGGTTCATCAAGGCATGCAAGAACCTAGGGAGCTCGACTAAGCAAGCTAGGTTGCAAGAAACACACATGCAAGCTCTTTGAACCTCCATTTCGGCTTAGGTGAGTTTACTAGCTTCCATTTCTTTTCTCCTTGTTCTAACCACATGCACCTACTAAGAACTTGGTTATAAAGCTAGGAAATTAGAGAAAATTGAGTGGCGTCTCGGCTAAGCAAGGAAAAGAGTCAATCTTGTGCAACCATCAAGAGTCTTGTGCATCTTCTTGTTGTTTTGCTAAGGTGAGGGCTAAAACTTCTTGAAAATCTTTCAAAAAACCACATGCATACCCTTAAATGTCTATCTTTACTTCTGTACTTGAGATATATGTGTGTTCATGAGCTTTTATAAACATGCATGGCAAGATTTCTGGCTAGAATGTGATGATAGATGAAATCGTGTATGTGACAGCCCTTTGTCTTGTTGGTGCGAGGTGATTTTGACTAGGTAAATGATGTTTCAAATGCGTACAAATTGGTAGGTAACTTGTTTTGCCAGTTTTAAACACTTTTCACAGAAATAGAGAAAAGCTAATTTTGATTCTAAAGTCCTCAAAATGGCAAATTATTAAAATATGTCCAAATCTGGAAAGTCTGGAAAAATGAAGCAGGTTTTGGCAGATTCACTGACCTTGTAGAACGAACCAGTTTTGACTTAGTGAATGATATCCAAAATACATGAAATTTGGTGTGATGCTATATTTTTCAGTTCTGGACATTTTTGTAAGAAATGGACTAAGGCTAAATCTGACACTAAGGCCCTCAAAAACGACGAGTATTGAAATGTGTGCAAATTTGGACAGTTTTGTGCAGTCTCACTGTTTTGGCTATAACTATTGAACCCGAACTCCAAATGATGCGAGGTTAGTTTCTGAATTTAGTTCACTCCTTAAGATTTAATTTGAAATCTTATTCATGGGAATTGGATATTGTTGACTTGTCTTAATGATTGTGAGAAAACAGTCCATTGCAGTGAGGGTTTCACTTAGTGAAATACTTAGAAAAATTATTGTAGCTTCTCTTGTTGTATTAAATGATTGGGATTGTGGCATTTGGATGTTGTGTGGACTGTTTTGAATGCTTGAGGGTGTTGGAATTAATCAATACATGGCTTGAGCTTAATTACGAGATGACTTGGGGTTTAATCGCACGGGTAAGCACGAATTAAAACCCTAGTAACTAGGTAAACTCGCTAAGTGTTGATCCTTTGGATATTGTGTTTGATTATGTGTTTAGTAGGCTGCCCGTAGTTTCCCTCATAGCCCTAAACATGATTTCAATGATTAGATGTTGACAAGTAGGCCTTTCTTGCACCCGGTTCCACGTAGATGTCGTTGCATGTTGAATAATCTTGTTATTTGATTACGTGAACTTCGAAGTGAGTTATATGACTTGATTTATATGGTTGCCCGTTTAATACTCATATAACTCCATGTGCTTTTTAAGTGAAATTGCCTGTCATATCGTGTCTCGCTTGTTTACTTGTCAATGTGCAATCTTATGACTGTTCGGTGGCAACCTGCTTTGTTGACCTCCAAATGTGATATATTAAATGTCATAAATGTGCATTGCATACAAGGTTGCAACCTTTCATTCTTGAGTGGTAGCGTTCACGTACACCGGGCGGCATCGGTCTTGCCGGTGCAACCGTGATTACCATTGTCCAATTCCCTCTCTCGCTTGGGGGCTAAACTTCCTCGGAGAGTTGGGTCATAGGATTTCGGGGTACATCCGGAGTACACCCATTTGGCGTGATAAGGGGATGATTTGAAGTCGGCCGCAACAACTGATACTAACATGAACTGAGAGCAAAAGCTTACCGTATCCTTTTCACTATGTGTATAAGTACTATCGCTTGGTTCCTAGAGGACCTCGGGGAGGAAAGACGGGTAATTGTGTTCCTGTACTTTTATATTATGTTATGTACTTACTTGTGATATATTCATGCTTGCAAAAAGGGTTTTCATAAGTTGAACTGGAAAATGAGTTCCAAACCTCTTTCTCGTTCCCCATCGGTGAGTTCATAAGGACTCACCCTCTTTTATCATCTCAGGTGAAGAAGACCAAGAACAGGTACCCGAGGACGATGTGCCTAATGATGATTCCTTGGAATGAATGCTTGCCCAATGTCCTTACATGACTATGGCCATTTTGTGAACAATATGTTGCTTGAAGACTATTTCATTTCTTATGATGCTTGCTATTGTAATGTAAAAGACCCCCGTTGTAATTTGGGGTCTAATTTTGGTTTGTACTGATAATAACTAGATAGACATTACTGTGGTTGTTTTGCTATCGTTATTGGCTAGTATCTATCATAGGATTATGAAGCATCAGGTAAGGATTAAGTAAAACGAACTCATCCAATCTTAAGTGGGTACTCATTGATAAGCTAAGATCAACAGGTATGTTTGTAACAAGGATTAACAAACAAACGAGACATAGTATCATGCTAGGTTATTAATCAAACGAGACTTCAAGACAACTAGTAGCATTTCAATTGATAAATAGTAATATTTGTTGGAAATGAAATTGAGATTGGAAATTTTGAGGCGTTTAGAGAACTAGGTCAAACTAAAGAGCCCAATTACAGCCGTTATGCTGCCGGTTTTCTGGAAAAATTGTGGAGTCTAGGCTAAACATTAAGTGTTAAACTTTCATGAACGATTGAGTACGAGACATGACTTGAATGTTTAGATCACACCCTAGTCTAACCTTTATAGGCTGGGTTGGGGCGTGACACGTCATGCTGCCGGTTTTCCAAAACATTGCAGAGTTTAGGCTAAAACGTTAAGTGTTAAACCTTCTTGAATGATTAAGTACGTGATATGACTTGAATGATTAGATCACACCCTAGTCTAACCTTTATAGGTCAGGTTGGGGCATGACACAGTGTTACACCCTAACCCGACCTATGGAGGCTAGACTAGGGTGTGACCTAAATCATTATCGTTATTTCACACACTTAGCCTTTTGTTATGATTTAATGCTTAACGTTGGCCTAGAACTCCAAAAGTTTTTCCGAAAACCGGCAGCATGACGGCTATATTTAGGACCTTTGGTTTGACCTATTTTCTAAACTACCTCAAATCCTTTAATCATTGATTCAATTCTAATTAAAATTTCCTATTTTGTTATCAATAGATATGCCCACTAATTTATCTCGATAGTCTCGTTTGATTGACAAGCCTAGCATGATAACTATGTCTCGTTTATTTGCCAGTTTCCTATCATGCAAGTACCTATTATCCTTTAGTTTACAAATGAGCACCTAAGAGAAATTAGATAAAATTAACTTAGTTGATTTTTTACCTAGCGGTTTAATTGCTTACGATAACTACTATTCAAGATAATAAAAGTAAACAACAAAATAAAGAGTTCGTCCGGTTGTAGATAGTACAATTCCAAAATTAGACTCAAATTACAACGGGGTCATTTACATCAACAAAATAAGTATTCTTCAAAGCAAGCATAACGTTCACAAAATAGCGACAGTCAGGCAAGGCACATAAGGCATGTAATCATTCCAGGGAATCATCAACGAGCATATTTTTCTCGGGTACCTGTTCTAGATGTTCTTCACCTGTGATGATAAATAGGGTGCTTCCTTATGAACTCAGCGAGGGGGAACGAGAAATAATATTTTGAAATCCTTTTCCGGTTAAACTTTATGAAAACTCCTTTGAAAACATGTCAAACAGAACAAGTAAGCTCATAATATAAAAAATATATATAAATGAACACATTTACCCGTCTTTCCTCCCCGAGGTCCTCTAGGAACCAAGCGAGAGTACTTAAGCACATAGTAAAAAGGATACGGTGAGCTTTCGCTCTCGAGATCAATCGGTGAGCATTTGCTCTCAAGATCATTTTCGATAACAATTGTTGCGGCCGACTTCAATTATCCACTTATCGCTCCCAATTGGGTGTACTCTGGATGTACTCCGAAAACCTATGACCCAACTCCCCGAGGGTGGAATGCCAAGCGAGAGAGGGAATTGGACCATGGTAGTCACGGAAGCACCGGCAAGCCCTATGCCGCCTAGCGTTCGTGAAACGCTACCATGCCACAATGAAAGGTTGCAACCTTGTATGCAATGCACATTTATAACATTTAACATATCACATTAGGAGGACAACAAAGTAGGTTGCCTCTGAGCAATTTCAAGATCACATATTGTCAAGTAAACGAATGAGGCATGCTTAACATGAATTTTCACTTTATAAAACATGTAGAGTCATATGACCATTAAACTGGCAGCCGAGTGACACATATAAATCAAGTCATATAACTCATTTCGGGGTTCACGTATCAAGTATTAACATTGTACAAGCATGCAACGACATTTATACGAGACCGGATACAAGAATAGCTCACTTAGCAACATGCAATCATCGAAAATCACATTTAGAGCTATAAGGACAAATACAGGCAGCCTATTAACCACACAATTTGACACATTTAACCAATAGGCCATCTCTTAACAAAATTCATAAGCGTTAGGGTCTCAATTCCGTGCTTAAATGTGCGATTAAGCAAGCCATTCATCGATTAATGATCCCAAACGATACATCAATCACATTAAGCAACTTCAACCAACCACAACAGTCCACACAACATCCAAGTGCCACAATTCCAAGCATTCAATACCCCAAGCAAGGTCTCAACATGATTCTAAGCACATCACTAAACAAAACCCTCACTGCAATGGTCTGTTTTCCCACTTTCGATTAGACAAGCAAACAATCTCCAATTTCAGTGAAAAAGTGTCAATTAAAGCTTAATGAGTTATTTAAATCTAGGAACAAACCTTGCATCATTTGGAGTTCGGACTTAGAAGTTATGGCCAAAACCGTGAGACTATGTAAAACTGTCCAGTTTTAGACACATTACGATTTTTGCTATTTTTGAGGGTCTTAGAGTCAGAATTGGCTTTAGTCTATTTCTGGAAAAAATGTCCAGAACTGCAAAATCTAGTATCTTATAAATTTTCATGCAATTTCAAACATTTACTAGGTCAAAAACGCTTCATTCTACAGAGCCAGAAATCTATTTCATTTTTCCAATTCTTCCAGATTTAGACACCTCACGATGTTTGACCATTTTGGAGGCCTTCGAGTCAGAATTGGCCTTAGCCTATTTCTATTAAAAATGCTCAAAACTGGTAAAAATAGTGTCCTACCAATTTTCATGCATTTGTGACATCATTTACTAGGCCAAATTCACTTCGCACTACCAAGTCAGAAATCTGCCAGCTATGCGATTTTTACTTATCTTCAAGTTCTAGCCAAAAATCTAGTCATGCATGGTCATATAAGCTCATGTACACACATATACAACAACTACAGAGGTAAATATAGTCATATGAAGGCATGCATGTGATTTTTGAAAGCTATAGATGAAGATGCACAATGCTCTTGAAGATGCACAAAAAGGTCTTCTCTCCTTGCTTGGCCGAGAGATAGCTTGAGGTTCTCTAATTCCTAGCTTAGTTACCATGTTCTTAGTATGTGCATGTGGTTAGAACAAAACGAAATGAAATAAAAGCTATCAAACATACCTAGGCCAAAATGAAGAGTTCTATGAGCTTGCATGCAATTTTTCTTGCTTCTTGCTTGCTTGGACTGTCATGGACGAGTTTCTTAGAGTCCTTGAGTGCCTAGGAGAACCTTAGAAGATGAGCTTGAGCCATGGAGCTTGAGGATGCAGCCTTGGCCGAGAGAGAGAGGGGAAATGAGAGAACGAGAGTTTTGGAGAAAGAAATGATGCGTTTGTGTATGTGGTCAGCCTTCAGCTACTAAAATTCTGAATTTGTGTCATCTATTAAGCATGTTTGAATTGTTTTTTGGCATAGCATTGCAAAGGCCAAGAATGGCGGCTTTGGGTAGGATATTTAGGAGTTTTTTTTATGCATTGTTTTATGTGTTGGTGTCATAGCTTGTCTAGGTTTGATTTTGAAATTGCAAAGCATGCTACAAGGCCTTGGTTTGGCTGACCAAGGTGCTTAGAAATCTGAAATTTCAGATTCAAATTGTGGTATTATAAGTTGTAATAAGTGTGGAATTTTGAGGAGCATGGATTTTGCAAAAGAATAAAGAATAAGGAATAAAGAATGTCTAGTGTTTAGCGTTTCGTCTTTTAGTGCATTGACTTAGGATTAGAATATAGTAAGTGGAGTTTGTAGGATTATTCTATAGTCTAGTGCTTCGTGTAGGATGCTTTCTTGATTAGCGTGTAGGCACATTTTCCTAGGTTCTAGGGCACGAGCTACGAGATAGACAAGAACTTTGTGGTATGGCACGTACTTCAAGACTAAGGCACATACTTCAAGGTAAGTACACGGATTCTAATGCAAATGCACATAATCCTAGGTGAATTCACGCAAACCAATGCAAGGTACATAGTTCAATGTAATGCACGTAAACCTAGGCACGACTCTATATCTAGGTTACAATATGCAGTTCAAGGTTAGGGCACACGAAACAAGGTAACACACGTATATCGAGGTCAGGGCACATATATCTAGGTATCTCACGTCAGTTAGGGATTAGGGCACACCATTCTAGGTTAAGGCACATATGACGAGGCATGCACAAAAATCAAGACAAGGCACGTAATCCAAGGTCAGTCATATAATTCTGGGTCTAAGGCACGCAAATCGAGGTAAGACACATTATTCAGGGTCGGGCCTCACATACAGCATACCGTTGGAAAGCTCTCTGAGAGCTCTACAATGGTGGCAGCAAGCCTAGTTGGCTACGCCCATTTTTGGGGCCCAAAATCGATCGTTTTCATCAGTTTCGGGACACTTTTCTTTTTTTGCGCTATTTTTTAATCCCGGATCGTACGTCGTGAGCCGCGAAAAGGACGACAACCTAATCCATCACATTTCTATTACCAAATCCCACGGCACCTTGGGCAAGACTACTTCACTACACGTAGAGGCTGGGCCTGCAAACTGAGGGCGTGGGGCTTGAGACCATGTATTCGTCACTTCGGTGCCCATAACTTTTGATCCGTAAGGAGTTACGCGGGGCACAGCATACCGTTGAAAAGTTCTCCTTGAGCTCTACGACGGGGGCAGCAAGCCTGCTCAGCTACGCCTGTTTCGGAGCCCAAAATTGAACGTTTTCATCAGTTTCGGGACACTTTTCTTCTCTTGCACTATTTTTCGTCCTGGATCGTACGTCGTGAGCCGCGAAAAGAACGACAACCTAATCCATCACATTTCTATTACCGAATCCCACGACACCTTGGGCAAGACTACTTCACTTCATGTAGTGGCTGGGCCCGTAAACCGAGGGCGTGGGGCTTGTGACCAGGTATCTGTCGCTTCAGTGCCCATAAATTTTGATCCGTAAGGAGTTACGCGGCGCACAACATTCTGTTGGAAAGCTCTCTGAGAGCTCTACGGTGGGCAGCAAGCCTGAGCGGCTGTGCCCATTTTCGGAGCCCAAAATCGATGATTTTCAACAGTTTCAGGTCACTTTTGTTCTTTTACGCTGTGTTTTCGTCCCGGATCGTACGTTGTGAGCTGCGAAAAGGACGATAACCTAATCCATCACATTTCTATTACTAAATCCCATGGTACCTTAGGCAAGACAACTTTACTTCACGTAGAGGTATGAGCCCGCAAACCGAGGGCTTGGGGCTTGTGACTGGGTATCCGTCACTCCGGTGCCCATAACTTTTGATTTGTAAGGAGTTACACGGCGCACAACATACCGTTGGAAAGCTCTCTGAGATCTCTACGTCGGTGGCAGCAAGCCTAGTTGGCTACGCCCATTTTCGGGGAACAAAATCGAACGTTTTCATCAGTTTCTGGACACTTTTCTTTTTTTGCGCTGTTTTTTCATCCCGGATCGTACGTCGTGAGCCACAAAAAGGACAACAACCTAATCCATCACATTTCTAATACCAAATCCCCTGGCACCTTGGGCAAGACAACTTCACTTCATATAGAGGTTGGGCCCGCAAACCGAGGGCGTGGGACTTGTGACCAGGTATCCGTCGCTCCGGTGCCCATAACTTTTGATCCGCAAGGAGTTACGCGACGCACAGCATACCGTTGGAAAGCTCTCCGAGAGCTCTACGAAGGGGCAGCAAGCTTGGTTGGCTATGCCAGTTTTCGAGGCCCAAAATCGATCATTTTCATCAATTTTGGGATAATTTTCTTTTTTTGCGCTGTTTTTTCATCCCGGATCGTACGTTGTGAGTCGCGAAAACGACAACAACCTAATCCATCACATTTGTATTACCGAATCCCACAGCACCTTGGGCAAGACAACTTCACTTCAAGTAGAGGCTGGGCCTGCAAACTGAGGGCGTGGGGCTTGTGACTAGGTATCCATTGCTCCGGTGCCCATAACTTTTGATCCGTAAGGATTTACGCGGCGCACAACATACCATTGTAAAGCTCTCCGAGAGCTCTACGACATGGGGAGCAAGCTTACTCGGTTGAGCCTATTTTTGGAGCCCAAAATCGAACATTTTCAACAGTTTCGGGTCACTTTTGTTCTTTTATGCTGTTTTTTCGTCTCGGATCGTACGTCGTGAGCCGCGAAAAGGACGACAACCTAATCCATCACATTTCTATTACCGAATCCCACGGCACCTTCGGCAAGACAAGTTCACTTCACGTAGAGGCTGGGCCCGCAAACCGAGGCATGGGGCTTGTGACCAGGTATCCATCGCTCCGGTGCCCATAAATTTTGATCCGTAAGGAGTTACGCGGCGCACAACATACCGTTGGAAAGCTCTCCGAGAGCTCTACGACATGGGCAACAAGCCTTCTCGGTTGTGCCTATTTTCAGAGCCCAAATTCAAACATTTTCAACAGTTTCAGGTCACTTTTGTTCTTTTACGGTGTTTTTTTATCCCGGATCGTACATCATGAGCCGCGAAAAGGATGATAACCTAATCCATCACATTTCTATTAACGAATCCCACAACACCTTAGGCATGACAACTTCGCTCCATGTAGAGGTCGGGCCCGCAAACCGAGGGCGTGTGGCTTGTGACCAGGTATTCGTCGTTCTAGTGCCCATAACTTTTGATCCGCAAGGAGTTACGCGGTACACAACATACTGTTGGAAAGCTCTCCGAGATCTCTACGACTTGAGCAGGAATCCTGCTCGACTGCGCCTATTTTCGGAACACAAAATTGAACATTTTCACCAGTTTCGGGACACTTTAGTTCTTTTGCACTATTTTTTCATCCCGGATTGTACATCGTGAGCCGCGAAAAGGACGACAATCTAATCCATCACATTTCTATTACCGAATTCCACGATACCTTGGGCAAGACAACTTTGCTACACGTAGAGGCTGAGACCGCAAACCTAGGCCGTAGGGCTTGTGACCAGGTATCCGTCGCTCCGGTACCAATTACTTTTGATATATAACGAGTTACGCGGGGTACAACATACTGTTGGAAAGCTCTCCGAGAGCTCTACGACGAAGGTAGCAAGCCTGCTCGGCTGCGCCTATTTTCAGTGCCCAAAATCGAACGTTTTCATTAGTTTCAGGACACTTTTCTACTTTTGCACTATTTTTTCGTCTCGGATCGTACGTCATGAGCCTCGAAAAGGACGAGAACCTAATCCTTCTCATTTTTATTACCGAATACCACGACACCTTGGGCAAGACAACTTCACTTCACGTAGAGGCTGGGCCCGCAAACCGAGGGCGTGGGGCTTGTGACCTGGTATCCGTCTCTCTGGTGCCCATAACTTTTGATCCGTAAGGAGTTACGCAGCGTACAACATACCGTTGGAAAGTTCTCCGAGGGCTCTACGACGGTGGCAGTAAGCCTAGTTGCCTACGCCGGTTTTCAGGGCCCAAAATTGATCGTTTTTATCAGTTTCGGGACACTTTTCATTTTTTGCGCTGTTTTTTCATCCCGGATCGTACGTCGCGAGCCGTGAAAAGGACGACAACCTAATCCATCACATTTCTATTACTTAATCCCATGGCACCTTGTGTAACGCCCTGATCCCTCACGAGACCAGAGGCTCTAATAGCCATGCTAATCACAACCCAATTCCAAACCCCATGCACGAAATTTAGGGAAAAACGAACGGAGTTTTCCCTATATATAGGACAATTCAAAACCTGTAAATAATATTTATAACCACAAAACTATGATCTAACTCCATTCCTTCATCCCCTCTACCATAACTATCTCATACAACAATTCATAAAGGCCATCCGAGCCTTGGATCCAACATTAAAGTCACACAAGCATGTATTCATTAACTGTTGAACATCTATAATTATAATTTCACTTATAATACCACTATAATAATATCTAGTTTTCTTTCTTATAATTTAAGTTCGTCAACCAGTCAAAAAATGCAAACATACAGCTACCAGACAATAAAGTAAAGATTACAAGTTATTACAATATTACAAGTCATTCATAACTATCAATACATTCAAAACTTAACTTTACAAATACAGAACTGAATTCAATGGAAATCTACGTAAGCCAGCATAATCAATGACAAAACTCTCGAGCCTTCTTTTCTATCCTTGATAGCACTGATCCTGAAAGGTGTTAGAAACGAGGGTGAGTATACAACATGTATACTCAGTGAGAGAGGTGATGCAGCATACCGAGGAATGCTTTCATGAAATGCACAAAGATAGCACATAAATATCACAATTAAGCAAGTTATTGAAACAAGTAATTAAACACTTTATAAAAGGATACGGTTCCACTGCAAGTCTTCAAACTCGAACCACGAACCACGATCATCACTCAAGTGCCGGCAAACCCTTACTCCAACAAGTTGGGATACTCCGGATGTATCCCGATCCTACGACCCTTTCTCCTGAGGTAGGTCCATGCCCAGCAGGTGAACCACGCCTCTGGGGTAGTGGAGTATGCCTCAGCGAGAAGGGAATAGGCACCATGGTAGTCGAGGGAGCACGGCAAGCCCGACGCCGCCCGTGTTTCTCGACGCTACCATGTCCGAAAAGGTTGCGCAACCCGATATTCGATCACAATAATTCAAGTAATGACAATATAATTCAAGAATCACATAAATGAGCGACAACAAAGTAGGTTGCCCTCGCACGTAGATTACAATAAATAAGCCATATAACAATATAAATAAAAGACAAGTGTATATTTAGGCTATTCATATCAAAGTACACGTAATTATAAGCAATCATATTAAACTATACAATTTATGAGGAGCAAAACAAATTAAGATGCACAAAAGAATGTAACTCCCCCACCTTGGATTAAGCCAAGCATGCAAGAAACTAACTTACATTCACTCCAACTTCCTTGAATCCACTCAAATGTGCAACCCCTAGTTATTCATATAAGTATAATACTTAGACATCAAAACTAGTATAATACTATGCAAGTAAATTAACATAACACCTTAACAATTGATTATACCAACTACAACTTGACTATTATGCAAATTCAACACACAACAATAAAAGTTCCATAATCACTTATATATTTCATATTATCACATAGCCCAAGTAGTCATACAAGTAACCAAACATTAGTAGGTGAAACAGTGGCACATATAAAATGACTAAAGTTAGCAACTAGTAGCAAAAGTTTAGCTATAACTATTGGTAACTAATTCTCTTCAATGACCAAGCTAGCTTTGCAAATAAACTATAAGCTCATTAAAGCTCAATTATTCATACACTTAATCAACTATTGATAATCTAAACATTAACCCATAGAAATGAGTATAACTAACAGCTCATAATAAGTTGACTACAACTATTTGATAATTAAATTTCCCTTGCATTATTTCACATTAAAGTCGAGACATACTTTCTTTAATTCAATGTTAAGTAACATGCCAAGATATTTCTTATGGTTTCCTAGTTTACTACTCTCCATAAGTATGCTAGTCTCAAGCATTAAGTTAGGTTGTCTGTTCAGGCTACGATTTAGCTATACTAACCAGCATGTACCACATTCTCTAGCCTTCCTTAAACTCCCTAGTTAACATTTCTACAATTCAACTTCATTATTAATTCATTTCCAAACAAGAACTTACCCAATGCCTTACTAACACGCCTATCTTTATTCACTACCTAATAACTTTAGCTTAGTCATAGTTCAAACTAGTTCTAAACTCTCATTACACAAAGACATATAGTAGTACATTTTAGTCTAGTCTAGTCCCATATTATCTAGACTAACTTGCAACCAATACACATGAGGACAAGGGAAAGGAAAAAAAAAAAGCTGGCAGGAACTGTCCAGCTCACACCTATTCACATGCTTCTCGGAAATCATCCAAAAAAGAGTACTTAGAGCTAGAATTTGGCCAAACCTTAGAAATACACTTTCGTTCAACTATGAGTCTACTACAACATATCCAAAATTCAGATAATTTAGTCAACATTTGCTAGGTCAAATTGGTCCTACAACTCAGGCATGCAAATCTGTCCAATTTTTTTCCAGATTTTTCGTAACTCATGTTTCTGCAATTACTTCACTATAAAACTAATTTTAAAGCTCTACTACACAGGAATCATCATATATACTCATATATAACATTTAAGACAAGGAAAATCTAACATATAACATGTTATGTACACTTCATTAACACCAACTAAATTCTTATCCATCAATTCTTTTCATAAAAGCAAGACAAGGTAGAAATTTAAGTAATACCAATAACTATTTCAAGAATCCAAGAATGATAACTTCAACCTTTACTTAGGCATCACTTTAGCATGTACATGAGTCTAATTACTCTTGATTATCTAAATGGCAAGTCACTATACATAATTCATCACATTAAACATTCACTCAACGTTCAACTTATTTAAACATTCAATGCACATAGTTCACGTTAGTCACATATTAAACATTTAACATTCAATGCAACTAATACTTATTTAACCCTCACGCCACTTAAGCACTCTCTCCAAACATGTAATTGTTACCCTCAAGCCTTCAACTACCTATAATCTACCATTATTCAGTTCAAATTAGCCTTTAGTGCAACATTAATCACTTAGCTATATAAACTGAAATTTCTAGCTGCATTTTCTTAATTTTACAGGTTCAATTAGCTGTCTTAATGACCTCTAAAACTTCTGAAATTTCACAGACATGTAGTTCGTCAAGTGTATATGGGTTTAGCCTCAAATGGTTCCCAATTCGGAGTTAAACTCATCAAGTTATGCCCTTTAGAAAATCAGTACGCAAAACTGCCCCTGCATCAATGGGTGAATCTGACCCTACTGTTTCGGCTCTATAAATGCACCTAAACGACAGAATTTAACATTCCACATAAAATAGAAGTTGTTCCTTAAGGTCTTGGGCATATTGTGTAAAAAAATCAGCTCATTCCGACATCGTTTGCTACCTCAAATCTGCTCTGAACCTCAGTTGCTCAAATCTGTCCGAAAATCACATTTTGTACTCTTTGTTCCATTTTGATGTTTTCATGCACTAAGCTAACTACAAGCAATATACTAGCATACAAAGCACTTTCATTCCTCACTTAGAACTTATAGCAAACACATGATCTTCATCTAGTTGAGCAAGCTAGCTATGCAATATCTACAACATAATCAACTAGCAAAACTTGATATTCACACACAAAATCATTTCTAGAACTTGTTTCATGCCATATATCATTTCTATTTGCATTCCTACATCCATGAATCATTCAACTACAACTAGCCAACATTTTATAAACAAGAATTAACACTAGAAATGCATAGGAGAATGAAATCCCTCACCTATTCTTGGCTAGAACAAGCTCAAAATCACCTTTTCTTCCTTCTTTTCTCCTTCTTCTTCTTCTTCTTCTTCTTCTTCTTCTTCTTTCTTGTGTATTTTTAAACGTGTTTAGTGTGTGTGTGTGTGTGTCTGATTTTTGTGTGTGTTTTTGTGTGTTTGTGTGTATTGTAGTATGTAAATAGGTGTAAATAATAAAAGAAAGAAAAACCCAATCGACCAACATGCCCTTCAACTAAATGCTATTAACTAGTTTGCCATTCTAGTTTAATTCTAACTAATTTAGTTGCTTCAATTCCTAATTGTCTACGTTAATTATTTTCAACGGTTCCTACGATTTTTCAAAGTGTTCGTGAAGTCCCAAAATTGCATGTAAAATGAGAATTATGCACATTAACCAATTAAACGTGCCTACTTACATAAGAATGCATTTATATTGATGCAATATATGTTAATAGATGAATTTCTTGTTAAACTAGATGTATAGACATAGTTTGATATAAATGCACGTTAAACGAAATAGATGGATGTAACCCAAAATATGATATTTTATGCAAACGAATATACATAAATAATTAAAGTAGACATATAAGTATATGCATGGGTCGGGGTGTCACACCTTGGGCAAGACTACTTCACTTCACGTAGATGATGGGCCTGCAAACAGAGGGCGTGGGGCTTGTGATTTGTCGCTCCGGTGCTCATAACTTTTGACCCGTAAAGAGTTACGCGGCGCACAACATACCGTTGGAAAGCTCTCCAAGAGATCTACGATGGGGGCGACAAGCTTACTAGACTGCGCCTATTTTCGGAGCCCCAAATCGAACATTTGCAACAGTTTCGGGACACTTTTCTTCTTTTGCGCAATTTTTTCGTCCCGGATTGTACGTCGTGAGCCATGAATAGGATGACAATCTAATCCATCACATTTCTATTACCGAATCTTACGGTACCTTGGGCAAGACAACTTTGCTTCACATAAAGGCTGAGCCCGCAAACCTAAGCCATGGGGCTTGTGACCAGGTATCCGTCGCTCCGGTGCGAATTACTTTTGATCTGTAAGGAGTTACGCGGCGTACAACATACCATTGAAAAGTTGTCCGAGAGCTCTACGACGGGGGCATCAAGCCTGCTCGACAGCGCCTTTTTCGGGGCCCAAAATCAAACATTTTCATCAGTTTCGGGACACTTTTCTACTTTTGCACAGTTTTTTCGTCCTGGATCGTATGTCGTGAGACGCGAAAAGGACGACAACCTAATCCATCACATTTCTATTATCGAATCCGATGGCACCTTGGGCAAGACAACTTCACTTCACGTAGAGGCTGGGCCCGCAAACTGAGGGCGTGGGGCTTGTGACCAGGTATATGTTGCTCCGATGCCCATAACTTTTGATCCGTAAGGAGTGACGCGGCGCACAACATACTGTTGGAAAGCAGTTCGAGAGCTCTAAGACATGGGTCACAAGCCTGCTCAACTGTGCCTTTTTTCAGAGCCCAAAATCAAACATTTTCAACAGTTTTGGGACACTTTTGTTCTTTTGCGCTCTTTTTTCATCCTGGATCGTACGTCATGAGCCGCGAAAAGGACGACAACCTAATGCATCACATTTCTATTACCGAATCCCACCGCACCTTGGGCAAGACAACTTCGCTCCACGTAGAGGCTGGGCCTGCAAACCGAATCCCACAACACCTTGGGCAAGAGTACTTCACTTCACGTAGAGGCTGGGCCTGCAAACCGAGGGCGTGGGGCTTGTGATATGTCACTCCGGTGCCATTAACTTTTGATCTGTAAGGAGTTACGTGGCGCACTACATACTGCTGAATAGCTCTCCGAGAGCTCTACGACGAGGGTCATAAGCCTGCTCAGCAGCGCCTATTTTCGGAGCAAAAAAATGAACATTTTCAACAGTTTTGGGACACTTTTCTTCTTTTGCGCTATTGTTTCATCCCGCATCGTACGTCGTGAGCCCTGAAATGGGCGACAACCTAATCCATCACATTTCTATTGCCGAATCCAACGGCACCTTGGGCAAGACAGCTTCACTTCACGTAGAGGCTGGGCCCGCAAACCGAGGGCGTGGGGCTTGTGACCAGGTATCCGTCGCTCCGGTGCCCATCACTTTTGATCCGTAAGGAGTTACGCAGCGCACAGCATGCCGTTGGAAAGCTCTCCGAGAGCTCTACGACGGGGGCAGCAAGCCTGCTCGGCTGCGCCTGTTTTCTAAGCCTATAATTGAACGTTTTCATCAATTTTGGGACACTTTTCTTCTCTTGCACTGTTTATCTGTCTCGGATCGTACGTCGTGAGCCGCAAAATGGACGACAACCTAATCTATCATATTTCTATTACCGAATCCCACGGCACCTCGGGCAAGACAACTTCGCTCCACGTAGAGGCTGGGCCAGCAAACCGAGGGTGTGGGGCTTATGACCAAGTATCCGTCGCTCTAGTGCCCATAACTTTTGATCCGTAAGGAGTTACGCGGTGCACAACATACTGTTGGAAAGCTCTCCAAGAGCTCTATGCCGGGAGTAGCAAGCTTGCTCTGTTGTGCCTGTTTTTGGGGCCCAAAATCGAACATTTTCAACAGTTTTGGGACACTTTTCTTCTTTTGCGCTGTTTTTTCGTCCCTGATCGTACGTCGTGAGCCGCAAAATAGTTGACAACCGAATCCATCACATTTCTATTACCGAATCCCACAGTACCTTGGGCAAGACAACTTCACTTCACGTAGAGGCTGGGCCAGCAAACCTAGGCCGTGGGGCTTGTGACCAGGTATCCGTCGCTCTGGTGCCCATAACTTTTGATCCGTAAGGAGTTACGCGGCGCACAGCATTCCGTTCGAAAGCTCTCCAAGAGATCTACGACGTGAGCAGCAAGCTTGCTCGGCTGTGCCTGTTTTCATATCCCGAAATCAGGCATTTTCAATAGTTTTCGGTCACTTTTGTTCTTTTACGCTGTTTTTTCGTCCCGGATCGTACGTTGTGAGCCGCGAAAGGACGACAACCTAATCCATCATATTTCAATTACCGAATCCCATGGCACCTTGGGCAAGACAACTTTACTTAACGTAGAGGTTGGGCCTGCAAACCGAGGGCGTGGGGCTTGTGACCAGGTATCCATCGCTCCGGTGCTCATAACTTTTGATCCGTAAGGAGTTACACGGTGCACAGCAAATCGTTGGAAAGCACTCCGAGAGCTCTACGACGGGGTAAGAATGCTTGGTTGGCTATCACAATTTTCGGGGCCCAAAATCGATCATTTTCATCAGTTTCAAGACAATTTTCTTTTTTTGCGCTGTTTTTTCATACCGGATCGTACGTCGTGAGCCGCGAAAAGGGGGACAACCTAATCCATCACATTTCTATTACCGAATACCACAGAACCTTGGGCAAGACTACTTGACTTCATGTAGAGGCTGGGCCCGCAAACCGATGGCGTGGTGCTTGTGACTAGGTATCCATCGCTCCGGTGCCCATAACTTTTGATCCGTAAGGAGTTACGCGGCGCACTACATACCGTTGGAATTCTCTCCGAGAGCTCTACAACAGGGGCTGCAAACATGCTCAGTTGTGCCTATTTTTGGAGCAAAAAATTGAACATTTTTAATAGTTTCGGGACACTTTTCTTCTTTTGCGCTGTTTTTTCGTCCCTGATCGTACGTCGTGAGCCGCAAAAAGGGCGACAACCTAATCCATCACATTTCTATTACAGAATTCCATGGCACCTTGGGCAAGACAACTTCACTTCACGTAGAAGCTAGGCCCGCAAACCGATGGCGTGGGGCTTGTGACCAGGTATCCGTCATTCCGGTGCCCATAACTTTTGATCCGTAAAGAGTTACGTGGTGCACAGCATACTGTTGGAAAGCTCTCCGAGAGCTCTACGACGTGGGCAGCAACCTGTTCAGCTCTACATGTTTTCGAAGCCCAAAATCAAACATTTTCAACAGTTTTGAGTCACTTTTGTTCTTTTATGCTGTTTTTTCGTCCCGAATCGTACGTCGTGAGCCGCGAAAAGGACGACAACCTAATCCATCATATTTCTATTACCAAATCCCACTACACCTTGGGCAAGACAACTTCACTGTACGTAGAGGTTGGGCCCGCAAATCGAGGGCGTGGGGCTTATGACCATGTATCCGTCGCTCTGGTGCCCATAACTTTTGATCCGTGAGGAGTTACGCGACGTACAACATACCAATGGAAAGCTCCCCGAGAGCTCTACAACCTGGGCAGCAAGCTTGCTCAGTTGTGCCTATTTTTGGACCCCAAAATCAATTGTTTTCATCATTTTCGGGACACTTTTCTTCTTTTGCGCTATTTTTTCGTCCCGGATCGTACATCATGAGCCGCGAAAAGAACAACAACCTAATCCATCACATTTTTATTACCGAATCCAATGGCACCTTGTGCAAGACAACTTCACTTCACATAGAAGCTGGGCCCACAAACCGAGGGCGTGAGGGTTGTGACCAAGTATTCGTCGCTCTAGTGCCTATAGCTTTTGATCCGTAAGGCGTTACGTGGCATACAGCATATCGTTGGAAAGCACTCCGAGAACTCTACCACATAGGCAGCAAGCCTGCTTAGCTGTGCCTATTTTCGGATCCCAAAATCAAACATTTTCAATAGTTTCGGGACATTTTGTTCTTTTGCTCTATTTTTCCATCCCGGATTATGCGTCGTGAGCCGCGAAAAGGACGACAACCTAATCCATCTCATTTCTATTATCGAATCCCACGACACGTTGTGCAAGACAACTTCAATTCACATAGACGCTGGGCCAGCAAACTGAGGGCGTGGGGCTTGTGACCAGGTATCCGTCTTTCCCGTGCCTATAACTTCTGATCCATAAGGAGTTACGCAGCGTACGGCATACTATTGGAAAGCTCTCCGAGAGCTCTACGATGATGGCGGCAATCCTGGTTGGCTACGCCTATTTTTGGGGCCCAAAATTGATTGTTTTCATTAGTTTCGGGACACTTTCCTTTTTTTGCGCTGTTTTTTCATTCCGGATCGTACGTCGTGAGCCACGAAAAGGACGACAAATTAATCCATCACATTTCTATTACAGAATCCCACGACACTTAGGGCAAGACTACTTCACTTCACGTAGAGGTTGGGCCAGCAAACCGAGGGCGTGGGGCTCGTGATCCGTCGCTCTGTTGCCCAGAACTTTTGATCCGTAAGGAGTTACGCGGGGCACAACATACCGTTGGAAAGCTCTCCGAGAGCTCTACGATGGGGACCATAAGCCTACTTAGCTGCGCCTTTTTTCGGAGCAAAAAATTGAACATTTTCAACAGTTTCGGGATACTTTTCTTCTTTTGCCATATTTTTTCTTCCCAGATCGTACGTCGTGAGCCGCGAAAAGGGCAATAACCTAATCCATCATATTTCTATTATCGAATCCCATGATACCTTGGGCAAGACAACTTCTCTTTACGTAGAGGCTGGGCCCGCAAACCGAGGGCGTGGGGCTTGTGACCAGGTATCCGTCGCTCCGGTGCCTATAACTTTTGATCCGTAAGGAGTTATGCAGCGCATAGCATACCGTTGGAAAGCTCTCCGGGAGCTCTACGACCGGGGTAGCTAGCCTGCTCGGATGTACCTATTTTTGGAGCCCAAAATCAAACGTTTGCAATAGTTTTGGGATAATTTTCTTCTTTTGCGCTATTTTTTCGCCCCGTATCGTACGTCGTGAGCCGCGAAAAGGACGACAACCTAATCCATCACATTTCTATTACCCAATCCCATGCCACCTTGGGCAAGTCAACTTCGCTCCACGTAGAGGCTGGGCCCCGCAAACTGAATCCCACGGCACCTTGGGCAAGACAACTTGACTTCACGTAGAGGTTGGGCCCGCAAACCGAGGGCGTGGGGCTTATGACCAGGTATCCGTCTCTCTGGTGCCTATAACTTTTGATCTGTAAGGAGTTACGAGGCGCACAACAGACAGTTGGAAAGCTCTCCGAGAGCAGTACGACAGGGGCAGCAAGCCTGCTCGGCTGCACCTGTTTTCGGAGTCCAAAATTGAACGTTTTCATCAGTTCTGGGACACTTTCCGTCTCTTGCACTATTTTTCCGTCCCGGATCGTACGTCGTGAGCCGCGAAAAGGACGACAACCTAATCTATCACATTTCTATTACCGAATCCCACGGAACCTTGGGCAAGACAACTTCACTTCACATAGAGGCTGGGCCCGCAAACCGAGGGCACGGGGCTTGTGACCAGGTATCCGTCGCTCCGGTACCCATAACTTTTTATCCGTAAGGAGTTACGCGGCGTACAGCTTACTGTTGGAAAGCTCTCCGAAAGCTCTACAACTGGGGCAACAAGCTTGGTTGGCTACGCCTATTTTTAGGGCCCAAAATACATCGTTTTCATTAGTTTCGGGACAATTTTCTTTTTTTGCGTTATTTTTTCATCCCGGATCGTACGTCGTGGGCCGCAAAAAGGAGGGCAACCTAATCCATCATATTTCTATTACTGAATACCACGGAACCTTGGGCAAGACTACTTCACTTCACGTAGAGGCTGGGCCCGCAAACCGAGGGCGTGGGGCTTGTGACCAAGTATCCGTCGCTCCAGTGCTTATAACATTTGATCTGTAAGGAGTTACGTGGTGCACTGCATACCGTTGGAAAGCTCTCCGAGAGCTCTACGACAGGGCCGTAAGCATGCTCAGCTGTGCCTATTTTCGGAGCAAAAAATTGAGCATTTTCAATAGTTTTAGGACACTTTTCTTCTTTTGCGCTGTTTTTTCGTCCCGAATCGTACGTCATGAGCCGAGAAAAGGGCGACAACCGGATCCATCACATTTCTATTACCGAATCCCACGGCACCTTCGACAAGACAGCTTCACTTCACGTAGAAGCTGGGCCAGATACCGAGGGTGTGGGGCTTATGACCAGGTATTTGTAGCTCCGGTGCTCATAACTTTTGATCCGTAAGGAGTTATACGGTGCACAGCAGGAAAACTATCCTAGAGTTCTACGACGTGGGCAGCAAGCCTACTCGGCTCTGCCTATTTTCGGAGCCCAAAATCAAACATTTTTAACAGTTTTGGGTCACTTTTGTTCTTTTTTGCTATTTTTTCATCCTGGATCGTACGTCGTGAGCCGCGAAAATGACGACAACATAATTCATCACATTTCTATTACCGAATCCCACGGCACCTTGAGCAAGACAACTTCACTTCACGTATAGGCTGGGCCTGCAAGCCGAGGGCGTAGGGCTTGTGACCAGGTATCTGTCGCCCCGGTGCCCATAACTTTTGATCCGTAAGGAGTTACGCGGTGCACAACATACCGTTGGAAAGCTCTACGACATGGACGGCAAGCCTGCTCTACTGAGCCTATTTTCGAAGCCCAAAATCAAACGTTTTCATCAGTTTTCGGACACTTTTCTTCTTTTGCGCAGTTTTTTCGTCCTAGATCGTGCGTAGTGAGCCGCGAAAAGGACGACAACCGAATCCATCACATTTCTATTACCGAATCCGATGGCACCTTGGGCAAGACAACTTCACTTCACATAGAGGCTGGGCCCGCAAACCAAGGGCATGGGGCTTGTGACCAGGTATCCGTCGCTCCAATGCCCATAACTTTTGATTCGTAAAGTGTTACGCGGCGCACAGCATACCGTTGGAAAGCTCTCCGAGAGCTCTATGACATGGGTAGCAAGACTGCTCGGCTGTGCCTATTTTCGGAGCCCAAAATTGAACATTTTCAACAGTTTTGGGACACTCTTGTTCTTTTGCACTATTTTTTCATCCCGGATCGTACATCGTGAGCCACGAAAAGGATGACAACCTAATCCATCTCATTTATGTTACCGAATCCCAAGACACCTTGGGCAAGATAACTTCACTTCACATAGAGGCTGGGCTCGTAAACCGAGGGCATGGGGCTTGTGACCAGGTATCCAACTCTTCGGTGCCCATAACTTTTGATCCGTAAGGAGTTATGCAGCGTACAACATACCTCTGGAAAGCTCTCTGAGAGCTCTACGACATTGGTAGCAAGCCTGGTTGGCTACACCTGTTTTCGGTGCCCAAAATTGATCATTTTCATAAGTTTTGTGACACTTTTCTTTTTCTGCGCTATTTTTTCATCCCGGATCGTACGTCGTGAGCCGTGAAAAGGACGACAACCTAATCCATCACATTTCTATTACCGAATCCCACGGTACCTAGGGCAAGACTACTTCACTTCACGTAGAGGTTGGGCCCACAAACCGAGGGCGTGGGGCTTGTGATCTGTCGCTCCATACCGTTGAAAAGCTCTCCGAGAGCTCTACGACGGGGTCCGTAAGCCTACTCAGCTGCGCCTGTTTTCGGAGCAAAAAATTGAACATTTTCAACAGTCTCGGGATGCTTTTCTACTTTTGCGCTGTTTTTCCGTCCCAGATCGTTTGTCGTGAGCTGCGAAAAGGACGACAACCTAATCCATTATATTTATATTACTGAATCCAATGGTACCTTGGGCAAGGCAACTTCACTTCACGTAGAGGCTGGGCCCACAAACCGAGGGCATTGGGCTTGTGACCAGGTATCCGTCGCTCCGGTGCCCATAACTTTTGATCTGTAAGGAGTTACGTGGCACACAACATACCATTGGAAAGTACTCTAAGAGCTCTACGACGGGCGCCACTAGCCTGCTGGGCTGCGCCTATTTTTGGAGCCCAAAATCAAAAGTTTGCAACAGGATTGGGATAATTTTCTTTTTTTGCGCTGTTTTTTCATCCCGGATCGTACGTCGTGAGCCGCGAAAAGGGCGACAACCTAATTTATCACATTTCTATTACTGAATCCCATGGAACCTTGGGCAAGACAACTTCGCTCCACGTAGAGGCTGGGCCCGCAAACCGAAACCCATGGCACCTTGGGCAAGACAACTTCACTTCACGTAGAGGTTTGGCACGCAAATCGAGGGCGTGGAGCTTGTGACCAGGTATCCATTGCACTGGTGCCGATAACTTTTGATTCGTAAAGAGTTACACGGCGCACAACATACCGTTGGAAAGCTCTCTAAGAGCTCTACGACGGGGGTAGCAAGCCTGCTCAGCTGTGCCTGTTTTAGGAACCCAAAATCAAATGTTTTCATTAGTTTTGGGACACTTTTCTTCTTTTGCACTATTTTTTCGTCCCGGATCGTATGTCGTGAGCCGCGAAAAGGACGACAACCTAATCCATCACATTTCTATTATCGAATCTGATGGCACCTTGGGCAAGACAACTTCACTTCACATAGAGGTTGGGCCCGCAAACCAAGGGCGTGGGGCTTGTGACTAGGTATCCGTCGCTCCGGTGCCCATAACTTATGATCCGTAAGGCGTTACGCGGTGCACATCTTATTGTTGGAAAGCTCTCCGACAGCTCTACGACATGGGCAGCAAGCCTGCTCGGCTGTGCCTGTTTTTGGAGCCCAAAATTGAACATTTTCAACAGTTTCGGGATACTTTTGTTCTTTTGCGTTATATTTTCATCCCGGATCGTACGTCGTGAGCCGCGAAAAGGACGACAACCTAATCCATCTAATTTCTATTACTGAATCCCACGACACCTTGGGCAAGACAACTTCACTTCACGTAGAGGTGGGCCCGCAAACCGAGGGCGTGGGGCTTGTGACTAGGTATCCATCTCTCCGGTGCCCATAACTTTTGATCCGTAAAGAGTTACGTAACGTACAACATACCGTTGGAAAGCTTTACGAGAGCTCTACGACGGTGGCAGCAAGCCTGGTTGGCTACACCTATTTTCGGGGCCCAAAATCAAATGTTTTCATCAGTTTCGGGACACTTTTCTTCTTTTGTGCAGTTTTTTTGTCCCGGATCGTACTGTTAGCCTGAAAAGCCTATAATCTTTATTTTGATAATAACAAAACATCTTAATCGTGCTTTAGCATCCTTTTTGTAAGACCTTCATTCCAAAGCAAGTCTACATCAACATTGGATCAAATTGTTTCAGTCAAAGAGTAGAAAGCTTTTTGGATCAAAGACCAAGCACTATCAAATTGTATCCAAGCCTTAAAGAATTCAAGTTATTGACTCGTAGATAAAGAGGGAGTCACAAGGAAGGAGAAGTGGTGACATAAGAGGTACCGACCTTAAAAGTTGTCGCTTGCCTAAGTATGATTTGTATCGCTCATAATTTCTCCAAAAAAAATGTTTTTGGATTTCAAAATCATTTGTAGAAAAATATTTTTTATTTCAAACTCTTGCTTTTGAAATCATTTTATAAAAATACCTTTCAACTGGTTTGAAAATTTTTTGGGATGTTAAAAAATGCTAAGAAATCTCTTTTTCAATGTGCCCAAATATTTCTGGGCTCAAAATACCTTTTCAGCATTTTTTATGGCATCCGGGCGTTACCGGCATTTCCCGGTCGCCCGGATAGAAGGTGCATCGCCCGGCAGAAAAGACCGATCCGGGCGATACACGCTCTTTTCGGGCGCCCGGATCAGTGCCTCAGCGCCCGGATGGGTTAACGAGAAAATCCAAAAATCTTGCTTAAAATCCGATTTGTGTCTAATCTTTCCCTCTTTTTAAGCCATGCTTTCTCACCTTCAAAATCATCTCTCTAAGCCATAATTTTCAGATTTTCAAAAGGGCTTTCATATTATTCCTATTGAGAAATCTTGAGCTATCATTATCATATCTTTGAGCATTCAAAGCCATTTTCCAAGTGTAATATCAAACTCAAATAGGAGTTGCAATTGTCATTTATTCTATCACATAATCTTTGTAATACATTCTTTCACATAGATTGAGAGAATCATTGTGAGAAGAAGTATTGTAATCCTTTGTGGACTCAAAGGAAGAGAGAGTAGTAGGTTAAGCTTCACCTACATTTGAAGGAGCTTGTGTAACTCTTGTGGACTCAAGAGTAATTGTAGTTGGTTCTTGCTTCACCAACATTTGAAGAAGCATCATAGTGAAGAGTTATTAAAATCCTAAGGGAAGAGAAGACCTTAGGTGGTGGACTAGGCCTCCGGGAGTGCGAACCACTTGAAAATCATCGTGTTTGATTTCTCTTACTCTATTCTCTTTTTTTTCAAGTTATTTACTTTCGTGTGGATATTGCTTACATTAATTGCTTGATAATTGTTGAGATATCTATTTGAAATTTTACCTTGAAACTCTAATTGCATATCTAGTGTTAAATACTCATATGCTCACCAAGTATTTGATAAATTGCCTACAAGAGCTTCTAGTGTATTATCAATCTTTACTAGACATTGCCTACATATTAAGAATTTTTAAATTGCTTAACCTTGCCTAAACAACCTAATTCACCCCCCCCCCCTTTAGGTTATTAAGGACCAACAAGTGGTATTAAGAGCTAGTACTCTACATATAGCTTAACATCTAGTAGAGGATCCCTATGGCAAGCTCATCCATGTCTAATATAGTTGAAGGACAATCTTCCTCTAGACCACCATTGTTTAATGGAACAAACTATTCTTTTTGGAAAACTAGGATGAGAATCTATATTCTAGCAAATGACATAAAAGTTTGGAATGTGATAAAAAATGGACCAATCAATCCTACTTTAACTAAAAAGGAAGGAGAACAAAGTATCACTACCCCCAAACCGGAAAAAGATTATAATGATGATGACTTCAAAATGTATGAAAGAAACTATAAAGCTATGAATATGTTATATCTTGCTTTAGATTCAAATGAGTTCAATAAAATTTCCGGATGCAAAAGTGCTAAAGAAATTTGGATCAATTAGAAGTCACATATGAGGGCACCAACCAAGTTAAAAAAACTAGAATAAACATGCTTGTTCATAAATATGAAATGTTCAAGATGTCTTTTGATGAAAATATAGAACAAATGTTTTCTAGATTCACTGATATTGTTAATGCTCTAAAATCTCTTGGAAAAGAGTATTCTATTGAAGAATTGGTAGGAAAAGTTCTCCGAAGCTTAACCGAGCCATGGGAAGCTAAAGTAATGGCTATTGAAGAAGCTAGAGACCTCAAAACTCTCACTCTTAGTGAACTTATGGGATCTCTTATGAGCCATGAGTTGAAGAGGAAAGATCGAGAAGAAGAAAAAAGGAATAACAAAAAGTCACTTGCACTTCTTGCATCAAAGGCTTACTCAAGTGATGAAGAAGAAGAAAACAAAGAAGATGATGATGAGATAGCTCTTCTTACAAGGAACTTTAAGAAATTTCTTAAATTCAAGAAGGTAAGCAAAGCTCCCTACAATAGGTTCATGAACAAATGAAGAAACAAATGAAAAGAAGAAGGAAGGTGCTTCAATTGTGACAAGACGAGTCATATAAAAGCAAATTGTCCAAAACTAATCAAAACGAAGGAAGGAAAAGCTTTGAAAGCAACGTACGTTGATGACGATACATCAACCGGTGAGGAAAGTGAAAATGAAGAAGTGGCAAACATCGTTTGTCTTATGACAAAAGAAGATGATGAGGTATGTTCTTCCTTTAACTCCGAATATTACACCTCTAGCTCATTAATTGAAAATGAATGTTCTTTTGAAGAATTACAATATGAATTCTCAAAAATGCATGATAGTTTTGAAATTGCAATTATTAAGATACATGAACTTCAAAAAGAAAATAATACCTTAAAAGAAGAAAATAAATTGCTTGAAAAAGATCGAAATTTTGCTCATGAAAAAGCACTTAAAATTCATTTCGAAAATAATAATCTTCAAACAAAAATTGAAAAGCTTGAAAAAGAAAATCTAGGATTAAATAGAAACCTTGCAAGATTTACAAAAGGAAAAGAAAACCTTGATAAAATGCTTGGCTCTCAAAAAATGGATTTTTGATAAAAGTGGACTAGGATATGAACCTTCTTCAAAACAAAAATCTCTAAAAAGTTATTTTGTTAAAGCATCATTCTCTACAAATGAAGCATCAACATCTAAAGGATTTCAAAAAACATGCACCTATTGTAAAAGACAAGGTCACATAACATCACATTGTAAATTTCGAAATATGATAGGTAGAGACTCCAAAATTCCTTCTTGGCTTAAACCAAAATGGATTATCAAAAGTGTTAAAAGTCAATACTAACAATATAGGACCCAATAGAACTTGGGGACCTAAAATTTGTTTTTGTATATAGGTTACCCTAAGGATGAAGTATGAAGGAAATTGGGTCATTGATAGTGGATGTTCAAGACATATGACCAGTGATCCATCTCTTTTCTATGAGCCTATCAAAAATTACAAAGGTTTTATGAGCTTTGAAAATAATGAAAAAGGTAAAATCATTGGTAAAGGTAGCATTGGAAATAAAATATCCATTCATGATGTGCTACTTGTGAAAGGATTGCAACATAATTTGCTTAGTGTAAGCCAACTATGTGATAATGATTATCTAGTTGAATTTAAATCATCATGTTGCACCATTTTTGACAAAATGAAAAATGTGTTGTTTATTGCAAATAGACATGAAAATGTCTATATTATTGACTTTGAAAGTATATCATGCCAAAATATTGATTGTTTAATCACAACAAATGAAAGTTCTTGGTTATGGCATAGAGGATTAGGACATATTAGTATGGATCTACTTGGTAAACTTTCTCGAAAGGATCTTGTGAGAGGCCTTCCTAAGACCAAGTTTGAAAAAGATCATTTATGTGATGCATGCCAATTTGGAAAACAACATAAAGTATCTTTCAAAACCATTAGCCATGTGACTACATCAAAAGCTCTACAAAAACTTCATATGGACCTTTTTGGACCAATGGATGTAATAAGTCTAGGAGGATCTAGATATGTTTTTGTCATTGTTGATGATTATACTAGATACACATGGGTGATGTTTCTTGCTTTCAAAAGTGATGCTTTCAATGAATTTGCAAAATTTTGTAAAAGAGTGCAAAATGAGAAAGGATACTATATTTCATGCATTCATAGTGATCAAGGCACGGAGTTCATAAATGCATCTTTTGTGGAATTATGTGAACAAAATGGCATTGAGCATAATTTTTTGGCTCCTAGAACTCCTCAACAAAATAGGGTTGTTGAAAGGAAAAACTCAACTTTACAAGAAATGGCAAGAACAATGTTGAAAGAAAACAACTTGCCTACATACTTTTGGGGAGAAGCTGTCAATACGGCTTGCTATACTCTAAATAGAGTTTTAATTAGACCTTCTCTAAAGAAAACTCCATATGAATTATGGAAAGGACGTACTCCAAATATCTCACATTTTAAAGTTTTTGGATGTAAATGCTTCATCTTAAATAATAAGGAGTATCTTGGTAAGTTTGATTCAAAATCCGACGAATGTATTTTTATTGGATATTCTTCTAGAAGCAAGGCATATCGAGTTTACAATAAAAGAACCTCCGTAATTGAGGAATCTATGCATATTAACTTTGATGAAACTAACCCATTTATGTCAAGAAAAGATGAAGATGATGATGTAAGCTTTCAACAAGTTGAAGAACAAAGTCGACCTATTCCGACAAGTGAAGAAGGCAATACATCCACAAGCAATCAAATTGATACTCCAATAGAGGAAGAACAACCAACTTCAAATGATCAAATCATATCAACAAATCAAGATCTTCCAAAATGTTGGAAATTTGTCAAAAATCATCCAAATGATCAAATTCTTGGGGATCCATCACAAGGTATAAGAACTCGTTCCAATCTAAATACTTTTTGTGAACATGTAGCTTTTATATCTCAAATTGAACCTAAAAATATAAAACAAGCATTATTGGATGATGATTGGATTATTGCTATGCAAGAAGAGCTTAATCAATTTGAAAGAAATCAAGTTTGGACCTTAGTTGAAAGACCTAGTAATTACCCGATTATTGGTACAAAATGGGTTTTTCGAAACAAACTAGACGAATCCGGTAATGTAACTAGAAATAAGGCTAGATTAGTTGCTCAAGGGTATAATCAAGAAGAAGGAATAGACTATGAAGAAACCTTTGCACCGGTAGCTCGACTTGAATCAATTAGAATGTTACTAGCATATGCATGTTTTATGAACTTCAAACTCTATCAAATGGATGTCAAAAGTGCTTTCTTAAATGGATACCTTCAAGAAGAAGTTTATGTTGAACAACCACCCGGTTGTGAAAATACAAATTTATTAAGTCATGTATTCAAACTTCAAAAAGCTCTTTATGGACTTAAACAAGCACCTAGGGCATGGTATGATAGATTAAGTTATTATCTACTTGACAACGGCTTCTCTAGAGGTAAACTAGACTCTACTTTATTTGTAAAAAGAAAAGCTAAAGCTATCTTGCTTGTTCAAATTTATGTTGATGACATTATCTTTGGTGCTACTAATGAATCCCTTTGCAAGTATTTTTCTGAATGTATGCATTACGAATTTGAAATGAGCATGATGGGAGAATTAAATTTCTTCCTTGGACTTCAAATCAAACAAACAAAAGAAGGGATCTTCATTAATCAAGCCAAGTACATTAAGGAACTCATCAAAAGATTCGGGCTTGAAACTGCAAAAGAAATGAGCACTCCTATGGGAACGTCAATCAAACTTGACAAAGATGAAAAAGGTAAATCTGTTGATGAAAAGCAATATCGAGGTATGATCGGAAGCCTTCTCTATTTAACTGCCTCAAGACCTGATATTATGTTTTCTGTATGCTTATGTGCTCGGTTTCAATCTTCTCTGAAAGAATCACACTTGAATGCTGTAAAAAGGATTATTAGATACCTTAAGGGTACCATCAATCTAGGACTCTTTTATCCTAAAGGCACATCTTTCGAACTTCTAGGATACTCTGATGCTGATTATGCGGGATGTAAGATTGATAGAAAAAGCACTAGCGGCAGTTGTCAATTTCTAGGACATGCTTTAGTTTCATGGTCTAGCAAGAAACAACATAGTGTAGCTCTTTCAACAGCAGAAGCCGAGTATGTAGCTATAGGTAATTGTGCAGCACAAATTCTATGGATGAAACAAACTTTACTTGACTTTGGTCTCGAATATGATCATGTGCCTATCAGGTGTGATAATACAAGTGCTATAAGTCTATTAAAGAACCCTATACAACATTCTAGAACTAAGCATATTGAAATTCATCATCATTTTCTAAGAGATCATGTGCAAAAAGGGGATGTTGAACTTGTTTTTGTTGATTCTTTGCATCAATTGGCCGATATTTTTACAAAACCATTGCATGAGAATCAATTTTGTGCTATTAGAAGGGAACTAGGAATGCTTTGGGTCACTTAACCTGGCGAAAAATTGCATTTTTTTTTGCAAAATAGTGATCCAGCGTTATTGCCTTCTTCTGGGCGCCCGGAAGAAGCATGTAACGACCGGAAACTCGTTCTCTGCCGGGCGTTACTGCCCTCATCCGGGCGCCCGGAAAAAGGGCCTATCGCCCGGATCGCGCAGATTGAAAAATCGAAATTCCTCTATTCTCTCCTCATTTTTTCATATCTTCTCAAATATAAACTCTTTTTTCTCTCAATTCCTCATATTTATTCACCAACATCTTCACCATCACTCACCATTATTTGTATCAAAACACTCCTTAATCATCAATCTCTTGTATTTTCATCATCAAAGCTTTCAAAATCTTCATCACTCAATCCTCAAAAAACCTTGTTTACAAGGTGTTCGGTAAAATTCCTCAACCAAGTTCTTCTTCTAACAAGCTTCACCAACTTACAAATTCAAATGGCACCACCAAGGGCTGACTCTAGGAAACGAAAGCAAGGAGAATCTTCATCTTCAGGCCCTCAGATCATTGTAAATCCAGATGCTTTTCCACAACAAAACATCCTATGGGGTAAGATTTTAGACCCTTCTACCTTGCTTAATGGTACTAGAATTTATCGGCTTTTAGATGCTCAAGGGTGGCTACCTATGTTAAGGTTTGAAAACAAAGGAAATACTGCATGGATGAGAGAATTCTATTACTATGTTAACTTAGACTTCAACACCATGAAACTTAATAGTCAAGTTAAGTCTAAGGAACTAGAATTAACTGCAAGTATTGTTGCTAGAGCTTTTGGGATTCCTAATCAAGGCACAAAACTTTATTCATATAGAGGCATGCCAGAAGGTGTTCTTGATAACTTAGAAGCCAATGTTATAGAATTTCTGTGGGAAGGAACAGGAACAAGCTCCTTAGGTTATCCTAAGACTAAGGATCTCACTCCAGAAAAGAAGCTGCTATTTTATATTCTTCATGAGGTCATTATTCCACGAGAAGTTAAGGATGGTTCGATTCCAAAATTCACTGCCCTGTTGATGTATTTGATGTATGAATCTAAACGTATCAATCTTCCACACATCATCATTAACCATATCATCCATACCAAGGAGGCTCAAAATCAACTTGCTTATGGGGTACCTTTAACTCACCTTTTTGAGTCTTTAGAAGTTCCGCGAGATCACGAGTTTGAGGCCATTAATGATAGATCCTATCTTCTCAATGTTACTATCCTCACTCGCCAAAAGTTGAAAATTCATAACTCTCGAGTTCTCAATATTGGTGATGATACGAGTGATGATCCTCTTGTGTTTGAATCCCTTGATTTTGACCCCACTACTTTTAGAGATCCTATGGAACGGCAAGGCAGCAGTGGTGTTGGCACTTCTCAAGGACAAAGGGCTAGACCGTCTTCCTCTCACTCCTCCTCACATGATGAAATTCTTGCACACCTGCATGCACAAGATGTTCGTTTGGACAGAATGGAGCAGATGTTGAAGGCTTTATATGATCACCACATTGGTTCTTAGTCTGTGGATGCTTTAAGTTGTGTTTTCTCCTCAAACAATTTTTTTTTCTGCTTTCAGTTGGTTCTTTCCTCAAAAACTCCTCAGTTGTTTTTTCTTTCTTATCTTTTAACATTGGTTGGATATTTTGCTTCCTTTTCATTAATGCTTTGCATTTTCCTTGCTTATCTCTTGTCTTATACCCGTTGTCTCCTACTATTATGTTTATTTGCTATAGACTGCTCTTTTGTGATGACAAATAAGGGGATAAAGTATTGAAGTGAAATAAAAATATGCCTGTCATTGCACTTATTCAGGGGGAGTTTGCTTTTCAGGATCAAGACTAAATTTTATCAAGCACAAATTGAGGGGGAGACCTCCATTCAAGTTTTATTCTTTAAATTTCAACTATTTCATGCTTGTTAACTTCAATGTTTTGTCATCATCAAAAAGGGGGAGATTGTTGGCCTGAAAAGCCTATAATCTTTATTTTGATAATAACAAAACATCTTAATCGTGATTTAGCATCCTTTTTGTAAGACCTTCATTCCAAAGCAAGTCTACATCAACATTGGATCAAATTGTTTCAGTCAAAGACTAGAAAGCTTTTTGGATCAAAGACCAAGCACTATCAAATTGTATCCAAGCCCTAAAGAATTCAAGTTATTGACTCGTAGATAAAGAGGGAGTCACAAGGAAGGAGAAGTGGTGACATAAGGGGTACCGGCCTTAAAAGTTGTCGCTTGCCTAAGTATGATTTGTATCATTCATAATTTCTCCAAAAAAAATGTTTTTGGATTTCAAAATCATTCGTAGAAAAATATTTTTTATTTCAAACTCTTGCTTTTGAAATCATTTTATAAAAATACCTTTCAACTGGTTTGAAAATTTTTTGGGATGTTAAAAAATGCTAAGAAATCTATTTTTCAATGTGCCCAAATATTTCTGGGCTCAAAATACATTTTCAGCATTTTTTTTGGCATTCGGGCGTTACCGGCATTTCCTGGTCGCCCGGATAGAAGGAGCATCGCCCGGCAGAAAAGACCGATCCGGATGATACACGCTCTTTCCGGGCGCCCGGATCAATGGCTCAGCGCCCGGATGGGTTAACGGGAAAATCCGAAAATCTTGCTTAAAATCCGATTTGTGTCTAATCTTTCCCTCTTTTTAAGCCATGATTTCTCACCTTCATAATCATCTCTCTAAGCCATAATTTTCAGATTTTCAAAAGGGCTTTCATATCATTCCTATTGAGAAATCTTGAGCTATCATTATCATATCTTTGAGCATTCAAAGCCATTTTCCAAGTGTAATATCAAACTCAAATAGGAGTTGCAATTGTCATTTATTCTATCACATAATCTTTGTAATACATTCTTTCACATAGATTGAGAGAATCATTGTGAGAAGAAGTATTGTAATCCTTTGTGGACTCAAAGGAAGAGAGAGTAGTAGGTTAAGCTTCACCTACATTTGAAGGAGCTTGTGTAACTCTTGTGGACTCAAGAGTAATTGTAGTTGGTTCTTGCTTCACCAACATTTGAAGAAGCATCATAGTGAAGAGTTATTAAAATCCTAAGGGAAGAGAAGACCTTAGGTGGTGGACTAGGCCTCCGGGAGTGCGAACCACTTGAAAATCATCGTGTTTGATTTCTCTTACTCTATTCTCTTTATTTTCAAGTTATTTACTTTCGTGTGGGTATTGCTTATCTTAATTGCTTGATAATTGTTGAGATATCTATTTGAAATTTTACCTTGAAACTCTAATTGCATATCTAGTGTTAAATACTCATATGCTCACCAAGTGTTTGATAAATTGCCTACAAGAGCTTCTAGTGTATTATCAATCTTTACTAGACATTGCCTTCATATTAAGAATTTTTAAATTGCTTAACCTTGCCTAAACAACCTAATTCACCCCCCCTTTTAGGTTATTAAGGACCAACACGTACGTTGTGAGCCGCGAAAAGGACGACAACCTAATCCATCGTATTTCTATTACCGAATCCCACAACACCTTAGGCAAGACAATTTCACTCCACATAGAGGGTGGGACAGCAAACCGAGGGCGTGGGGCTTGTGGCTAGGTATCCGTCGCTCCGGTGCCCATAAGTTTTGATCCGTAAGGAGTTATATGGTGCGCAACATACCGTTGGAAAGCTCTCCAAGAGCTCTACAACGTGAGTAGCAAGCCTGCTCGGCTGTGCCTATTTTCGAAGTCCAAAATCGAACATTTTTAATAGTTTTGGGACACTTTTATTCTTTTGCCCTGTTTTTCAGACCCGGATCGTACGTCGTGTGCCGCAAAAAGGACGACAACCTAATCCATCCCATTTCTATTACCGAATCCCACGGTGCCTTGGGTAAGACAACTTCGCTTCACGTAGAGGCTGGGCCCACAAACCTAGGCTGTGGGGCTTGTGACCAGGTATCCGTCGCTACGGTGCCCATAACTTTTGATCCGTAAGGAGTTACGTGGCGCACAGCAGACCGTTGGAAAGCTCTCCGAGAGCTCTACGGCTTTGGCAGCAAACCTGCTAGGCTGTGCTAGTTTTCGGGTCCCAAAATTAAACATTTTCAACAGTTTCGGGTCACTTTTGTTCTTTTACGTTGTTTTTCATCCCGGATCGTACTTCGTGAGCCGTGAAAAAGGACGACAACCTAATCCATCACATTTATATTACCGAATCCCACGGTACCTTGGGCAAGAAAACTTCACTCCACGTAGAGGTTGGGCCCGCAAACCGAGGACGTGGGGCTTGTGACCAGGTATCTGTCGCTCTAGTGCCAATAACTTTTGATCCGTAAGGAGTTACGCGGCGCACTACATATCGTTGGAAATCTCTCTGAGAGCTCTACGACGGAGGACCCCAGCATGCTTAGCTGTGCCTGTTTTCGGAGCAAAAAATGGAACATTTTCAATAGTTTCAGGACACTTTTCTTCTTTTACGCTGTTTTTTTTTCCCGGATCGTACGTCGTGAGCCGCGAAAAGGGCGACAACCTAATCCATCACATTTTTATTACCGAATCCCATGGCACCTCGGGCAAGACAACTTCACTCCACGTAGAGGCTGGGCCCGCAAACTGAGGGCGTTGGGCATGTGACCAGGTATCCGTCGCTCCGATGCCCATAACTTTTGATCCGTAAGGTGTTACGCGGTGCACATCATACCGTTGGAAAGCTCTATGAGAGCTCTACGACGTGAGCAGCAAGCCTGCTTGGTTGTGCCTATTTTCGGAGCACAAAATTGAACATTTTCAACTATTTCGGGACACTTTTGTTCTTTTGCACTGTTTTTTAGTCCCGGATCGTACGTCGTGAACGACGAAAAGGACGACAACCTAATCCATCACATTTTTATTATCGAATCCCACGGTACCTTGGGCAAGACAACTTCACTTCACGTAGAGGCTGAGCCCGTAAACCTAGGTCGTGGGGCTTATGACCAGGTATCTGTCGCTACGGTGCCCATAACTTTTGATCCGTAAGGAGTTACGTGGCGCACAACAGACCGTTGGAAAGCTCTCCGAGAGCTCTACGACATGGCCAGTAAGCCTGCATTGCTGTGCTTGTTTTTGGATCCCAAAATTGAACATTTTCAACAGTTTCGTGTCACTTTTGTTATTTTACGCTATTTTTTCGTCCCGGATCGTACGTCATGAGCCGCGAAAAGGACGACAACCTAATCCATCACATTTTTATTATCGAATCCCGCTGCACCTTGGACAAGACAACTTCACTTCACGTAGAGGTTGGGCCCGCAAAACGAGGGTGTGGGGCTTATAACCAGGTATCCGTCGCTCCAGTGCCCATAACTTTTGATCCATAAGGAGTTACGAGGCGAACAGCATACCATTGGAAAGCTCTCTGAGAGCTCTACGACAGGGGTGGCAAGCTTGGTTGGCTACGCCTCTTTTCGGGGTCCAAAATTGATCGTTTTCATCAGTTTTGTGACAATTTTCTTTTTTTGGGCTGTTTTTTCATTCCGGATCGTACGTCGTGTGTCGCGAAAAGGACGACAACCTAATCCATCACATTTCTATTACTGAATACCACGGTACCTTGGGCAAGACTACTTTACTTCACGTAGAGGCTGGGCCCGCAAACCTAGGCCGTGGGGCTTGTGACAAGGTATCCGTCGCTACAGTGCCCATAACTTTTGATCCGTAAGGCGTTATGCGGCGTACTGCATACCGTTGGAAAGCTCTCCGAGAGCTCTACGACAGGGGCTACAAACCTGCTCAGCTGCGCCTATTTTCGGAGCAAAAAATTGAACATTTTCAATAGTATCAGGACACTTTTCTTCTTTTGCGCTGATTATTCGTCCCGGATCGTACGTCTTGAGCTGCAAAAAGGGCGACAACCTAATCCATCACATTTCTATTACCAAATCCCACGACACCTTGGGCAAGACAACTTCACTTCATGTAGAGGATAGGCCCGTAAACCGAGGGCGTGGGGCTTGTGACCAAGTATCTGTTGCTCCGGTGCCCATAACTTTTGATCCATAAGAAGTTACGCGGTGCACAACATACCGTTTGAAAACACTCCAAAAGCTCTATGACAGAGGCAGCTAGCCTGATCGGCTGTGCCTATTTTCGGAGCCCAAAATCAAACGTTTACAACAGTTTTGGGATACTTTTTTTCTTTTGCGCTGCTTTTTTATCCCGGATCGTACGTCGTGAGCCGCGAAAAGGATGACAACCTAATCCATCACATTTCTATTACCGAATCTCACGGCACCTTGGGCAAGATAACTTAACTTCACGTAGAGGCTGGGCCCGCAAACCGAAGGTGTGGGGCTTATAACCAGGTATCTGTCGCTTCGGTACCCATAACTTTTGATCCGTAAGGAGTTACGCGGCGCACAACATACCGTTGAAAGCTCTCTGAGAGATCTACAACGTGGGTAGCAAGCCTGCTCAGCTGTGCCTATTTTCGTAGCCCAAAATCAAAAAATTTCAACAGTTTCGTTTCACTTTTTGTTCTTTTATGCTGTTTTTTTGTCCTGGATCGTACGTCGTGAGCTGCAAAAAGGACGACAACCTAATCCATCACATTTCTACTACCGAATCCCACGGCACCTTGGGCAAGACAACTTCACTTCACGTAGAGGCTGGGCCCGTAAACCGAGGGCGTGGGGCTTGTGACCAGGTATCCGTCTCTCCGGTGCCCATAACTTTTGATCCGTAAGGAGTTACGCGGTGCACAGCATACCGTTGGAAAGCTCTCTGAGAGCTCTACCACGGGGGTGATAAGCCTGCTCAGCTGCGCCTATTTTCGGAGCCCAAAATCGAACGTTAGCAACAGTTTTCGGACACTTTTCTTCTTTTGCGCAGTTTTTTCATCCTGGATCGTACATCGTGAGCCGCGAAAAGGATGACATCCTAATCCATCACATTTCTATTACCGAATCCAACGGAACCTTAGGCAAGATAACTTCACTTCACGTAGAGGTTGGGCTCGCAAACCGAGGGAGTGGGGCTTGAGACCAGATCTCCGTCGCTCCGGTGCCCATAACTTTTGATGCGTAAGGAGTTACGCGGTGCACGACATACCATTGGAATGCTCTCCGAGAGCTCTACGACTAGGAAAACAAGTCCGCTCGGTTGTTGTGAGTTCTGACCCCGAATAACGTGTGTTACCTCAATTTGCGTGCCTTAGACCCAGAATTATATGACCGACCTTAGATTACGTACCATGTCTTGGTTTTCGTGCATGCCTCATCATATGTGCCTTGACTTAGAATTGTATGCCCTAATCCTTGACTTACATGCCCTGACTTCAATTTACGTGCGCTACCTCGATTTGTGTGCACTGACCTTGAATTGCGTGCCCTAAATTAGGTTTAAGAGTTGTACCTCGATTTACGTGCATTGTATTGAATTACATGCCTTGCATTGGTTTATGTGCATTCACCTAGGGTTGCATGCATTTGCATTGGAAATTCGTGCATTTATCTTGAAGTACGTGCTTTTCCTAATAGATCGTGTCTACCTCTTGAAGCACTAGATAATAAAATAATCCTACACAATCCACTAACCATTATTAATTTCTTAATTCAAATCCTACAAACTCCACTAACAATAAAATAACATTAAACTATTTCTACACATTCCACTAACATTATTTTAACCCTAATTCAAATTCACTATAAGACAAAACCCTATCATCATCCAAACCATCCCCAATATAATATACCTAATCACCTTTTCCTACAAAATTCACTGACACCTAAATATTATATTTTAAAACCCACTACAAGACAAAATCTCACAAACCTCTAAACATACCCTATATTCTATACTAACTTCAAAGCTACACAAACACCTAAGCGAACATTTTCGTATACAACACTAAACACAAGACTCATGAAAATACACACACACACACACTAAATCTTTACACTCTTTCTCATCCTCTCAAATCTAAAAATACACACCTACCCAACACATAATCAAAATTCAAATGCTCAAGACAACAAAACATACTCTTACACACTTTTCCTAAACCCTATGCCTTTTTTTCTAACTCCCAAGCATGCCCACACTTATCCCTTACACCTTGGACTCCCTAGGCAGAATAATTAGCGTAATTTGAATGCCTTTGTATGAAATCATCATGCCCATACACGAAATTGACACTTCACCTAAGCACACAAAGCTCAAAAACACTCAAAACCTCATTTTTCTCTCAACTCTCTCTCCTTCTCTCACCATTTTTGACCCTAGCTCTCTCTTGAGCATCCAAGACTCCTAAAAAGCTCTCAAGGACTCTCTAAGACTCTCCCAAGCTCGGCCATAGCAAGCAATAGCAAGCAACATAGCTCAAAATCTCACACAAGCTCACAAACTCATCATTTTCGGCCATAGGTGAGTTTTAAAGGTTTTCTTCCTTCTCTTTTGGTTTCACACACATGCACACTTCCTACACAAGCTGACTAAAGAAAGGAAAAAGGTCTATTTGTGCGATTTCGAGAGCATTTGTGAATTTTCATCCATCAAGTTGCTAAGGTGAGGGTTAAACTCTTTTAAAATCTTTCAAAAATCACATGCATGCCTTCATATGACTATATTTACCTATGTAGTTGTTGTATATGCGTGTGCATGAGCTTATATGACCATGCATGGCTAGATTTTTGGCTAGAACTTGAAGATAGGTAAAAACGTGTTGTTGGCAGTTTTCTGATCTTGTAGTACGAAGCCCATTTGACTTAGTAAACCTTGATAACAATTTGTGAAAATTGGTAGATTACTAGTTTTGCCAGTTCTGAGAAGTTTTCATAGAAATAGGCCAAGGCCAATTCTGACTCGAAGGCCTTCAAAATGGTCAAACATCATGAGGTGTCTAAATCTGGAAAAATTGGAAAAATGAAATAGGTTTCTAGCAGATTACTTACTTTGTAGAACGAAGCGTTTTTGACCTAGTAGACGTTGGTTAAAATGCATGAAAATTGGTTTGTTGCTAGATTTTGCAGTTCTAAAAATTTTTGTCAGAAATATACCAAAGCCAATTCTAACACTAAGACCCTCAAAAATAGCAAAAATCGTAATGTGTCTAAAATTGGACAGTTTTGAGTAGTCTCACGGTTTTGGCCATAACTTCTAAGTCCGAACTCCAAATGATGCGAGGTTTGTTCCTAGATTTAAATCATGCATTAATATTTAATTTGAAATTTTGTTCACTGAATTTGGAGATTATTTTCTTGGCTAATTGAATGTGGGAAAACAGACCATTGCAGTAGGGTTTTTGCTTAGTAAAATGCTTTGAAACATGTTGTAACTCTACTTGTGGTATTGAATGCTTGGAATTGTGGAAATTAGAAGTTGTGTGGACTGTTTTGGATGGTTGAGGATGCTTAAATAATTGATGCATGGCTTGGGTTTGATTACGTGACAAATTGTGGCTTAATCGCACGTGTAAGCATGAATTGAGACCCTATTGACTATGAAAGCTTGCAAAGTGGTGATCCTATGGTTTAATGTGTTCAATTGTGTGATTAGTAGACTACCCAATAAATGTTAAGTATGCTTGAAATGGCTTAAGTGTTACTTGTAGTGCTTAGCAAACAAAACCAACCCCGAGCACGGCCTTGTAAACCCTAATGGCCCCGTAGACTCCCAAGTCATAGACCACTCTTATGTGAATTATAAATTGATGTTGAGGAATGTTAATGGGCTGCCTGGAATTGTTTTTATAACTCTAAATATGATTCCTGATGATTACATGTTGATAAGTAAACTCTTCTTACACCCGGTCTCATGTAAACGTCGTTGCATGCTTGTATAATCTTAATACTTGATACGTGAACCCCGAAATGAGTTACATGACTTGATTTACATGTGTTGCATGGATGCCCGTTTAATGTTCATATAACTCTTTGTGTTTTACAAAGTAAAAATTCGTGTTAAGCATGTCTCGTTCGTTTACTTGTCAGTATGTGATCTTATACTTGTTCGGAGGCAACCTACTTTGTTGTCCTCCTAATGTGAATTGTTAAAAGACATTCTATGGCTTATTTGAACATGATTACTTGGCTGTCCGTGGAAGTTTAATTGCTTTCAAATTGATATATGAAATGATTACATGTTCTTACAATGCCTTATATGCCAATATGTCAAAATGTGATCATATACTTGCTCGGAGGCAACCTACTTTGTTGACCTCCCAATATGAAATGTTAAATGGCATACATGTGCATTGCATACAAGGTTGCAACCTTTCATTGTGGCATGGTAGCGTTTCACGAACGCTGGGCGGTATAGGGCTTGCCGGTGCTCCCGTGACTACCATGGTCCAATTCCCTCTCTCACTTGGCATTCTACCCTCGGAGAGTTGGGTCGTAGGATCTCGGGGTACATCCGGAGTACACCCATTTGACGTGATAAGTGGATGATTGAAGCTGGCCGCAACAATTGTTATCGGAAATAAACTTGAACGACAGGAACTAAGTACTATATGGGGCAAAGTACTACACCTGAAAGTGGTGGGAGCTACCTCTTGAGCCCGTAGGAGCCACCTCTAGAGTCTTGTACGTATCAAAATATATCTTTTTACTACGTGTTTAAGTACTCTCGCTTAGTTCTTAGCGGACCTCAGGGAAGAAAGACGGGTAAATGTGTTCATTTATATTTATGTTATGTTATGAACTTGCTTATTTCATATGATATGTTTTCAAAAGGGTTTTTCCATAAGATTAACCGGAAAAGAGTTTTTAAAACGTTATCTCTCGTTCCCCCTCGCTGAGTTCATAAGGACTCACACTTTTTTTTGTCACAGGTGACGCAGATTTGGAACAGGTACCCGAAGAAAATATGCTAGTTGATGAACCTTTGGAATGACTATGTGCATTGCGTGCTTTTCATGAACATGGATGTTATTAGGGATGTTGTGTTTGATTGTAGACTGTTTATTTTGTTGATGTAAATGACCCCGTTGTAATTTGGGTCTAATTTTTTGCTTGTACTGATTATAACCGGACGAACTCTTTATTGGTTGTTTGCTTTCATTATATTGGTTAGTAGTTATTGTAGGCGTTTAAACCACTAGGTGAAGAATCAAACAAGTTAACTCTATCTAATTTCACTTAGGTACTCATTGTAAGCTAAAGAATAATAGGTACTTGCATAATAGGAATTGACAAATAAACGGGACATAGTTATCGTGCTAGGCTTGTCAATCAAACGAGACTATCGAGATAAATTAGTAGGCATATCTATTGATAATAAAATAGGAAATTTTAGTTGGAATTGAATCAATGATTAAAGCTTTTGAGGTGTTTTAGAAGATTAGGTCAAACCAAAGGTCCTAAATATAGCCGACACGCTATCGGTTTTCCAAAAAAACTTTTGGAGTTCTAGGCCAACGTTAAGCATTAAATCATAACAAAAGGCTAAGACTGTGAAATAGTATAAATGAATTAGGTCATACCTTAGTCTAGCCTCCTTAGGTCGGGTTGGGGCGTGACACCTTATATTAGAATGGTATCAGAGCTTAGTTTACTAACTAGATGTTAGTCGGGTTCAACTCTCGGACCATGGGTAGAAGTCCTAAGGTAATTATGATGTCTTGTTTATATGTGTTAGTATGTGCTAATGTGCTTTAATTGCTTTAAGTATTGAATATTATGTGCCTTTGTGGACCATATGTATTCTGTATCATGCACACCGACACGTCCTCAATAATGCATGCATGCTTTTATACTCCTTCTTTGATACATGTGCATGTTATATAAACCATGAATGACTGTTTATACACATAGATAGTTAGGATTAAGACTTTCAAAGAAGTGAATTTGTGCAAGACAAACGAAAAGGCTCAGGTAGAGATTTCTCGCATCTTCATAGGTACTCGATGTATCATATGTATTATTGGATATGCATATATAAAATGCGTAGCACAGGTATAGTTGTTGAGGTAAAGTTATCTCCTTATCTTTGGAATACCCATACCTATGATTAAGTTATCAATTTTATAGCTATGAAGTTCTTGATTCTGTTAAACCGTTCTTCTAATTGTGGTTCAAGCATAAAGGTTAATGACATACAACTTTCCTTAAGATATAAGAGTATACTATTGGACAAGTGGAGTAGAATATGTATATTCATATGCTTATAATGGAAGTTTGACTTAGGGGTTGCTTTTGAATCAAATTCTTATATCTTAAATTGGTGTAATAGACTATTTATACGATTGAATCTTTACTTGATTGGAATGAAGCATTGATGAATCCGATATGGTGTATACTAGCGAGTTTCAAGTTCACTAAATGGTAAGACCGCGACCTAGAAATTAAGAGGTGAATTCGTGGAAGTTGACAATAGTTACTTTTAGGGGTTAGATTATTAAGACATGGATAGTGTATTTGAGTGACTTAACAATGGATAACCTCAAGACATGTAGGCAACTCTGGAGACCGAATTTAACAAGGTTGATGATTCTTTAGTATAACAAGATATAGGGATACTGGAATCGAGGAATTCACGTAGCTAGAACTCGTGTTCGGAAGACTACACCTAAATGTTAGGTCAAATAGAAGTGTAAGGTATTGAATTATGCATTAGATGACTAACGTTGCTAAAGGTCCTAAGTTGGATATTTGTGATATTAAGAAACATGGTATTAGTTTGGTGCCCCTCGGATTTAGCTATAATTATGCAAAGTAAGTAATTCTACACCCTCGTTATTTGGATACCCTAGAGGATGTTAGGAAGCATATATCCCTAAGTAATACCGATGGACCTGGTATATAAACCATGGAAATGATATTAAGCATCTGGTTGCAAACTGGAGTCATTAGGGTATGATTAGTAATCCTAAATAGCTAATAGTGAGTATGCATGATGATTCATGATGAACCCTAGGACCTAAGGTCGATGAGTCTTGATGTTCTTAGCTAGTTGAACATGTGAATGAGGAAAGTAAGATTTTATTTAGTTAAGATAGAGATGAATTAGAGTTATGATGACCCAAGAGACTGCTATTAGACAACTATATTTATGTGCACTATTTCATTTCTAGAAACTAGCGGTTGGTAGACTTCGAATCGTGGTCGTTGAATAGAGGGTGGATCTTGTAGTGATAATTAAATGAGTGGTTGATTACTTTTGAATTTCTATTAGATTATATTGAAGGATGCCTTGTGGTTATAATTCTTATGTTGACACAGACTCGAAGTTATTTTGTATAACAAGCTACTTGGATTAGTATGGTAAGTATCTTATGAGCTAGATCATTTCGGTACCCATTTATAGTCCTAAGATTGTTGTTGTATGGCCGGTAACCTAGTGGAACATTAATATCACTGACATGGCTATGAACCTAGCTTAGTAACACTAATGTTGAAGATATATTGGCAGGCATTAAGTGTTCGAAGGAATGACTAGGTCGCTAAGTGAGTAGGACCATTGTCTTCTTAAGTATGACGTAACTTTGGATTGAGGTGAGTGAAATTTATTTGAGATTGAAACTATTCACTTTAGGAGTCTTGATTAAGATTAAAAGAAATTCTGAAGCCTCGTGACTTGAAGATAGAGATTTGAATGAGGAAATAAATTGTGGATTACAAGTTGAGGAATTTACTTGTAAGAGTTGAACTAGTGCAATACGATTAGTTTACCCATGCAATTTCGATGGCAATTTGTTGGTGGTACTTAGTAAACCTTAGAGTTTGAGTTTAACGAATCTCAATGGTCTTTCTCCTTGATTATGAGCGTGAAGGTTAACGAAGCTGGGAAAGGATGTTAGTGAATAGGAGCCTGTAACCAGGAGACTAGTCATTAGAAGATTTGCTAATCTAATGTACCTACGAGATAAGGATTTTGATACTATCGATAGATGACTACTTGAGATGGATTAGTTGTTTGGTGAGTTCTTCCTGAAAATAGGATCGTATTGTGGAAATGATCCATAACATGTGTATGTCCTACGTGTTAACAATATTGAAGCTAGATGATAGGATATGTAAATCTGATATAGACCTATCATCTTGAAAATAGTGTGTGTCACCATAAGATCGCTGTATTATTGTGATATTCATTTTGAGGTATGAATGCAAGATCGGCACGACATAAGTCATGATTTTGGAGTTATAGTTATATTGTTAGAATGCCGATGCAGCTTTGATTACCATGTTTGAAGATTCTAACCTTAGTTAACGAACTCGACCTTAAAGATCAATTGGAGAAAATAGAGTCCTTCGAAGGAACGAATTGTAAATGTAGGAGTCACACTGAATTAAATGATTGGAGAAACGTAGGAACTGAATTGGTTGTGGTAAGAGAGATCACAGAACACAGGATGAACCGGAGTGGAAAAAATAACAAATGTCAAAATTTGTCTAAATGACCTCAATAGGTAAGAATGAATTTCGGGATGAAATTCTTTTAAGGAGGGGAGGATGTGAGGCCCAACCCCGAATAACGTGTGTTACCTTGATTTGCGTGCCTTAGACCCATAATTATATGACTGACCTTAGATTATGTGCCCTGTCTTGGTTTTCGTGCATGCCTCGTCATACGTGCCTTGACTTAGAATTGTGTGCCCTAATCCTTGACTTACGTGCCTTGACTTCAATTTTTGTGTGATAACTCAATCTGTGTGCACTGACCTTGAATTGCGTGCCTTAAACTAGGTTTAAGAGTTGTACCTCGATTTACGTGCATTGCATTAAATTATATGCCTTGCTTTGGTTTACGTGCATTCACCTAGGGTTGCGTGCATTTGAATTAGAATTCGTGCATTTATTTTGAAGTACGTGTCTTACCTCGTAGTTCGTGTCTACCTTGTGATTCGTGCCCCGTATTGATTTTTGTACATGTCTCGTAGTACGTACTCTAAACCTAGGAAAGCGTGCCCGCACGCTAATCAATAAAGAATTCTTGCACAAAGCACTAGACAATAAAATAATCCTACACAATCCACTAACCATTATTAAATTCTTAATTCAAATCCTGCAAACTCCACTAACAATAAAATAACATTAAACTATTTCTACACATTCCACTAACATTATTTTAACCCTAATTCAAATTCACTACAAGACAAAACCCTATCATCATCCAAACCATCCCCAATATAATATACCTAATCACATTTTCTTACAAAATCCACTAACACCTAAATATTATATTTTAAAACCCACTACAAGACAAAATCTCACAAACCTCTAAACATACCCTACATTCTATTCTAACTACAAAGCTACACAAACACCTAAACCAACATTCTCTTACACAAACACTAAACAAAAGACTCATGAAAATACACACACATACATACTAAATCTCTACACTCTTTCTCATCCTCTCAAATCTGAAAATACACACCCACCCAACACATAATCAAAATTCAAATGCTCAAGACAACAAAACATACTCTTACACACTTTTCCTAAACCCTATGCCTTTTTTTCTAACTCCCAAGCATGCCCACACTTCTCCCTTACACCTTGCACTCCCTAGGCAGAATAATTAGCTTAATTTGAATGCCTTTGGCTGAAATCATCATGTCATACACGAAATTGACACTTCACCTAAGCACACAAAGCTCAAAAATACTCAAAACCTCATTTTTCTCTCAACTCTCTCTCTTTCTCTCACCATTTTCGACCCTAGCTCTCTCTTGAGCATCCAAGACTCCTAACAAGCTCTCAAGGACTCTCTAAGACTCTCCCAAGCTCGGCCATAGCAAGCAATAGCAAGCAACATAGCTCAAAATCTCACACAAGCTCACAAACTCATCATTTCCGGCCATAGGTGAGTTTTACAGGTTTTCTTCCTTCTCTTCTGGTTCCATACACATGCACACTTCCTACACAAGCTAACTAAGCTATGATTTAAAGGAAATCAAGATACCTCTCGGCCAAAGCAAGGAAAAAGGTCTATTTGTGCGATTTCAAGAGCATTTGTGCATTTTCATCCATCAAGTTGCTAAGGTGAGGGTTAAACTCTTTTAAAATCTTTCAAAAATCACATGCATGCCTTCATATGACTATATTTACCTCTGTAGTTGTTGTATGTGTGTACATGAGCTTATATGACCATGCATGGCTAGATTTTTGGCTAGAACTTGAAGATAGGTAAAAACGTGTTGCTGGAAGTTTTCTGATCTTATAGTACGAAGCCCATTTGACTTAGTAAACCTTGATAAAAATTCATGAAAATTGGAAGGTTACTATTTTTGCCAGTTATGAGAATTTTTCATAGAAATAGGCCAAGGCCAATTCGGACTCTAAGGCCTCCAAAATGATCAAACATCATGAGGTGTCTAAATCTGGAAAAATTGGAAAAATGAAATAGGTTTCTGGCAGATTACTGACTTTGTAGAATGAAGCATTTTTGACCTAGTAGATGTTGGTTAAAATGCATGAAAATTGGTTGGTTGCTATATTTTGCAGTTCTGGACATTTTTGTGAGAAATAGACCAAAGCCAATTCTGACTCTAAGACCCTCAAAAATAGCAAAAATCGTAATGTGTCTAAAACTAGTTTTGAGTAGTCTCACAGTTTTGGCCATAACTCCTAAGTCCGAACTTCATATGATGCGAGGTTTGTTCCTAGATTTGAATCACTCATTAAGATTTAATCGCACATGTAACCATGAATTGAGACCCTATTGACTATGAAAGCTTGCAAAGTGGTGATCCTATGGTTTAATGTGTTCAATTGCGTGATTAGTAGGCTTCCCAATAAATGTTAAGTATGCTTGAAATGACTTAAGTGTTACTTGTGGTGCTTAGCAAACAAGACCAACCCCGAGCACGGCCTTGTTAACCCTAATGGCCCCGTAGACTCCCAAGTCATAGACCACTCTTGTGTGAATTATAAATTGATGTTGAGGAATGTTAATGGGCTGCCCGGAATTTTTTTTATAACTCTAAATGTGATTCCCGATGATTGCATGTTGATAAGTAAACTCTTCTTACACCCGGTCTCATGTAAACGTCGCTGCATGCTTGTATAATCTTAATACTTGATATGTGAACCCCGAAATGAGTTACATGACTTGATTTACATGTGTTACATGGCTGCCCGTTTAATGTTCATATAACTCTTTGTGTTTTACAAAGTGAAAATTCGTGTTAAGCATGCTTCGTTCGTTTACTTGTCAGTATGTGATCTTATACTTGCTCGGAGGCAACCTACTTTGTTTTCCTCCTAATGTGAATTGTTAAAAGACATTCTATGGCTTATTTGAACATGATTACTTGGCTGCCCGTGGAAGTTTAATTGCTTTCAAATTGATATATGAAATGATTACATGTTCTTACAATGCCTTATATGCCAATATGTCAAAATGTGATCATATACTTGCTCGGAGGCAACCTACTTTGTTGACCTCCCAATATGAAATGTTAAATGGCATACATGTGCATTGCATACAAGGTTGCAACCTTTCATTGTGGAATGGTAGCATTTCACGAAAGCCGGGCGGCATAGGGCTTGCCGGTGCTCCCGTGACTACCATGGTCCAATTCCCTCTCTCGCTTGGCATTCCACCCTTGGAGAGTTGGGTCGTAGGATTTCAGGGTACATCTGGAGTACACCCATTTGGCGTGATAAGTGGATGATTGAAGCTGGATGCAACAATTGTTATCGGAAATAAACTTGAACGACAGGAACTAAATGCTATACGGGGCAAAGTACTGCACCTGAAAGTGGTGGGAGCTACCTCTTGAGCCCGTAGGAGCCACCTCTAGAGTACTGTACATATCAAAATGTATCCTTTTACTACGTGTTTAAGTATTCTCGCTTAGTTCCTAGAGGACTTTGGGGAGGAAAGACGGGTAAATGTGTCCATTTATATTTATGTTATGTTATGAACTTGCTTATTTCATAAGATATGTTTTCAAAAGGGTTTTTCATAAGATTAACCGGAAAAGAGTTTTTAAAACGTTATCTCTTGTTCCCCCTCGCTGAGTTCATAAGGACTCACCCTCTTTTTTATCACATGTAAAGTAGATTTGGAACAGGTACCAGAAGAAAATATGCTAGTTGATGAACCTTTGGAATGACTATGTGTATTGCATGCTTTTCGTGAACATGGATGTTATAAGGGATGTTGTGTTTGATTGTAGACTGTTTATTTTGTTGATGTGAATGACCCCGTTGTAATTTGGGTCTAATTTTTGGCTTGTACTGATTATAACCTGACGAACTCTTTATTGATTGTTTGCTTTCATTATCTTGGTTAGTAGTTAGCGTAGGCGTTTAGACCACTAGAGAAATAAGCAAACAAGAGAACTCTATCTAATTTCACTTAGGTACTCATTGTAAGCTAAAGAATAATAGGTACTTGCATAATAGGAACTGGCAAATAAACAGAACATAGTTATCATGCTAGGCTTGTTAATCAAACGAGACTATCGAGATAAATTAGTAGGCATATCTATTGATAACAAAATAGGAAATTTTATTTGGAATTGAATCAATGATTAAAGGTTTTGAGGTGTTTTAGAAGATTAGGTCAAAGCAAAGGTCCTAAATATAGCCGTTATGCTGCCGATTTTCTGGAAAAACTTTTGGAGTTCTAGGCCAACGTTAAGCATTAAATCATAACAAAAGGCTAAGACTGTGAAATAGTATAAATGAATTAGGTCATACCCTAGTCTAGCCTCTTTAGGTCGGGTTGGGGCGTGACAGTTGCGCATATTTTCGGAGCACAAAATCGAACGTTTTCAACATTTTTGGGACACTTTTCTTCTTTTGCACTGTTTTTTCATCTCGGATCGTACGTCGTGAGCCGCAAAAAGGACGACAACCTAATCCATCACATTTCTATTACTGAATCCCACGTCACCTTGGGCAAGACAACTTCACTACACGTAGAGGCTGGGCCCGCAAACCGAGGGCGTGGGGCTTGTGACTAGGTATCCGTCGCTTCGGTGCCCATAACTTTTGATCCGTAAGGTGTTACACGACCCACAGCATACCATTGGAAATCTCTCTAAGAGCTCTACGACTGGTGTAGCGAGCCTGCACAGCTGCACCTGTTTTTGGGGCCCAAAATCAAACGTTTTCATTAGTTTCAGGACACTTTTCTTCTTTTGCGTTGTTTTTTCATCCTGGATCGTACGTCGTGGGCCGCGAAAAGGCCGACAACCTAATCCATCACATTTCTATTACCGAATCCCAAGGCACGTTGGGCAAGACAACTTCACTTCACGTAGAGGCTGGGCCCGCAAACTGAGGGTGTAGGGCTTGAGACCAGGTATCCTTCGCTCCAATGCCCATAACTTTTGATCCGTAAGGTGTTACACTGCGCACAGGTTACCGTTGGAAATCTCTCCGAGAGCTCTACGACAGGTGTAGCTAGCTTGCTCAGTTGCACCTATTTTCAGGGCCCAAAATCGAACGTTTTCATTAGTTTCGTCACACTTTTCTTCTTTTGCGCTGTTTTTTCATCCCGGATCGTACGTCGTCAGCCGCGAAGAAGACGACAACCTAATCCATCACATTTTGATTACTGAATCCCATGGCACCTTGGGTAAGACAACTTCACTTCACGTAGAGGCTGGGCCCGCAAACCGAGAGCGTGGGGCTTGTGACCAGGTATCCGTCGCTCCGGTGCCCATAACTTTTGATCCGTAAGGAGTTATGCGGTGCACAGCATACCGTTGGAAAGCTCTACGAGAGCTCTACGACATGGGCAGAAAGCCTGCTGGGCTGTGTCTGTTTTCGGAGCCCAAAATCGAATATTTTTAACAGTTTTGGGACACTTTTGCTTTTGGCGCTGTTTTTTCGTCTCGGATCGTACGTCGTGAGCCACGAAAAGGACGACAATCTAATCCATCACATTTCTATCACGAATCCCACGGCACATTGGGCAAGACAACTTCACTTCACGTAGAGGCTGGGCCCGTAAACCGAGGGCGTGGGGCTTGTGACCAGGTATCCGTCGCTTCGGTGCCCATAACTTTTGATCCGTAAGGAGTTACGCAGCGCAAAGCATACTGTTGGAAAGCTCTCCGAGAGCTTTACGATGTGGGCAGCAAACCTGCTAGGCTATGCCTATTTTTAGATCCCAAAATTGAACATTTTCAACAATTTCGGGTCACTTTTGTTCTTTTACGCTGTTTTTTTTATCCCGCATCGTACGTCGTGAGCCGCGAAACGGACGATAGCCTAATCCATCACATTTCTATTACTGAATCCCACAGCACCTTGTGCAAGACAATTTCACTTCACGTAGTGGTTGGGCCCGCAAACCGAGGACGTGGGGCTTGCGACCAAGTATCCGTCGCTCAGGTGCCCATAACTTTTGATCTGTAAGGAGTTACGCGGTGCACAGCATAACGTTGGAAAGCTCTCCGAGAGATTTACGACGTTGGCAGCAAGCCTGCTCGGCTGCGCCTATTTTTGGAACCCAAAATAGAACATTTTCAATAGTTTTGGGACACTTTTGTTCTTTTTCGCTATTTTTTCGTCCCGGATCGTACGTCGTGAGTTGCGACAAGGACGACAACCTAATCCATCACATTTCTATTACCGAATCCCATGGTACCTTGGGCAAGACAACTTCATTTCACGTAGAGGCTGGGCCCGCAAACCTAGGCCGTGGGGCTTGTGACCAGGTATCCGTTGCTTCGGTGCTCATAACTTTTGATCTGTAAGGAGTTACACGGCGCACGACGTACAGTTGGAAAGATCTCCGAGAGCTCTACGACGTGGGCAGCAAGCCTGCTCAGCTGTGCCTTTTTTCGCATATCAAAATCGAACATTTTCAACAGTTTCGTGTCACTTTTCTTCTTTTATGCTATTTTTTTGTCCCGAATCGTACGTCGTGAGCCGCGTAAAGGACGACAACCTAATCCATCACATTTCTATTACCAAATACTACGGCACCTTGGGCAAGACAACTTCACTTCACGTAGAGGTTGGGCCCACAAACCGAGGGCGTGGGGCTTGTGACTAGGTATCCGTCGCTCCAGTGCCCATAACTTTTGATCCGTAAGGAGTTACGCGGCGCAAAACATACCGTTGGAAAGCTCTCCAAGAGCTCTACGACGGGGGAAGCAATCCTACTCGGCTAGGCCTATTTTCAGAGCCCAAAATCGAACATTCTCATCAGTTTCGGGACACTTTTCTTCTTTAGCGCAGTTTTTTCGTCCCGGATCGTGCGTCTTCAGCCGCGAGAAGGACGACAACCTAGTCCATCACATTTCTATTACCGAATCCCACGGCACCTTAGACAAGACAACTTCACTTCACGCAGAGGCTGGACCCAAAAAACGAGGGCGTGGGGCTTGTGATTAGGTATCCGTCACTTCGGTGCCCATAACTTTTGATCTTCAAGGAGTTACGCGGCTCACAGCATTCCGTTGAAAAGCTCCCTGAGAGCTCTACGATGTGGGAAGAAAGCCTGCTCAGCTGTGCCTATTTTCAGAGCCCAAAATTGAACATTTTCAACAGTTTCGGGTCACTTTTGTTCTTTTATGCTGGTTTTTCGTCACAGATCGTACGTCGTGAGCTGCGAAAAGGACGACACCCTAATCCATCACATTTCTATTACTGAATCCCACAACACCTTGGGCAAGACAACTTTACTTCACGTAGTGGCTAGGCTCGCAAAACTAGGGCGTGGGGCTTGTGACAAGGTATCCCTCGCTTCGGTGCCCATAACTTTTGATCCGTAAGGAGTTACGCGGCACACAGCTTACCGTTGGAAAGCTCTCCGAGAGCTCTACGACAAGGGCAGCCAGCTTGCTTGGCTGCACCAATTTTCAGAGCCCAAAATCGAACGTTTGTAACAGTTTCGGGACACTTTTCTTCTTTTGCGCAGTTTTTTCATCCCGGATCGTACGTCGCGAACCGCAAAAAGGACGACAACCTAATCCATCACATTTCTATTATCGAATCCCACGGCACCTTAGGCAAGACAACTTCACTTAACGTAGAGGCTAGGCCCGCAAATCGAGGGCGTAGGGCTTATGACCAGGTATCCTTTGCTCCAGTGCCCATAACTTTTGATCCGTAAGGAGTTACGCAGTGCACAGCATACCGTTGGAAAGCTCTCTGAGAGCTCTACGACGTGGGCAGCAAGCCTGCTACATTGTGCATGTTTTCAGAGCCCAAAATCTAATATTTTCAACAGTTTCGGGACACTTTTGTTCTTTTGCGCTGTTTTTTCATCACGGATCGTACGTCGTGAGCCGCAAAAAGGACGACAACCTAATCCATCACAAATCTATCACCGAATCCCACGGCACCTTGGGCAAGACAACTTCACTTCACATAGAGGCAGGGCCAGCAAACTGAGGGCGTCGGGCTTGTGACCAGGTATGCGTCGCTTCAGTGCCCATAACTTTTGATCCGTAAGAAGTTACGCGTCGCACAACATACCGTTGGAAAGCTCTCCGAGAGCTCTACGACGGGGGCATCAAGTCTGCTTATCTGCGCCTATTTTCATAGCCCAATATCGAACGTTTGCAACAATTTTGGGAAACTTTTCTTCTTTTGCGGTGTTTTTTCGTCCCGGATCGTATGTCGTGAGCCGCGAAAAGGACGACAACTTAATCCATCACATTTCTATTACCGAATCCCATGGCATCTTGGGCAACACTACTTCACTTCACGTAGAGGCTTGGCCCGCAAACCGAGGGCGTAGGGCTTGTGACTAGGTATCCTTCGCTCCGGTGCTTATAACTTTTGATCCATAAGGAGTTATGCAGCACACAGTATATCGTTGGAAAGCTCTCCGAGAGCTCTACGACGTGGGCAGCAAACCTACGTGGCTGTGCCTGTTTTCGGAGCCCAAAATCAAATATTTTCAACAATTTCGGGACACCTTTGTTCTTTTGCGCTGTTTTTTCGTCCTAGATCGTACGTCGTGAGCCGCGAAAAGGATGACAACCTAATCCATCACATTTCTATTACCGAATCCCATGGCACCTTGGGCAAGACAACTTCAGTTCACATAGAGGCTGGGCCCGCAAACCGAGGGCATGGGGCTTGTGACCAGGTATCTGTCACTTCGGTGCCCATAACTTTTGATTCGTAAGAGTTACGCGGCGCACAGCATACCGTTGGAAAGCTCTCTGAGAGCTATACGACATGGGCAGCAATCCTGCTGGGCTGTGCCTATTTTCGGAGCCCAAAATTGAATATTTTCAACAGTTTTGGGACACTTTTGTTCTTTTACGCTGCTTTTTCATCCCGGATCGTACGTCGTGAGCCGCATAAAGGACGACAAACTAATCCATCATATTTTTATCACCGAATCCCACGGCACCTTAGGCAAGATAACATCACTTCACGTAGAGGCTGGCCCATTAACGGAGGGCGTGGGGCTTGTGACCAGGTATCCGTCTCTCTGATGCTCATAACGTTTGATCCGTAAAGAGATACGCAGCGCAAAGTATACCATTGGAAAGCTCTCCGAGAGCTCTACGACGTGGGCAACAAGCCTGCTCGGCTGTGCACATTTTTGAATCCCAAAATTGAATATTTTCAACAATTTCGGGTCATTTCTGTTCATTTACGTTATTTTTTCTTCCCAGATCGTACGTCGTGAGCTGCGAAACGGATGCCAACCTAATCCATCACATTTCAATCACCGAATCACATGGCACCTTGGGCAAGAAAAAATCATTTCACGTAGAGGCTGGGCCCGCAAACCGAGGGCGTGGGGCTTGTGACCAGGTATCCGTCGCTCCGGTGCCCATTACTTTTGATCCGTAAGGAGTTACGCGACGCACATCATACCGCTGGCAAGCTCTCTGAGAGCTCTACGTCATGGGCTGCAAGCCTGCTCGGCTGTGTCTATTTTCGCAGCCCAAAATCGAACATTTTCAACAGTTTTGGGTCATTTTTGTTCTTTTACGCTATTTTTCCGTCCCGGATCGTACGTCGTGAGCTGCAAAAAGGACGACAACCTAATCCATCGCATTTCTATTACCGAATCCCACGGCACCTTGGGCAAGACAACTTCACTTCACGTAGAGGTTGGGCCCGCAAACCGAGGACGTGGTGCTTGTGACCAGGTATCCGTCACTCCGGTGCCCATAACTTTTGATTCGTAAAGAGTTATGCAGTGCTATGCATACCGTTGCAAAGCTCTCCGAGAGCTTTACGACAGGGATAGCAAACCTGCTCCGCTGCATCTATTTTCGGAGAACAAAATCGAATGTTTTCATCAGTTTCGAGATATTTTTCTGCTTTAGCGCAGTTTTTTCATCCTGGATCGTACGTCGTGAGCCGCGAAAAGAACAACAACCTAATCCATCACATTTCTTTTACCGAATCCCATGGCACATTGGGCAAGACAACTTCACTTCACGTAGAGGCTGGGCCCACAAAACGAGGGCGTGGGGCTTGTGACCAGGTATCCATCTCTCTGGTGCCCATAACTTTTGATCCATAGAGAGTTACGCAGCTCACAACATACCGTTGGAAAGCTCTTACAAAGCTCTATGACGTGGGACGCAAGCCTGCTCGACTGTTCCTATTTTCTGAGCCCAAAATCGAACATTTTCAATTGTTTCGGATCACTTTTGTTCTTTTATGCTATTTTTTCGTCCCGAATCCTACGTCGTGAGCCGCGAAAAAGACGACAACCTAATCTATCACATTTCTATTACCGAATCCCACTGCACCTTGGGCAAGACAACTTCACTTCACGTAGAGTACGGGCCCACAAACCGACGGTGTGGGACTTGTGACTAGGTATCCGTCGCTCCGGTGCCCATAACTTTTGATCCGTAAGGAGTTACGCGGCGCACAGCATACCGTTGGAAAGCTCTCTAAGAGCTCTACGACGTGGGTAGGAACACTGCTGGGCTGTACCTATTTTCGGAGCCCAAAATTGAATATTTTCAATAGTTTCTGGACACTTTTGTTATTTTGCGCTATTTTTTCGTCTCGGACCGTACATCGTGAGCCGCGAAAAGGACGACAACCTAATCCACCACATTTCGATCACCGAATCCCACGGCACCTTGGGCAAGACAACTTCACTTCACGTACAAGCTGGGCCCGCAAACTGAGGGCGTGGGGCTTATGACCAGGTATCCGTCGTTCCGGTGCCCATAACTTTTGATATGTAAGGAGTTACGCGGCGCAAAGCATACCGTTGGAAAGATCTCCGAGAGCTCTATGACGTGTACAGCAAGCCTGCTCGGCTGTGCCTATTTTCGGAGCAAAAATTAGAGCATTTCCAAAAGTTTCGGGTCACTTCTGTTCTTTTACGATGTTTTTTCATCCCGGATCGTATGTCGTATGCAGTAAAACGGATGACAACCTAATCCATCACATTTCTATTACCGAATCCCATAGCATCTTATGCAAGACAACTTCACTTCATGTTGAGGTTGTGCCCGCAAACCCAGGGCGTGCGACTTGTGACCAGGTATCCGTTGCTCCGGTGCCCATAACTTTTGATATGTAAGGAGTTACGCGGTGCACAGCATACCATTGGAAAGCTCTTCGAGAGCTCTACGACGTGGGCACCAAGCCTACTCGGCTGTCCCTATTTTCGGAACCCAAACCGAGCATTTTCAAATGTTTCAGGATACTTTTTTTCTTTTTCGCTGTTTTTTCATCCCGGATCGAACGTCGTGAGCCGCAAAAAGAACGACAACCTAATCCATCACATTTCCATTACTGAATCCCATGGTACCTTAGGCAAGACAACTTCACTTCACGTAGAGGTTCGGCCCGCAGACCTAGGCCGTGGGGCTTGTGACCAAGTATCCGTCGCTTCGGTGCCCATAACTTTTGATCCGTAAGGAGTTATATGGCGCACGGCATACCGTTGGAAAGCTCTCCGAGAGCTCTACGACGTGGCCACCAAGCCTGCTTGGCTGTGCCTATTTTTGTAGCCCAAAATCGAACATTTTCAATAGTTTCGTTTCACTTTAGTTATTTTACGCTATTTTTTCGTCCCGGATCGTACGTCGTGAGCCGCGAAAAGGACGACAACCTAATCCATCACATTTCTATTACCGAATCCCACCGCACCTTGGACAAGACAACTTCACTTCACGTAGAGGTTGGACCCGCAAACCGAGGGCGTGGGACTTGTGACCAGGTATCCGTCGCTCCGGTGCCCATAACTTTTGTTCCGTAAGGAGTTACGCAGCGCACAGCATACCGTTGGAAAGCTCTCCGATAGCTCTACGACGTAGGCCGCAAGCCTTCTCTGCTGTGCCTATTTTTGGAGCCCAAAATTGAACAATTTCAACTATTTCGTGTGACTTTTGTTCTTTTATGCTATTTTTTCATCCCGGATCGTACGTCGTGAGCCGCGAAAAGGACGACAAACTAATCCATCACATTTCTATTACCAAATTCCACCATACCTTGGACAAGACAACTTCACTTCACGTAGAGGTTGGGCCCGTAAACCGAGGGCGTGGGAATTGTGACCAGGTATCTGTCGCTCCGGTGCCCATAACTTTTGATCCGTAAGGGGTTACGCGGCGCACAGCATACCGTTGGAAAGCTCTCCAAGAGCTCTACCACGTGGGCCAAAAGCTTGCTCGGTTGTGCCTATTTTTGGAGCCCAAAATCGAACAATTTCAACTGTTTTGTGTCACTTTTATTCTTTTATGCTGTTTTTTATTCCCGGATCGTATGTCGTGAGCCGCGAAAAGGACGACTACCTAATCCATCACATTTCTATTACCAAATCCCATGGCACCTTGGGCAAGACAACTTCACTTCACGTAGAGGCTGGGCCCGCAAACCGAGGGCGTAGGGCTTGTGACCAACTATCCGTCGCTCCGGTACCCATAACTTTTGATCCGTAAGGAGTTACGCGGCGCACAACATACCGTTGGAAAGCTCTTCAAGAGCTCTACGATGTGGGCTGCAAGCTTTCTCGGCTGTGCCTATTTTTGGAGCCTAAAATCAGAAATTTTTAATAATTTTGGGACACTTTTGTTCTTTTGCGCTGTTTTTTCATCCTGGATCGTACGTCGTGAGCCTCGAAAATGACGACAACCTAATCCATCTCATTTCTATTACTGAATTCCACCGCACCTTGGGCAAGACAACTTCACTTCACGTAGAGGCTGGGCCCGCAAACCGAGGGCGTGGGGCTTGTGACCAGGTATCCGTCGCTCCGGTGCCCATAACGTTTGATCCTTAAGGACTTACGCGGCGCACAACATACCGTTAGAAAGCTCTCCGAGAGCTCTACGACGTGGGCAACAAGCCTGCTCGGTTGTGCCTATTTTCAGAACCCAAAATCTAACATTTTCATTAGTTTTGGGACACTTTTGTTCTTTTGTGCTATTTTTTTGATCCCGGATCGTTCGTCGTGAGCCACGTAACTCCTTATGGATCAAACGTTATGGGCACCTGAGCGACGGATACCTGGTCTCTAGCCCCACGCCCTCGATGTGCAAGCCCAACCTCTACGTGAAGTGAAGTTGTCTTGCCGAATGTGTCATAGGATTCAGTAATAGAAATGTGATGAATTAGGTTGTCGTCATTTTCGCGGCTCACGACGTACGATCCGGGATGAAAAATAGCACAAAAGGAAAAAAGTGTCCCAAAATTGTTAAAAACGTTTGATATTTGGGCTCCTAAAATAGGTGCAGCCAAGGAAGCTTATTGCCCCCGTCGTAGAGCTCTCGGAGAGCTTTCCAACAGTATGCTGTGCGCCATGTAACTCCTAACGGATCAAAAGTTATGGGAACTAGAGCGACGGATACCTGGTCTCAAGCCTCATGCCCTCGATTTGCGAGCCCAGCCTCTACGTGAAGTGATTGTCTTGCCCAAGGTGCCATGGGATTCGGTAATAGAAATGTGATGGATTAGGTTGTCGTCCTTTTCGCGGCTCACGACGTACGATCTGGGATGAAAAAATAGCGCAGAAGAAGAAAAGTATCCCAAAACTGTTGAAAACGTTTGATTTTGGGCTCTGAAAATAGGCGCAGCCGAGCAGGCTTACTTTCCCCGTCGTAGAGCTCTTGGAGAGCTTCCCAACGGTATGATGTGCGACGCGTAACTCCTTACGAATCAAAAGTTATGGGCACCAGAGCGACGGATTTCTGGTCACAAGCCCCACGCTCTTAGTTTACGGGCCCAGCCTCTACGTGAAATGAAGTTGTCTTGGCCAAGGTGCCATGGGATACGGTGATAGAAATATGATGGATTAGGTTGTCGTCCTTTTCGCGGCTAAGAACATGCGATCTGGGACGAAAAAATAGCACAAAAGGACGAACGTGTCCCGAAACTGATGAAAACGTTTGATTTTGTCGCTCGGGTGCCCATAACTTTTGATCCGTAAGGTGTTACGCGGGCACTGCATACCGTTGGAAAGCTCTCCGAGAGCTCTACGACGGGGGCAGTATGCCTGCTCGGCTGTGCCTGTTTTCAGAGCCCAAAATCGAACATTTTTATCAGTTTCGGGACACTTTTCTTCTTTTGCACTATTTTTTCGACCCGGATCGTACGTCGTGTGCCGTGAAAGGGACGATAACCTAATCCATCACATTTCTATTACTGAATCCCATGGTACCTTGGGCAAGACAAATTCACTTCACGTAGAGGTTGGGCCAGTAAACCTAGGCCGTGGGGCTTGTGACCAGGTATCCGTCGCTCCGGTGCCCATAACTTTTGATACGAAAGGAGTTATGCGGTGCACATCATACCGTTGGAAAGCTTTTCGAGAGCTCTACGATGTGGGCACCAAGCCTGCTCGGCTGTGCCTGTTTTTGGAACCCAAAATCGAGCATTTTCAATTGTTTCGGGACACTTTTTTTCTTTTTTGCTATTTTTTCGTCCCGAATCGAACATCGTGAGCCGCGAAAAGAACGACAACCTAATCCATCACATTTCTATTACCAAATCCGATGGTACCTGGGGAAAGACAACTTCACCTCACGTAAAGGCTGGGCCCGCAGACCTAGTCCGTGCAGCTTGTGACCAGGTATCCGTCGCTTCGGTGCCTATAACTTTTGATCCGTAAGGAGTTATGCGGCGCACGACATACCGTTGGAAAGCTCTCCGAGAGCTCTACGACGTGGCCACCAAGCCTGCTTGGCTGTGCCTATTTTTGTAGCCCAAAATCGAACATTTTCAATAGTTTCGTTTCACTTTAGTTATTTTACGCTATTTTTTCGTCCCGGATCGTACGTCGTGAGCCGCGAAAAGGACGACAACCTAATCCATCACATTTATATTACTGAATCCCACCGCACCTTGGACAAGACAACTTCACTTCACGTAGAGGTTAGGCCCGCAAACCTAGGGCGTGGGACTTGTGACCAGGTATCCGTCGCTCCGGTGCCCATAACTTTTGTTCCATAAGGAGTTACGCGGCGCACAGCATACCGTTGGAAAGCTCTCTGAGAGCTCTACGACGTGGGCCGCAAGCCTGCTCGGCTGTGCCTATTTTTGGAGCCCAAAATTGAACAATTTCAACTGTTTCGTGTGACTTTTGTTCTTTTATGCTGTTTTTTCGTCCCGGATCGTACGTCGTGAGCCGCGAAAAGGACGACAACCTAATCCATCATATTTCTATTACCGAATCCCACCGCACCTTGGACAAGACAACTTCACTTCACGTAGAGGTTGGGCCCGTAAACCGAGGGCGTGGTAATTGTGACCAGGTAGTCGTCGCTCCGGTGCCCATAACTTTTGATCCGTAAGAAGTTACGCGGCGCACAGCATTCCGTTGGAAAGCTCTCCGAGAGCTCTACGTTGTGGGTTGCAAGCCTTCTCTTCTGTTCCTATTTTCAGAGCCTAAAATCTAACAATTCCAACAGTTTTAGGATACTTTTGTTCTTTTGCGCTGTTTTTTCATCCTGGATCGTACGTCGTGAGCCTCGAAAAGGACAACAACCTAATCCATCTCATTTCTGTTATTGAATTCCACCACACCTTGGGAAAGACAACTTCACTTGATGTAGAGATTGGGCCTGCAAACCAAGGGCGTGGGGCTTTTGACCAGGTATCCGTCGCTCCAGTGCCCATAACGTTTGATCCTTAAGGAGTTATGCGGCGCATAGCATAACGTTAGAAAGCTCTCCGAGAGCTCTACGACGTGGGCAACAAGCCTACTCGTTTGTGCCTATTTTCAAAACCCAAAATCTAATATTTTCATTAGTTTCGGGACACTTTTGTTCTTTTTGCGCAATTTTTTCATCCCGGATCGTTCGTCGTGAGCATCATAACTCCTTACGGATCAAAAGTTGTGGGCACCGGAGCGACAGATACCTGGTCTCAAGCCCCACGCCCTCGATGTACGGGTCCAACCTCTACGTGAAGTGAAGTTGTCTTGCCCAAGGTGTCGTGGGATTCGGTAATAAAAATGTGATGAATTAGGTTGTCGTCCTTGTCGCGGCTCACGACGTACAAGCCGAGATGAAAAAATAGCACAAAAGGAGAAAAGTATCCCGAAATTGTTGAAACCGTTCAATATTTGGGCTCCTAAAATAGTTGCAGCCAAGCAAGCTTGCTGCCCCCGTCGTAGAGCTCTCAGAGGGCTTTCCAACAGTATGTTGTGCGCCATGTAACTCTTTACGGATCAAAAGTTATGGGCACCGGAGCGACGGATACCTGGTCTCAAGCCCCACGCCCTCGGTTTGCGGGCCCAGCCTCTACGTGAAGTGATTGTCTTGCCCAAGGTGCCATGGGATTCGGTAATAGAAATGTGATGGATTAGGTTGTCGTCCTTTTCACGACTCACGACGTACGATCCAGGACGAAAAAATAGCGTCGAAGAAGAAAAGTATCCCGAAACTGTTGAAAACGTTTGTTTTTGGGCCCTAAAAATTGGCGCAGCCGAGCAGGCTTGCTTTCCCTGTCGTAGAGCTCTCGGAGAGCTTCCCAACATTATGATGTGCTACGCATAACTCCTTACAGATCAAAACTTATGGGCACCAGAGCGACAGATTCCTGGTCACAAGGCCCACGCCCTTGGTTTGCGGGCCCAGCCTCTACGTGAAATGAAGTTGTCTTGGCCAAGGTGCCATGGGATACGGTGATAGAAATATGATGGATTAGGTTGTCGTCCTTTTCGCAGCTAAGGACGTATGATCCGGGACGAAAAAATAGCACAAAAGAACAAAAGTGTCCCGAAACTGATGAAAACGTTTGATTTTGTCGCTCCGGTGCCCATAACTTTTGATCCGTAAGGAGTTACACGGGCATAACATACAGTTGGAAAGCTCTCCGAGAGCTCTACGACGAGGGCAGTATGCCTGCTCGGCTGTGCCTGTTTTCAGAGCCCAAAATCGAACATTTTCATCAATTTCGGGACACTTTTCTTCTTTTGCACTGTTTTTTCGACCTGGATCGTATGTCGTGTGCCACGAAAGGTACGATAACCTAATCCATCACATTTCTATTACCGAATCCCCCGTCACCTTGGGCAAGAAAACTTTACTTCTCATAAAGGCTGGGCCGAGAAACCGAGGGCGCGGGGCTTGTAACCAGGTATCTGTCGCTACGGTGCCCATAACTTCTGATCCGTAAGGAGTTACGCGGCGCACTGTATACCGTTGGAGAGCACTCCGAGAGCTCTACGTCAGGGGCCCCAAGCCTGCTCGCCTGCGCCTGTTCTCGTAGCAAAAAATCAAAAAAATTTAACAGTTTCAGGACACTTTTCTTCTTTTGCGCTGTTTTTTCATCCCAGATCGTACGTCGTGAGCCGTAAAAAGGACGATAACCTAATCCATCACATTTCCATCACTGAATCCCACGGCACCTTGGCCAAGACAACTTCACTTCAAGTAGAGGCTAGGACCGCAAACTGAGGGCGTGCGGTTTGTGACCAGGTATCCGTCGCTCCAGTGCCCATAACTTTTGATCCGTAAGGAGTTACGTAGGGCAAAGCATACTGTTGGAAAGCTCTCCAAGAGCTCTACAACATGGACAGCAAGCCTGCTCGGCTGGGTCTATTTTTGAATCCTAAAATTTAACATTTTCAATAGTTTCGGGTCACTTTTGTTCTTTTACGCTATTTTTTCATCCCGGATCGTACGTCCTCAGCCGCAAAAAGGACGACAACTTAATCAATCACATTTCTATTACCGAATCTCATGACAACTTCACTTCACATAGAGGTTGGGCCCGCAAACCGAGGGCGTGGGGCTTGTGACCAGGTATCCGTCGCTCCGGTGCCCATAACTTTTGATTCGTAAGGAGTTACATGGCGCACAGCATACCGTTGGAAAGCTATCTAAGAGCTCTACGGCGGGGCAGCAAGCCTTCTAGGTTGCACCTATTTTTGGTGTCCGAAATCAAACGTTTTCATCAGTTTCTGGACATTTTTCTTCTTTTGCGCAGTTTTTTCGTCCCGAATCGTACGTCGTGAGCCGCAAAAAGGACGACAACCTAATCCATCACATTTCTATTACCGAATCCCACGGCACCTTGGGCAAGACAACTTCACTTCACGTAGAGGTTGGGCCCGCAAACCAAGGGCATGGGGCTTGTGCCCTGGTATCCGTCTCTCCGGTGCCCATAACTTTTGATCCTTAAGGAGTTACGCGGCGCACAACATACCGTTGGAAAGCTCTCTGAGAGCTCTACGGCGGGGGCAGCAAGCTTACTAGGCTGCACCTATTTTCGGTGCCTAAAATCATACGTTTTCATCAGTTTCGTGACAGTTTTGTTCTTTTGCGCTATTTTTTAGTCCCGGATCGTACGTCCTGGGCCGTGAAAAGGACGACAACCTAATCCATCACATTTCTATCATCGAATCCCATGGCACCTTGTCCAAGACAACTTCACTTCACGTAGAGGCTGGGCCCGCAAACCGAGGGCGTGGGGCTTGTGACCAGGTATCTGTTGCTACGGTACCCAAAACTTTTGATCCGTAAGAGATTACGTGGCGCACAGCATACTGTTGGAAAGCTCTCCGAGAGCTCTACGACGGGGGCAGCAAGCGTGCTTGGTTACGACTATTTTAGGAGCCCAAATATCGAACGTTTTCAACAATTCCGGGACACTTTTATTCTTTTAAGCTGTTTTTTCGTCCCGGATCGTACATCGTGCGCCTTGAAAAGGACGACAACCTAATTCATCATATTTCTATTACCGAATCCCATGGCACCTTGGGCTAGACAACTTCACTTCACGTAGAGGCTGGGCCCGCACACCGAGGGTGTGGGACTTGAGACCAGGTATCCGTTGCTCCAGTGCCCATAACTTTTGATATGTAAAGAGTTACGCGGTGTACAACATACAGTTGGAAAGCTCTCCGAGAGCTCTACGACGTGGGCAGCAAGCCTGCTCAGCTGTGCCTGTTTTCGGAGCCCAAAATCGAATATTTTCAATAGTTTCGGGACACTTTTGTTCTTTTGTGCTGTTTTTTCATCCCGTATCGTTTGTCCAGAGCCGCGTAAAGGACGACAACGTAATCTATCACATTTATATTACCGAATCCCACGGCACCCTAGGCAAGATAAATTCACTTCACGTAGTGGCTAGGCCCACAAACCGAGGGCGTGGGGATTGTGACCAGTTATCTGTCGCTCCGGTACCCATTGCTTTTGATCCGTAAGGAGTTACGCGGTGCATAGTATACCGTTGGAAACCTCTCCAAGAACTCTACGACGTGGGCCACAAATCTGATAGGCTATGCCTATTTTTGGACCCCAAAATCGAACATTTTCAACAGTTTCAGGTCACTTTGGTCCTTTTGCGCTATTTTTTCATCCCAGATCGTACGTCTTGAGCCGCAAAAAGGACGACAACCTAATTTGTAACATTTATATTACCAAATCCCATGGCACCTTGGGCAAGACAACTTCACTTCACGTAGAGGCTGGGCCCGCAAACCGAGGGCGTGAGGCTTGTGACCAGGTATCCTTTGCTCCGGTGCCCATAACTTTTGATTCGTAAGGAGTGACGCGACGCACAGTATGCCGTTGGAAAGCTCTCCAAGAAATCTACGACGTGGGCCACAAGCCTACTAAGCTGTGCCTATTTTCAGAGCCCAAAATCGAACATTTTCAACAGTTTCGTGTCACTTTTGTTCTTTTACGTTATTTTTTCGTCCCGGATCGTACATCGTGAGCCACGAAAAGGACAACAACCTAGTTCATCACATTTCTATTACCGAATCCCACGGCACCTTGGGCAAGACAACTTTACTTCACATAGAGGCTGGGCTGGCAAACCGAGGGCGTGGGGCTTGTGACCAGGTATCTGTCGCTCCGGTGCCCATAACTTTTAATCCGTAAGGAGTTACGCAGCGCTATAAATACCGTTGGAAAGCTCTCCGAGAGCTCTATGACGTGGTCAGAAAGCCTGCTCGGCTGGACCTATTTTCGAATCCCAAAATTGAACATTTTTAATAGTTTCGGGAGACTTTTGTTCTTTTGCGCTGTTTTTTCATCCCGGATCGTTTGTCGTGAGCTACGTAAAGGACGACAACCTAATCTACCACATTTCTATTACCGAATCCCACGACACCTTGGGCAATACAACTTCACTTCACGTAGAGGTTGGGCCCGCAAACCGGGGGCGCGGTGCTTATGACTAGGTATCCGTCTCTCCGATGCCCATAACTTTTTATCCGTAAGGAGTTACGCAGCGCACAACTTACTGTTGGAAAGCTCTCCGAGAGCTCTACGACGGGGGCAGCAAGCTTTCTTGGTTGTACCTATTTTCGGGGCCCGATATCGAACGTTTTTATCAGTTTCGGGACCCTTTTCTTCTTCTGTGCTATTTTTTCGTCCTAGATTGTACATCGTGAGCCGCGAAAAGGACGACAACCTAATCCATCACATTTCTATTACCGAATCCCACGACAACTTGGGCAGGACAACTTCACTCCACGTAGAGGTTGGGCCCGCAAACCAAGGGTATGGGGCTTGTGACCAGGTATCCTTCGCTCCGGTGCCCATAACTTTTGATTTGTAAGGAGTTACGTGACGCACAACATACCGTTGGAAAGCTCTCCGAGAGCTGTACGATAGGGGCAGCAAGCCTGCTTCGCTACGCCTATTTTTGGGGCCGAAAATCAAACGTTTTCATCAATTTTGGGATACTTTTGTTGGTTTACGATTTTTTTCTTCCCGGATCGTACGTCTTGAGCGGCGAAAAGGACGACAACCTAAACCATAATATTTCTATCACCGAATCCCACGGCACCTTGGCGAAGACAACTTCACTTCACGTAGAGGCTGGGCCCGCAAACCGAGGCCGTGGGGCTTTTGACCAGGTATCTGTCGTTCTGGTGCCCATAACTTTTGATCCGTAAGGAGTAACGCGTCGCACAGCATACCGTTGGAAAGCTCTTCGAGAGCTCTACGACGAGGGAAACAAGCCTTCATGGCTGTGCCTATTTTCAGAGCCCAAAATCATATGTTTTCAATAGTTTCGCGATACTTTTCATCTTCTGCGCTATTTTTTCATCCCGGATCGTACGTCGTGAGCCGCGAAAGGGACGCCAACCTAATCAATCAAATTTCTATTACCGAATCCCATGGCACCTTGGGCAAAACAACCACTTCACGTAGAGGCTGGGCCCGCAAACCGAGGGCATGGGGATTGTGACCAGGTATCCGTCGCTCCGGTGCCCATAACTTTTGATCCGTAAGGAGTTACGCGGCGCACAACATACCGTTGGAAAGCTCTCTGAGAGCTCTATGACGAGGGCAGCAAGCCTGCTTGGCTGCACCTATTTTCGGGGGCCAACATTGAACATTTTCAACAGTTTCAGGTCACTTTTGTTCTTTTACGCTATTTTTTTGTCCCGGATCGTACGTCGTGAGAAAATGACGACAACCTAATCTGTCACATATCTATTACCGAATACCACGGCACCTTGGGCAAGACAACTTCACTTCACGTAGAGGTTAGGCCCACAAACCTAGGGCATGGGGCTTGTGACCAGGTAACTGTCGCTCCGGTGCCCATAACTTTTGATCCGTAAGGAGTTACGCGGCGCACAGCATACCGTTGGAATACTTTCCAAGAGCTCTACGATGTGGACCGCAAGCTTGCTCGGCTGTGCCTATTTTCGGAGCCCAAAATTGAATATTTTCAACAGTTTTGGGACACTTTTGTTCTTTTGCGGTGTTTTTTCATCCCGAATCGTACGTCGTGAGCCGCGAAAAGGACGATAACCTAATCCATCTCATTTCTATTTCCAAATCCCACGGCACCTTGGTCAAGACAACTTCACTTCACGTAGAAGCTGGGCCCGCAAACCGAGGGCATGGGGATTGTGACCAGGTATCTGTCGCTCCGGTGCCCATAACTTTTGATCCTTAAGGAGTTATGCGGCGCACAACATACTATTGGAAAGCTCTCCGAGAGCTCTACGACGTGGGTAGCAAGCCTCTCGGTTGTGCCTATTTTTAGAGCTGAAAATCGAACATTTTCAATAGTTTCGGGACACTTTTGTTCTTTTGTGCTGTTTTTTTGTCCCAGACCGTTCGTCGTGAGCCGCGTAATGGACGACAACCTAATCTATCTCATTTCTATTATCGAATCCCACGGCACCTTGGGCAAGACAACTTCACTTCACGTAGAGGCTAGGCCCGCAAACCTAGGGCGTGGGGATTGTGATTAGGTATCTGTCGCTCCGATGTCCATAACTTTTGATCCGTAAGGAGTTACGCGGCGCACAGCATACCGTTGGAAAGCTTTCCGTGAGCTCTACGATGGTGGCAGCACGCCTGCTTGACTGTGCCTATTTTCGGAGCCCAAAATTGAACATTTTCATCAATTTTGGTGCACTTTTCTCCTTTTGCACCGTTTTTTCGTCCCGTATCATACGTCATGAGCCGTAAAAAGTACGACACCCTAGTCCATCGCATTTCTATTACTGAATCCCACGTCACCTTGGGCAAGACAACTTCACTCCACGTAGAGGCTGGGCCTGCATACCGATGGCGTGGGGCTTGTGACGAGGTATCTGTCGCTCCGATGCCCATAACTTTTGATCCGTAAGGAGTTACGCGGCGCACTGCATACCGTTGGAAATCTTTCCAAGAGTTCTACGACGGAGGCCGCAAGCCTGCTCGGTTGCGCATGTTCTCGGAGCAAAAAATCAAACATTTTCAACAGTTTTAGGATATTTTTCTTCTTTTGCGCTGTTTTTTCATCCCGGATCATACGTCATGAGCCGCGAAAAGGACGACAACCTAATCCATCACATTTCTATTACCGAATCCCACAGCACCTTGGGCAAGACAACTTCACTTCATGTTGAGGCTGGGCAAGCAAACCGAGGGCGTCGGGCTTGTGGCCAGGTATCCGTCGCTCTGGTGCCCATAACTTTTGATCCGTAAGGACTTACACGGCGCACATCATATCGTTGGAAAGCTCTCCGAGAGCTCTACGACGGGGGTAGCAAGCAAGCTATGCTACGCCTGTTTTCGAGGCCCAAAATTGAACATTTTCATTAGTTTCGGGACACTTTTCTTCTTTTGAGCTTTTTTTTACCTCCCGGATCATACGTCGTGAGCCTCGAAAATGACGACAACCTACTCCATCACATTTCCATCACCGAATCCCACGGTACTTTGGCCAAGACAACTTTACTTCACGTAGAGGCTAGGCCCGCAAACCGAGGGCGTGGGGCATGTGACCAGGTATCCGTCGCTCTGGTGCCCATAACTTTAGATCCGTAAGGAGTTACGCGGCGCACAACATACCGTTGGAATGATCTCCGAGAGCTCTACGACGGGGACAGCAAAACTGCTTGGCTGCACCTATTTTCGGGGGCCAACATTGAACATTTTCAACAGTTTCAGGTCACTTTTATTCCATTACTCTATTTTTTCGTCCCGGATCGTACGTCCTTAGCCGTGAAAAGGACGACAACCTAACCTATCACATTTCTAGCACCGAATCTCACAGCACCTTGGCCAAGATAACTTCACTTCACGTAGAGGCTGGGCTCGTAAACCGAGGGCATAGGGCTTGTGACCAGGTATCCGTCGCTCGGGTGTCCATAACGTTTGATCCGTAAGTAGTTATGCGTCACACAGCATACCGTTGGAAAGCTCTCCGAGAGCTCTACACGGGTAAAGCAAGCCTGTTTGGCTGCGCCTATCTTCAGAGCCCAAAATCAAATGTTTTCAACAGTTTCGAGATACTTTTCTTCTTCTGCGCTATTTTTTCGTTCCGGATTGTACGTCGTGAGCCGCAAAAAGGACAACAACCTAATCCATAACTTTTGATTCGAAAGGAGTTACGTGGCGCACAACATACTGTTGGAAAGCTCTATGATAGCTCTACGATAGTGGCAACAAGCTTGCTTGGCTGCACCTATTTTAGGAGCCCAAATATCGAACTTTATCGACAATTTCGTGATACTTTTCTTCTTTTGCGCTATTTTTTCGTCCCGGATCGTACATCGTGAGCCGCGAAAAGGACGACAACCTAATTCATCACATTTCTATTACCGAATCCCACGGCACCTTGGGCAAGATAACTTCACTTCACGTAGAGGCTGGGCCCATACACCGAGGGCGTGGGGCTTGAGACTAGGTATCTGTCGCTCTGGTGCCCATAACTTTTGATACGTAAGGAGTTACGCGACGTACAGCATACCGTTGGAAAGATCTCTGAGAGCTCTAGGACATGGGCAACAAGCCTGCTTTGCTGGGCCTATTTTCAGTGCCCAAAATCGAACATTTTCAATAGTTTCAGGACACTTTTGTTCTTTTGCGCTATTTTTTCATCCCGGATCATTCGCCGTGAGCCCCGTAAAGGACGACAACCTAATCCATCATATTTCTATTATCGAATCCCATGGCACCTTGGGCAAGATAACTTCACTTCAAGTAGAGGCTGGGCCCGCAAACCGAGGCCATAGGGATTGTGACCAGCTTTTTATCGCTCCGGTGCCCATAAATTTTGATCTGTAAGGAGTTACGCAGAGCCCAAAATTGAACATTTGCAATAGTTTCGGGTCACTTTTGTTCTTTTACGCTATTTTTCCGTCCCGGATCGTATGTTGTGAGCCACAAAAAGGACGACAACCTAATCCATCACATTTATATTAGTGAATCCCACAGCACCTTGGGGAAGATAACTTTACTTCATGTTGAGGCTGGGTCCGCAAACCGAGGGCGTGGGGCTTGTGACAAGGTATTTGTCGTTCCGGTGCCCATAACTTTTGATCCGTAAGGAGTTACGCGGTGTACCGCATACCGTTGGAAAGCTCTCCGAGAGCTGTACGATGTGGGCTGCAAGGCTGCTAGGTTGTGCCTATTTTCGGAGCCCAAAATCAAACATTTTCAATAGTTTCGGGAGACTTTTGTTCTTTTTCGCTGTTTTATCATCCCATATCGTACGTCGTGAGCTGCGAAAAGGACGACAGCCTAATCCGTCTCATTTCTATTACCGAATCCCACAACACCATTTGCAAGACAACTTCACTTCACATAGAGGTTGGGCCGGCAAACCGAGGGTGTGGGGCTTGGGACCAGTTCTCTGTCACTCTGGTGCCCATATCTTTTGATCCGTAAGGAGTTACGTGGCATACAACAAACCGTTGGAAAGCTCTCCGAGAGCTCTATGACAAGGGTAGCAAGCTTGCTGGGCTATACATGTTTTCAGAGCCCAAAATCGAATGTTTTCATCAGTTTCAGGATACTTTTCCTCTTTTGCGCTATTTTTTCATCCCGGATCGTACATCGTGAGCCGCAAAAAGGACGACAACCTAATCTATCACATTTCCATCACCGAATCCCACGGCACCTTGGCCAAGACAACTTCACTTCACGTAGAGGCTGGGCCCGCAAACCGAGGGCGTGGGGCTTATGACAAGGTATCCGTCACTCCGGTGCCCATAACTTTCGATCCGTAAAGAGTTATGCAGCGCAAAGAAAACCGTTGGAAAGCTCTCCGAGAGTACTACGATGTGGGTAGCAAGCTTGCTCGGCTGGGCCTATTTTCGAACACCAAACTCGCACATTTCACACAGTTTCAAGTCATTTTTACTCTTTTACCCTATATTTTCATCCCGGATCATACGTCGTGAGCCCACGAAAAGGTCGACAACCTAATCCATCACATTTCTATTACCGAATCCCACGGAACCTTGGGCAAGACAACTTCACTTCACGTAGAGGTTGGGCTCGCAAATCGAGGACGTGGGGCTTGTGCCCAGGTATCTGTCGCTCTGGTGTCCATAACTTTTGATTTGTATAGAGTTACGCGGCGCACAGCATACGGTTGGAAAGCTCTCCGAGAGCTCTACGAGGGAGGCAGCAAGCCTGTTGGGCTGCACCTATTTTTAGGGCTCGAAATCGAACGTTTTCATAAGTTTTGGGATACTTTTCTTCTTTTGCGCTGTTTTTTCATCCCGGATAGTACGTCGTGAGCCGTGAAAAGGACAACAACCTAATGCATCGCATTTCTATTACCGAATCCCATGGAACCTTGGGCAAGACAACTTCACTTCAAGTAGAGGTTGGGCTCAAAAACCGAGGGCGTGAGGCTTATGACCAGGTATCCGTCGCTCCGGTGCCCATAACTTTTGATCTGTAAAGAGTTACGCGGCGCACAACATACCGTTGGAAAGCTCTCCGAGAGTTCTATGACGGGAGCCGCAAGCCTGCTCTACTACGCCTATTTTCACAGCCCAAAATGAAACATTTTCATCAGTTTCGGGACACTTTTGTTATTTTGCGCTATTTTTTTATCCCGGATTGTACGTCGTGAGCTGCGAAAAGGACGACAATCTAATTCATCACATTTCTATTACCGAATCCCGCGGTACCTTGGCCAAGACACTTCACTTCAAGTAGAGGTTGGGCCCGCAAACTGAGGGCATGGGGATTGTGACCAGCTATTCGTTACTCCAGTGCCCATAAATTTTGATCCAAACGGAGTTACGCGTCGCACAGCATACCGTTGGAAAGCTGTCAGAGAGCTCTACGATGTGGGCTGCAAGCTTGCTCGGCTGTGCCTATTTTCAGAGCCCCAAATCAAACATTTTCAACAGTTTCGGGACACTTTTGTTATTTTGCGCTGTTTTTTCGTCCCGGATCGTACGTCGTGAGCCGCGAAAAGGACGACAACCTAATCCATCTCATTTCTATTACCGAATCCCACGGTACCTTGGGCAAGACAACTTCACTTCACGTAAAGGCTGGGCCTGCAAACCGAGGGCGTGGGGCCTGTCGCCAAGTATCCGTCGCTCTGGTGCGCATAACTTTTGATCCGTAAGGAGTTTCGCAGCGCATAACATACCGTTGAAAAGTTCTTCGAGAGCTCTACGACAGGGGTAGCAATCTTGCTGGGCTGCGCCTATTTTTGAAGCCCAAAACTGAACATTTTCAACAGTTTTTGGTCATTTTTGTTCTTTTTCGCTATTTTTTGGTCCCAGATCGTACGTCGTGAGTCGCTAAAAGGATGACAACCTAATCCATCACATTTCTATTACTGATTTCGACGGTACGTTGGGCAAGACAACTTCACTTCACGTAAAGGTTGGGCACGCAAACCAAGGGCGTGGGGCTTGTGACCAGGTATCTGTCACTCCGGTGCCCATAACTTTTTATCTCTGAGAGCTCTACGACGGGGAAAGCAAGCCTGCTCGGCTACGCCTGTTTTTGTAGCCCAAAATAAAACGTTTTCATCAGTTTTGGGACACTTTTCTTCTTTTGCGCTGTTTTTTCGTTCCGGATCATACGTCGTGAGCCTTGAAAAGGATGACAACCTAATCCATCACATTTCTATCATCGAATCCCACGTCACCTTGGGAAAGAAAACTCCACTTCACGTAGAGGCTGGGCCCGTAAACCGAGGGCGTAGGGCTTATGACACGGTATCCGTCGCTCCGTTGCCCATAACTTTTGATACGTAAGGAGTTACGCGGTGCACAACATACCATTGGAAATCTCTCCAACAGTTCTACGACGAGGGCAGCAAGCCTGCTCGGCTGCAAATATTTTCGAGGGCCAAAATCAAACGTTTTCATCAGTTTCGATCCACTTTTTTTCGTTTTTGCTGTTTTTTCATCCCGGATTGTTTGTCGTGAGCCGCGAAAAGGACGACAACCTAATCCATCACATTTCTATTACCGAATCCCATGGCACATTAGGCAAGACAACTTCACATCACGAAGAGGTTGGGCACGCAAAATGAGGGAGTGGGGCTTGTGACTAGGTATCCGTCGTTCCGGTGCCTATAACTTTTGATCTGTAAGGAATTACACGGCACACAGCATACCGTTGGAAAGCTCTCCGAGAGCTCTACGACATGGGCAATAAGCTTGCTCAGCTATGCCTATTTTCGGAGCCCAAAATCAAACATTATCAACAGTTTTGGGTCACTTTTGTTCTTTTACGCTGTTTTTTGGTCTCGGATCGTACGTCGTGAGCCGTGAAAAGGACAACAACCTAATCCATCACATTTTTGTTACCAAATACCACGGCACCTTGGGAAAGACAACTTCACCTCACGTAGAGGTTGGGCCCGCAATCCGAGGGCTTGGTGCTTGTGACCAGGTATCCGTCGCTCTGGTGCCCATAACTTTTGATCTGTTAGGAGTTACGCGGCGCACAGCATACCGTTGGAAAGCTCTCAGAGATCTCTACGACGAGGGCAGCAAGCCTACTTAGTAGTGTCTGTTTTAAGATTCCAAAATTGAACGTTTTCATCAGTTTCGGGACACTTTTCATCTTCTGCGCTATTTTTTGGTCCCGGATCGTACATCGTGAGCCTCGAAAATGACGTCAACCTAATCCATCGCATTTGTATTTTCGAATCCCACAGCACATTGGGCAAGAAAACTTCACTTCACGTAGAGGCTGGGCCCACAAATCGAGGGCGTGGGGTTTGTGACCAGTTATCCGTCGCTCCGGTGCCCATAACTTTTGATCTGTAAGGAGTTACGCGGCGCACAGCATACCGTTGGAAAGCTCTTCGAGAGCTCTACGATGGAGGCAGTAAGCTTGCTAGGCTGTGCTAATTTTCGGAGCCCAAAATCGATCATTTTCATCAGTTTTGGGACACTTTTGTTCTTTTACGCTGTTTTTTCTTCTCGGATCGTACGTCGTGAGCCGTGAAAAGGAAGACAACCTAATCCATCACATTTCTATTACCGAATCCCACAGCACCTTAGGCAAGATAACTTCACTTCACGTAGAGATTTGGCCCGCAAACCGAGGGCGTGGGCCTTGTGACCATGTATCCGTCGCTCCGGTGCCCATAACTTTTGATCTATAAGGAGTTACGCGGTGCACAGCATACCCTTGGAAAGCTCTCCTAGAGCTCTACGACGAGGGCGACAAGCCTGCACGGCTGTGCCTATTTTTTGATCCCAAAATCAAACATTTTCATCATTTTTGGGATACTTTTCTTTTTTTACGCTTTGTTTGCATCCCGGATCGTGCGTTGTGAGCCACGAAAATGATGTCAACATAATCCATCGCATTTATATTACCGAATCCCATAGCACTTTGGACAAGACAACTTCAGTTCACGTAGAGGCTGGGCCCACAAACCGAGGGCGTGGGGCTTGTGACCAGGTTTCCATCGCTCTGGTGCCCATAACTTTTGATCTGTAAGGAGTTACGCGGCGCACAACATACCGTTGAAAAGCTCTTCGAGAGCTCTACAACAAGGGCAGCAAGCCTGCTAAGCTGCACCAATTTTCGAGGGCCAGAATCGAACGTTTTAATCAATTTCGGGACACTTTCCTTCTTTTGTGCTATTTTTTCTTCTCGGATCGTACGTCGTGAGCCGCGAAAAGGACGACAACCAAATCCATCACATTTTTATTACCGAATCCCATAGCACCTTGGGCAAGACAACTTCACTTCACGTGAGGGCTGGGCCCGTAAACCGAGGTCGTGGGGCTTGTGACCAAGAATCCGTCACTCCGGTACCCATAACTTTTGATCCGCAAGTAGTTACGCGGCACACAGCATACCGTTGGAAAGCTCTCCGAGAGCTCTACGACGGGGGCATCAAGCTTGCTCGTCTGCACCTATTTTTGAAGGCCAAAATCGAAGGTATTCATCATTTTCGAGACAGTTTTTTTCTTTTGCGCTGTTTTTTGGACCCGGATCGTACGTCATGAGCCACGAAAAGGACGACAACCTAATCCATCTCATTTCTATTACCGAATCCCACAGCACCTTGCGCAAGACAACTTCATTTCACGTAGTGACTGGGCCCGCAAACCGAGGTCGTGGGGCTTGTGACCAGGTATCCATCTCTCCGGTGCCCATAACTTTTGATCCGTAAGGAATTATGCGGCGCACAGCATACCGTTGGAAAGCTCTCCGAGAGCTCTACGTCGTGGGCAGCAAGCCTGCTCGGCTGTTCCTGTTTTAGGAGCCCAAAATTGAACATTTTCAACAGATTTGGGATACTTTTGTTCTTTTGCGCTGTTTTTTCATCCGAGAACGTAGGTCGAGAGCCGCGAAAAGGACGACAACCTAATCTATCTCATTTCTATTACTGAATCCCACAACACCTTGGGCAAGACAACTTCACTTCACGAAGAGGCTGGGCCCGCAAACCGAGGGCGTGGGGTTTGTGACCAGGTATTTGTCGCTCCAGTGCCTATAACTTTTGATCCGTACAGAGTTACGCGGCGCAAACATACCGTTGGAAAGCTCTCTGAGGGCTCTACAACATTGGTAGCATTTCCTACACAGCTGTGCCTATTTTCGGAACCCAAAATTGAATATTTTCAACAGTTTCGGGTCACTTTTTTTCTTTTACGCTATTTTTTTGTCTCGGATCGTACGTCGTGAGCAGTGAAAAGGACGACAACCTAATCCATCACATTTCTATTACCGAGTCCCACAGCACCTTGGGCAATACAACTTAACTTCACGTAGAAGCTGGGCCCGCAAACTGAGGGCGTGGGGCTTGTGACCAGGTATCCGTCGTTCCGGTGCCCATAACTTTTGATCCATAAGGCGTTATGTCACGCCCCAACCCGACCTATAGAGGTTAAACTAGGGAGTGATCTAAACATTCATGTCCTTTCACGTACTTAATCGTTCAAGAAGGTTTAACACTTAACGTTTAGCCTAAACTCCACAAAATTCTCCGGAAAACCGGCAGCATAATGGCTGTAATTGGGCTGTTTAGTTCGACCCAATTTTCTAAAGGCCTCAAAACTTTCAATCTCAAATTCATTTCCAACTAAGGTTACTATTTATCACCAGTTGAAACACCTACTAGTTATCTCGAAGTCTCGTTTGATTAACAACCTTGCATGATACTATGTCTCGTTTGTTTGTTAATCCTTGTTACAAAAGTACTTGTTGATCTTAGCTTACTGATGAGTACATGTTCAAGATTGGATAGATTCATTTACTTAATCCTTTACCTGATACTTCATAAGCCTGTGATAGATACTAGCCAGTAGCGATAGCCAAAAATGACCATAAGAGTGTCTATCTAGTTATGATCAGTACAATCCAAAATTAGACCCCAAATTACAACGGGGTCATTTACAGTACAACAACAAGCAACATAAGAAATAGTCTTCAAGCAACACATTGTTCACAAAATGGCCATAGTCAAGAAAGGCACATAGGGCAAGCAATCATTCCAAGGAATCATCAATAGGCACGTTGTCTTCGGGTAGCTGTTCCAGGTCTTCTTCACAAAACTCTTTTTGCAAGCATGACATATATCACAAGTAAGTACATAATGTAATGTAAAAGTAAAAGAACACAATTACCCGTCTTTCCTCCCCGAGGTCCTCTAGGAACCAAGCGAGAGTACTTATACACATAGTGAAAAGGATACGGTGAGCTTTTGCTCTCAGTTCATTTCCAGTATCAGTTGTTGCGGCCGACTTCAAATCATCCACTTATCACGCCAAATGGGTATACTCTGGATGTACCCTGAAATCCTATGACCCAACTCTCCGAGGAAGTCTAGCCCCCAAGCGAGAGAGGGAATTGGACAATGGTAGTCACGGTTGCACCGACAAGCCCGATGCCACCCGGTGTGCGTGAAACGCTACCACGCCAGAATGAAAGGTTGCAACCTTGTATGCAATGCACATTTATGACATTTAATATATCAAATTAGGAGGACAACAAAGTAGGTTACCTCCGAGCAGTCATAAGATTGCACATTGACAAGTAAACACGCGAGGCATGATATGACAGACAATTTCACTTGTAAAGCACATGGAGTTATATGAATATTAAACGGGCAGCCATATAATGCATGTAAACCAAGTCATATAACTCATTTCGAAGTTCACGTAATCAAATAATAAGGTTATACAACATGCAATGACGTTTACGTGGGACCGGGTGCAAGAAAGGTCTACTTGTCAATATGTAATCATCGGAATCACATTTAGGGCTATAAGGGAAACTACGGGCAGCCTACTAATCACATAATTAAACACGATATCCATAGGATCAACACTTAGCGAGTTTCCTAGTCATTAGGGTTTCAATTCATGCTCACTCGTGCGATTAAGCCTCAAGTTATCTCGTAATTAAACTCAAGCCATGCATTGATTAATTCAAACACCCTCAAGCATTCAAAACAGTCCACACAAAATCCAAGTGCCACAATCCCAAGCATTTAATACAACAAGAGAAGTTAAAATAATTTTTCTAAGCATATCACTAGATGAAAACCTCACTGCAATGGTCTGTTTTCTCACAATCATTGAGACAAGCACAAAATCTCCAATTCCAGTGAACAAAATGTCAAATTAAATATTAAGGAGTGAAATAAATTCAGAAACAAACCTCGCATCATTTGGAGTTGGGGTTCAAGAGTTATATCCAAAACCGTGACACTACGCAAAACCGTCCAGATTTGCACATATTTCAATACTTGTCGTTTTTGAGGACCTTAGGGTCAGATTTAGCCTTAGTCCATTTCTGAAAAAAAATGTCCAGAACTGAAAAATATAACAGCATACCAAATTTCATGAATTTTGGATATCATTTACTAAGTCAAAATGGGTTCGTTCTACAAGGACAGTGAACTGACAAAACCTGCTTCATTTTCCCAGATTCTCCAGATTTAGACACCTTTCGATGTTTTGCCATTTTGGGGACCTTAGAATCAAACTTAGCTTTGGCCTATTTCTACAAAAAAAATGCTCAAAACTTGAAAAAATATTCACCTACCAATTTTCACACATTTTCAACATCATTTACCTGGTCAAAATCACTTCACTCCAACAAGTCAGAAGACTGTCCATTTACGCAATTTCACCTATCTTCCCATTCTAACCAATTATCTTGCCATGCATGTTTACAAAAGCTCATGTACACACATATATCAAAAGTACAGAGGTAAAAATAGACATTTAAAGGCATGCATGTGGTTTTTGAAAGCTTTTCAAGAGAGTTTTAGCCCTCACCTTAGCAAGACAACAATGAAGATGCACAAAGCTCTCGATAATGCACAAGGTCGTCTTTTCTCCTTGCTTAGCCGAGAGACAACTTGAGATTCTCTAATTCCTAGCTTAGTAACCATGTTCTTAGTATGTGCAAGTGGCTAGAACAAAAGGAAATGAAGTAGAAGCTATCAAACATACCTAAGCCGAAGTGAAGGTTCTATGAGCTTGCATGTGTGTCTTTTTGCATTCTAGCTTGCTTGGTCGAGTTCCTTAGTAACTTGCATGTCTTGAAGAACCTTTGGATGATGAACTTAAGCTATGGAGTCTATAATTGTAGCTAGGGCAGAGAGAGAGAGAGAAGAAATGAGAGAGTGAGAGAAAATGAGAGAAAAATGAAAGCTTTGAGGGATTTTGATGCATGTGTCGGCTATGGGCTTTGAAATTTCAGAATTTGTGTCTTCAAGAGCATAATTTGAATCATCTTAGCATGGGTGATTGAGTGGGCCGAGATTGTGGTGCCTTGGGTAGAGTTTTGAGTCATTTTTTTATGCTTTGTGTCATGAGCTTGTCATAGAATGTCTAGGTATAATCTTTGAAATATGCAACGCTTGTTCAAATGCTCCATGTGGTCGGCCAAGGCTTGCAAAATTCTGAATTTTTGTCATGTTTTGAGCATTATTTAATTGTGTGCTTGGAATATGCAAAAGAATAAAGAATAAAGAATAAGAATCTCTAGCTTTTTGTGAGATTTCGTCTTCTAGTGAGTTGAATTAGCATTTTAATATTAGTTAGTAGAGTTTGTAAGATTAATTAATGATCTAGTGCTTCGTGTAAGATGCTTTCTTGATTAGCTTGCGGGCACGCTTTCCTAGGTTTAGGGCACGCACTACGAGGTAAGGCACGCACTACGAGACGAATGCATGTTTCCCAACTAAATGCACGCAACCCTAAATGTATACACGTAATTCAATGCAAGGCACACAAAACGAAACACGACTCTTAAACCTAGGTCAAGGCACGAAAACCTAGGTTAGGGCACACGAAAAGAGGTATCGCACGCAAATCGAGATCGGGCTTCATATCCTCCCCTCCTTAAAAGAATTTCGTCCCGAAATTCGATATTTCCTTTGAAATAAAGCTGGATACTGTTGCTTCTTCAACTCCATGATGATCCCACAACATTTTCACCATCGGTAAGAAGTGTGCTGACTTGGTCAATCTATCCACTATGACTCAAACGGCGTCATGACCCTTTTGTGACCTGGGCAGGTCTATGACAAAGTCCATAGTTATATGTTCTCATTTCCATTGAGGAATTTCCAACGGCTGAAGTAAACTTGCTGGTCGTTGATGTTCTGCTTTGACTCTCTGGCAAGTCAAACATCATGCCACAAACTCCGCAATCTCTTTCGTCATGTTATTCCACCAATAGTGTTGTTTCAAATCGCAGTACATCTTTGTTCCGCCGGGGTGAATAGTATATCTTGAATTATGGGCTTCTTCAAGAATCTTCTTTTTCAGCTCTGGCTCATTAGGAACACAAATCCGATTCCTAAACCTCCAAATACCATCATCATGAACTTGAAATCTGTGTTGCTTTCTTTAATCTTCTGAAACTGTTGGTCCTTTTGTTGAGCCTCTCATAATTCAGACAACAAGGTCGATTGAACTTGTGTAGTGGCAAATAGTAATCCTTTTTGAGTCAATTGTGGTTTCCACAAAAATGCTTCCTCTAACAAGTCCTGCACCTTAACTTCCAGTTTTGCCATACTTGCTTTCCGACTTAAGGCATCTGCAACTACATTTGCTTTACCGGACACATAATTGATTGTGCAGTTATAATCATCCAAAAGCTCCATCCACCGTCTTTGCCTCATGTTCAACTCTTTTTGTGAGAACAAGTATTTCAAGCTCTTGTGATCAGTAAACACCTCGAACTTGTTACCCTACAGATAGTGCCTCCATTTCTTGAGTGCAAATACAATAGCCGCTAATTCCAAATCATGCGTCGGGTAATTCAATTCATACGGCTTCGGTTTCCTAGAAGCATACGCAATCACTCTACCATTTTGCATCAACACACAACCCAGTCCTTCCTTCGAAGCATCGCTATAGATTACAAAACCTTGACTCCCTTCAGGCAATGCAAGAACGGGTGCAGTAGTCAATCTCTTCTTTAATTCTTGGAAGCTGTTCTCACACTTGTCATCCCACACGAACTTTGTTTTCTTTTGAATGAGCTTTGTAAGCAGTCCTGCGATCTTTGAGAAATCCTTCACGAATCTCTGATAATAGCCGGCTAGACCAAGAAAACTCCGAACTTCCGTAACATTTTTCAGCTTCTTCCAAGACATCACCGCTTCTATCTTTGCTGGATCTACCGCTATTCCCTCTTGGGATATGATGTGCCCCAAAAATGCAATCTGCTGCAACCAAAATTCGCATTTGCTAAACTTTGCGTACAATCGATGCTCTCGAAGTTTCTGCAATACCAATCACAGATGTTGTTCATGCTCAGCCTCGGATTTCGAGTATACCAAAATATCATCAATAAAGATCACCACAAATTGGTCCAAGTAGGGTTGAAACACCCTGTGCATCAGGTCCATAAAAGCTGCAGGGGCATTAGTTAGCCCAAATGGCATCACCACATATTCATAATGCCCATATCTCGTCCTGAAAGCCGTTTTAGGCACATCCTCCTTCTTGATCCGCAACTGATAGTACCCTTGCCTCAAGTCGAGCTTCGAATACACTTTGGCTCCCTGAAGTTGATCAAACAATTCATCGATCAGTGGAAGTGGGTATTTATTCTTGATGGTCACTTGGTTCAATCCTCGGTAATCGATGCATAGTCTCAACGTTCCGTCCTTCTTCTTTACAAATAGGACTCGCGCACCCCACAGAGAAGAGCTTGGTTGAACAAACCCCTTCTTCAACAATCCTTGCAATTGGTCCTTCAATTCTTGTAGCTCGGCTGGTGCCATACGATAGAGAGCTATAGATATCGGCTAGGTGCCAGACAGTAATTCTATAATGAACTCGATCTCCCGATTTGGGGGTAAACCGGGCAACTTTTCTGGAAACACATCCGCATAATCTTTAATCACTGGTATCTCCTCCAACTTAGCTTTGTCCGACGGCTTGTTGATGAGGTAAGCTAAGTATCCACTACATCCTTTTCTCAAGGACTTCACTACTTTCGTAGATGAAATAATGGAACTCCCAGTGAAGTCTCTTCGACCCATTACCTCCAATATTGGTTGACCAGGTATCTGGAATGTTACAATCTTCGTCCGGCAATCTAGTTGGGTATGATGCTTTGCCAACCAGTCCATCCCTAAGATGACTTCATAGTCTCGAAAGGGTAATACAATAAGATTGGCTGAGAATTCAGTATCTTTAATTTGGATTTTATGTGCTTTACAAGCTGAACGAGTAACAAGTTTAGAACCCATCGGAGTACCAACTTCTACTTCGTAAGGCAAACATACAACTCTCAGTTTCACACGTTGCACACATAAGGGAGTAATAAATGAATGAGTAGCACCTGGATCAATTAGCACCTTAACAGGTTGATTCAGTATCAGGAATGTACCTTCAACAACAACGGTCTTCTCAGGAAGCTCTTCGTACTCAATAGCATAAGCTCGGGCCTGGACTCTAGGAATTGGAGTCTTGCCTCTACCAGCTGGTTTAACTTGATTTTGTCCTCCTTGCCATTTAGGGCAATCCTTGATCTAATGCTGATCACTGCCACACCGCACACATCGTCCTGACTTCTTCCAGCACTGGGCCTCGGTGTGACCCTTCTTGTCACAGTAAGAACAGTTGACAGTCTGAGTAACAGGTGAACTACCTATGGATCCACGGGTGGAAGAGGCTGATGGTGCTTTAGTCGGGCCACGGTTATTAACTGGTCTGTTCTGGCTCTGGCCCTGACTACGATTCTGAGTCTGGAATTTCCTCTGTTGACTTGGAGGCTGATACGGTTTCTTGTTATGCTGGCTTGAACCAGCTCTATCAAGTTTTCTCTTCTCAACTCGGGAAGTAGTAGCAAGGAGAGCAGAATAGGTATTGAAGTCATGCGAAGCCAACTGGTCCTGAATGTCTGGCCTCAACCCATTCGTAAATTTTTACATCTTCGCCTCAGGGGTACTGACCATGTATTGAGCATAACGGGACAGTCGGTCAAAACGAGCCTCGTACTGGGCCACCATCATGTTATCCTGGTTCAAGTGCATGAATTCCTCAATTTGCCTCTGCCTGGAAACTGCAGGTACGTATTTCTCCTTGAATGCCTTAACGAAATTACCCCACAAGCAAGGTGTATGATCAATTTGCCAAAGCACCTCTACAGTGTGCCACCAATGCTCAGCATCCCCGTGCAACAGAAACACAGCGAACTCCATCTTTTCCCCGTCAGTGTAGTCAAATGGCCTGAAAATCCTCTCAATCTCAGACAGCCAAGCCTCTGCCTTTTTATCATCAGCTTCCCCGTGGAATTTGGACGGGCGAAAGTCAAGGAACTCCCGCATTCTGCTATTTCTCCCATGGTTACCATCATTCCTGTTGTTGTTGTTGTTTGCTTCACGTGCATCTTGACGTTCCATCACTTGTGACATGCGATCCATGGCATTCACCATCATGTTAAACATAGCCATGCCAGGATTAGTTTGATGAGCATCTCCGGCTCCTTGAGCCTTATCGCTCCTATTAGTAGTGCGGGTACTAGGGCCAGCCATCTATAGGCACAGATTACGATGCACAATTTATTGGAATACGACAAACAAGAATTTAATGCATAAGATATGCAACATATAATTTTATATAGATACACAATTCTAGAAACAATTAAGACATGTTAATCACATAAGCACATAGAGACAGAGAAGGCACACTTGATATTGTCACACAATAACACATATAAACAAGTCATCTCAATTACCTTAGGGCTTCTACCCATGGTCCGAGAGTTAAACCCGGCTTAAGCAATCTAAGCTCTGATACCATTTCTCTAAGGTGTCACGCCCCGACCCGACCTATAGAGGTTAGACTAGGGAGTGATCTAAACATTCAAGTCCTTTCACGTACTTAATTGTTCAAGAAGGTTTAACACTTAACGTTTAGCCTAAACTCCACAAAATTCTCTGGAAAACCGGCAGCATAATGGCTGTAATTAGGCTCTTTAGTTCGACCCAATTTTCTAAAGGCCTCAAAACTTTCAATCTCAAATTCATTTCCAACTAAGGTTACTATTTATCACCAGTTGAAACACCTACTAGTTATCTCGAAGTCTCGTTTGATTAACAACCTTGCATGATACTATGTCTCGTTTGTTTGTTAATCCTTGTTACAAAAGTACTTGTTGATCTTAGCTTACCAATAAGTACCTGTTTAAGATTGGATAGATTCATTTACTTAATCCTTTACCTGATACTTCATAAGCCTGTGATAGCTACTAGCCAGTAGCGATAGCCAAAAACGACCATAAGAGTGTCTATCTAGTTATGATCAGTACAACCCAAAATTAGACCCCAAATTACAACGGGGTCATTTACAGTACAACAACAAGCAACATAAGAAATAGTCTTCAAGCAACACATTGTTCACAAAATGGCCATAGTCAAGAAAGGCACGTAGGGCAAGCAATCATTCCAAGGAATCATCAATAGGCACGTTGTCTTTGGGTACCTGTTCCTGGTCTTCTTCACCTGAGATGATAAAAAAGGGTGAGTCTTTATGAACTCAGCGAGGGGGGAGCGAGAAATAAGTTTTGAAACTCATTTTCCGGTTCAACTTATGAAAACTCTTTTTGCAAGCATGACATATATCACAAGTAAGTACATAATGTAATGTAAAAGTAAAAGAACACAATTACCCGTCTTTCCTCCCCGAGGTCCTCTAGGAACCAAGCGAGAGTACTTATACACATAGTGAAAAGGATACGGTGAGCTTTTGCTTTCAGTTCATTTCCAGTATCAGTTGTTGCGGCCGACTTCAAATCATCCACTTATCATGCCAAATGGGTATACTCTGGATGTACCCCGAAATCCTACAACCCAACTCTCCGAGGAAGTCTAGCCCCCAAGCGAGAGAGGAAATTGGACAATGGTAGTCACGGTTGCACCGGCAAGCCCGATGCCACCCGATGTGCGTGAAACGCTACCACGCCAGAATGAAAGGTTGCAACCTTGTATGCAATGCACATTTATGACATTTAATATATCAAATTAGGAGGACAACAAAGTAGGTTACCTCCGAGCAGTCATAAGATTGCACATTGACAAGTAAACACGCGAGGCACGATATGACAGACAATTTCACTTGTAAAGCACATGGAGTTATATGAATATTAAACGGGCAGCCATATAATGCATGTGAACCAAGTCATATAACTCATTTCGAAGTTCACGTAATCAAATAATAAGGTTATACAACATGCAACGACGTTTACGTGGGACCGGGTGCAAGAAAGGTCTACTTGTCAATATGTAATCATCGGAATCACATTTAGGGCTATAAGGGAAACTACGGGCAGCCTACTAATCACATAATTAAACACGATATCCATAGGATCAACACTTAGCGAGTTTTCCTAGTCATTAGGGTTTCAATTCATGCTCACCCGTGCGATTAAGCCTCAAGTTATCTCGTAATTAAACTCAAGCCATGCATTGATTAATTCAAACACCCTCAAGCATTCAAAACAGTCCACACAACATCCAAGTGCCACAATCCCAAGCATTTAATACAACAAGAGAAGTTAAAATAATTTTTCTAAGCATATCACTAGATGAAAACCTCACTGCAATGGTCTGTTTTCTCACAATCATTGAGACAAGCACAAAATCTCCAATTCCAGTGAACAAAATGTCAAATTAAATCTTAAGGAGTGAACTAAATCAGAAACAAACCTCGCACCATTTGGAGTTGGGGTTCAAGAGTTATATCCAAAACCGTGACACTACGCAAAACTGTCCAAATTTGCAAATATTTCAATACTTGTCGTTTTTGAGGACCTTAGGATCAGATTTAGCCTTAGTCCATTTCTGACAAAAATGTCCAGAACTGAAAAATATTGTATCATACCAAATTTCATGAATTTTGGATATCATTTACTAAGTCAAAACGGGTTCGTTCTACAAGGACAGTGAACTGCCAAAACCTGCTTCATTTTCCCAGATTCTCCAGATTTAGACACCTTTCGATGTTTTGCCATTTTGGAGACCTTAGAATCAAACTTAGCTTTGGCCTATTTCTATGAAAAATGCTCAGAACTGGAAAAAATATTCACCTACCAATTTTCACACATTTTCAACATCATTTACCTGGTCAAATTCACTTTACTCCAACAAGTCAGAAGACTGTCCATTTACGCGATTTCACCTATCTTCCCATTCTAGCCAATTATCTTGCCATGCATGTTTACAAAAGCTCATGTACACACATATATCACAAGTACAGAGGTAAAAATAGACATTTAAAGGCATGCATATGGTTTTTGAAAGCTTTTCAAGAGAGTTTTAGCCCTCACGTTAGCAAGACAACAATGAAGATGCACAAAGCTCTCGATGATGCACAAGGTCGTCTTTTTTCCTTGCTTAGCCGAGAGAAAACTTGAGATTCTCTAATTCCTAGCTTAGTAACCATGTTCTTAGTATGTGCAAGTGGCTAGAACAAAAGGAAATGAAGTAGAAGATATCAAACATACCTAAGCCGAAGTGAAGGTTCTATGAGCTTGCGTGTATGTCTTTTTGCATTCTAGCTTGCTTGGTCGAGTTCCTTAGTAACTTGCATTTCTTGAAGAACCTTTGGATGATGAACTTAAGCTATGGAGTCTATAATTGCAGCTAGGGCCGAGAGAGAGAGAGAAAATGAGAGAAAAATGAAAGCTGTGAGGGATTTTGATGCATGTGTCGGCTATGGGCTTTGAAATTTCAGAATTTGTGTCTTCAAGAGCATAATTTGAATCATCTTAGCATGGGTGATTGAGTGGGCCGAGATTGTGGTGCCTTGGGTAGAGTTTTGAGTCATTTTTTTATGCTTTGTGTCATGAGCTTATCATAGAATGTCTAGGTATAATCTTTGAAATATGCAATGCTTGTTCAAATGCTCCATGTGGTCGGCCAAGGCTTGCAAAATTCTGAATTTTTGTCATGTTTTGAGCATTATTTAATTGTGTGCTTGGAATATGCAAAAGAATAAAGAATAAGAATGTCTAGCTTTTTATGAGATTTCGTCTTCTAGTGAGTTGAATTAGCATTTTAATATTAGCTAGTAGAGTTTGTAGGATTAATTAATGATCTAGTGCTTCGTATAAGATGCTTTCTTGATTAGCGTGCGGGCATGCTTTCCTAGGTATATGGCACGAACTACGACGTAAAGCATGAACTACGAGACGAATGCACATTTCCCAAGTAAATGCATGCAACCCTAAATGAATGCATGTAATTCAATGCAAGGCATACAAAATGAAACACGACTCTTAAACCTAGGTCAAGGCACGAAAATCTAGGTTAGGGCACGCGAAACGAGGTATCGCACGCAAATTGAGGTCGGGCCTCACAAGTTACGCATCGCACAACATACCGTTGGAAAGCTCTCCAAGAGCTCTATGACGGGGAAAGCAATCCTGCTCAGTTGCGCCTATTTTCGTAGCCCAAAATAAAACGTTTTCATCAGTTTCGGGACACTTTTCTTCTTTTGCGCTATTATTTCATCCCGGATCATACGTCGTGAGCCGCGAAAAGGGCGAAAACCTAATCTATCACATTTTTATTACAGAATACCATGTCACCTTGGGCAAGAAAACTTCGCTTCACGTAGAGTCTGGGCCCGCAAACCGAGGGCGTGGGGCTTGTGACCAGGTATCCGTCACTCCAGTGAACATAACTTTCGATCCGTAAGGAGTTACGTGGTGTACAGCATGTTGTTGGAAAGCTCTCCGAGAGCTCTACGACGAGGGCAGCGAGCTTGTTCGGCTGCACCTATTTTCAAGGGCCAAAATCGAACGTTTTCATTAGTTTCAGGACAGTTTTCTTCTTTTACACTGTTTTTCGGTCCCGGATCGTACGTCGTGAGCTCCGAAAAGGACGACAACCTAATCCATCACATTTCTATTACCGAATCCTACGGCACCTTGGGCAAGACAACTTCACTTCATGTAGAGGTTGGGGCCGCAAAATGAGGGCTTGGGGCTTATGACCAGGTATTCGTCGCTCCGGTACCCATAACTTTTGATCTGTAAGGAGTTATGTGGTGCACAGCATACTGTTGGAAAGCTATCCGAGAGATCTACGATTGGGGCAGCAAGCATGCTTGGTTGCGCCTAATTTCAGAGCAAAATCGAACTTTTTCATCTGTTTCGGTACACTTTTATTTTTTTGCGCTGTTTTTCCGTCCCGGATCGTACGTCGTGAGCCGCGATAAGGATGACAACCTAATCCATCACAATTCTATTACCGAATCCCACAGCACCATGGGCAAGACAACTTTATTTCACGTAGAGGCTGGGCCCGCAAACCGAGGGCGTAGGGCTTGTGACCAGGTATCCGTTGCTCCGGTGCCCATAACTTTTGATCCGTACGGAGTTACGTGGCGCACAGCATACCATTGGAAAGCTCTCCGAGAGTTCTACGACGGGGGCAGCCAAGCTTGCTTGGCTGCACTATTTTCGGATCCCAAAATTGAACGTTTTCATCTATTTCGGGACACTTTTCTTCTTTTGCGCTGTGTTTTCATCCGACGTCAATCTAATCCATTGCATTTCTATTACCGAATCCCACGGCACCTTGGGAAGACTACTTCACTTCACGTAGAGGCTGGGCCCTCAAACCGAAGGCGTGGGGCTTGTGACCAGCTATTCGTCGGTCCGGTCCCATAACTTTTGATCCGTAAGGAGTTACGAAGCGCAAAACATACCGTTGGAAAGCTCTCCGAGAGCTCTACGACGAGGGCTACAAGCTTGCTCGGCTACACCTAATTTGGTGGGCCAAATTTGAACATTTTCATCAGTTTCGGGACACTTTTCTTCTTTTGCGCTGTTTTTTCGTCCCGGATCGTACGTTGTAAGCAGTGAAAAGGACGACAACCTAATCCATCACATTTCTATTAATGAATCCCACGGCACCTTGGGCAAGACAACTGCACTTCACGTAGGGGCTGGGCCCACAAACCGAGGGCGTGGGGCTTGTGAGCAGGTATCCATCGCTCTGGTGCCCATAAATTTTGATCCGTAAGGAGTTACGTGGCGCAAAGTATACCGTTGGAATGTTCTCCAAGAGCTCTACGACATGGGCAGCAAGCCTGCTCCTCTGCCACTGTTTTTGGAGCCCAAAATTGAACATTTTTAACAGTTTCGGGTCACTTTTGTTCTTTTACGCTGTTTTATGGTCTCGTATCGTACGTCGTGAGCCATGAAAAGGACGACAACCTAATCCTTCACATTTCTATTACTGAATCCCACGGCACCTTGAGCAAGACAACTTCAATTCTCGTTAGAGGTTGGGCCTGCAAACCAAGGGCGTGGGGCTTGTGACCAGGTATCCGTCGCTCTGGTGCCCATAACTTTTGATTCGTAAGGAGTTACACGGCGCACAACAGACCATTGGAAAGCTCTCCGAGAGCTCTACGACGGGGACAGCAAGTCTGCTCGGTTGCGCCTGTTTTTGAATCCCAAAATCGAACGTTTTCATCAGTTTCAGGATACTTTTCTTCTTTTGCGTTGTTTTTTCATCCCGGATCGTACGTCGTGAGCCTCGAAAAGGACGTTAACCTAATCCATCACATTTCTATTACCGAATTCCACAGCACCTTGGGCAAGATAACTTCCCTTCACATAAAGGCCGGGCCCGCAAACCAAGGGCGTGGGGCTTGTGACCAGGTATCCATCGCTCCGGAGCCCATAACTTTTGATCCGTAAGGAGTTACGCGGCGCACAGCAGACCGTTGAAAAGCTCTTCAAGAGCTCTACGACGAGAGCAGCAAGCCTACTCGGCTGCACTTGGTTTCAAGGAAAAAATTAAATATTTTCATCAGTTTCGGGACACTTTTCTTCTTTTGCTCTGTTTTTCTGTACCGGAACGTACGTCGTGAGCCGAAAAAAGGACGACAACCTAATCCATCTCATTTCTATTACCGAATCCCACGGCATCTTGGGTAAGACAACTTCACTTCACTTAGAGGCTGGGCCTGTAAACCGAGGGCGTGGGGCTTGTGACCAGGTATCTGTCGCTCAGGTGCCCATAACTTTTGAACCGTAAAAGTTACATAACGCACAACATACTGTTGGAAAGCTCTCCGAGAGCTCTTCGACGAAGGCAGCAAGCCTGCTCGGCTGCACCTATTTTCGAGGGCCAAAATCGAAAGTTTTCATCAGTTTCGGGATACTTTTCTTCTTTTGCGCTATTTTTTCGTCCCGGATCGTACGTCGTGAGCTGCAAAAAGGATGACAACCTAATCCATCACATTTCTATTACCAAATCCCACGACACTTTGGGCAAAAAAACTTCACTTCACGTAGAGTCTGGGCCCGCATACTGAGGGCGTGGGGCTTGTGACCAGGTCTCTGTTGCTCCCATGCCCATAATTTTTGATCCGTAAGGAGTTACGTGGCGCAAAGCATACCGTTGGAAAGCTCTCCAAGAGCTCTATGACGTGGGAAGCAAGCCTGCTTGACAGTGCCTATTTTCAGAGCCCAAAATCGAACTTTTTTAACAGTTTCGGGTCACTTTTGTTCTTTTACGCTGTTTTATGGTCTTGGATCGTACGTCGTGAGCCTTGAAAAGGACGACAACCTAATCCTTCACATTTCTATTACCGAATCCCACGGCACCTTGAGCAAGACAACTTCACTTCACGTTAGAGGTTGGGCCTGCAAACCGAGGGCATGGGGCTTGTGACCAGGTATCCATCGCTCTGTGCCCATAACTTTTGATCCGTAAGGTGTTACGCGGCGCACAGTAGACCATTGGAAAGCTCTCCGAGAGCTCTACGACGGGGGTAGCAAGCCTGCTCGGTTTCAACTATTTTCGAATCCCAAAATCGAACTTATTCATCAGTTTCGGGATACTTTTCTTCTTTTGCGCTGTTTTTTCATCCCGGATCGTACGTCGGGAGCCGCGAAAAGGACGTCAACCTAATCCATCGCATTTCTATTACCGAATCCCACAGTACCTTGGGCAAGACAACTTCACTTCACTTAAAGGCTGGGCCTGCAAACCGAGGGCATGGGGCTTGTGACCAGGTATCCATCGCTCCGGAGCTCATAACTTTTGATCCGTAAGGAGTTACGCGGCGCACAGCAGACTGTTGAAAAGCTCCCCAAAAGCTCTACGATGAGGGCAGCAAGCCTGCTCGGCTGCACTTTGTTTCGAGGGCAAAAATTAAATGTTTTCATCAGTTTCGGGACACTTTTCTTCTTTTGCTCTGTTTTTCTGTACCGGAACGTACATCATGAGCCGAAAAAAGGACGAGAACCTAATCCATCTCATTTCTATTACTGAATCCCATGGCACCTTGGGCAAGACAACTTCACTTCACGTAGAGGCTGGGCCCGCAAACCGAGGGCGTGGGGCTTGTGACCAAGTATCCGTCGCTTAGGTGCCCATAACTTTTGATCCGTAAAAGTTACACAGCGTACAACATGCCGTCGGAAAGCTCTCCGAGAGCTCTTCGACGAGGGTAGCAAGCCTGCTCGGCTGCACCTATTTTTGGGGGCCAAAATTGAACGTTTTCATCAGTTTCGGGACAATTTTCTTCTTTTGCGCAGTTTTTTTATCCCGAATCGTACGTCGTGAGCCGCGAAAAGGACAACAACCTAATCCATCACATTTCTATTACTGAATCCCATGACACGTTGGGTAAGAAAACTTCACTTCATTTAGAGGCTGGGCCCGCAAACCGAGGGCGTGGGGCTTGTGACCAGGTCTCCGTCGCTCCGGTGCCCATGACTTTTGATCTGTAAGGAGTTACGCGGAGTATAGCATACCGTTGGAAAGCTCTCCAAGAGCTCTACGACATGGGAAGTAGGCCTACTTGGCTGTGCCTGTTTTTGAAGCCTAAAATCGAACGTTTTCATTAGTTTCGGGATACTTTTCTTCTTTTGCGCTATTTTTTCCGTCCCGGATCGTACGTCGTGAGCCGCGAAAAGGACAACAACCTAATCCATCACATTTCTATTACCGAATCCCATGGCACCTTGGGCAAGACAACTTCACTTCACGTAGAGGTTGGGCCCGCAAACCGAGGGCGTGGGGCTAGTGACCGGGTATCCGTCGCTCCGGTGCCCATAACTTTTGATACGTAAGGAGTTACGCGGCACACAGTATACCGTTGGAAAGCTCTCCGAGAGCTCTACGACGTGGGCACAAGCCTGCTAGGCTGTGCCTTTTTTGGAACCCAAAATTGAATATTTTCATCAGTTTTGGGACACTTTTATTATTTTGCGCTGTTTTTTCATCTCGGATCGTACGTAGTGAGCCGCGAGAAGCATGTCAACCTAATCCATTGCATTTTTATTCCCGAATTCCACGGCACCATGGGCAAGATAACTTGACTTCACGTAGAGGCTGGGCCCGCAAGCCGAGGTCGTGGGGCTTGTGAACAGGTATCCATCGCTCCGGTGCCCATAACTTTTGATCCGTAAGGAGTTACGCGGTGCACAGCATACCGTTGAAAAGATCTCCGAGAGCTCTACGACGATGGTAGCAGGCCTGCATGGCTGCACCTGGTTTCGGGGGCAAAAATTGAATGTTTAATCAGTTTCGGGATACTGTTCTTCTTTTGCTCTGTTTTTCTGTCCCAGATCGTACATCGCGAGCCTCGAAAAGGACGACAACCTAATCTATCATGTTTCTATTACCGAATCCCATAGCACCTTGGGTAAGACAACTTCACTTAACGTAGACGCTGGGCCCGCAAACCGAGGGCGTGGGGCATGTGACCAGGTATCCGTTGCTCCAGTGCCCATAATTTTTGATCCGTAAGGAGTTACGCGGCGCAAAGCATACCGTTGGAAAGCTCTCTGAGAGCTCTACAACCGGGGCAGCATGCATGCTCGGCTGTGCCTATTTTCGGAGCCTAAAATCTAACGTTTTCATTAGTTTTTGGACACTTTTCTTGTTTTGCGTTGTTTTTCCGTCTCGGATCGTACGTCGTGAGCCGCGAAAAGGACGACAACCTAATCCATCACATTTCTATTACTGAATCCCACGACACCATGGGCAAGACAACTTCACTTCACGTAGAGGATGGGCCTGCAAACCGAGGGCATATGTGAGGCCCGACCCCGAATAACGTGTGTTTCCTTGATTTGCGTGCCATAGACCAAGAATGATATGATTGACCTTGGATTGCGTGTCTTGTCTTGGTTTTTGTGCATACCTCGTCATACATGCCTTGACCTAGAATAGGGTGCCTTAATCCCCGACTGACGTGTGATACCTAGATATACGTGCCCGACCTCGATTTGCATGTGTTGTCTCGTTTTGTGTGCCCTAACCTTGAATTGCATGTCCTAACCTAGGTTTAAGAGTTGTACCTCGAATTATGTGCATTCATTTAGGATTGCGTGCATTTACTAGAAAAATGTGCGTCCGTCTCGTAGTTCGTGCCCTACCTCGTAGTGCATGCCCTAGACCTAGGAAAGCGTGCCCTCACGCTAATCAAGAAAGCATCTTACACGGAGCACTAGGCTATTAAACAATCCTACAAAATCCACTATCAATATTATAATCCTAATTCAACTCACTGGAAGACAAAAATTCACTAAACACTAGACAATCCTTATTCTTTATTCCTTATTCTTTTTGCACTTCTAACACACAATTGAATAATGCTCAAAGATGAAAAAAAAAATCAGATTTCTACATGCCTTGGCTGACCACTTTGTGAGCTTTGTGATTGCTTTGCTTAATTCAATATAATTCCTAGACAATCTATGACATATTATGACACAAATGCATAAAAAAAATAGCCCCAAAACCCTACCCAATGCACACCATTTTCGACCAAGTGCTCCTTGCCCATGCTAGGAATTTCAAAATTCCTCTTGAAGACATAAAAATCAGAATTGCTAAGCTCAAGGCCGAACCCATGCATCAACTTTTACAAAAAGCCTCATTTTTCTTTCATTTCTCTCATTGTCCTCACATTTCTCTCTCTCCCTCTCATTCTTCTCTCTCCATCTCGGTTTTGGGCTGAGTTTCTTCATCCCTTAGCTCATCTTCATCATCCTATGGTGTATCAAGACAAACAACAAGCAAAGAAACTCACCCAGGCAAGCTAGGATTCAAGAATCACACATGCAAGCTTTTTGAGTCACCATTTTCGGCCTTGGTGAGTTTACTAGGTTCCATTTCTTTTCTTCTTGTTCTAACCACATGCATGTACTAAGAACTTGGCCACTAAGCTAGGAAAAATAGAGAGAAATCGGGTGGTGTCTTGGCTAAGCAAGGAAGAAGAAGAAAATTGTGCTTCATCAAGTTTTGTGCATCTTCTTGTTGATTTGCTAAGGTGAGGGCTAAAACCTTTTGAAAATCCTTCAAAAATCCACATGCATGTTCATTAAAGTATGTCTTTTCTTCTGTACTTGAGTTATATGTTCGTTCATAAGCTTTTGCAACCATGCATGGCAAGATCTTGGCTTGAAAGTGATGATAGGTGAAGTCGGATTGTTGACAGCTCTCTGACCAGTTTGTTTCGAGGTAAGTTTAGCTAGGCAAATTATGTTTAAAATCCATGCAAATTTGTAGGTGACTAGTTTTGCCAGTTTTGAACATTTTTCTCAGAAATAGGCCAAAGCTAATTTCGACTCTAAGGTCATCAAAATGGCAAATCTTTAAAATGTGTCCAAATCTGGAAATCGGAAAAAATGAAGCAGGTTTTGGCAGATGCACTGACCTTGTAGAACGAACCAGATTTGACTTAGTAAATAATGTCCAAAATGCATGAAATTGGGTATGGTGCTAGAATTTTCAGTTCTGGACATTTTTGTCAGAAATGAACTAAGGCTAAATCTGACCCTAAGGACCTCAAAAACGTCAATTACCGAAATGTGTGCAAATCTGGACAGTTTTGTGCTATCCCACTGTTTCGGCTATAACTAATGATCCCGAACTCCAAATGATGCAAGGTTTGTTCCTGATTTTAGTCTTTAATTTGACATCTTAATCACTGGAATTGAAGTTTGTTTTCCTATCTTAATGATTGTGAGAAAATAGCCTACTGCAGTAAGGGTTTCACTTAATGTTATGCTTAGAAAAATTGTTGTAACTTCTCTTGTTGAAATAAATGCTTGGGATTGTAGCTTTGGGATGTTGTGTGGACTGTTTTGAATGTTTGAGGATATTGAATTATATGATACATGGCTTGAGATTGATTTTGAATTGGTTTGGGGCTTAAATTGCATGGATATGCACGAAATAGAAACCCTAATGACTAGGTAGTCTTGTTAAGTATTGATCATTTGGATATTGTGTGGAATTATATGCTCAGTAGGCTGCCCGTAAATGCCTTTATAGTCCTAAATGTGATTTTGATCATTGTATGTTGACAAATAGGCTTTTCTTGCATCCGAACCCACGTAGATGTTGTTGCATGTTGAATAATCCTATCACCTGATTACGTGGGCTTCGAAATGAGTTATATGGCTTGATTTACACGTGTTACATGGCTGCCTGTTTAACGTTCATATAACTCTATACGCCTTTCAAGTGAAATTACTTGTCTTATCGTGCCCTGCCTGTTTACTTGTCAATGTGCAATCTTATGACTATCCGGAGGCAACCTACTTTGTTGTCCTCCTAACGTGATATGTTAATGTCATAAATGTACACTGCATACAAGGTTGCAACCTTTCCTGTTGGCGTGGTAGCGATCACGCACACCGGGCGGCATCGGGCTTGCCGGTGCACCCGTGACTACCACTGTCCCATTCCCTCTCTCGCTTGGGGGCTAGACTTCCTCGGAGAGTTGGGTCGTAGGATTTCGGGGTACATCCGGAGTACACCCACCTGGCGTGTTAAAGGGATGATTTAAAGTCGGCCGCAACATCTGATTCTAAAACTGATCTGAGAGCAAAAGCTCACCGTATCCTTTTTACTATGTGTATACGTACTCTCGCTTGGTTCCTAGAGAACCTCGGGGAGGAAAGACTGGTGTTTCTGTTTCTGTACTTGTATTATTGTTATATTCATGCTTGCAAAAGGATTTTCATAAGTTGAACCGGAAAATGAGTTTCAAAACCTATTTCTCGTTCCGCCTCGCTGAGTTCATAAGGACTCACCCTCTTTTATCATCTCAAGTGAAGAAGATCCAGAACAGGTACCCGAGGACGGTGTGCCTAACGATGAATCCTTGGAGTGATTGCTTGTTTGTGTGCTTTGCGTGATTATGGCTACTTGTGAACTTTATGCTACTTGAAGACTATTTCCTTTTATGTTGCTCGATGTTGTAATGTAAGGACCCCCGTTGTAATTTGGGATCTAATTTTGGTTTGTACTGATATTGCTAGACAGACACTAGACACTACTATGATCGTTTTGCTATTATTACCGCTAGTATCTATCATAAGTTATGACGTATTAGTTAAGGACTAAGTAAATGAACCTATCCAATCTTAAACAGGTACTTTTGTAACGAGGATAAACAAACAAACGAGACATAGTATCATGCTAGGTTATAAATCAAACGAGACATCGAGATAACCAATAGGCATTTCAATTGATGTTAAATAGTAATCCTAGTTGAAAATGAAACTTGAGATTGGAAAAATTTGAGGCGTTTAGAGAATTAGGCCAAACCAAATAGTCCAATTACAGCCGTTATGCTACCGGTTTTTCGGAAAACTTTGGAGTTTAGACTAAAACGATAAGTGTTAAATCTTCATAAACGGTTAAGTATGTGACATGTCCTGAACGTTTAGATCACACCCTAGTCTAACCTTATAGGTCGGGTTGGGGCGTGACAGCGTAGGGCTCGTGACCAGGTATCCGTCGCACCGGTGCCCATAACTTTTGATCCGTAAGGAGTTACGCGGCGCATAGCATCCCGTTGGAAAGCTCTCCGAGAGCTCTCCAGCAGGGTAGGAAGCCTGCTCGGCTGCGCTATTTTTGGATCCCAAAATCGAATGTTTTCATCAGTTTCGGGACACTTTTATTCTTTTGCGCTGTGTTTTCATCCCGGATCGTATGTCGTCAGCCGCGAAAAGGACGTCCATCTAATCCATCACATTTCTATTACCGAATTCCACGGCACCTTGGGCAAGCCAAATTTACTTCACGTAGAGGCTGGGCCCCCAAACCGAAGGCGTGGGTCATGTGACCAGGTATTCGTCGCTCCGGTGCCCATAACTTTTGATACGTAAGGAGTTACGCGGCGCACAACATACCGTTGGAAAGCTCTCCGAGAGCGCTACGACGGGGGTAGCAAGCTTACATGGCTGCACCTATTTTCGGGGGCTAAAATCGAACGTTTTCATCAGTTTCAAGACATTTTTCCTCTTTTGCGCTGGTTTTCCATCCCGGATCATACGTCGCTAGCCACAAAAAGAAAGACAACCTAAAGCATCAGATTTTAATTACCGAATCCCATGGTACTTTGGGCAAGACAACTTCACTTCATGTAGAGGCTAGGCACGCAAACCGAGGGCGTGAGGCTTTTGACCAGGTATCCGTTGCTTCGGTACCCATTATTTTTTATCCGTAAGGAGTTACGTGGCGCAAAGCATACAGTTGCAAAGCTCTCCAAGAGCTCTACGACATGGGCAGCAAGCTTGCTCGGCTATGACTGTTTTGGGAGCCCAAAATCGAACATTTTTAACTGTTTCGGGTCACTTTTGTTCTTTTATGCTGTTTTTTGGTCTCGGATCGTACGTCGTGAGCCGTGAAAAGGACGACAACCTAATCCTTCACATTTCTATTACCGAATCCCATGGCACCTTGAGCAAGACAACTGCATTTCACGTTAGAGGTTGGGCCTGCAAACCGAGGGCGTGGGGCTTGTGACCAGGTATCCGTCACTCTGGTGCCCATAACTTTTGATCCGTAAGGAGTTATGCGGTGCACAGCAGACCAGGAAAGCTCTCCGAGAGCTCTACGACGGGGCCAGCAAGCCTGCTCGGTTGCAGATGTTTTCAAATCCTAAAATCGAATGTATTCATCAATTTTGGGATACTTTTCTTCTTTTGTGCTGTTTTTTCATCCCGAATCGTACGTCGTGAGCCACGAAAAGGACGTCAACCTAATCCATCGCATTTCTATTATCGAATCCCACTGCACCTTGGGCAAGACAACTTCACTTCACATAGAGGCTGGGCCCGTAAACCGAGGGCGTGGGGCTTGTGACCAGGTATCCATCGCTCCGGAGCCCATAACTTTTGGTCTGTAAGGAGTTACGCGGCGCACAACAGACCGTTGAAAAGCTCTCCAAGAGCTCTATGACGAGGGTAGCAAACCTGCTCGGCTGCACTTGGTTTCGGGGGCAAAAATTGAATGTTTTCATCTATTTCAGGACACTTTTCTTCTTTTGCTCTGTTTTTCTGTACTGGAACGTACGTCGTGAGCCGAAAAAAGGACAACAACCTAATCCATCTCATTTCTATTACCGAATCCCACAGCATCTTGGGCAAGACAACTTCACTTCACGTAGAGGTTGGGCACGCAAACCGAGGACGTGGGGTTTGTAACCAGGTATCTGTCGCTCAGGTGCCCATAACTTTTGATCCGTAAAAGTTACGCAGCGTACAACATACCGTTGGAAAGCTCTCCGAGAGCTCTACGACGAGGGTAGCAAGCCTGCTCAGCTGCACCTATTTTTGGGGCCAAAATCGAACGTTTTCATCAGTTTCGAGACACTTTTCTACTTTTGCGCTATTTTTTCGTCCCGGATCGGATATTGTGAGACGCGAAAAGGACGACAACCTAATCCATCACATTTCTATTACCGAATTCCACGGCACCTTGGGAAGAAAACTTCACTTCACGTCGCTCCGGTGCCCATAACTTTTGATCCTTAAGGCGTTACGCGGCGCACAGCATACCGTAGGAAACCTCTCCGAGAGCTCCACAATGGGGGCAGCATGCGTGCTCGGCTGCGCCTATTTTCGGAGCCCAAAATTGAACGTTTTCATCAGTTTCGGGACACTTTTCTTCTTTTGCGCTGTTTTTGTGTCACGGATCGTATGTCGTCAACCGCGAAAAGGACGACAACCTAATCCATCGCATTTCTATTACCGAATTCCACAGTACCTTGGGCAAGACAACTTCAGTACATGTAGAGGCTGGGTCCGCAAACTGAGGGCGCGGGGCTTAGGACCAGGTCTCCGTCACTCCGGTGCCCATAACTTGTTTTGAAAAAGCTTCATAGTTGGGAACCAACTATGCAACTGGTAAGTACACATACAAAGGCAATTGCCAACTTGGAAAGACAAATTGGGCAATTAGCTAACACAATTCAGAAAAGGGAAGAAGGAACACTCCCTGCCCAACCAGATAGAAACCCAAAAGGTAAGGCCCATGTAGCATCTACAAGTCAAATAGTAGAGGATCTTCAAGCTGTCACTACATTGCGAAGTGGTAAGAAAGTTGATAACAAGGTAAGTGTCGAAGCTTACGAAAATGTAAGACTTGTAAAGCAAAAAGCTAAGTCTATAGTTACTATTGATTCATCAAAAGAAACTGCAAATGAACCTGAAACTTTCATTTCACATGAAAATATTCCATTGACACTGAGTCCCAAGGCACCCTTTCCACAGGCATTAGGTAATCCACCTAATAAAGATTCAAAAATGGAAGAAATGCTTGAAACCTTTAAGTAAGTTAAAATCAATTTACCTCTGTTAGAAATCATCAGGCAAATTCCTGCTTATGCAAAGTTTCTTAAGGATTTATGCACTCAGAAAAGAAGGAATTCAGCTTTGATATCAAACAAAGTAAGATTGACTGAAAAGGTAAGCAGCATTCTTACTTCTCATGTTCTACCAAAATTGAAAGATCCAGGTGCATTTACCATTCCTTTGACTGATTATACAATAACCTCAACTAAATTAATGCTTATTATTGTATTATAATTGAGCCACATATTTTATTATGATGTCTCCATTTAGATATCTGTTGTTAGTATATTAATTTTATTTTGTGATATTTTATTTTTATTTGTAGATGTGAATTTACAAGAAAGAGAGTTTGTAAAAGTGAAAAGTCTGAAATATAGTCTGTTAGAGTAAAATTAAAATAGAGAGTATGTAAAAATAAAGAATCACTAATTTGACTATCTATTATGGAGAAAAAATAGGGAGACCATTGGAGTTGCTCTTAAGGTAAAAACTTGATGGCTCACATCTTGTTGATTCTCGAATTGGAGATCTACAAAAAAAGAACGACATGGGCTTAATTCCGGGGATAGCTCTGACACCAAGTCAGTAATCTATGAATTGAAAGGGTTAAGTATGTAAGCAAAGAGAGTCTAGGGTATGATGAATTATCTTTTGTCATTGGGGTGAAGTGCACCAGATCCCCCTGTGATTAGGCATAAGTGTATTGGTACCCCCTGTGTTTCAAAAACCAGTATAAGTAGTCCATGTGTTTCGGTAAAAGTGCACACATGTCCCCTCCATCCCTTTTTTGTCAAAAAATCTAACATAATTTGCAAAAAGATGCAAATGCCTTTAATTTTTTTCATTTCTCTCTTTTGTAGTTTTAACTAAAAATAATAATAATAAAAAATAAATAAATATATATATATATATATATACACACACAAAAACACACATACATACATATATGTACATATATATATATATATATATAAAATATGTCAAAACAGGGGGTGGGGCTCACGGGCTGGGGTTGATGGCGCTGGGGGGTGGGGGTGATTGACGGGCTGAGGGGTGTGGCTGATGGGTTTGGGAAGTGGGAGTGGGAGTGGGAGGTGGGTGACGGGCTGTGGGTGACGGGCTGGTAGGGTAGGGGATATGTAAGGTGGGGGGCTAGGGGGAAGATGACTATTTAGCTCTTTTTTTTGTTTTTCTTTATTACTTTTTTGGTGTGTTTTTTTTTTGAAAGGGCATTTATGTCAAAAATTTAACTATTTTGCTCAAATGTAGATTAAAACATTAGTCCATTTGCATTTAACGTGCATGTGGTTCAATCTCCATCAGAATTAATGATTTATTGGACGACAAGGGGATCCTATGCACTTTTACCGAAACACAGGCACTATTTATGCGAGTTTTTCAAATACAGGGGCACCGATGCACTAATTCCTAACCACAGGGGGGTCTGGTGTACTTCAACCTTTGTCATTGACCCAAGGGGCATTTATGTTTTTTTTTGGGGGATAACCTCCCGATTTTCTGGGCTTGTGGATAACTTTTCAAACCATTACTTGTGTGCCAAGGGCTAGTATACCTTAGACTAGACTTCTACTTATTGCAGAGCTTCCTTAGATGGTCCCTTCTCAGGGGACCTCAGGACATTTTACTGATGTATAAGGCAAACCAAGGGCAACCAGCCTTAGGCCTCTAATATGTAAGCACAAGCTTGGACATGTTTGCACGACCTAAATTACTGGCCTCAAGGGCAAGTCCTGTAGGTTGGAAGACACTCAGCTACCCTCATCAAGTCTTTCTAGGGATTATTCCTTAGGTTGGGGTCGAGGTGCCATGCCATGTCATTTGCCCCCCAATCTTTCAACTTCTACAAGAGGTTGGGGATTGCTCGCATCATTGCGCTCCGTGAAAACTCGACGTCGCTCCCCGTAACCATCGTTTCTATATTTAATGCTCTATTGGCCACTTCCCCACGTGTGTATTTGTTTTCTCCCACGTTGTGTCATAGGTCTTTCTAGCTTCCATCTTCTGCCAAAATGGCTCCCTTATAAATAGCCATTTTTTTGTCATTTTCATCATTTGCTTCCACTTTTCTCTCATATATTTTGGAATATTCTCTTACTTGGACTATTTTCCTTCCACACCTCAAGCTTTTAGGTATGCTTCCTTCCTTTTTGATATGGATATAAAAATGGCCCAATTAATTAAGACGGCCCAAGGCCTATAATGGTAAAAAAATAGCAATCATATTCAGATACTTGGCACAAAGAGGATATAAAAGGACAAATAGGGGCCATTCCTAAAAAAGGTAACCACATTACTATAAATAGTAAAGGAAAAGTGACCAAAAAGTATTCAATTAACTCATTACTATTTCCAAATTCATTGGTCAAGTTATCCCGGAGCTAAATACTAATTCTCTCGCCCAAGGAGGAACGCGGGAGATAACTCCCTTTATTCCTTTTCTTTTCTTGTACAAGCCTTCAGCTTGGACTTGGGGACTGGACAGGCTTTCAGCTCGGCTCGGCGAATCTCATACCCAACAATTTTACCTACTTAATATATGGTGAGATTTAGCGAGAAAACCCAAAGCGACTTCGAGAATGCTTCCATGCTTTTGTATGAACACAATAGGAGGGAAGAGAGAAAAAGAGAGAGAGCTAGCCCCCAGCAAAATGAGGGAGTTAAGACCTATGACCTAGGTGATGTAGGTTTCCCCGAGCTAGATAGAGCTTCACTGAATAGCCTGGAAGGGATTCCACTCTATGTATATTGTATTTCTTTTTTTTTCCTTTATCCCCTAGTCCCGAGCCAAGTTCCCAACCTCAACCTTCCAAACCAAGGGACCACTCCTAATGTCAACCTTCTAAACCTAAGTCAAGGGCAGACCTCGACCCTTCAAAAACCCAGTGGGTAAAGATAATGCTTCGGATAAGGGTGATGCTCTTTGTGCTGCCGACCATAGGGTGTGCAAGTTTAAGTCAACCCATAGAGATGAGATAGTCAAGAAGGGTGCCATTCCCTCGGGGTACACGATCTATATCCCTGGATGCCTTGAGTTTGCCATGGCCCGAGACTTAAGGAGGTGACCTTCTATGAAGACATTTTTAACTATTTCCACCTCCTGATCCTTTTGTACATCAAGAATATCTAAAACCATTATTCCTTGAGTTGATGTTAGGTCACCCCAAAAGGTTGACAGATGATTGTGGGCTTCTTTTTTCACCTTTGGACCCTTAGCCTATCCCGCCCTCTAACCTCTTCTTTTACTTTTTTTTCAGTTAAAATCTAATGATTCTTTAGGCGGATGGAATCATTTCTCTTGTGAAAGAAAAAACAAACTACGATTCTTGATAAAAGAAGAAATAATAAAAATTTGTGAAGAATGGGGGTAGTTGGACATCAATGAAGCTATTTATTGGACTCAAGTGATGAATTATGAATTTCATATTATATTTAATAACTGCAATTTACCAAGAAGCATTTTTTATTTATCATGTTTGTTTTTGGCTAATTATTTTCAAATAATTACCAAGAGATTTTGAATCTATTGGATGTTCAAAGATGTTCAAAGTTCTAAATACAACCAATGATGGTACTCACATGCAACATAAGGTTACAAAGTATTAAGAAGCATGGGATTCCATTTAAAAATCAATTGGCGCTAGGTTAGTAGTCCAAGATTTTATAAGGTGGTTTTGAAGTTTTTGATTTTTTGATGTGGGAGCAAGTGAATATTCTAACATTCCTCTCACGAGTGACCTAATTTGAGAGGGGTCACACGTGAAAGATTGAATACCATATGTAGTGGATGAACATACATGAAAGGTTAAACACACGTATAACATACGTGAAAGATTTAATACTAGTATGACATGATTTTTAGATAGGTCACATATGGACACGCGTTGAAGATAACACATGCGAAAGAAGATTGAACACATGTGTTGAGAAAGGGTCATGCGTGGATGAATACGTATAGAAGATGACACATGTGAAAGATGAATAAGACTAGGCCATGGACCTACTCTGATATCATGCTAAAAATCATGGAGTTCTACCCTAAAACCTATTGGTATCAAATGGAGTAGCTCATGATCTTATAAGATGATCTTAAAGTTTTTGATTTTTCAATATAGGACAAGTATATATTCTAACACAGAGCGTATGCAGGAGATTAATGCAGCTATAACACTTCTGGTCCGGATTGAATCATCTTGGTAAAATTCTATATGGTAACTCTAAGATGGTACATGCACTCTATAGGCACCATGTAGTATCAATAGATTGGATTACAAATACCCCGTTGGAGTTAAAGCGTATTTAATTTGAATGTAGATAGTTTTTAATTGATTGTTTCTTGCTAACATAGTATTATTTATTGGTGTTAAGTGACAACCTCATCTAAATGTTTAAAACTATTAGAAAATGATTTATTTTATTATTTATTATTTTCAACACACCCTTGTAAGTATAAGAGGAGTTAGTTTTTGAACCTTGTACTTGACCTTTTTTTTTTAAAAAAAAAGGGTAACGGTGAATTTTGACTACAAAACCTTTTAGTACCTAAACTCTGATATTATGTTAAGTTTTCTCAATCTTCAAAATTTAGTGCTCTTTGATTCTTTATTTCTCGTTAGTTAAATGAGGTAGCCAATCCTTAAATTATTTAACAAATGTCAAAATTTAGTGCTCTTTGGTAAGATTTGTTCTTTTTTCATTGTGGAAGAAAGTCCCTTTCTGATCTTGTTAACATGTGAATCCATAACATATAGGCATTTTCTTGAGATTATAAAAGTCATTGTTACATAGATGAATGCGAAGCTAAAATATTTAAAATATCAATAGTAGTTGTAGAGAAATTTTCAAATATTACAAAACTTATGATATGGAAATGATGTAAGAAATGAGATAACTTGATCATAATACAGTAAAATCTCTTTAATTTAATAATGTTGGAACCACCAAATTTTATTAATTTAACGAGATATTAATTTATCGATAAATTAATAACTATTAATTTATATAGATATTTTTAATTTTTTTTGGCTTTATAGTAAACATATTATGATTATGATGTCTTTTTTTGAAAAGTGACTTTTATCTTTTCGGTCCAATTTAAAAATATAAGTAATGAGAATATAAGATAAAATTTAATTTAGTAGAATTAAAACAAAATTTCTCTAATCTCGTATCCAAGTCCTTATAGAATTAGGATGAAAACTAATTTCTCTAATTTTGTATCCTAATCCTTGTAGGGTTATCTCAATTTTTTCTCTTTAAATAATTAAATATAAAATTCAACTAGATTTGAAGTTCAACAAAAGATAAGCTACTCTTGATTCATATTTTAAGAAAACCGCATAGTCAATTTATTAAGTACTTTTTAGCTAATTATTAATTTATGAAATATTTGGGTCAATAAAATACAAAAGAGATTCTTTAAAAGTATTATCTTATATTTTTATCGATTCTATTGCTTTTTTTCACTGGTTCCAAGTCGGGTCCGGTTCTTTTTATTAATTAAAAAATATTATTATTTTATTGTGTATTACTTTAACGAGATTCTACTGTTATTGGGTGTATTATTGATATATGATTTCAGCACCTTTTTACTTAAACTTTGTTAGTTTTTGGGTAATTTATGAGCAATTTGATTGGTTTTGCTTTTGATTTGCATTGTAGGTAATTTCCAAGAGACAAACTGAGTTTTGAGGCAAAGATTGAAGAGAAATTGCAAAGGATTGGCTTTTATGCAACTTGTTGATAAATTGCTAAAAATTAAAGTAGCGCAGTCATAGCGTAGCTGCGCAGTATCGCAGGATTTTTTTGGGTAATTTTGTAAAAATGCGCGAAAAGAAGAAACCATATGTTAAAAGAGAAGGAAATAAACGTTTAGGGGAGTTTTTTGGAGGCAACCATCAAGTGGGCAGAAAAAACAACATTTCAGAGGGAGAGAATAGAGGATTCGTGAGTTGAAGACGGAAGGAAGATTTGGAGACGGACTTCTTCCTCAATTCTTCTCCAAATCCTAGTTTTCTCTATCTTTCTTATCATGTTTTATGTTACAATTTAGATTTTATTTAATTTCATTATGATGTTCTAAGTTATTTTTCTTGGGCTACGATGTAGCCAGATTATGAATATTTGATGTTTTTGGTTTTGAATTAATTGATGAACTATTCCATATTTGCGTTGAGTATTTTATGCTGAGTTTAATACTTGTGATTGCTTGATCAACAATTACATGATTCGTGATTTGGTTTGAGACTGAGAAGTGATAACTAAATTAGACTACGTATAAAATACTATTAAATCGTCATAAACTAGAGATAGTTATGAGATCTAGTGCAGCATTTGAATTTCTAGGGTTTAAAGCGTTCCATGAGTTCACAGTTATCACAGAGATGTAGTTAGCTTGCTTATTGGGATAGGTTATTGATACTTGAGAAAGATTAATATCTACCTTAGCGAAATTGCTGGCAACGTAAGGAATAGGTTTCAATTGATTTAGATCAATAGTTACAAATAGGATTAATTTTGGTGAAGTTGGAACCCCTAGAGCATTTTAATCCTGGATTTATCTTCTTTATTAATTTCGTATTCGCTTTAGTTGTTAATTCCAAAAGTACTTTATTTATTAGTTTTTACTCAAAATCTCTCATATTTGATTGTCCAAATAAAGTTAAAGCTAAATTAATTTCGATAGTTAGTAATCACAGTCCTCGTGGGAACAATCTTTTTTCATCATTTTATTACTTGTTATGATACGTGCAGTTGCGTTAGAATTCATACAACAAGTCTTTGGCACTGTTGCTGGGGACTATGTTAATTATTAATATCGATACCAAATAGCTTTAATTTTACTTTGGATTTTATTTTATTTTGTTTTGTTCTCTTATTTTCGTTATGTGTGTTTCAGGAATATATTCCTTTAGGTGTATGCGAAAGTTGGGAGATAGCAATTTGTTGTCTTTCAATCCTGAGATAGAACGAACCTGCCAGAAGAACAAAAAGGAGAAAAGAGCTACTACAACTACCCATCATTTGCAAGGAAATATGGCTGACATCGTGGTAGCACAAGAAGGAAATAATCAGGAAAATCCGCCTAGAACACTGCGAGAGTATGCTTTGCCACCCACTGGAATTCAACATGTGATTAGAAGGCCAGCGATTCAGGGTGACTTGAAGACAGTGACGCTGCAGTTGATTCAGAATATTCCATTCCATGGACTGCCTTCTGAAGATCCTAACCAGCACATAGTGAATTTTTTAGAAGTCTGTGGAACAATTAAGTACAATGGAGTCACTGATGAAGCTCTGTGCCTTCGCTTATTTCCTTTCTCTTTAAGGGATCAAGCTAAGGAATGGTTGAACTCACTGCCTTCAGATTCAATCACTACTTGGGAGGATTTGGTGCACAAGTTTTTGTCAAGATTCTTCCTACCTGGAAAGACAGCGAAGCTGCGCATAGAGATTAATAATTTTGCGCAACATGAAGTAAAAACTCTATGTGAAGCATGAGAAATGTATAAGACATTGCTGAGGAAGTGTCCTAATCATGGTGTACCCAGGTGGATGCAAGTTCATAATTTTTACAATGGGTTAATTAGTTCCACAAGAACTTTGATAGATACATCTGCAGGAGGAGCTTTAATGAACAAGACAGCAGATGAAGCTTATGCGTTGCTAGAGGATATTGTTTTGAACCACCAGCAGTGGTCAAGTGAGAGAGTCGCACCAAAGAAGACAACTGGGATTCATGAGATTGATGCCATAATTGCCTTGACAGCAAAAATTGACAATCTCGCGAAACAGTTACAAAATAATCAAATGACTGCTAATGCTGTCCAAGCGGCAGTGGTGTGCGAGTTTTGTTGTGGTCCACATCTTAGTGTAGAATGTCAGGTTGGAAATCCATTTGCGCAAGGCACAGCAGAACAAGCACAGTATGTGGAGAATTTTAATGGGCAGCAGCACAATCAGTACTCTAACAGATATAATTCAGCATGGCGTAATCATCCGAATTTCTCCTGGAGAACTACTCAGAATATGTTGCAACCTGGGCAGAATAACCTACCACCAGAGAAGAAGGTAAACCTGGAAGAGGTAATTGCTCAATTGGCGAGTTCGCAGACACAGTTGGCTAATTCCCAGACTTCGTTTATGAACGAAACTAGGATAAGTCTCCAGAACCAATCTACACAAATCAGAAATTTAGAGGCACAGTTTACCCAAATGGCTACCATGTTTTCAGAAAGACAACGAGGAAGTTTACCTAGTACTTCAGAGGTGAATCCTAGAAGAGATGGCACAGAGCATTGCAAAGTGATCACTTTGAGAAGTGGCAAAGAGTTAGAAGAGCCAGAGAAAACTAAGAAGGTTGAAAAAAGTGAAGCAAAGAATGAGGCAGAAGATAAAGAGAAAGTAGAAGCTCAGCCACAACCTATGAAGGAGCCGCATGTAGTTGTGCCATTCCCTCAACGATTGCAGAAAACTAAGCTTGATAAGCAATTTGCTAAATTTCTTGAAGTCTTCAAGAAACTTCACATCAATATTCCATTCGCGGATGCACTTCAACAAATGCCTAGTTATGTGAAGTTCATGAAAGACATTCTTTTAAATAAGAGGAGGCTTGGAGATTACGGGATAGTTGCACTTACTAAGGAGTGCAGCTCCATCCTACAGAAGAAACTACCACAAAAGCTCAAGGATCCGGGGAGTTTTACTATTCCTTGTGAAATTGGCAATGTTGTTTTTGAGCGAGCGTTATGTGATTTAGGTGCTAGTATTGATTTGATGCCTTTGTCTATTTTCAGGAAGCTTGGATTAGGAGAGGCAAGATCTACAACTGTTACATTACAGTTAGCTGATCATTCGCTAAAGTACCCCAAAGGAGTTATTGAAGATGTGTTAGTCAAAGTCGATAAATTCATCTTTCCTGCAGATTTTATAGTGCTAGACATGGAGGAAGACAAGGAAATTCCTATCATTCTTGGAAGACCTTTCCTTGCAACTGGGGAAGTACTTATTGATGTTCGAAATGGTGAGCTTCGGTTGCGAGTACAAGAAGAAGAGGTAACCTTTAATGTGTTCAAAGCTTACAAGTACCCAGAAGCGAGTGATAGTTGTTTTCGCATTGATGCCGTTAAAGCTATAGTGTCTAACCATGAGGGTCAATTGGATCCTTTGGAGGCTAGCTTGTTACAAGATGATTCTTTTGTTTCGATAGGATTAGAGCACAAAGAATATTGGTCTACTAAACAAAACATGGGTGTGCAAGCAGCGGATAAGAAAGAATTGTGGCAATTGAATGAGCTGGAAGAATTAGGTGATGAAAAAGATGAGAATTTAATAAGTTACAAGGAGATGACAAAAGAATGGCATGACAAACCCGTTTCGGGAAAAGATTTCTCTCTTGGGCAACAAATACTTCTCTATAACCCATGGATACCTGGAAAACGCAAGTCAAGATAGTCAGGCCCCTTTGTTGTGACTAAGGTTTTGTCCTATGGAGCTGTTGAAATAAATCATCCAGAGAAGGGGACGTTCAAGGTTAACGGACAACAATTGAAGACTTATTGGGATGATGAGTTTGATAAGCACAAGTCCGTTGTCCACTTCAACACGGCTTAAGAGAAATTGCTCCGTCGGGCCGTCGACGTTAAAACAAGCACTTTTTGGGAGGCAACCCGAAGTTTCTTACGTTTTGATTTTATTGTTTTAGTTATTTTTCGTTAATTTTTGAGTTATAGTTGTCGAGGTTAATTGTTGATTTTTATTGTTATGATAGGTTCAAGAAAGAAATTTAGGGGAAGCCAAGGCAAGGAGAAGTTCTACCAAGTCATTTAAGGGAGAAAATATGGAGAAATTGGTGCTTGGAGTGAAGGAGATACGTGCATGAAAAAGAAGAACAAGAAGAAATAAAGCTGTGAAGTAGCGCTGTTGCGCTAAAAAATAGCACAGCTGCGCTAGCGTCTATCTCATTGACGTTCGAAGAAAAAAGACAGTAGCGCTGTTGCGCTAAAAGAAGCGCCGTTGCGCTAACGTCTTTACATCTAACATTTGAGAAAAAAGAAAAAAAATCCATCAGATATCCAAACCCATCTCAAGCCCCAAACCAACCCATAACATATCAATACCACCTCACACACTACACCAATCAGCTCCAACCCACCCATACCCATCTATCCTACCCGGCCCATAACCAAACATCTTCCAAAACTCCTACCCAAGTAAAAGTCCCAATCAGACGCTACCCATACATACAAACACATCATAACTCAGAAAATCAAAACCTTAAAACCTCTCAAAGCTCTCTCGTCGGCAACCACCTCCATTGCTGCTGTACCTCACGCCACTCAACCTCATCAATGACGACACCGACGCCTCCTGTCCATTAGACCTCTCTCTCCGCTCTCACTTCATCGCTCCATCTCTCACCAATTCCATAACCACCACCCAACCTCACCGTCGTCGATGACAGCTCTTCAATGACTGACTCACGGATAGAAGCGGAGAGCCCTCCTTAGCGTGGTGAGTGGCATGTCTGTTTGTTGCATTGTTGGATTGAAAAAAAAAATTGGTGAAGAACGCACGCGAACAAGGGCAGTTAGATACAGTTTTTTTAGTTCATGGTCTTTTTGTGTTGGTGGTATTGATATTATTGGTTTTTCAATGGAATACTTTGGGGATATTGGTGGTTTGTGTTTGTTGGGTAGAGTATGTTGTAGGTCTAAATTGTATGTTAACTGTTTGCTTCATGTTCTCCATAAGGCTGAAAAAATAGTCAAAATCTTATAGCATTCAGGTCTGTTTTTATTGTGCACATCCATGGTGATTGGTTGACCTGTAATTGGACCATGTTTTCCAACTAAGTTATAGCAATTGTAGTTGTGTTATGGTGATGAAGGTGATTGGGTTGGGAATTGTGTTTGTTGGATAGAGTATGTTGTGTGTCTTGCTTGAATACTAATGGTTTGATTAAAAATTCTCAATGAGGCAAAAAGCTTTATGGAAATCTTGTGGCTTTAAGGACTGCTTCTATTGTGAATCGATGTGTTGGTTGGATGATTTGTGATTGCGTTGTATTTTTATTGTTGTGGTGGTTCGGGCTATGTTATGGTGGTGAGTATGCCTTTCTTCGCTTATAATTGAGTTGTGAGCTATGACTGACTTGTAAAGTAGTGTCCCTGGTTAGAGCAAATACTGCTTGCAGTCGAACTTGTGTTATTGTGTGGTGTCAACTGGAAGAGGTTTTTTAGCATGTTAGCATGCCAAAGACATCTTCTGGAACAAGTTGCTTTGCCTAATTGGAGCTGAAACATTTGAGGAACCTTCGGACAATGCACAACATGGATATTCAGAGAAGTTGCTACTCATTTTCTTTTTAGTGTTTTCACATTGAGGACAATGTTTTCCTTTAAAATTTGGGGGTAACGTCTCTTTACTTGTTATGAGTTATGTGTTATTTTTGGTGTTAGTGTTACATGTTTTAGTTATTTTCATTACGTGTTTTCGTTATTTAAATTCAAAAAACAAAAAAAAAAATAGAAAAGAAAAAAAAATTGAAAATGATGCTGGAAAGATAAGAAATAGGCCAATGATGAGTAGCATACGAGTTACATGATAGTAATGAGAATAATTGACGGAAACATAGTTTGCTTTATGAAAAATTCCTACCTCTTGCGCACTTAGCCTCACTTAATTATGTTGTTGCTTAGAGAAAGCTTATGTGAGTTTAAGTGAAGAAAAAAAATGAAAATGAATAAGTAGAGGACTTTAGAACTTGCTTGATTGTCACTCAAGGTGAAATCCTAGGCTCCTTACCATTAGAGAAATGCTTTAGGCCATTTTTGGATCGTTTGAGCCTTTCAAGCCAACCCTTGTAATACTTGAATATCCCTAGTCCACCCTTTTGAGCCTATGATAGCCTTTTCTTTCTTATGCAACCTACAAATTCTTCCTTAACTTGTCAAGTTGATTCCCCCAATTAATGACCTTTCTACTTGTAACATATAATTGTTCTAGGATGATTATATGGAGCCATGTTTTGTATTGAATGATGGGAGGTTTGATGATTTGGTGATGTGTTGTTTTGTTTCAATAAAAAAAAAACATGAAATATTAAGAAAAACAAAAGAAAAAGAAGAGAATGAAAAGAAATGAGAAGAGCCACACTCCTTGTAATTAATATCAAAATGCAAGTTTAGGGGAGTGTGGACTCTTTATGTGTTTTCGAATGTTGTGAATGATTGTTGAGGAAGTGAAATGAAAGATGAAAGAAAAGAGATATGTTGAATAGTTTTGGTGGTACGAAGTAGAGTTGGCATGTGCTCCATCAAACATCCTCGAATAGTTGTGTGCTTACAGGTAGTTTAGCTTTATGTTATATCCATTATCCTACCTTGACCCTAGCCACACGTTACAACCAAATGTAAAGTCCTACTGATCTTAATGCTATGATTAACCTATATTAGTGGAGAGTGGCATGAAAAGTGAGCTTATGAAGTCTTAAGTGATTGAAAATAAAAGATCCATATTGATAATTCATTTAACTTGCATAAACTCATCTAGGGACAATTGATTAGGATAGAGGCTATTCACACACTCACATGGGGGATTTGAAGTAAAATGGAACTTATGTGAAGTTATTATTTCTCATACTTGTGATTGAAAGTTACCTCTTGAATTGGGATAAAGCTATTGAGGCCGTGAAAACTTACTATCTTACAGCATTGCTTTCATGAGTTATTTTGTGTTGAGTCTTTAGTTTTAGTTTGTTTCTTTCTTTAGTTATGTCTTTTGTTTGAGGACAAGCAAATCTTAAGTTTGGGGGTGTTTGTTGGGTGTATTATTGATATATGATTTCAGCACCTTTTCACTTAAACTTTGTTAGTTTTTGAGTAATTTATGAGCAATTTGATTGGTTTTGTCTTTGATTTGCATTGTAGGTAATTTCCAAGAGACAAACTGAGTTTTGAGGCAAAGATTGAAGATAAATTGCAAAGGATTGGCTTTTATGCAACTTGTGGATAAATTGCTGAAAATTAAAGTAGCACAGTCATAGCGCAGCTGCGTAGTATCGCAGGATTTTTAAAGGTAATTTGTAAAAATGCTTGAAAAGAAGAAACCATATGTTAAAAGAGAAGGAAATAAATGTTTAGGGGAATTTTTTGGAGGCAGCCATCAAGTGGGCAGAAAAAACAACGTTCAGAGGGAGAAAAGGAGGATTCGCGAGTTAAAGACGGAAGAACGATCCGGAGATGGAGTTCTGCCACGATTCTTCTCCAAATCCTAGTTTTCTCTATCTTTCTTATCATGTTTTACGTTACAATTGAGATTTTATTTAATTTCATTATGATGTTCTAAGTTATGTTTCTAGGGCTACGATGTAGCCAGATTATGAATATTTGATGTTTTTGGTTTTGAATTAATTGATGAACTATTCCATATTTGCGTTGAGTATTTTATGCTGAGTTTAATGCTTGTGATTGCCTGATCAACAATTACATGATTCGTGATTTGGTTTGAGACTAAGAAGTTATAACTAAATTAGACCACGTATAAAATACCTTTAAATCGTCATAAGCTAGAGATAGTTATGAGATCTAATGCAGCATTTGAATTTCTAGGGCTTAAAGCGTTCCATGAGTTCACAGTTATCACAGAGATGTAGTTAGCTTGCTTATTGGGATAAGTTATTGATACTTGAGAAATATTAATATCTACCTTAGCGAAATTGCTAGCAACGTAAGGAATAGGTTTCAATTGATTTAGATCAATAGTTTCAAATAGGATTAATCTTGGTGAAGTCGGAACCCCTAGAGCATTTTAATCCTTAATTTATCTTCTTTATTAATTTCGTATTCGCTTTAGTTATTAATTCCAAAACTATTTTATTTATTAGTTTTTACTCAAAATCTCTCATATTTGATTGTCCAAATAAAGTTAAAGCTAAATTAATTTCGGTAGTTAGTAATCACAGTCCTCGTGGAAACGATCTTTATTCATCATTTTATTACTTGTTACGATACGTGCACTTGCGTTGGAATTCATACAACAACTGTATTTATATTCTCACATTTGAAAACTCCAGCTCTTGCCAAAGCCTTTTTATTAATTATTATGACATTCAATGCAAATGAGATTTATTAGTTAGTCTAAATTTAGAAAAGCAATAAGTAAATGAAGATCACAGATAAAAGAAGAAATGGGGGATTAGCTGGACATGAATGAAGTTAGTTTTTGGATTCAAATGATGAACTATGAATTTCATATTAAATTTAATAACTTCAATTTTCTGAGAAGCGTTGATTATTCCGTTTCCTATTGCCTAATTGTTCTCAAATAACTATCAAGATATTTTGAATTTATTATATGTTAAAAGATATTCAAAGTTCTAAATACACCCCAGCGAAAGTGCTTACATGCACGTAGCTCATAAGAAAATTGTCGAGGAAAACTTAATACTTAAAAGATTATTGACAAACTTATACGTGAATAGCTGTGAGGTATCTAATAATGTGTGTAAAACCGTACAAATACATCAAAGTCAAATAATTGGTATAGATTATTGCAGACTTTTCTTTTCTTTTTTACCTAGTTGCATGCTAAACTCTTAACCTATGAACAAAGGCTTGTTTTGGATGGTGATGATTTTTCTGTCACTAATTTCGGCTCTACCAATGCTCTTACGGCTTAGTTGCATTAAACATCTATTCAAGATCAAGCCTTACGCACTAAAGTTCAGTCCAAGACTGTCACGCCCCGATCCCGACCCATCGCTAGGTTAAGGTTGAAACATGACGTGTCAATGCTTAACCTCTGCAAGATTTGAAATAGAACCCTGAACAGTTATAATATTCCACAAGAAGTTTCAAAAGACTTCCAAAAAACATCGGGCTTAAAGGTTTACAACACCCTGTTACATGTTACAATACCCGAGTCCACTTGCCAATATTCTAAAGCTAAGTCTACTAAGTAGAGTAATCAACTTAGCTAGGTATCTAATTGACCAAAAGAATATTACAATAGATTAAATAGTTCAATTGTACAAAAATCATGCTTATTACAACAAGGAGTACATCTTCACAGGCAAGCATGTAGATCACATAATCAGGAATCCAACTTATCACATCCATGAGACTTGCAACCACATAGGATCTTGCTCGGGCTAATCTTCACCTGAAATTGTTAAAAGAGGGGTGAGCTAATCCTCGCATATAGCTCAGTGAAGAGGGAAACAACGAAGGGTTTTCACAAATATTTTATCTTTTTGCAAACTTCTTTATAAAATCGTACTATGCGTATATGTCACTTAATCAAGTATAACAAAAGTATCAAGATTAACTTCATACTAGAAGTATAAAGCAATTAACAAGAACGAAAACAACTAAATTCAAAGGATATGGGTAACTCTTCCCTCCGAAGACCTCAAGGGACCAAGCGAGAGAGGTTGCAATGAAAGAGTATAACTTCTCGAACTTGATGGAGATGGTCAGTCTCGGGACTTCATATCAAATCTTCCTTAATATATATAACAAGAGGGCACTCCAGAGGTAACCCAAACTATGGCAAGATTCTCCTAGGGTAACAAAGAGCCCAACAGGATAAACTCCCGGAATAACAATGAGCCTAGTGAGATCGATATAAGCCAAGTCTCCAAGGGTAACAAAGAGCTCGACGAGGTTATACTCCTGAGGTAACAATGAGCCTAGCGAGAGTGGGTAGAAATAGGACCCTGGTAGTCGAGGCTAAAATGCCTCTAATATTTACGAACTTGATATAAGATGAACAAGTGTATTCGAGCATAATCCAAGCATGTTCAAGTATATTTCATGTGCATAACATATAAGCGTATAGTCGTAAGTGCACCATTTAGACAATCATGAAACCAAACCGATACCTCTCATGCTTGAACATATTAATAGCATTTATAAGGACACAATATAGCCATATACCAAATTAGGGTGTAAGAACACCTTAAAACAAATCAAAATGACAATAAAATTCAAACCCAAACGAGACTATGAAGCAACCTCAAATCTTCTGCATTAACCTAACTTAAACTGTTAATTTCCCTACTCTTCTGAACTCCAAATAATCTGATTTTAGTATAGAATTAAATCTTATCAAAAATAGATAGTTCTAGAGATCAAACGGAATGCAATTCGGAATTAAATTGACCGAGATATACCCCTTAGAAAAACATTGCGTAAAGCTGTCAATTTGAAAAATAGGTAGTCCGGTCATGTTGATCATGACCGGATATCATGTCCAGAAGTTACTAACCTTTGTCTAGTTGTGATAACACGATTGGGTTTCACCCTCGGACAGACACGATTTTCTCATCAAATTTTGCATCAAACCCAAACTCAACTCTATTTTTCTTCTACCTTTACAACACTTATGCTCACAAACATCTAATATTACAACATCTATTTACCTTACAACACAATTAAGCTTAACAACCACTTGATTCCCCAAGGCTAGCAACAATCAACAACAACTCAACTTGACCTTCAAGCATAATTTGTGTTCTAGGGTTATGAATTCTAACTTCCTAGCTCAATTTCAAGTGTAATCATCAAGCTCAAGCATTATAAATGTTCATATAAGTATAAGTAAACATGAGATAGCAAGTTACATAGCCATATAACAACAAACACCCCTCATAAGTTCAGAAACCTCAACTAAGCTTGAATGTAGGACATAAGCTTATATATTTACTAAATCAAGCTCAACACACATATATATCCACAAATCATGCCCAATATAACTTTGAAAAACATTTAAGAGAACAACCCTCACCTTGATCTTGTGTTGAAATGCAAGAGAGTGTTGTAGGATGCAAGAGAAAGCTCAAGAATAGCTAGCAATAGCCTGATAAGGCTTGTTCTCTTCCTTCTTCTTCGTCTCTCTTATTCTTTCTTTCCTTTCTTTGCTTAGTTGTGTAGTGTGTGTGTGTGTGTATGTGTGCAGATCATGTGAGTGAGTGTGTAGTGGTGTGTGTTTTTTGGAAGAGCTCAAATAGTGTAGGATATTTAGTTAAAATCACCAATGGACAAGAGTGCCCCTAACTAGTTACATATTTACTAGTTTGACATTTTGTTTGTTTCTAACTAGTTTAGTTAGCTAATGTTAATTGTTAAAGTTTAATTATTACCTACATTATCTAAAACTCTTAATTGCACGTAAATCAAGGAAATTACATGTTAAAAGATGCAAACACACAAAAACGATATAGATGTACATAAAATGATTTATTTATATGTTATATGAACTAAATGCACGTGAGGTCTCGTATTGGGTCTTACAATGTGTGTGTGTGTGTAGTGTTTTTGTGTGTGTTTTGTTAGGTAGGGAAATATCTAAAGGTCCTAAGGTCTAAATTGCCCTCCTAACTAAACTCTTATTCACTAGCTTGCCACTTAGTTCTAGTGTAACTATTTTAGTTAACTATTGCAACACTAAAGAATTTAATTGATGTCTATGATATATAAAACATTCAAATGCACGTTATTTAACTTAAATACATGTTAAACGAGGCATGTACATGTAAAACGATGTAAATGTACATTAATTGATATAAATGCATATTAAATGATGCAAAATTATATGAAATGCACACGAGCTCTATACGGGCTCTATATGAGGCCTCACATCCTCCCCTCCTTAAAAATAATTTTACCTTCGCAATTCCTGCTTCATTCTTAGAATAACTCGAATTCTGAAAGTAATCCCAGCAATCCCAACCAAACGAATAAGAATTTGCTTCCCTGAAAATAGCCAAGCACTTTGGATGCAACACTGCTTATAAGAATTCTAATGACCGTCGAGGAAGAATACCCATTACCACTGCTACCAAATAGGAATGTCGAACAAGAATACCTTGACTAAGACCAAACAAGCACTTTGTATAGTAAGGCCATATAAGTAAATTGAAATAAGATCCCGGATAGGGATGTCGAATATGAAGACCGAATACCAAAAAGAATTCCTCAAATAAGATGACTGAAGTAAGAATATTGAACACGAATACTATATGAAAATACCGAAGAAGAATACCAACAAGAATTCCACAATAAGAATGTCCAATAAAGATACTGATGAAAAGTACTGAAGAAGAACCTCGACTAAGAATTCCCAAAAATAAATGTCAACTTCTAGATACTTACACCCAATGTTGAGTAAGAGCTCATCATACAACTCAGTTACGAGTTCGATATCATGCCAACTTTATTGTGGTAAGATGATTTATCAACTAATATGCTAACACATTGCACTCAAGGGACATGATAAAAGGATGGATGCACTGAGGTCAAATAATACTCTAGCTAATTGGTTTAATTTAGAATCTACCTTTAACTGCGGCTGCTGCCTTTGGAAATTTCCCTTGTTCAATTGCACACACTTGGGTCTGAACTCTTTGAGCTGGAGCATTTCTTGCAGGCTGTTGCGGTCTACCTCTACCTAGCCATTTAGGGCATTCCTTAGCTCAATGTTGGTCACTCCCACATCCAATGCACCTACCACACTTTCTCCAACATTCGACTTCAGTGTGCCCCTTCCTGTTGCAATGATTGCACATAACCTTTTGAGAGGTAGCTGCATTACCTGATCCTCGAGTTGTCTTGGTAATGAAGGCACTAAGTTGTATTCCAGTAGCAATGGGTGGCTCTTGACTCTGGGCCGAATAGGGTCCTTATGGTATCAGAGATAGGAATGAGCTTTTTTTTATTTGACTTGGTCTACTTTGGGTTTCAAGTTGCCTCTTCTCAACGTGGGATGCCGAGTCTAGCATATCTCTATATGATGTGACGCGATGTGAAGCTAAGAAATCCCGAATCTCGGGCCTTAATCCTCGAACAAATTGTTTGATCCTCCTATTTTTCATCTGGACCAACTCGAGGGGGGGGGTAGTAAAAGAGTTTGTTAAAACGAGCTTCATATTGGACTACAGACATTTCACCTTGCTTCAGGGTAAGAACTCTTCTTCTTTCCTATCTCGGGCTATTTTCGTGATGTGATTCCCTTTGAAAGAGTTGGCAAAGTTAACCCAAGTAACGAGCGTACCATCACATTCCTAACGAAGTTTTTCTATTTTCCACCATTGCTCCGCATCTTCTTCTAACAAGAACACTGCAAAAACCACATTTCTCTCATCACTATAATCAAGAGCAGCAAATATCTTTTCAACCTTTGCCAACCAAGCTTTAGCTTTTCCATCATCGGGTTCACCTAGAAACTTGGGAGGTCCATAGCTTAAGAAATCCTGCAATGTGTTATTATTGCCCCCTGCTCCAGTTGTTTGGTTTTCTAAAATCCGGCTCATCCTATCCACGGCCGTTACCAGCATACTGAACATCTCTCTTCCAAAATCAGCCTGATCAATATTCTTCGGTCCTCGATTCCCAATATTCCTGCAAGTGCTCGACCCCGCCATTTATGGGTATGGATGCATGATGCCACTTACAGTTATATGATGTATATGTATTGTATGAGACATGATTGCATGCCCTATCAATACTCATCACATGCATATGTTATGATCATACCTAACACATAAGTTCAATATAGGCACTGAGCATTTATAGCATTTTAAACACATATGATCTATATAACATATTAAACACGAAAGTTCACTTATAACATATAAGGCATATTGGGCAAGTTACACGTAACACGTAATCACATAAGTTCACATAAGCACCAAAGTAAGGGAACTTAGCCACCTATTCAAACCTCTTGGTTTATACCTATAATACAACCTCACTTTAATTCGTACAACTAAGCAATTCTCATGTATCAAATGACACTATGGCCAAATTCCTACTCAAGGATTCTCAATCTTCAACTCAATCCTTTGACTACAATATCCTCGAAGAAGCATAGTCTTCAACTTTAGTTAAAGCCATCTATTCACCCTATAAACCTACATCATCTTAACCAATTTCACCTTAAGGCTTCTACCCACTGACCAGGGGTTCTAAACCCAGCTTGCACCTAGCTAATGAGCTAAGCTCTGATACCACTCTAGGTGTCACGCCCCGACCCCGACCTATCGCTAGGTTAAGGCCGAAACATGACGTGTCAATGCTTAACCTCTGCAATATTTAAAAGTAGAACCTTGAACAGTTATAATATTCCACAATAAGTTCTAAAAGACTTCCAAAAAACATCGACCTTAAAGGTTTACAACACCCTGTTATATGTTATAATACCTAAGTCCACCTGCCAACATTTCAAACCTTGGTCTACTAAGTAGACTAATCAACTTAGCTAGGTATCTAGTTGACCAAAAGAATATTACAATAGATTAAATAGTTCAATTATACAAAAATCATGCTTATTACAACAAGGAGTACATCTTCACAGGCAAACATGTAGATCACATAAGCAGGAATCCAACTCATCATATCCATGAGGCTTGCAACCATATAGGATCTTGCTCGGGCTAATTTTCACATGAAATTGTTAAAAGAGGGGTGAGCTAATCCTCGCATATAGCTCAGTGAGGAATGAAACAAGGAAGGGTTTTCACAAAGGTTTTATCTTTTAACAAACTTCTTTATAAAACCATACTATGAATATACATCACTTAATCAAGTATAACAAAAATATCAAGATTAACTTTATACTAGAAGTATAAAGCAATTAACAAGAACGGAAACAACTTAATTCAAAGGATATGGGTAACTCTTCTCTCCGAGGACCTCAAGCGACCAAGCGAGAGTTGTTACAATGAAAGAGTATAACTTCTCCAACTTCATGGACATCGCCAATCTCAGGACTTCATATCAAATCTTCTTTAATATATATAACAAGAGGGCACTCCGGAGGTAACCCAATCTATGGCAAGATTCTCCTAGGGTAACAAAGATCCCGGCGAGGATAAACTCCTGGGATAATAATGAGCTTAGCGAGATCGATATGCGCCAACTCTCCTAGGGTAACAAAGAGCTCGGCGAGGTTATACTCCCGAGGTAACAACTTCCTAGCTCACTTTCAAGTGTAATCATCAAGCTCAAGCATTATACATGTTCATATAAGTATAAGTAAACATGAGATAGCAAGTTACATAGCCATATAACAACAAACACGCCTCACAAGTTCAAAAACCTCAACTAAGCTTGAATGTAGGACAGAAGCTTATATATACACTAAATCAAGCTCAGCACACATATATATCCAATCATGCCCAATATAACCTTGAAAAATATTTAAGAGAACAACCCTCACCTTGATCTTGTGTTGAAATGCAAGAGAGTGTTGTAGGATGCAAGAGAAAGCTCAAGAATAACTAGCAATGGCCTGATAAGGCTTGTTCTCTTCCTTCTTCTTCTTCTTTCCTTCCTTTCTTAGCTTAGTAGTGTAGTGTGTGTGTGTGTGTATGTGCAGATCATGTGAGTGAGTGTGTAGTGGTATATGTTTGTGTGTTTTTTGGAAAAGCTCAAATAGTGTAGGATATTTAGTTAAAATCACCAATGGACAAGAATGCCCCTAACTAGTTGCATATTTACTAGTTTGCCATTTTGTTTTTTCTAACTAATTTAGTTAGCTAATGTTAAAGTTTAATTATTGCCTACATTATCTAAAACTCTTAATTGCATGTTAAAATATGCAAACATACATAAACGATATAAATGTACATAAAATGATTTATTTATATGTTATATGAACTAAATGCATGTGAGGTCTCATACTGGGTCTTACAGTGTGTATGTGTAGTGTTTTTGTGTGTGTTTTGTTAGGTAGGGAAATATCTAAAGGTCCTAAGGTCTAAATTGCCCTCCTAACTAAATTCTTATTCATTAGCTTGCCACTTAGTTCTAGTGTAACTATTTTAGTTAGCTATTGCAACACTAAAGAATTTAATTGATGTCTAAGATATATAAAACATTCAAATGCACGTTATTTAACTTAAATACATGTTAAACGAGGCATGTACACGTAAAACGATATAAATGCACATTAATTGATATAAATGCATATTAAATGATGCAAAATTATATGAAATGCACACGAGCTCTATATGGGCTCTGTATGGGGCCTCACAAAGACTTCAACACTTGTTGCTTCATTAACTTCTACCTCTAATTATCATCATCGGGCTACAAAAGCAAGTGGTAAATTTTCCCCCACCAAGGGCATTCTGCCACTCGTTACCGTTATCAATATTTTGTGCATTCATCATCTCTTCAACCTTAGAATTTTGCCAGGCTTCACTATCAACCATCGTCACTGCCTCTACTTCTTCCCATGCCTTCACCAAGTACTTGATTCCCGATTCCGATACCACGCCACAATTGACTCCGGATCCTACTGTTCTCTAAACCCTTCATCTACATACTGGTTCAGATAATGTTGTTGTGAGTAATAGCACGCCTTTCAATATTAAAAGCATTGGTTCTACTTCTATTCCTAACTTTGCTTATTTTTTCCATCTAACAATATATTGCATGTCCCTACTTTACCATGTAATTTTCTTTCTATTTCTCTATTTATTCAGAATAAATGAGTCTCATTTGAGTTCTTTTCCCTATGTCTGTCTTGTTAAGGATCTTCGAATAGGGACCCCCTCCTCAGCAGCCTAGTTAAATCAAATCTATACAATCTGACAGTGTTATCTTATCCTCAACTTCTGTATCTCATTCTTTGCATTCAAACTTTGCCTTTCCACATTGGGTGCCACTCAATCCCTCTTCACTCCACTTGTTGCCAGCTACTATTTCATCTACTTGTGGGTCTACTAGATCAGTTGAACCACTTAGTCATATAGACCTCGATGAAGTTTAATCTACTTATCCTCATGAACTTTCTACATCTGACAATCCCCATGCAATAGCAAATAGTGATATGTCCATCAATCCTCCAATCGCCTTTAAGCTCTTCCATCATCCCAAGCACTTATTCCACCTACTCCAAATAACCTGCCACTTTCTGCTTCTGATTTCCCAACTGGTTTCAACTCTTCAGTCCCACAGTTCCACACGTCAACTCCCATACAATTGCCCCATATTCATCCTATGGTCACACGCAATCATGACTAAACACGTCAGCCAAAGGTTTACTCTGATTATGTCATTTATAATGTGTCTCATTCTTCCCCAGTCTTCTAGTTTCACTAAAACAGAGCCTTGGACTTATAATTAGGCCTCTAAATCAACCCACTGGTGTATTGCCATGGACTTTAGATACAATTCTCTTCTTCAAAATGGTACTTGGACTTTAGTTCCGAAAGCTCCAACATCAAATTTAGTTTTCCGCAAATGGGTTTTTCATATCAAACGGAAGCCCGATGGTTCTATTGATAAATATAAAGCTCGACTTGTTGTCAAGGGGTATAATCAGTGGAAAAACATTGATTTTACCGAAACCTTCAGTCCCATTGTCAAACCTACTATCATCCGAGTAGTCTTATCTATTGTTGTTTTCAACAACTATCATGTCAAATAGTTAGATATCAACAACGCATTCTTGCATGGGTTTTTACAAGAGAAGGTCTACATGGTTTAGCCTCCTAATTTCTTTCATCCAATTCATCCTGACTTTATCTGTCGGTTACACAAAGCTATTTATGGCCACAAATAGGCCTTTTGTGCGTGGTTCTCTCACCTTAGCACTTATCTTTACTCTCTGGGATTCGTTTCCTTTACCTTTGACTCTTCTTTGTTATTCGAGAAGTTTTCAATAATTTTACTATTTTGCTTGTTTATGTTGATGATATCATCCCTATAGGAATGATGTTAACGCAATCAAGTCTCTTATGCAGTCTCTTCATTAGGAATTCTCCATCAAGGACTTGGGTGATCTATCTTATTTTCTTGGTATACAGGTTATTCCTACTTTTACAGGACTTGTCCTAAATCAGCAAAAATACATTCAGGACTAGCTCAATCGTACCAATATGCTTAAAGCCAAGGGTATTTCTTATCCAGTAACTCCCCATCAACAATTGTCTCAACACATTAGGGATATTTTTCCTGATCTTACTTTGTACAGAAATATTATTGGCGCTCTACAGTATCTTGCTATTACCAGGACTGAACTTGCTTTTGTAGTTAATAAGGTATAGCAGTTCATGCAAAATCCGATTGAGGTTAACTGGACTACGGTCAAACGTATTCTTCTTTACTTCAAGATACTCTATAACATGGTCTTCATATCTAGCCTTCTTCTGACTTGTCTCTATATGCTTACTCTGATTTTGACTGGGTTGGATGCCCCGATGACCATTGTAGCACATAAGGGTATTGTATTTTTCTTGGCCCTAATCTCATCTCGGTCAGCCAAGAAGTGGACTATCACATCTCACTCCAGCACTGAAACTGAATACAAGGCTATTACTTTTGCCACTACTGAGCTCTGTTGGCTCAATTCTTGGTTGTCTGAACTTCGCCTGCAATCTCTGTCTCTTCCTACTCTCTGGTGTGATAACATTGGTGCTACCTACTTTACTACAAACCTAGTTTACCATGCTCGTACAAAGCATATTGAGATTGACATTCATTTTGTTCATGAAAAGGTTTCGGCGAATGAGCTTCAAGTTAAATTTATCTCCACTGTGGATCAAATTGTCGATATTATGACCAAAGGTCTCTCCTTCTCATAGTTTCGACCATTGTGGTCCAAGCTCACTATTCTAGACCCAGTTTCGCTTGAGGGGGCGTGATAAATGTTCATCCTTAGTTTGAAATTTTATTTGTTATATTTTGAATTCATTTGCAATATTCTATTTGTTACATTTTGAATTTAGTTGTAATCCTTATCTTCATGTGTTTTATCACTTTTACTCTTGTATAAAATAGTTGTAATGCTTCTCAATCATCAATACAAAAAAATATTTTTCTCCTTCATAAGAGCAAGGGCTTTCCACTTGCTATAAGGAACCTGGGTAATTTATTATACTTTAAAAATACTGTTGAAGAGTGGCAATATGTTTTGGATAGTGAAAAATGGCAGTTGGAGAAAGTGAGTAGAGCTCTACTCTCATTTAGATTTAAATTATAATGAGTTTTCTTTGGTTGTGAATAGGTGCTTCTCATATTGTTCCATCTTTTCAAAAAATAATAGGTGAGCTAATTGGAATTTGGGTGCCCAAGGTTTTATTACGCTGGCTAATAGAGAATATGATATTGAGTTAAAAAGATGAGACTATTTTTATAAGTTGGCAATGTGTTTTTTTTTTTTCAAAACGTTAAAAAGGATGAAAATTCTAAAGAGATAATATCATGCAAGATGCACCATATAGTACATAAAATGAGTACAGATGTATTTATTCTATATCGAAAAATCATAAATTCTAAGATCACCAAATAAGATTCTGAATTACTCTACCTGACACCTATTGGTTTTAGGTAGAATCTCATAATTCTTAACATAGTATCAGAAGTAGGTACATGGTTTAGTCTTGTATTTCATCCATGTGTATTATTTTCCACTCGTATTCATTCACGTGTGACTTTTCTCAAATCACATCACATGTATATTCAATCTTCTTTCACTTGTATCATTTAGGGGTAATTTAGATGTTTTATACATTTTCTGTTAGTCAATTAACGGCAGGGACTTATTTGAATTTATTTAAAAATATTGGGACTAATTTATTATTTTTGAAACAATAAATTAAATCTTAGAAAAATAATAGGGAGTATTTGTGTTATTAACGCTATATTGAATATCATTTGCGTCCGCAAGGTGTCGACTCGTGTTACGCATATAAAAATCAAAAGATTGATATTACATTGTTGGCGACATATTTATCTTTTCCGCTGTGAAATAATGGTCCTTTTCCTATGATGCAACTCGGGTTTGGTCCTTTTCCGACATTTCGTCTTGGGCTTGGTCTTGGCCTAGCCACTATGTGTTCGTTGTTATTGCAGACAACTTGGATTCAGTTGTTCCTAATCCCTCTGTTGAAGATCGCACTATTTGAAATCCAAATCCTTCAAAAGGCTTTATTGCTCGTTCCGCCTATGATGTCACTCGCATTCCGAAGAGCAAGGTTGATTGGTGTAATATGGTTTGGTCCAAAGGAAGTGTTCCAAGGCACGCTTTTTGCTTCGATTAAGTTGAGCGTTCAACTTTATGTAAAAAATAAAAAATACAAATTTCGCTCGTATGCCTTCAATATATAGAAATATTTGTACAGCTTGGGATCTCGGTTCAGGGATCCTTTGCTAGTTTTGAGATTTTGCTCACTTTGTAAAAAACATTTAATTTGAATTGAATCACTTGCTTATTTAACAAAAAATGAATGATCATTTTCCTCGTTCATATGTCAGCACATAACAAAGAGGCATCTTCTTGAGATCATTTTTTTTTTTTTGGGATTCTTGAGATCATTAAATTATTGCTCACTCATATAATTTGTGTAAAGCAAAAATATAAATATAAAGAGCAGTTACAGAAAAAACTATTAAGAGTTGATAATCCTATATTTTCAAATTACATTCTTATAATATATGTTGTAAGAAATGAAATAGCCTCCCGACAAAAGAAAAAAGAAATGAAATAACCTGATCATACACATTTATAACCTCTATTCGTCGTATCTATAATTAACATGTCGAAAAAAAAGAAAGAGACAAAAATGATTATTGCCAACTTATTCTGATAAGGCAGGTCCCATTCTCATTTCAATAACGCACCCCAAAAGCAATAGTTTTTATTTGTTTTTTATTTTTTTGTCGGAAAAAGCAATAGTCGGTGCCCAAAAAAAAAAAAAAATTATTCTGATAAGGTCCATGGTGAGTGGGAATTTTTGCTGTGGTAGGTCCAATGCTGAGTGGGAAACCAATAATGCACTCCAAATGCAATAGTTAATCAATATCCGTGTTTTTTAGCTATCTTACTTTTTCATGACAAAAAAAAAAAAGGTTTCTTACTTTTTCAATCGCAAATCTAAACAATGTACGAGGGAGAGTCATATGAGAAGATTTCTTCCTACGTCTGGGATAACCTAACATAAGAAAAAGAAAAATTAAAATTTCATAATTGATCTTTATTGTTTTTTGAAATTTTAAATTTATTTTTATTGAATAAAATTTATCAATTTAATCTTTATTATTTTAAAAAATTTAAAGTCGTTTTTATTGTACAAAATTAATCACTTTGGTCTTTATTATTTTTAAAAAAAATTAATTTAGTCACAATTTTTTTAAATATTTAAAATTAATTTGAATTTTATATAAAAATAATAGGGACTAACTGAATTTTTTTTAAAAATAATATAGATTAAATTAATTAACTTTGAGTAATAGAGATGAATTTAAGAATTTTAATAAATAATAAGAACGAAATTAACAACTTTTGAACAATAAAGACGGATTTGAAATTTTAGCATTAAATTTAATGTTGCCATTTGGCTCCTTCCATATACGTTTTCTATTTAATTGATCCATTTACTAATCTTCTATGTAAACTTGAAGTGTCTAGGGAAAATTAAAACCATAGAATTTTGCAGTTTTCAATTAGCACAATTCCTAATTGGTTCTACATTTCATCATTTTTATGAATCTGAATGTGTTTATACGGTCAGATTTTTATAAACAAATCAAGTGTGTGAAAAATAATTGGGCTTCAAGAACTGTCAAAAACTAACAGAAATCGAACGGATCTCGCATGCTCATCTCACGTGCAAAGCAAAATATTATCTTTGAAGGCTATTTTTGTCCTCACAATTACTTGGGCTTCAAGAGATCAGATCTTCCCAAATCAGCATCATTTTTCACGCTTCTTTTTTCAGATCTTCCCAAATCAGCATCATTTTTCACGCTTCTTTTTCACTCTCACTCTTACTACTGCTTGCTCGAGTAATTCAATGGCCACAAGCGATGGGCACGAATGTTACAGTAAGCATTCTTGACCCCTTAATGTTTATATTGATCCTAATACGAATATGAAAAGTAAAATGCTATTTAATTTTGACCAAAAAATTCGATTCAACTTTGCACTAAAATGATATGCATTTTTGCCCTAAATTTGCTATTCGATTTTGCCCTTACTATGCGATTCTGCCTCCAAAGAATGCTATGCAGTTGTGCCCTAAATAGACTATACAATTGTACCTTAAAAATGCTATGAAGTTTAGGCTTAATTATGATAGCGCATTCTATCCTTATTAGCATACCGTTGCTGTCTTTTTAATACAATGTACTCTTATCTTTTTGGCCAGAATCATTTTTTTTTTGAATGTACATTTTAGTAGTAAGTTTATCCACATTCCTACAAAGTTCTATGTTGGAGGTAATATGCACTTTATTAAGTATTGCCACTATAATGAAATGTCGCTATGTACCTTATTCTGATAAGGTAGGTCGTCTAGTGTGAGTGGGAAACCTCACTTCAATAATGCACGCTAAAAGCAATAGTCAATGGTACCGACCAAAAATAAAAAAAAATCAATAGTCAATGTTGGTTTGCAGTATCTTACTTTTTCAATTGCAAATCTAAACAATGTACGAGGGAGAATCATATGAGAAGATTTATTTCCTATTTATGGGACCAACTAGCATAAGAAAATACAAAAGAGCAAACAATGATTATAGATAAAAAAAAAAAGAAAAGAAGAAAAAAAATTTGAGACAATGACGGACAGCTGAACATGGATGAAGTTTATAATTACTGTCAGCGTCTCTTTAACGTTTTCATAAATTATAATTTCTCCTTTTTTTGGGGAGGGGGGGCAGGGTGGGTGGGTGTCGAATAATTTGTCTGCTTTTCACCATTATATTTATGTGCCTATGTAGTTTTTTCTTTTGTATTCATCAAATAGCTTTTTAACACCTGCAGCTATTGTTTTGGCATTTGATTTGGTTTCACATTTGTACACTGAATGGCTGTTTTCTCTAGGATTCACAGTTTGTTTAGATTGAGGGGAAAATTTAATAAAGGAGAGGAAAGGAAAGAATCATAGAGGAGAGTAAAGAGAGTATTAAAATTATGTCTGAATTGAAAATTTTGAAAAAAGAAGAGTATAATAAAGGAGTATGAGTGTCTTTTGTTTGGATTAGAAAAAAAATAAAAAGAAGGATAAATTTTATGTGTAAAATGACTTTTATAAAAAAGACTTACTCTCTCTCTCCTCTATTTTATCCCAAATTGGGTGAAAGGAAAAGTATACAAAGTTAAATTGGTTATTTAGTTTATAACTAATTTAGCTTAAATTGGTCAATATGATCTAAATGACCAATTTAACATTGTATATTTTTTTTTTACACGCGACATGCTAATTACATGACCTAAACCTATATTTTGAGATTTTGTTCACTTTGTAAAAAATTTTGATTTGAATTGAGTCACTAACTTGTTTACCAGAAAACGAATGATCGTTTTCCTTGTTTACATATGAGCACATAGCAAAGAGGCATCTTCTTGAGATCATTTTTTTTTTTTTTTCGGATTCTTGAGATCAGTAAGTTATTGCTCACTCATATAATTTGTGTAAAACAAAAATATAAATATAAAGGGCAGTTACAGAAAGAACTATTAAGAGTTGATAATGCAATATATTCAAATTATATTTCGATAATATATTTTCAAATTACATTCTTATCACCTCTATTCGTCTTATGTGTAATTAACATGTCGAAAAAAGAGAGACAAAAATGATTATTGCCAACTTATTCTGATAAGGCAGGTCCCCAAAAGCAATAGTTTTGTTTTTGTTTTTTTTTTTTTTGGTCGGAAAAAGCAATAGTCGATGCCCAAAAAAGCAAAAAAATAAAAAATATTCTGATAAGGTCCATGGTGAGAGGGAATTTTTGCTGGGGTAGGTCCCATGGTGAGTGGGAAACCAATAATGCACTCCAGAAGTAATAGCCAATCAATAGTCAATGTTGGTTTGCTATCTTACTTTTTCATGAGAAAAAAAAAAAGGTAACTTACTTTTTCAATCGCAAATCAAAACAAGAGGGAGAAATCATATGAGAAGATTTTTTTCTACTTCTGGGACCACCTAACATATGAAAAAGAAAATTTTCATAAATGATCTTTATTTTTTTAAAACAAATTTAAGTTTATTTTTATTATTTAAGATTTATCAATTTAATTTTTATTATTCAAAATTAATCATTTTGATCTTTATTATTTTCTTAAAAAAATTAATTTAGTAACAATTTTTTAAATATTGAGGACTATTTTGAATTTTATATAAAAATAGTTGGGACTAAATTAATTTTTTTAAAAAAATAATATGAACTAACTTTGAGTAATAAAGATGAATTTAAAAAATTTTAGAAAAATAATAAGAAACAAATTGACAAATTTTGAACAATAAGGAGGAATTTGAAATTCTAGCATTAAATTTAATGTTGCCATTTGGATCCTTCCATTTACGTTTTCTATTTAATTGATCCATTTACTAATCTTCTAATGTACACTTGAAGTGTTTATGGAAAATTAAAACCATTGAATTTTGTAGTTTTCAATTAGCACAATTCCTAATTGGTTCTACGTTTCATCATTTTTATGAATCTGAATATGATTATACGGTCATATTTTTATAAACAAATCAAGTGTGTGAAAAAACGGAATGAATTTATATTTGGGGATAATAATGAAAAAGAAAAAAGTTAATGCAAAAAAGAAATAATTAAAGAGGGAATAGATTTAGGGTTTGGTATACCAAACGTCATGTTCTTGGTGTACATGGCTTGGGATTCTTTGATTTAATTGTGAAATTTTAATTGTTGATTTGTAGAATTATGTGTAATTGAATTTTAGTTAAAACTGTGTTGAACAGAAGCAGTTGATTATTTGAGCTGTAAAATTTTCACTGCCAGAATGGAGCGGTATTTTTTTAAAAGTTAATGTTGCTCTTCTAAAAATATAAATGAGTATTTTTTAGGAAAAAAAATAAATTGTGAAAGCCTTATTGACAATGTTGGTTTACAGTATGTTAATTTATTTTATTTTTTATAACCTACAGTATCTTTTTTTTTTTTTTTTTCTTAACGCAAATCTGAACAATGCCCTGGGGAAGTTTATGTAAGGAGATGATTTCATAATTTTGTGAGCACCTACCGTAAGAAAATACCAAAACTTAGCTAAGTGCTCTCATCCTCACTTCTTTCGTGATTATTACACACAATTCAAAAAACAAAAACAAGAAATTTAAACATCTATTGACAAATAGGCATGGCTGCTCAAATAGTTTCGACGGTGGTGGGGCAATTGCTTTCAGCTACCAAGGATGACATATGGCTATTGATGTGTGTCAGAAAGGAGCTCGAAAATATCTCCTCCAAACTACAAACAATTCAGCATGTGTTGGATGATGCAGAGAAGCGAAGCATGACAGAAAAAGCAGTCCAAAGCTGGCTAGAAAAGCTAAAAGACATTTCATACGAAATGGAAGACGTGCTTGATGAATGGAACACTGCAATTTCCAAACGAAAGTTTGAAGAGGCTGAGAATCCATCCATTGCTGGAGAAGAGATAAGTTGTTGTTCCTTGTTTACTTGTGTCTTATTCATACGAGATCCTTGTTTTCATCTCAAACAATTTGGTCTGAATTGCAAAATGTTCTGGAAAATTAAGCATATTAATGCAGAACTAGAATCAATCATAAAACAGAAAAGTGATTTCACATTTGTTTGGCAAGAATCTCTTCCGAATAGGAGTACTTTCGATTCTTTGGAATCTGATCGAATTACAACCTCCTTCATCAACGAGTCAAAAGTATACGGTCGAGATCTTGAAGTGAAAACTCTTTTAAGCAAGTTGTTGTCTGAAAGTAGTCCAGAAGAAAATTCAATTCCTATTATCTCTATAATAGGTACCGGTGGATTAGGGAAGACTACCCTCGCAAAACTAATTTACAATAATGATGAGGTCAAAAGAAAGTTCAGTCAAAGGATATGGGTGTGTGTCTCGGATCCTTTTGATCCGTTTAAGATTGCTCAAGAAATTGTTAAAGCTATGGGAGGGAATCCCCCAAATGACCTCTCGAAAGAACTGTTGCTACAATGTTTGAAAGATACCATATCTAATCAAAATTTCCTGCTGGTCCTGGATGACGTGTGGGATGAGAAAGGGGAAAAATGGGAAGAGTTGAGAAACTGTCTTGAGGTTGCCTCTGTTGGAAGTAGAATTTTACTAACCACAAGGAAAAAGACAGTTGCAAGAGTGATGGGTACAAGTAACACTAATTTGCACCACTTAGGGGGACTGTCTGAGTCAGCTGGTTGGGAATTATTTACGCAATTAGCGTTTGCTGAACAGAAGGATCATGAAACGTTAGGAAAGATTGGTGAAAAAATAGTTCAAAAGTGCAAGGGGTTGCCACTCGCTATAAAATTCATTGGGAATTTGTTACGCTTCAAATACAATGTGGAAGAGTGGAAACAAGTTTTGGATAGTGAAATATGGCAACTAGAGGAAGTGGAAGTAGATCTTTTCCCTCATTTATATTTAAGTTATAAGGAGTTGCCTTCGATTGTTAAGCAGTGCTTCTTATATTGTTCGATCTTTTCAAAAGATACCAAGGTAGATGTAGATGAGCTAATTCGGTTATGGTTGGCACAAGGTTTTGTTAAACCAACTAATGGAAGGTATGATAAGGAGCTAAAAGGTAAAGAGTACTTCAATAAGTTGGTAATGTATTCTTTCTTTCAAGACTTCGAAGAAGATTACTTGGGAAACATAATGTCATGTAAGATGCATGATATAGTGCATGATTTTGCACAATATCTCGCAAGAAATGAATGCATTACCATTGAAAATGTGAAATCAAGTTCATATCCAAAAAGAGCTCGTCACTTTACATGCTTTCCCAGATTAGAACTTGAGAGGTTTCCTGGATTAGAACTTGAGAGTCTTTTTTCTGCTTGTGATGTGGGAAGACTTCGCACATTTATTGTGGATGGGGATGTGGTTGTTCTATTAGTCAAACTACGATCAATCGGACTACCAGTTATTCCATTCAAGCGTTTGAAATATGTTAGAGTCCTAAAATTAAAGTGTTGTGGCTTGAAAAAGCTTCCAGAGGAGATATGGAGTTTGTTTCATTTGAGGTGTCTCGACTTGAGTGAGAATGACTCTCTAGATGGGTTGCCAGAATCAGTGTGTGAGTTATATAATTTAGAAACCTTGAACCTTGAAGGTTGTTGGAGGCTTTCAGTACTTCCTCAAAGAATTGGCAAATTGATAAATCTGAGGGAGCTTTTCCTCTACAGGACGTTATTGAAAGAATATCCTGAGTCATTTCAAAAATTAAATATTCGAATTCTGGATATGTTTTTGGTTGGAAAAAGATTTGACATGTTGGAGTACCTAAACCATTTTAAGCCTCTTCGAAGACTAGAAATTAGGGCCAAGAATTATTCATTCGAGATAGACGATCAGGAACTCAACGTGGAAATTGCAACATTGGAAGCTCAGCAACCACTGCTTAACGTACATGAATTACGTATTGACGGAATCTCAGGAACCCATTTTTGGAGCTGGTTGGTGAAAGCTTTCAACAACCTTAAACGGCTTGAGATCGAGAGTTGCAATTGTTCAACTTTGCCTCCCCTCGGGAAACTGCCCAACCTTGAAAGACTTCTCATGTTTGACATGAATAATATAGAGTGCATTGGACGCGAGTTTTTGGGAATCCCAGATGATGATAGTTTGAGAAGAGCACCTGCGTCATCATCATCATCATCAGTACGTGTTTTCCCCAAGTTGGTGACATTAGATATTTCTCTTTTTCCAGAATTACAAGTGTGGGAAGAAACAGAACAAGAAGATGAAAACATGACTTTTGAGATAATGCCCCGACTTCGGTTTTTGGATATATGGCAGTGTTCGAAGCTTCTCGAGCTACCTAATTGGCTCCGTGCTAAGCTTTCAACCCTGCAATACATGCGCATAGTCAATTGTCCTAATCTGATCAGATCCTATTCGGAACTCAAAAAGTATGGTCACTTAACGCTTCTTCCTTGTTTTCATAATTTCTTCGTCTAATTTTGAAGATTTCCTTTTGTTCTCCATAATTAATTAATCAAGTCTAAATCATGTAAATTGTCTTTTTGTTGTGCTATTGGAACATCCGTGGTGTTACTTAATGCTCCAAACCGAAGGTACGAGTTTCTAAAGATTTTCGAAGAAGAATCACAGATTTCTCAAGAAGAATAAGAGATTTCCGAAGAAGAATCAGAAAATTCTGAAGAAGAAGAGCTGTGAGGGATTACTACTTCTGGACCCACTTGGGCAAGAGATTTTTCCCACCTCCTCTGCTCACTCATGTTGGATTTGTTAGCATTGGCCTGTCGACAAGGAAATTAGCAATAATCATCTTGTTTTTCCTTTTAATTCTTTGTCACTATCATTATTTTGTTTTTGCAAAGTTTTGATTTCCTTCTGTCCTTGTATGTATGTATGTACACTTTGTGATTGGATATTGTATTTGACACATCTTTCACTTCGTGATGTCTCAACATTTTAATGGCATATCATTACAATAAGTATCATTGCAATGATTTTCTTTACCGTTGTACAAATTAAATTTTTTTCCAATCTCATTTAATTATAACGGTTGAATATTTTTCTCATTTTTAATTACTAAATGCTCATGAGATCACTTTTTCTTTACGGTTTCAAAATTATAGTTTAATTACAATATTTTCTAAAACACTACTTATTATTTATAAAAAGAAAAAAACAGTTGTAATAGAAAATTTACAATGAGACAAATATACACTGGTTTAATAAAATACCAAAAATAATTGCAAATGACTTTATGCACTTGTCTTTAAAACGATCACACTTCGAATCGTATGTATTACTATTATTTTCTATTGGCATTTTCCATTAGATTAGAAATGGGAAAGATACTATATACTTGCAAATGATGAATTACAAATTAAAATACTATAATGAATTATTTTAAAAACAAAATAAAATAAAATAAAAAAGAACTGTACACAAGAATGAAGAGTGGAAGCAGCAGCACAACTCAGTGATGCTTAGAAATGATAGCTGCGACTCCTTGCTTAGCAGCCTCCATACTCTATTTGTTACTCTATATGTCCTCCGTGGTGTAAAATTTTGGTTCAATCATATTGCGATGACAATAATTTTTTTATTTGGATGACATAAGAATCCAACCACTAGATTATCCGATGAAATCTAACCACTAATTAATAACCCCCAACAATAATTCACTTGCACAGATACACCAGATCAATCAAGAGCAGAACTCTAGAGCTATAGAAAATGTCGAATCCACGATCGAATAATTTCAACCTACTACTACTACACCATACCCACCTAAGGACTAGTGCAATGACAATATTGACATTGAAACATCTAAAATTAAAGTATTGACTGCTAATGAGAAAGAGATAGTGGCAATAAGTGGTGACTGAGATAGTGGTGGTTGATGGTGGTTGTGAAGGTGGCAACTAGGTTTCAACCCAAAAAAAAAAAAACTATGTGATGGTGTTAAAGGATTTGAAAGATAAAGAGGGACAAGAGAGAAAAAAGAAAAATAAAACACAGGAAATCATAAAAAATAAAAATATTTTAGTCACTTAACTTTAACTATTTTTAACCATTTTTGGCCAAATCGTTTTTTAACTCTAACTAACGAAATGATTAATGAAACCATCTTAAAAAATTAATGACCCGTTAAAATCATAAATAGTTCAATGGTCAAAATAAAACTGACGGAATAATTTAGCTAGAATATTTTTCCTTCTTATACAAAATACAAAATTATGCAGTTAAGAAACCATCATATTTTGACATGTATATATTACCACTATTTTCTATTGGCATTTTCCATGAAATTAGAGAAGGAAAAAAAAAAAAATACTAGTCACTAGCAAATGATGAATTACAAATTGAAATACCAAAATGAATAATAATAATAAAAAAAGGGGATAGAACTGTACACAAGAATAATCAATGGAAGTAGCACTGGCTGCTGATGACTCCTAGAAGAATGAAGCAAGGCAGCAGCCTCTCCAGTTAAAATTGGAAAACCATTCCAAAAAAATACTACTTACAAATTGCCAATAATACCCCCTAATGCTTACTACTGCTGCTGCTGCTTTCCAATGCCTATGAATGAATCACCTGCAAAACTTTTTACCAATCCCACATGGCTTGAAAAATGGGTGGTCTGTGCTTCAACCAATGTACCATTTCCTTGTCCAGTGGAGCCTTTTCTAATACAACATCTAGCATCAGATTGCCTATCATCTTCGGTGAATTGTTAAATGACCATATATGATCCTTCGGCCACGGTCTCTGCGGCTACTTTTCCTGGTGCATACACAATGTTGATTCAGTTCAACAGTGAAACCGTTCGCGATGAGATCATGTTACTCGATAGATATAACAGATACAAACATTTACATGGAAAAGGTAAAGACAAGGAACCCCTACTCGCTCTGGCTAAGCAACTCTCTGGCTCAGCATAAGCTTGGTAATACCAGTAGATCAACTGCCCTAGACAATAATTCTCACGATACATCTTGTAATACTCATGACCACTAGAACCCACTTTATCAGCATATTTTGGGCACAGGTCGAGAGGACTGATGTATACTGGTGGTGAAGTTACAGGCTTGTATGACTGCAAAAGAAGAAAGTGAGTCAACATAAGGCACAAAGACAACCTCTAAGGCAATAGTTGCCAACCAATTTTGGGTTAGACATGGTATGAAGACTCACTCTTATTTGAAAGAAACACTTGGTATCAGCATCGTGACGACATTTGTATGTGCAAGGAAGATTTCGGACCTCATCCCTCAACCTGAAACAATGAAAATGTTCCATAAGATGGGTATGTTTAAAAGAATTCCAGGCTGAAACTGAGAAAAGGTAATTTGCATAGCTTACCATATTAAGGATTTCCTAAGCTCCATCTGGATGTCATCAAAACCAGATGGATCATGAGCACGGATGTTGGCCTTTAGGTTGCTCAGCTCAGTGTCATCCATATGGGGAGTTATACAATGAATAAGTTCCTCCACAAGGGACCCATCCCCTTTCCAAAGAAAAGAAACCACTGCTTTCGAACTAAGCCTCTCCAAATGAGGGGGGGCCTTCTTTGCGTCGTCATAAACGCATTTCATTACATACCTCACCTACAAAGAAAATGCACCAGGACATTAAAGCTAGTGTTCTTTTTCCTCTCATTTATTTTTCGGGAAAAGGACATCTAGGTCCCTGTCCTTTCCCCATTTTCTCAAATAGGTCCCTGAATTCTTTAAAATATCATCTCAAGTCCTCCAAACATAACTTCGTCAATTCATTTAGATGAAAATGTTACTTTTTGTTTGAAATGACCAATTTGCCTCTCTTTAAACCAACCTTTATAATATATATGCATTTTCTAAACCATTTTTCGTCGGAGTGCATTTTGTAAACCATGTTGTGAAGATTCATCATTGTATTTGTATGTGGGTCATTTGGTTCCCAAAAAGAAAGAAATAAATTAAAACATGCCCATCATAAAATAAATAGAAAAAAGAAACAACCCAGATTACACCAAATTATGAAGGGAAAACAAAAAAAAAAACCCAGATACACCAACGGATAGTGATAACGATAACTTTAGATCTTGGTTTACTATGTTTGATGTGGATCTTGGATAAGGATGTTAGTCGTGCTTCTGTGTATTACGTTTCTTGTACATGTAGCATATAGGACTCTTTTACGTGCTTAGCTAATGCTACACTGTTGTATAAATAGTGTACTGCTGCAGCACTTTAATGATATAGAAAAATCAATACTTTGACCATTCACAGATAGTTTCTACAAAATAGATTACACCACTGAAATGAATAAGTAATGAATATATAACAACATGCTCCATATCCACTCAACTTAATATATAATAATTATAAGCATAATATCACATAAAAAATAGCATCCAAACTGCATTTTTACAAAATCATATGTTCAAACATCATTTCGACAATAAAAATAACATAATCTACCCCAATTTTTTACAAAAGACATAACCTATATTCAATCTATATACACATTAATAACATTATAATACAAATCATAACAACCTGGGCAGCATCAATAGATCATAAAATTTTCTTGGCTAATCTTTCATCGTTCAAAAAAATACAAATCATAACAACGTAAGAACTAAAAGAAATATATTAATACCCCGAGATATCAAACCTTTACAGTGATGTGAGGTGAGCACTTGACGACGGAGAACAATCAGTTAAGCGTGCAGCACGATCAGGTTGCTGGAGAAGTATTTGTCTTGCGTCTTAATGTGTTTCAGTCTGTTGCTTTTTTGGGTTGAAGTGGCTGACTTTTTTCTTTAGCCATGTTTAGCATCCTAGGCAAGCACTCTACAGTCTACACGTGGCTGACTTTTAAAAAAAAAAAAAAAATCTTTTTTTATATGTTAAATGTCTATATTGCCCCTTTACAGTTAAAATGAATTGACAGAGTTATGTTTGAAAGACTTGGAAAAATATTTTTAAGAACTCAGGGACTTATTTGAGAAAAGGACAAAAGGGCAAGGACCTAGATGTCCTTTTCCCTTTATTTTTCCTATTGGAATTGGGGAAGAGACATCGGTCACCAAAGCCCCTCCCCCTTCAGCAGTAAGAAAATGTTTAAACCTAACCCATACTGAAAGTTTCACCAATGTATTAATTTTAAATAGACAAGTATTGAAATAACTGGAGGAAAAATTTTCAAACTTTTGACACTAAAAATGCAGTCATTTTGCAGTAAATGGCCTTCTTAAAGAAAAAAGAAAGTCAGCTACCTTGTCAAGAGTTAGAGCCAAATTTTGAAGCCTTTGGTTGTAAACACCCTCAACCTGCAATTCTCAAGAAATAGGAAATTAGTAGCAGCATTATAAATGAAAGAATTTCTTCAAAGATATCCGACTCGACTAACAGAGTATGGCTTGAGAATCTCCCAATTTTTCCATGCTGTAAAAGGTTAGAAAGGATGCACTTGGAAATAAATACAGACCTAAACCTCTGCATCACATTTCTCAACCTCCAGGCAGATATCTGAGAAATATTTCTTCTTCTCTTCCAAATAATGCTTGAGAATCTCATCGGAGAATTTAGAAACTTTGGGGATAATGAATGTGAGCTCAAGGATTTTAACGTGCATTTAAAATGTGCAAGGATAGACTTTTATTGCATCAATTGTTCTCCTAATGTGACAAACAAGAAATTGTGGACTTAAATGGACGCATGGCACTTGAGGGATAAAGACGTTGAATGTGATCCATTACCGATAATTGAAACAGTATCCTACAGTTACCTGATGGAAATTGTCTTAGAATGTATCATGTTTTACAACCAATTTGAACTGGAATCATCACAAGCGAGGATATCCTTGTTTTAGCTGTATAATTCTTAACAGAACTGAACTAAGATGAGAACTTGCACGGTACCTGAAATGCTCCAAAAATAGGCCGCTAGCTTGTAATGATTCCAGTTCAAATTGTAAGAAACTGACACAGAATTTCAATTAAAGTCAGATAAGTAAGTGGAGCAATGCAAGTGGTCTCCCATTTCATTTATAATTGAATGTTCTATTCTATTTATTTTCACATCCAACTGCATTTTGTTTCTGAAGCTTTGCTAGTTTGTGATATCTGGTGGAATGGCTGACTTAATAAGAAACATAACTGGAAGAACTTAGTTAAGAAGAATATTGATGATACATATCAGTTTCTATTTGCTTGTCAGATTTGGAAAAAAAAAGGCCATGAAAAGGAAAGAAAAAACTGAAGAAGGAAGCATTTTAGACTTCTGTGGTGAGCTTTTGCTACTTTTCAAAACATATCAATTACTTAATTTATTATGAATCATAATTATGTTTGAAATCTACATACTTATGCATCAAATGGTGCTTATTTATAGCGATGAACTGCCCGAGATAGAGGATATGAAATTCTTGTTGGAATTCCTTTCTCCCTGTTGGGCTTCTGAAGCCCATCCAACGATTAATGAATGTGATAGAAAATTTCCTCCACATAAAGAATGAATACATTTCTTTTATGTGCCCTACAATCTTGTATCTTCTAATGATAATGTATGTCCTGTGTAATTTTTACTATTTGTAATACTGTGTAGGGAGTTCAAAAAGTGTCACTTAGTCGTATAAAAGATTTACTTTTCATTAGTTGATATTATTCTATAGCTGCTACTTTATCCATATCTATTCTCGCTCTAAGTGGATAAAACATGTATTCAACTCCCATATTTGGTATAGGAGTTCGTATCTATCTGCAAGATTGCCAATAATTGTTATAACAAAAATCTTACAACTATAGTCCATAGCAGATTCTCCATTAATTTTAATAATAGATGTTTGGATAGCTTCTAATCCAGCATGATCAAAGCATTAAATGCTTCAATGCCCATATGTTTACAGTGTCTTTTCTGTTTAATGTGAAATTCTTTTCCTTTTCATCTTCTATGTAGACTCCTTTTCATGGGTCACAAGAAGCTTTCTATGAAGAGAATTAAGAATGCAACATCTCGTCAAGTAACATATTCAAAGCGCAAAGATGGCATTTTCAAGAAGGCCAGTGAATTAGCAATTTTGTGCGACAGATTTTGACTAGCTTTGCTAGTAACAGAAGGTTGGGACACTCAATATCAGAATGTCTTCTTTGTTCTTTCTGCTGTTAATATCCTGAGTTCGGCAGTATCTTAGAATGTATCATGCTTTGGCAGTATCTTATCCAAATGATCATGCAGTTGAAGCATGAAGGAGAAATGCTGGAAAAAATAGCAACGTATACCCCTCTGTGTGTGTGTGTGTGTGTGTGCGCCTGTCTCTGTCTCTCTGTCTCACCTTTCTCTGTCTATGTATATATATCATTGTGTGTGTCTAGGTGTGATATGGCCATGCCTCTGTGTGAGTTTTACACGGTGTGACATGGCCATGCCTCTGTGTGAGTTTTACACGTGATTGCATGTGTGTCAATATGTTAGATAAGTAAACTTCATCTTCCTTCAGTTTTTTTCTGACAAGATTTTTCCATTGATTCATCTTTTGTCTCAATGCTTCACTCTGCTGACAATGGGCGGCAAAGTTCAGCATAGAGGTAAGAGCTTCTCCCTCTCTGTGATCTTTTATCTTTTATATTTCTGCAGACATTTATTATATTAGAAAGGGAAAAGAATAGGATGGAGATCACTAACCAGTTAGGTGTATCGATAGACAGATCGATAGATCAAGTGATAGACAAAGAGAAAAATATTGGGGTGGGGGAAGGAAGAGGAGACAGAGATTGGTAGATCATGGATGATATTTACTAGCTGGGCCACAAAAGATGCTTTTTGACCAATCAAAAAGATAGAAAGACCGCTCGCTCGAAAAAAACTTACATATAAAAGGCGAGAGGCACTAAATCATCACTCGGAAAGTGATGAAGTTCTGTAGTTCCTCATCAAATCATTAATCAAATGTTAGAATGATATTTTTCTTATATTTATGTACACACATGCGCGCACGACTAATCAGATTTCTAGCGGAACCTAACATGGTAACCATATCCAGTGATGGTCAGCAATGCCCCATGGCCCCAATCCAAATCTTGAGTCCTACCTAAGACCTTGAAGATTTTGTTAATGGCCCGCACAGTTTAATTGTTGAATCTCTTTCATTCCACTACGTAATATTAATATCAAATTTGTTCTTAGCAAGCTCAAAACTCAATTGATATCTGATCCACGTTTGGTCTCAAGCTCTTGAGGAAAAGCTTGATAAACTTAATCGACGACAACGTGAGGCACAGGACAAAATGAGGTTATATATTGCTTCAGTTATATGTTATATAGTTTGAGGTTTACTACTTCAGAAGGAAAGTTTTCTCATTTTTTTTAGGGTGAATGTCCCTTTGGTCATATCAATAACGTTATCTATTACTTTTATAGATGCTATGAACCAAACATTGAGAAAATCAATTCAGCTCTTGAAGCAGGTGTGTATCAGCAGTTCCTTAGCAGTGCCATTTGTAACGGCCCACATTTTTTTTCTCTTTTCGTAATTCAATTAGCCCAAATATAATTATATTAAAAATATATATAAATGGACTGGCCTTATTTGACAAATCAAACTATTCTAGTTGGACTTGGGATATTGTTATTATTGTTATTTTCTTAATATAGGGCCCAACCCTGTTACTTAATTCATAAACCTAAAATTATCATATAAATATTCTCTATCTCCTATTTCCTTTGGAGGGATAGAAAGAAAAGAAAATTGATAGTGATATGGTCTTGTGCCTTAGCATCGTTATTGTAGTGTAACCACGCATCTAAACTTGTCATGCTTAGAGGATTCATGAATTTCAAAACTTCATAACATGCAATAGAAAGAGGTAAGTAGGAAGACCCCATATAGTTCTTTTTGGATGCTCCTTTTGGTTTTTGTTTTTAAGCAAAACATATATTGTACTTATTGCTTTGTTGACCTGTACCATAACTATTGATTCGTGTATGAATTTATCGGTCTTTGTCATGTTTATGATATTCAAAACTTTCAGATTTATGCCTAAATTATTTTGAGAAGTAAGCATTAAATTAATAAATGATTTTCAAATCCGTGTTATTCTCCCTTTTCTTTCTTTGCATATATATATTTTCGGTCTATCCTAAATCATATATAGTTGATAATACATTAATAAAGATTTAGAAAACAGAAAGAAAAAAAAAATTGAATTCTCGTCACTGTTCCAGTGACGAACTCGTCGCTGTTGATCACCTTCGATCATTGATTTCCGTGACGAGTTCGTCACTGTAATCAGTGACCAAAGGTCACTTTGTTCCTTTTCTTTAATCTTTTACCTTAGTTCTTTTTTTTTGGTTTGTTTCTATTATTTTATTGTTTTAAAAATTTCTTTTATAATCTAAATATTTTGTTTACAGTAAACTTTATTCTTTTACGACTTTCTTTTAATGTAATTTTTCTTTTAACGTTATGATAAAGTTGGTAATTTTATTATTCGTGAAAGATTCTTACATTATTTGGCTTATGTAAATAGTGATTGAGTCCGTATTTTCATGAACTTATATTTACTCAAAAATATATTATCTTAATATAAATTTACTCTTGATCACTTGTTTTAATTGTTAATGCAGCATCCTTGTTTAGTTTCAATCTGGAGTGTCTTGTCTTTCAAAGAATTAAACACTTTAATTATTTGGAAAACTAAATTTAACTTTGGGACAAAAAATTTTAATATTGTTGCATCATGTACATTCACAAGGGGGTTTTACTCCCTTTTAAATATCATAATGGATGTGAACCCGAGTGTCGTATTTTCTGCGGTGGTACCTTTGTGCCCTTGTTGGTGTTGATTATACATCAACATATCGTGGGGTAGTGTACTATCATTTCGAAATAGATTCCCGTTTGTTTTTGGTGGTTTGTGCGACAACAAACCACTTTTTGGACTGTACTACCAGGAATGTAGCTTCGGCCATCACATTGTTGGATCCTCTATTGGTACATTTGGGTTTAGTCTGTTATGGCATTATCAGTATTGTGTTTAATTTCATTATTCGAACCTTGTTCTTATATATTGATTTTGGTTTCCCTTTATACTCCACTATGCTTTGAAAAACTTCTGGAAATTGATTTATTTTCTTTTCGCCAAGGGTTTTGCATGAACTATTATATTTTGCCTAACTTAATTTTGGACAACAATGTCATGTGCTACCTATAGGGGTCCTACTACTTACTGAGCTCATAGTCTCATTCCGTATTTTGTTTTCTTGAATTTATGTTTTTGCAGATGGTTGGAATTAGGCCACTTCGCTCGGGGACTAAGGGCTAAATGACCTCATATGTTGCAGGATCTTGTGTAACCTCGGAGTAAAGAGACGTTTTATTAACATTAGACGTAATTGACTTTGATTTTTCGTATGATAGCGAACCTTTTCTTTTGGAGTTATGTAAACCTTGGAGTTCTTTTAAACTTTTATTTGAAGACGTGGACCATTTAATTATCTTTAATTTTAGATGTTATGGTCTTACCACCTTGCTTGAGGGTTTTAGTTTACTGTGCTTAGTGCCTTGCGGATTTAAGAATGATGTTCCTTTTTAGGTGCGCGACATTCACGCTTTTCGAGACTTGATTTTGGTAAATTTTGGGAGCGTGACAACGTTCAACATGTACGGCTGTCAAAAGTAAGTCTCTACATTGCAGATCGTAAGACACCCTCCTGATTTGAAACCCTTGAGAGTTCAATAGCAACTGAAACCAATAAAAACTGATCTTCTTCAGTTTGCTCTTTCTGTCTGAACCTTGACTTGAAGATGATAGTATGCTTTGCTTTTTCTTACTCGCAGGCCAAGTTGCTCAGTAACAAAGCTGTGCCTCAAATGCCTGATCATGTGGAGGTAACAAATATGAAGTAGTTTGAAGTCAAAACATGAGTTACTGGTATACAATAGGACGTGTCTGCGGTCAATATGGAGAATGCAGATTTCAATGAAAACAAGTACCTGAATTAATTGCTTTCCCTTTTCCTTGTGGATTTGCTCTGTTTTCTCTTGTTGAATTTCTAAAGACTAGAAGCAAGACTATTTTCAACTCGGTCTTCCCAAATTAGAATCCAGAAATGGATTCTTGAACAAGGCATCATCGTGTCTACCTTCGTTCTTTTTGGATCTTCATATAGGAGAAAGTCTTCCGAGGCCACTCTGCAGATTCTGCAATACAACAGGATCCAGAGAATATGACTTGCCCAGTTTTTAGCGTGGTGTGCTTGTTCACTTAAGGACTTATACATCTTTTGGCCACATATAAAGAAAAAATTGTTTCTGAGCTATTCCCTTTGTCTAATTATATGTCAAAGCTGTTAGAATATACACTTGTCTTATATCGAAAAATAAAAAACTTTAAAACCACCTTATAAGATCCTTAGCTACTCTACTTAACATCAATTGGTTTTAAGATAGAACCCTATGATTCTTAACAAAAGCAACATTATTTCATCAACCATCACTGGCATCTCACCATTCTCAAGCTTTATGTGACCTTCGCTTTAACGAATTCTTTTCGATACTGGCAGCAACTTTGCATTTTGGTTGAATGTCTACAACAATCCTTTAGTGGACAAGTATCCAGCCAAGCCATCCTTGCCTATGGGACCTCACCTGAGCCTCAACTTCATACAGTCTCAGAAGCACTGGAATGCATCGAGCAGTGAGCAGTCGCCTAACTTTACTAGCTACTGACTGCAGATACTACATGGTACCGTTCACTTGGCCAAGAAAATTTTCCATTAGGTATAATGCTTATAAAAGCAAAAAGAAATAAAAATGAGAAGCTCATGCATGTGGCAAAATTTTCCATTATGATCTTCTCAACTGATAACAGAATTTAAATGTTTTACTTGCATGGTTATATTTGTGCAAAATAAGTTCTGCCTGGCAACAAACATGAAGCTGGTAAACAGATGCTGTTGCTTAAGGTTGAAGCTTTTCAATTAATATGTTTTCTTCATTTTCCTACTCTTTCGACAACCAATCATCCTTCTTCATATTTCTCCCCGACCAACCCCGAGCAGGTCGGGCAGTGAGGCGTATATTATCTCTTCCTCTTTTTTCTTTTCAATTTTTCTCCTTTTCTCTCTTTCTTTCCTTTTGTTTTTTGATCCATTTTTATCTTGTTTTACTTTTTGGTGAATTTGGCGTCACTGTGTAGTAACTGTGGCATCTAGAGTTAAGCATTGTCAAAAGCTGTTAGAGGGTAATCTGTTCTTTAATATTAGAAAGTCAGGATCCGCTCATCAAGATTTTTACGTTATGAACGAGATCGCTCATCAAGATTTTTACCTAATTATGAGCGAGACCAAATAATCGTGAATTGTCAAAATCATTTAATCATAACTGCATCATTAGTTTACCACCATTACAAGATTTAGGTTCTCAGCCCACTGTTAACCAAAGCGGCTGATCTCTTCTTTCCTAGTGAGTCATATATTTTTTCTTCCAATGACGAGCTAGTTTTTATTTATTTAATATATATTATAGGGCATTTTCTTCCAACGACAAGCTAGTTTCTTCAACAAAGTAAAGCGATTTATGAATTTGTTGAACGATCCTTTAATTTTCTTCAAAAGGATAGTTGTCCATTAGTCCTCTAATGTAATAAGACAGAGAGGTTTCGGTGCGAATTCTGCACTTGTAAAGGGTGTGTGTAGCGGTATCACTTTCTTGTTTCTATAAAGAGCTTGTATGGGTTAGACATCAATTTGTTGAATGTGCGAGCCTGGAGAAGCCTACAAGATTATAGACAGTCATTGTTCACACTGATACATGAGTGAAACTAGTTGACTCAAATATTTAAATATAAAGAGTAGTTATAAATTTTTTTAACTCGTACGAAACTTATTTAGAGTTAATACTGCTATATTAGCCGATTTTTTGTTTTGTTTTTCTTTTTATCTTGATGATGAGAAATTTATTTTAAGTAAGATCATATTAGATCTACTTCAAAATTACCAATCTCGTGGTGCAATGGTATATTTTAACATATGCTCCTCATTAGTCTAAAGTTAGATAATATATATGGTGAGAGAATGTATATTCTAACTTGATACTTTTGCTCGCAGTAAGTTGTTATCCATTACTTCACTCAACCTTTGAGGGCTATATTATCAAAGTTAAGTGCTTATAATATGAGATGCAAGAAATGATATAATCTGATCATAACATAAGTTCCTTGCGAGGATTGGTCCCGGGACACTTTGTTGAACAATTGAAAAATAAACGTAAGGATGGCCAAGTGGTCTAAGGCGCCAAACTCAAGTTTTGGTCCTTGTGAGAGGGCGTGGGTTCAAATCCTACTTCTAACAAAAAAATCTTTTTACTTCAAGAGTTAGGCTGAATGGTAAGTCAAATTATGGTTTTGACTTCTACTATATGGGTTCTCGAGAAATTGATATATTCTCTAGTTAATGAGACTCAAGTGTTGGGCTGAATGGTAAGTCGAATTACTGTTTGACTTCCATTATACAGGTTCTCGAGAAATTGCTATATTCTCTGCCTAATGCGACCTTAGTTCTAATATTAGCAATGATCCTATTCCAAAGTTGTTCTCTTCTGCATTTCTGCATTTTCTTTCCTACCAGATGTAGTATGTGCAAGAGCAAAATACAATTCTTAAGATATCAGCTTGCTTTAAGGCTTTTTCCCTTGTAGATATTGGCATAGCCATCATAAAACACTATCCCACTTTAGTATGATAAAATAGCTTATCCTTTAATAACAAAATTGACTTGTACCTCCAAGAATTGGATGACTTGCTTGGGTAGCTACTCATTGTAGTCAAAGGTTTCGAATTTGAACTTATGCAGTTCTATTACAAATATTGTCTAGTCTTTTGATTAACCTCGAATATGCATTGGGCCACGTTACTACACTACAAGGTTTACCACCTTAGGTAAATCCAATATAATAATGGTAAAATAAGTTTCTTGTCATCGGAAATAAAAACAAAAAAAAACTGACTTGGCAATCACTTGGGAACAAAATTATGGCTCATAACATCCTGGTCCAGCATCTGGTAAAGTTTATGTTGTGGTGAGGCTAGAGAATCAAAGAACAAATGGGCCTTAACACCCATGTGTAGAACTCAACTATTGACCCAAAAGCTTAAGCTATTGGGTCTTGAGCCTACACATGTTTATTAATAGCTCATTATTCTCCTAATCTTTCCATGTGGGATAAATTTTTTTCTTTGCTTTTTAGTTCACCATGTGAAGTTCCTAACAAATCTCCCCCTTTTCACATATGAACTCCAATTGGACCTTAACTCCCCATTGATCCACATTCATCGCCGATAAATCCATCTTCATCACTCTCACAAGTTATTTAGATCTTTCTTTTTTCACCATGTTGGCCCAGTAGCTCTTCCTTGTGTACCCAAGATCAATCATGACAACTTTGAGAATATAGCCCAAGAATTATGCCTATCATGTCCCTATTCTATCATCTGATCCTAGCTGCCTAGCTCCCCCGAGAGTCCATCACGATAGTCCACCATAATTATTTGAGAGTCCAAGCCAAGATCATCAAACTAATCATTTGAGCCCTGCTGCCTAGCTTCCCTGAGAGTCCATCATGATAGTCCACCATAATTCTTCGAGAGTCCGGGCCAAGATCGTCAAACTAATCGTCTGAGCCCCGCTGCCTAGCTCTCTCGATAGTCCATCATGATAGTCCACCATAATTTTTCAAAAGTCGGGCCAAGATCGTCAAACCATCGGCTTTGATACCAATTTGTTGTGGCGAGTCCAGAGAATCAAAGAACAAATGGACCTTAACATCCATTAGTAGAACTCAACTATTGACCCAAAAGTTTAAGCTATTGAGGCTTGAGCCTACACATGTTTATTAATAACTCATTATTCTTCTAATTTTTGTGTGTGGAAGAAATCTTTTTCTTTACTCTTTAGTTCACAATGTGAAACTCCTAACAGTTTAAAATATAACCAAAATATCATGCTTAAAATTTGATAAAGTGATGTGAGAAATAACACTATAGTAAAGTCGACCTCTCAACATCATAATTCAGAATCCCAGGTGTAGATTACTCTTAAAACAATATTGCTAACTCATTCTGATAAGGTCTAATACGCCCCAAATTAAAGCAAAAGTCAATATTTAAGAGTCAGATGAAATGGTCGGTTAACGATGTACAAAGGAGGATCATATAAGATGATATGTTTCAGATATTTGTGAACACCATTGACATAAGAAAACAAAAGAAAAAGAAAGAAATTTAAGCATCATCTGTCAAAAAATAATCATGGCTGATGCAATTTTCCATGGTCCTGGAGAAATTGCTCTATATTCCTCAGGAATGGCTAACAGAGGAGATATCGCTAGTCAAGGGTGTTAAAAAAGAGCTCGAAAGTGTCTCCTCAAAGCTACACATAATCCGAAATGTGCTAGATGATGCATAGAAGAGAAGCGTAAAGGAAAAAATTGTCCAAGGTTGACTAGAGAAGCTAGAAGACATATCCTATGAAATGGATGATGTGATTGATGAATGGAACACTGCAATTTCGAAGCGAAAAATTGAAGAGGATGAGAACCAGATAAGTAGTTCTTCCTTGTTTTCGTGTTTTTCATTGAAACAAGTTGGTTTGTGTCGTGATATAGCTAGGAAAATTAAATATAAATGCAAGACTAGGTTCGATCTTAAGAGACAAAAATGACTTCAACTTGGTTTCTAGAGAACCTCTTCCAAATATGAGTGTTGATTCTTTGGAATCTAAACGAATCACCACATCTTTAATCAAAGAATCAGAAGTATATGGTCGAGATTTTGATAAGGATACTCTTTTAAACAAGTTTTTCTCTGAGGATAATCAAGAACAAAATCATATCCATATTATTTCCATAGTAGGTGTTGGTGGACTAGGGAAAACAACCCTTGCACAACTAGTTTACAATAGTGATGAGGTTGGGAAAAGATTTAATAAAACTATATGGGTTTGCATTTTGGATCATTTTGATCCATTTCAAATTGCTAGTGAACTTGTTGAAGCTATTAAAGGGAATCCCCCAAATGTAAGTTCTGTTGAAATATCATTGTTAGCAATTGCATAGTTTTAGGAAACGTTGACTTTTCCTAATTAGTTAGACTGATTGTCAGGAGCAATTAGCTCCATTTCCTTCTTTAAATTCCTTTGTAGGGCTATACAATCATGTACATACGAGCAACAAAGTATCAATAACATTTTATGTTTTTCAGCCCTATATTATTTTTGGTATCTAGAGCCATCATAAACAAAACACACGAAAATAAAAATAAAAATAAACCAAACAGAAAACCCTAGAAAAAAAGCTTACCTCCGCCGCCTACAAGCCTTCGCCACCATTTGACTCCGTTGTCGCCATCGTGAGCAGCCATAGCCATGTGGCCTCTGCTCTCGTCGTCGACGTCATGGATGCGCGGTCATGGACTAAGCAGCAGCCTTCACCGCCATTGGAATCTTAGCAACCCGTGTCGCCGCCATGGCTACATTGTCGTGGACTAAACAGCCGCGTGGTTGTTACTCGTCATCGTTGTCACCGGTTATGGCTCTATATTTCTGATGTGTTAAGCCATCTTCTCTCTTCATCATTGCCTTCATAGCCGAGTGTCCGGCTGTCTTTGGCCTTTGTCATTTTTATCTGCCTTGTCTTCGTGTCGTTCTCTTCTTTGCTAAGTTTTAGCCATTTTTTATTTACTAAATATCAGCCGTATTTTATTTGCTAAATATCAGTGTCTTTTTTGTTCTTTTGGAACAATAGTGATATTATCACTATTTTTATTTTGAAGCACTTATCTTTAGAATATTGCATATATGGCCCCTACTTTTGTGCCTGTAGAATCAACTCTGGCTCTGCCAGCTTATTGTCAACTTCAGGCTCAAATTGCTCAGCTTCAACTATACTTGGGTCTAACTTCATCATCTGGCCCTACGACTACCCTTGCTATCGGTACTCCTACCGCTCTTCATGGTAAGTTAGGCCAACCATCTTGGATTTTGGATTCCGGGGCCAATAACCATATGATTGGTGAGCTCTCCATATTTTCCTATCCTGTCACTTCTATAAATCAATCCGTTTGAATTGCCGACGAAACTTCTATTCCTATTCGTTGTCAGGGAGATGCCTATTTATCCTCAAATATTACTATTCACTCCATCTACTATGTCCCTAACTTTGCTTATAATCTGTTATCTGTTAGCCGTCTTGCCAAGAGTCTCAACTGTGCAGTTGTTTTCTTACCCAATCATAGTTTCTTGCAGGACTTGACTTCGAAGAAGATTCTTGGCAAGGGATATAAGCACGATAGACTTTACTATTTTGGTGAACCTTCAATATCTACTATACCCTCGCCTAGTCTGCACGCCTCTGTGTGTCATATTTTTGGTACTCCTGTTGAATCTCTTCAAAACTTAGATTTGTGGCATGCTCATTTAGGACATACAAATTTTCAATATTTAGATTGGTTATTTCCGTCTTTTAATAAAGCATGCAAAGATTCTAAGTTCAAATGTGTAACTTGTGAATTGTCAAACATACTCGTACTACATATATTCCTAGTATAAATCGAGCTCCTTGTGCCTTTGACCTTGTTCACTCTGATATCTGGGGACCCTTTCCTGTCACATCTCTCTCTTAACATCGTTACTATGTAACTTAGTAACTTTTATAGATGATTATAGTCGTTGTGCTTGGGTCTACCTGATGAAGAAAAATTCTAAAGTCTTCACCCATTTTACTCACTTCCTTCAAATGGTAAAAACCCAATTCTACATTGTTGTTCGGAATATCAGGTCTGATAATGGTAGGGAATACTTAACCAATGAATTTCGAGCCACCTCAATACCAAGAAAGTATCGTAGCATGCCTAAATCCTTAATGTCAAAAATCGTCCCAAGGTCACGCTTCACTTGAACTATCCTTGCAGTGTCATCTCTAGTAATGATAATATCATCCACATATACTGAGATAATGATGTACCTACCTTGAGGATGGCGATGAATGAAGCATGTATGATCTGAATGAACAGAATAGTGTGGCAGAACGAAAGAACCACCATATTATGTCTATGGTTCGGTGTCTTTTACATGGTATGAATGTCCCGAAATATTTTTGGCACATGGCTGTCCTCACTGCTACATACATCATAAATCGTACACCTAGTCGTGTCCTTCAAGGTCAAACACCCCTGCACATTCTACTACCAAATACTACTCTTTTCCATATTCTCCCACGAGTCTTTGGGTGTACATGTTTTGTCCAAAATCGCAGCCCTACCTGCACTAAGCTAGACGATAAGGTTATCCGTTGTATCTTTATCTGGTATTCTTCCATGTCTAAAGGATATAGGTGTTATGATCCTGTAACTTGTCACTTTTGTGACGCCCTGATTTCTCGCAAAACCAAGAACCGCTAAAACAACCCGATCCAAACCCGACTCACAAATACAAGGAAAAACAGACAGAATTTCTCCTGCACTTAGGTCAACAAACACCTGCTCAGACCACTCAACATCCAAGCATTCACAATAATAAAAGCATAGTAGGCTCGACATAACATCAACTCTTTAACATTACAACCCAACATTTCTCATTACAAAGTATGACTAATGTGATCATTACATATATCTCTACTTTGGTTCTTATACTTGTTACATTCTCTTGACAAAATCATAAACTAACACGTAAGTCATACTTTATACTTCTCTTGCACATAGCCAAGTCCTCGGGTTCACTTGTAGCATGCAAAAACGAGGATGAGCTAAACAGGCTCAGTGAGGAACGACTCGGTGTTTTGGAAACCATGACCTGAAACTCTTTCGCACATTGGATAACATTTCATATAGATAATCAAGTATTTCACACGCACATAAACACTTTGAGTACTCAAGTTAACTTACACATTGTGAAACACTAGCTTATATGAAGAAACACGTACGCATTCGTTCACGAGATATATCGCTTTGACACATAAAAGAAAAGGATACAATACCACTTGTTTGTTGTTCGAAGCCTCGCTATCATGAACAAGTGACATGAAACACTTAAACACTAGCCGACATCCAACCTTGTCACTCTCGCTTGTGTACTCCGAAAGTACATGGTGCTACGACCCAAACTCGAAAAGATATACATGGATCATACAAGAAGGGAATTGCTGATGGTAGTTGTCACGCCCCGACCCCGACTCGTTGCCAAGACAAGGCTGGAACGTGACTTGATCGGGATAGATAACCTGTACAATCATTAATTCATAACTTAAACATTCATAAATCTGCAAGGAACTTCAAAAAGGGGTGCTCAAAACTATTGGCACACCACCATCCATAAGCCTATTTCATAATTACAACGCCTAGTTTCAACTAGCATGACATGCCACAAGTCATCCTTGACATCTAGACCTCAAAAGAATAAAACAACAGTACTATCTCCGTCCAACGTTTCGAAGGTTAGTTACATACCCAAATCCAAAAGAATATTACAATACATGTAGTTGTTCAATATTAACATAGATAACAACATCCAAAAATCCAACTATACAAGCAAACAGGATCACAACAAGCAGAAGTCCGACTTGTCATACAAGTAAGCCTCGTTCTCAGCTTGAGTCCCTGGCTCAGGCTCGGCCTCACCTGAAAGATTATCATGAAAGGGATGAGCAACACTTAGCTCAGAGAGGGTGAATGGTCTCGGATGGTTTTTGCAAACATTTCAACATTTGGAAAGCCTTTCTTGAAAACATCATATGCTTAAGTGCAATTAAGTACAAGAAATAATAAACAAGTAATAACACATCACTCTACTCTCTGAGGTCCTCAAAGGCCCAAGCGAAGGTAGGTTTACCATATATCAAAGGATACAATTCTCTTTGCAGTTGCTGTAGACGGCCGGCCTTGAATCAATCTTCATCTTTTTTTCCAACTCCAAACATTAGGTGATATCCGGATAATCACCTGGGACCATGGTAGTTATGACCGACTGGTAGCCCTATGCTACCCAGGAGTAATGAACGCTACCATGCCAATAATTGTGGTTGTAACCATCGCGCATGCAATCATTATCAAGATAAACAAGATATATGCATCAACAGATAAGGGAGGCAACAAAGTAGGTTACCTCCGATCACATAATCATACAACTAATCTTGAACATATTCCAGTGTCTAAACCTGTAAATCATTACAATATGTTACATTTAGAATTCATACAATCATGTAGACATGCAACATTTATAATTCCTTGCATTTAGAACTTATAAGATGAAATGTGGAAGTCTACAAGGAAGGTTGTTTCATCATACAAGCATTTCTAATACTTTTGCACTAGCCTAAATTAGGAGACAAATTTTCCTACTTTCCCAAACTCTAATTAATCTAATTTTGGTCTAGAATCGAAGCGTATCGAATGTAGATAACTCTAGAATCAAACGCAACTCAATTCCGAGTTGAAACGAATGAGATATGGCCTCCGAAAAATCGCTGCGCAAAGTTGTCAAACATCCGGGCATTGCAGCCTTCATCCGATCGATCAGAAGAAGCAAGTAACGCCCGGATGGGAGTTTTTTGCCGGGCGTTTGGGCTTCTATCCGGGCGATCGGATAGAGGTTGTAACGCCCAGATAGCTGACGGGAAACACCAAATTTTTACCCAAATCACCTATACAACAACCAATCCTTCTACCAACATACAAACAAGTTCAATGAGGCTATTAGGCATCATACAAGGGTTCTAACTCAACCAAAACCACCCCACATCAACAATCAACAACACCCAATAATTTATGTTCAAGCTCCACAACATTAACACCCTCCACAAACTCAATACACCTCTTAACAAGTTCAAATATACATATATAACCACATGTAAGCACCCAATCAAGCTCTAAACACATGCTTAATGTATCTTGAAAAGCATTTGAAAAACAACCCTCACCTCAATCACAAGTTTGACAAGCAAGGGAGATAACGGAACACTTGAAAATGCTGAAGAAGACAAGAGTGTGATAGAAATTGGCTTGATCAAACTTTTTTTCTTCCTCATTCTTCTTCTTTCTTCTTCTTTTCCTTTTTTCTTCTCTCCCTCTCTTCTCCCTCTTTGATCGTGTATGAGTGTGTATGAGTATGTGTGTGCAGGGATTTTATGTGTTTTGAGTGTGTTGTGTGTGTTTTGAGTAGGAATGCATAGTAGAAGTAGGTGATCAAATATCTAATGAGTCAAATTACAAGAGTGCCCTCCAACTTTGTTGTGTACTACTAGTTTGCCATTTTGGTTGATTTGCAACTAATTAGTTAATACTCTTGACGTATTTGTAGTACAATTAATGCCTATGACACTTGAAACTCTATAATGCACGAAATTGAACATTTTGGCATGCAAAACGATGAATATGAACGTTGAATGTTATTAAGGCATATTAATTGATGCTAATGCACATGAAATGATACAAATGCATCATAATTGATGTCAATGCATATGAAATAATATGAATGCATTATAATTAATATAATTATATATAGACTCTAGTGCCGGGTTTTACATCCTCCCCTCCTTAAAAGAATTGCGTCCTCGCAATTTCTTCTTACCTTGCAAATAACTCCGGATATTGCTTATCCATCTGATCCCGTAACTCCCAAGTTGCTTCCTCAATACCATGGTTGTTCCACAATACCTTTACCATAGGAATCTTCTTCCTACGCAACTCCCGATCTTGTTCATCCAAAATTTGTACGGCTCTTTCTTCATAGGAGAGGTTCTTATGAAGTTGTAGCGATTCTAGCTCCAAGATATGAGAAGGGTCAGGTTGATACTTCCTCAACATCGAGACATGAAACATGTCATGTATACCGAATCAATCCCTTTCGAGGAGATTTGTTGGTAGACTCAATCGGTATGCTAACTTGCTAATTTTCTTCACAATCTCGAACAGTCCCATGTATCTCAAACTTAACTTGCCACCCTTACTATGCCAAATCAATCCCTTTCGAGAAGACAATTTCAGAAATACCTTATCACCCACTTCGAACTCTAAGTCTCTTCTTTTTCTATAGGCATAACTTTTCTGTCTACTCTGTGCGGTGAGCATCCTTTTCTGGACCAAATGCACATTCTTTATCCTCTCCATCATCTCTGGCAACAATGTAGGATCAATAGCCCTGATCTCACCAACCTCACTCCAATATAGAGGAGATCTACACTTCCGTCCGTACAAGGCCTCGTTAGGTGCCATACCAATTGTCGCTTGATAGTTGTTGTTGTAGGCAAACTCTGCCAACGACAAGTGTTTTTCCCATGTTCCTCCAAAATCCAATGCACAAGCTCGTAGCATGTCTTCCAAGATTTGAATGGTCCTTTCGGATTGCCCGTTAGTTTGAGGATGGTAGGCTATACTGAAGCTCAATTTTGTCCCTATCGCCTCTTGTAACTTTTGCCAAAACCGTGATATAAACCTAGGATCTATGTCAGACACTATGCTCACGGGTACACCATGTAACTTCACAATGTTAGTTATGTACAAATCGACTCGTTTCTTCAAGCTATCCGTCTTATTCATTGCAACAAAATGGGTTCTCTTCGTTAACCGATCCATGATCATCCAAACAGTATCACAACCTCGAGGTGACCTCGGCAATTCCGTCACGAAATCCATTGTTATGTGCTCCCATTTCCATTGTGGAATTTCCAAAGGTTGCAAAAGTCCTATGGGTCTTTGATGTTCTGCCTTAACCCTTTGACATGTCAAACAACGTGACACAAACTCCACAATCTCCCACTTCATATTATTCCACCAATAAAATTGCCTCAAATATCGATACAACTTCGTTCCTTTAGGATGCATTGTATACCTCGTGTTATGAGCCTCTTCAAGTACCTTTCTCTTCAACTCTAGGTCATTCAGTATATAGACTCGGTTTCAAAATCTCCACAATCCATCTTGTTGCTTGAAATCTGGATTGTCTTCTTTTATCTTCTGAAATTGTGGATCTTGTTGTTGAGCTTCCTTGATTTGAGATAGTAATGCTGATTGAATCGTTAGATGAGCATTCACCCCTAACTTCGCCAAGCTTGCCTTCCGGCTCAATGCATCTGCCACCACATTAGCTTTTTCGAGCACATAGTTGATGGTGCAATTGTAGTCCTCCAAGAGTTCCATCCATTTCATTTGCCTCATGTTCAGTTTTTTTTGAGAGAATAAGTATTTTAGGCTCTTGTGGTCGGTAAAAATCTCAAACTTGCTCCCCCATAAATAATGCCTCCATTTCTTCAATGCAAATACTATTGCCGCCAACTCTAGGTCATGAGTGGGATAATTTACCTCATGGGCCTTCAATTTCCGAGAGGCATAAGCAATGACTTGATCATTTTGCATCAAAACACATCCTAATCCCTCATTCGAAGTATCACTGTAGATGATAAACCCTTGACTTCCCTCGGGCAATACTAAGATAGGAGCGGTTGTCAATCTCTTCTTCAACTCTTGGAAGCTATTTTCATACTTATCATCCCATATGAAGCTCACCTTCTTTTGAGTCAATCTTGTAAGGGGTCCTACAATCCTTGAGAAGTCTTTCACGAACCTCCTGTAGTACCCGGCTAACCCAAGGAAACTGCGTACCTCCGTAACATTCTCGGGCTTCGTCCACGTTTGCACTACTTCAATCTTCGAGGGATCCACTGCTATCCCTGTTTGGGAGATTATATGCCCTAAGAAAGCAACTTGTTGAAGCCAAAACTCGCATTTGCTAAACTTGGAATACAACTGATGTTCCCGCAACTTCTGTAACACCAAATGTAGATGTTTTTCATGCTCCTCCTCCATCTTGGAATACATTAAAATATCATCTATGAATATCACCACAAATTAATCCAAGTAAGGCTGGAACACCCTATGCATCAAGTCCATAAAGGTAGCAGGAGCATTCGTTAGTCCAAACTGCATTACAACAAATTCATAATGTCCATACCTTGTCCTAAAAGCTGATTTAAGCACGTCTCCTTTCTTGATACGAAGTTGGTAATAACCTTGCCTCAAATCAAACTTGGAATAAACTTTAGCTCCTTGTAATTGATCAAATAGCTCATCTATCAGTGGCAAGGGATACTTGTTCTTAACAGTCACGTGGTTCAATCCCCGATAGTCAATACATAGCCTCAATGTGCCATCTTTCTTTTTTACGAATAATACTGGGGCTCCCCATGGAGATGAACTAGGTTGAACAAACCCTTTTTCTAGTAATCCCCGCAATTGAATTTTCAACTCTTGCAATTCAATTGGGGCCATCCGATATGGTACCTTTGAGATGGGTTGAGTACTTGGCAATACCTCAATTACAAAATCAATCTCCATCTTTGGTGGTAATCCTGGTAGTTCTTTCAGAAACATATCAACATATTCTTTCACCACTGGCACCTCTACAAGCTTAGCCTGATCAATTGGCTTGTTAATCAAGTAAGCCAAGTATCCACTACACCCCTTTCTCATCAATTTCACAGCCCTGATCGAGGATACAATAGTATTACTTGAAAAATTGCCTCTATCCTTCACCTAAATCACAGGTTGACCCGGTACCTGCAACTTTACAATCTTCGTTCGGCAATCCAATTGGGCATAATTGCGAGCTAACCAATCCATTCCCAATATAACATCATATTTTTGAAATGGAAGTATAATGAGATCAACCAAAAACTCCCGGTCTTTTATTTGAATTTTACATTCTCTACGTCCATATTTAGAAACATGTTTTGTGCCCATGGGATTGCTAACTTCTACATGACATGATAAAAGTCCTACTTGCAACTTAATGCGATGCACACATTGAGGTAAAATAAAGGAATGCGTGGCTCCAGTATCAATAAGCACCTTTACCGGTTGTTGTAAAATTAAAAAAGTACCTTCAACCACTGCTGTAGCCTCTAGAATCTTCTCTTGATCAACATCATACACTCGGGCTTGGACTCTCTGTGCCGGTGCATTCCTAACGGCCTGATTCGAAGCAACTCTATTCTGCCGTTTCAGGCAATCCTTAGCGAAGTGTTGATCACTTCCACACCCCAAATACTTGCCCATTCTTTTCCAACATTGGGCCTCAACATGCCCCTTTTTACCACAATAATTACACACCACATTCTTGGCAATAGTAGCACTACCTGACGAACCACTGGCCAATTGAGTAATGGAAGCATTCGGTTGTGGTCAGGTAGGAGTTGACCTCGTTTGACTTGAAAGTTGACTCTCGACTGAGTATGTTCTCTGGGTTGCTTGTGACAACATTGGCCTCTTACTCACTTGACTCGGTCCCCCACGAGCATCCAATCTCCTCTTCTCAACTCGTGATGCCGAAACAACCATATCGGCATAAGAAGTGAAACAGTGGGATGCAAGAAAATCATGAATTTCAAGCCTTAGCCCCCGAACAAAGTGTTTGATCCTTGCACTTTCTGTTTGGACCAACCTTGGCAAGTACTTGGAGAGTTTGTTGAATCAGGCTTCGTACTGCACTACTGACAAGTTTCTTTGCCTCACAGTCAAGAATTCTTCTTCCTTTCTCTCCCGAACCACCTCTGACATATAGTTTCATTTAAAGAACTCCACAAAGTTAGCCCATGTTGTTGGGGTGCCATTATGTTCCCAATGAGTCTTCTCATTTCTCCACCATTCCGTCGCATCCTCCTCCAACAAGAAAGTTGCAAAAGCCACATTCTTTTCATCATTGTAGTCCATAGCCACATAAATCTTCTCTACCTTGGCAAGCCAAACCTCTGCCTTCTCACTGTCAGGCTCTCCCAAGAACCTAGAAGGTCCATACCCAAGGAATCCTTTTAAGGTATCATCTCCATCACCTCGGTAGTTATTGTTATTGTTGCCACCACTATTGTTATTATTATTGTTGTTGTTAGCTGCGGCTGTAGCCGCTATGGCTGCTGCAGTTGCTGCTTGCTATTCCATAGCTCTACTCATGCGGTCTATCGCAGTTGCCATCATGATAAATATGGCTATCCCGGGGTTGGCTGGGTCAACATTCCCTGTTCGTTGTGCTTCGGCATTTGCTCGGGTGTTACGACCTGCCATCTATAAACATAGCATATGGACCACTTATGGTTATATAATATGCATGCCTTATGATATGAGATTAATGTAAATACATGTGTTAACAATGATCCTACACCTAGGTTACACATAGACAAGAAGCAAATACATCACATTAAACACATAAGCTCACCTAAGCACATAAGTTCCTGAAAGTACTCCGACATATTCTCATCTCAAGTTTCCTATCCACTATCCAGGGGTTCCAAATCTAGCTTATGCCTAGCTAAATAGCTAAGCTGTGATACCACCTAAAGGTGTCACGCCCCGACCCCGACTCGTTGCCAAGACAAGGCCGGAACGTGACTTGATCGGGATAGATAACCTGTACAATCATTAATTCATAACTTAAACATTCATAAATTTGCAAGGAACTTCAAAAGGGGGTGCTCAAAACTGTTGGCACACCACCATCCATAAGCCTATTTCATAATTACGAGGCTTAGTTCAACTAGCATGACATGCCACAAGTCATCCTTGACATCTAGACCTCAAAAGAATAAAACAACAGTACTATCTTCGTCCAACGTTTCGAAGGTTAGTTACATACCCAAATCCAAAAGAATATTACAATACATGTAGTTGTTCAATATTAACATAGATAACAACATCCAAAAATCCAACTATACAAGCAAACATGATCACAACAAGCAGAAGTCCGACTTGTCACACAAGTAAGCCTCGCTCTCAGCTTGAGTCCCTGGCTCAGGCTCGGCCTCACCTGAAAGATTATCATGAAAGGGATGAGCTACACTTAGCTCAGCGAGGGTTAATGGTCTCAGGTGGTTTTTGCAAACATTTCAACATTTGGAAAGGCTTTCTTGAAAACATGATATACTTGAGTACAATTAAGTATAAAAAATAATAAACAAGTAATAACACATCACTCTACCCTCCGAGGTTCTCAAAGGCCCAAGCGAAGGTAGGTTTACCATATATCAAAGGATACAATTATCTTTGCAGTTGCTGTAGACGGCCGGCCTTGAATCAATCTTCATCTTTTTTCTTAACTCCAAACATTAGGTGATATCCGGATAATCACTGGGGACCATGGTAGTTGTGACCGACTGGTAGCCCTATGCTACCCAGGAGTAACGAACGCTACCATGCCCATAATTGTGGTTGCAACCATCGCGCATGCAATCATTATCAAGATAAACAAGATATATGCATCAACTGATAAGGGAGGCAACAAAGTAGGTTACCTCCGATCACATAATCATACAACTGATCTTGAACATATTCCAGTGTCTAAACATGTAAATCGTTACAATATGTTACATTTAGAATTCATACAGTCATGTAGACAGGCAACATTTATAATTCCTTGCATTTAGAACTTATAAGATGAAATGTGGAAGTCAACAAGGAATGTTGTTTCATCATACAAGCGTTTTCAATACTTTTGCACTAGCCTAACTTAGGAGACAAATTATCCTAATTTTCCAAACTTCAATTAATCTGATTTTGGTCTAGAATCGAATATTATCGAATGTAAATAACTCTAGAATCAAACGGAACTCAATTCAGAGTTGAAACGGATGAGATATGGCCTCTGGAAAATCGCTGCGCAAAGTTGTCAAACATTCGGGCGTTGTAGCCTTCATCCAGTCGACTGGAAAAATCAAGTAACGCTCGGATGGGAGTTTTTTGCCGGGCGTTGGGGCTTCTATCCAAGCGACTGGATAGAGGTTGTAACGCCCATATAGCTGACGGAAAATACCCAAATTTCTACCCAAATCACCTATACAACAACCAATCCTTCTACCAACATACAAACAAGTTCAATGAGGTTATTAGGCATCATACAAGGGTTCTAACTCAACCAAAATCACCCCACATCAACAATCAACAATACCCAATAATTCATGTTCAAGCTCCACAACATTACCACCCTCCACAAACTTAATACACCTCTTAACAAGTTCAAATATACATATATAACCACATGTAAGCACCCAATCAAGCTCTAAACACAAGTATAATAATAGACCATGCTTAATGTATCTTGAAAAGCATTTGAAGAACAACCCTCACCTCAATCACAAGTTTGACAAGCAAGGGAGATAAAGGAACACTTGAAAATGTTCAAGAAGACAAGAGTGTGATAAAAATTGGCTTGATCAAACTTCTTTTCTTCCTTCTTCTTCTTCTTTCTTCTTCTTTTCCTCTTTTCTTCTCTCCCTCTCTTCTCCCTCTTTGATCGTGTATGAGTGTGTGTGAGTGTATGTGTGCAGGGACTTTGTGTGTGTTTTGAGTAGGAATGCATAGTAGAAGTAGGTGATCAAATATCTAATGAGTCAAATTACAAGAGTGCCCTCCAACTATGTTGTGTACTACTAGTTTGCCATTTTGGTTGATTTGCAACTAATTAGTTACTACTCTTGACGTATTTGAAGTACAATTAATGCCTACGACACTTGAAACTCCATAATGCACGAAATTGGACATTTTGGCACGCAAAACGATGAATATGTACGTTGAATGTTATTAAGGCATATTAATTGATGTTAATGCACATGAAATGATACAAATGCATCATAATTAATGTCAATGCATATGAAATAATATGAATGCATTATAATTAATATAATTATATATAGACTCTCGTGCCGGGTTTTACAATAGTCGTGCAATTACCGGCAAGCCTTGTGCTGCCCAGCACGACAAGATGCTACCATCGCTCAAGGTTTGTAACCATTCGTATCGTTTACATACATGCATGCACATATAACACATAGCTTGCATTCGCATTCACATCACAACACATCTCATTTAATCACGTTTCACGTACTTATGACAAAAGAAAGAAACAACAAATGAGGTTTCCTCGCGATCACATTAAGCGTTTAGTACCGCATTTAGTAGAAAGTATAGTAGGTTATCTTACCAAAACAATGTAAGGAAAAATAACCACATTAGGAAGCAAAAGGCTCATCCGGTCAAGACATGTTAATCCGCAAAGCAAGCAAGCATAAACAAGTAAAGATAGGTAAATAACGCAATAGTCCAACTTAATCAATTTGGTTACCTATCCTCCCAACCTCCAAATAATCTGATTTTGGTATATAATTAAATTTCTTCGAACGTAGATAAATCTAGAATCAAACGGAGCTCAATTCGGAGTTGAATTGAGTGAGATATGCCCTTTTGAAAATTATTGCGCAAAGCTGAAAAGAAAACCCATTCGTTCGACATAGCCCTCATCCTGGCGACCGGATCGAACCTGACTCGCTCGACAGAGAGTGCCTATCCGGTCGACATAGCCTACATCCGGGTGACTGGATCCGACCTATATCGCTCGGATCCAACCTAAAACACATGAATTTCATGATTTTTGCACCAAACTCTTGATTTTCATGCAAGGCTTGCTACATATACATTTCCTACACTTCACCTAGCTCAAGAACACATACAAGAACACCAAGCTAGCAACATATAACTACCAATGACCATGTCACTCATCTTCAAAACAACAAATAAACTCAAGAACACATAAATGGCTCATCAACTTCATTTTTCTCATAGATTCAACTACAACAAGCATCAAGAATACATGCTCTAGCATTAACATCACCAAATAAGCACAAACATGCAAGAACATGAAATTTTCTCACCTTAGAAATGTTGAACAAAGAGAAACTAATCCGATAGAAAGCTAGAGCACACTTAGGAAAGATCAAATCCACAAGCTTGGCCTTTGACCTCAAACCACCTCAAACAAGCTTAAAATACAAGAAATGACTATTTGAAAACCCTAGGGGTGGAGCAGCTGAAGAGGGCTTGGATTTGTGCAATTTTGATTATTTATTTGCTATTTATAATATTAGCTAGATGGTCAAAGGAAGGGTCAAACAACCTAGGTGAAAAATGACTAAATTGCCTAGCTATTTCCATCCTTATTACTAAAATACCCTTGATGAAACCCTAAAAATACAAATGACTAGAAACTCTTCATATTTTGCTCATATGACCCTTATACCCTTTCTAGAAGATTGGTTAATGTGAAAAGACTATTTTACCCCTCTAGCAATTTATGGGTGAAATAAGCTCAAAATCATGCAGAATGTAAATTTGAATGCACAAATAAGTTCAAGTAGTAGAATGAGCAATTTAAATGTATGTGATACAAGTTGGGATCTCACATCCTCCCCTTCTTAGAATAATTGCGTCCTCGCAATTCTTACTCCTCTGAACTATAATGAATACTATTACCCAACCTGAACCGGACTCTCTTGAGAGACCTTTTCAAAACTCGAATGATGCCACCAAACTTCGGCCATCGAAATCTTCCTAGAATGTAGCTCTTGATCTTTCTGATCCCAAAATATGATTAGGCCGCTCCTCATAAGTCAAATTTCCACCAAGTTGAGACGACTCTACTTGAGGATCATGAGAAGAATTTGGATGATACACCTCCGCATAAATATATGATAGACATCAAAACTCTGAAAAGATTCAGCAATAAACCCATAGACGAACCAACTTGCCTATTTTGTAAATAGAAACCTACCAATCACAGAACTCCGACTCTAGAACAATACTCTGTTGAGGAATCACTCAACCCAGAAAAATGCTTGCTATATCTGAATTCAAACTTACAAAGTTGGCACCCAATAAATACTATTGGAGCTTCTGCAAGCTAGATAGAAATATTACCCACATTCGGTTTAATCTTGAAATAAATAAGAATACCAACAAATGAAAATACCCTCTAATGAGAATACCACCAACGGAGATTACCGTCAAATGAGAATATTAAGAATGGAGAACACCATCAACATGAATGCTTTCAAATAACCATTACTACGGCATACCGAATAAAAGTTCCACCAAGATTACTCGAAGAAGAATACTCAAGTAGAAATCCCAAAGAAAATACCGAATAACGATCCTTGATAAGAATACAGCTGAAGAATACCAAGTACAACTTCAAGTGAGAATACCCGAATACCAAAGGTCAAATACTGATACGGTCACTTATACACAAATACTGAATACGAAAGGAAAATACTGATAAGAAATGCTGAATACCAAATGAGTGTCTCAATAAGAACACCAATTGAAAGTAAACATTAAGAATCCCGAATAAGAATACTGCCGAGGAATACCGAAGGCTAAAAGTCGAATACCAGTCATGAACATCAGAATAATGCCAAATAAGAATTCCCAAGTAAGGAAGCCAAATAAAGGCTCCAACAAGAATACTATAGAAGAGCGCTGAAGAAAAACCCCAAATGAAGAACACCAAAAGAATACCAATTTAGACTACTGAGTAAGGGTTCTAATAGCCTTACATTGTTGTAGAGTGCTAACTTCGTTCATCCCAAATAACACAAGTGCTATATGATACTTCGCCAGCCAAACATGCTCAAAATAATCCCAGAATCTCTAACAGGAAGTAGGCTGAAGTCACAGTGATTCTCAATCCTTAATCGAGATTTCTCATGAATGTACATTTACTACATACCAATTTCCCAAGTTATAAGATAGCCTAACAACTTGTATACTAACACGTTGCACTCAAGGAGTTTGACATAAGAATGCACAACACCGAGGCCAACAATACTTTAACCAACTGGTTTAAAATCGGAATCTACCTTCAACCGTGGTTGCTGCCTCGAGGCAAATCCTGTTGATCAGTAGTACAAGTTCTGGTCGGTTCACATTATGCAAGTATAACTCCTACCGGCCTATTCCAGGTACCTTTGTATCTAGGCTGGAACCTCGGGCAAGCTCTCACCCGATGTTGGTCACTCCCACATCTAGTGCATCTCCCTAACTTCCTCCAGTAATGAGACTCAAGATGGCCTCTGCGCTTACAGAAGGCACAAGATGGAGTTGAAGTAGTAGTACCATTACCCTACTGTGGTCTTACAACAATCGACCTAATTTGCCTTTGAAGCTGGCTCCGCCCTGCTCTTTCTTCATCCTTCGTTTCCTCGACTCTTAATGCAGCGAAAAGAGTTTCACCTTAAGTGAAAAATTGAAAAGAAGCCAAGTTGTTATGGATTTCTGGCTTCAGCCCTCGAATAAATCTCTGGATCCTCTTTTCAATGGTTTAAACCATTCTTGAAGCATAATGTCACAATTGAGTAAACCCGGTTTCATACTGTGCAACTGATAAATCTCCTTGCTTAAAAGTCATGATTTCATTCCTCCGAAGTCTTCCCTTGATTCCAAGAGTTCTTGTAGCCATCTTTCTTCACCAAAGAACCACTCATGATATGGCATGTATGTAATTAAACGACATGAAAAACAAGTATAATATAATGCACAAGTTAAGACATAGAAAGCAAATATATCATAGTTAGTACATAGAAAACAAATATATCATAACGAACACTTATCACATAATTTATGTTGATCACATAAGACACATTGATCACATTGGGTTCTTTTAACACATAATAAACATGTTACACATAGTCCACTTAACACACTTCGTATGCATTCGCTCAAGGGTTGCTACCCGACTGACCAAAGATGCTATCCCGGCTTATAAGCTATCTAAGCTCTGATACCAAAATGTGACGCCCCGATTTCTAGCGAAACCAAGAACCGCTAAAACAACCCAATCCAAACCCGAGGCACAAATACGAGGGAAAACGGATAGAGTTTCCCCTGCACTTAGGTCAACAAACACCTGCTCAAACCACTCAACATCCAAGCATTCACAATAATAAAAGCATAGTAGGCTCGACATAACATCAACTCTTTAACATTACAACCCAACATTTCTCATTACAAAGTATGACTAATGTGATCATTACATATATCTCTACTTTGGTTCTTATACCTGTTACATTCTCTTGACAAAATCATAAACTAACACATAAGTCATACTTTATACTTCTCTTGCACATAGCCAAGTCCTCGAGTTCACCTGTAGTATGTAAAAACGAGGATGAGCTAAATAGGCTCAGTGAGGAACGACTCGATGTTTTGAAAACCTTGACCTGAAACTCTTTCGCACATTGGATAACATTTCATATAGATAATCAAGTATTTCACACCCATATAAACACTTTGAGTACTCAAGTTAACTTACACATTGTGAAACACTAGCTTACATGAAGAAACACGTACGCATTCATTCACGAGATATATCGCTTTGACACATAAAGGAAAAGGATACAATACCACTTGTTTGTTGCTCGAAGCCTCGCTATCACGAACAAGTGACATAAAACACTTAAACACTAGCCGGTATCCAACCTTGTTACTCCCACTTGTGTACTTCGGAAGTAGACGGTGCTACGACCCAAACTCGAAATGATATATGAAAGGAGGATCGGTTCTCGGAAACGTGTAATTCACAACATAAAAGAGTTAAAGCGGAAGTGTTGAGCATTTTTAAAATTTTCAACATTAACTTTTGTAATTACATGCATTTCCAAAGTAAAGTCCATGGTAATCAACATGAAACATATAATATATCAAATATACTATAAAGTAAACGAGAGGTAAAACGGTATACCTCCCGTTTATAGCCGAGTGAAGGTGGAACCACGACGGAGATTCTACAGCGTGGACAAGCCTTCTTCACACAAGCAATGAATCTAGATCAAAATACACAAGCATCCAACAGTTATTACTACAAACTAAGTTAATGTGCAAGATACTTAGTAGTAGAAATAAGCTTGTATATAATCATAAAGCAAAAAGAATAACACTTATCTTTTTTCGTGCTTTGGCCGAGAGCATCAAGGAAGAAGATATAGTTCTCATCTAGTAGATAGTGTGGACTAGCTTCCTTCACAAGTGTAAAGGTCATAGATCGAAACACACGAGTATCCAATGACAAACAACACCAACCAAGTATATGTGATAGCTTCTCGGTGATAGATCTAAGCTTGTATAAAGTTAGAAAAAGAAAAGAAAATTTTCTCCTATTAATCTCTACCATGGCCGAAATTACCATGGGAGAAGATGAAGAGTTTTCCTTGTGTTGGCTGAAAAAAAGACTTAGACAATGAAGAGAAGTTGGCCTTTATATAGAGTCTTATGGTGTGTAGGCATGTAACAAGTGGCATGTTATGTCTTCTCAAGACATCATCTTTTTGCCAAGTGTCAAACATGCATATATATTCATGCGAACTTGTTCTTTGTCTTTTAGTGTTTGTCTTTTAGTGCAACTTGTTGTTTGTCTTCTAGTGTTTTTGTCTTTTAGTGCAAGTTGTTGATTGTCTTTTAGCGAAGACAAACATTAATTAATTCTAAACCCCTTTAGAATAATTAATTGAAGATTGACACCTCAATCTATTTGCACTTAGACTCCAACACTTTTAGTATTTGCACTTAGACCCCAACACTTTTGAAAATTACGATTTTGGCCCACTTAACCGGTAATGTCCAAAATCACACCGTTAACACTTTAACGTGTTTCCAACTCAGTATTTGCACTTTGATCCCAATACTTTTAGTACTTGTACTTTGGCCCCAATACTTTCAGTATTTGCACTTTTGGCCCTCTTAACTATTAACGTCCAAAATAAACAGCGTTAACTCTTTAATGTGTTTCTAACTTAATATCAAGCTCGTTAATTGTCTTATTCTTGATGCTCTTGTTGTGTGTGACTTTCTAGATTCATAACCATATAGCGATGAGGGACTATTAAATGCTTTTAATCTATTCTGAGAATGTCTCCGTCATTCTCCGGAATACCCTCATGTTCAAGAGTTACGTCTAGCAACATACGCGCATCATGACAATTTATACGGTAATGAAGTCCAACTTTTATGAATCTATTTATAGTCGCGAATTAGCGTGCAGTTCGATCTTTCCATTAAATATGTCCCGATCGTTGTGGGGACCATGATATGATTAAGTCCACTAAACGATTCTATGCATAGATCTATTCGGGTAAATGAGAGATGACACCTATGGAACCCTTTTCATCATTCCATTTGTTATGTGCCCCGGCCGATGACTTCCTCATTCAATCGAAATAAGATCGCATAGGACATCGCCTCATGTCAGAGGTTAACGGATCCTATCTTGACAATTGCCTGTCAGTTCATACCACAAAACTAAAACGCGAAAGGTCGTAACCCATCTATTGGAAGACGGGTATTGTCCAGACACAGTATTTAGCCCCTGATATAACCGGTAGCCGTAATTTCTCAAGTTAAAGGATTAATTTGCACAATTCGCAACGAATAACAAACTATTAATCCAAAGTCATGTAGTTTGTTATTCTGGTCATATTCAGTGATTCGTTCAACTAACAATCACCCATATGTAAGTCAGTCGTATCCCTATGTTGTTATGGCACAAGGCTCACCATCCTTTATCATTAACATCTCTATGTTAATCAAAGGTAACTTACATATGATAGCCCGTATTTGATTATTCTAGTCCCGGTCGAATAATCTGAGGGCTATGAATCATTTTGAATGTTTATCATATTGAAGAAATATGCCAACGTATTCTAAACTCTTTTAGAATATATTTCTTCTCCGAAAAATATTAAATACACATTCATATAATAGGAATGGTGGAGAATATGAACGTCACAAACAAGTCAATATGTAAACAAACATACATACGTAAATGCCATTAGGTATAAGTTAATGCCAATATACCCCCAAAATAGGTCATCTAACTATATAGCATTAGGGCATATCTCCAACAATCTCCCACTTGCACTAATGCTATGATATATGTATATATATATATATATATATATATATATATATATATATATATATATATATATATATATGTATATGTATATATATATATGTATATGTATATGTATATATATATGTATATGTATATGTATGTATATGTATATATATATATATATATATATATATATATATATGTATGTATATATATGTATATGTATGCGCAACAGACAATGATATCACATATCAATCTTCACAAGATGTGGACCTAGCTATGACAAATTCATGGCTAAGGTAAGTGGGTTAGCTACATCAAAAGATATTGCCATTTTTCCGCAATGAAATATCACAGTATTGTTATAGGCTACAGATACAATATATGAAGATGGAAACACCTTTCCAAATGTTTGGACATACTGTGAGACCTTGGTTCCTTAGCTTGTGCAATAGCTCCATTATAGTCGTAACGCAAAAGCATTGCAACTAAATGATAAGAACCATTATCAACTTGTATGATCACCTTGATCCAAACAAATTCTTTTGTAATATCAAATATTGCAAAAGATGTAATATACATAATGGGACATACAGTTCATTCAGAACCTTTCTAACTAATTGTGGTCCATGAACCCCGAAATAGACATTCTATTATTGGTTTCAGATCAAAATCTAAACTAATAAATCCGTCACCACGGATTTTACCTTCTCTATAGAATACATTTTAAGTGCTTTAGAAGTACTTTAAATATATGCAAGTATTATCCAACATTCTCAATTAGGATAGGATTGACATTCACTTGTAACACTTTACAGTTTGCGCAATGTCAAACGTTGTACTTAGCAACTTATGAAGTCATCTATTACTCAAGCATATGATGATTTCATCCCAAGCTTGCTATGCTGCTAGAGGTTCTCGAAAATCATTCGTCGGAGATGGATTCATTGTCTCAAGGACAATAATTCCTTTCTTTGATTTCTTTTCGAAAAACCATCTTGAACACCTTCAAGATCACTCTAGGTACAATCTTTGGAATATGTTAAGTAATCTCCCGTACTATCATCATAGCTACGAATTCCCGAGATACTAATAACATCTTCCAAGTATGGAAAACATTTAATGTGACTAGACTTTGATTGACATCACATCATTTATATCATATGATAGACAAGTCATCAACATACAGATTAGGAATAGTGGTTGCGCTCCCACTAACTCTGATGCAAACACAAGATTCATCCAAGTAATTATTATCTCAAAGACACAAACCACTTTTGTGCATCCAATAGAAGATATCCCCATATCCTTCAAAGGATTAGATACATTACTAGATCTGCAAAGATCTTGTATGATGACATTTCAGACCGAATTGAATAGATATAATATTTAGGTTTAGGTATTTTGTGGCTTAGAGGACACTTCCTCAATTTCTATTTAGTTAGAATGTATCAATCTTCTTGAACAAAAACTTTTCCTTCAAGAATGATCACAATCTAACAGATCAATACAACTTGATCATAAAATAGAAATTATATCTTATAAGACAAGGATATAGCACAAAATTACCTTTTAACCCCAAGTTCCTACTTGTCCATTAAAAACTTTTCAATAAAAGTAGGACAATCCAAGTATTACCTCCATTAATATTTGATTGCTATTCAACTCTTATCACATATAAAGTTATAGCAATGGTAGGAATCAAGATCTATTCAATAGAATAAAATAAGGAAAGTACAACCCACAAGTAAATAGTATGATTAGTCCAACTAATCAACTTTTGCACAAAATATAATTTCTTCACTAAGAAATTCCTGTTTAACTGTGGTACATCGGGTGTTGTTAATTACGATACTATACCGAAGAATTGAGATATTTATCCAAATAGTACTCAAGTATTTTAGAATCATGATCACATCATAATGCAATAATACCTTTTTCTTATATGGTTTATCTACTTTAGTCTAATGCTCTTTGAATCATTCAAAAGACTTTAGACATGTTCTTCAACAAGAACACATAACCTTACTATGACAATCATTAGTGAGGTTATATAAAGGAGAGATCACAGTTGAAGCTTATTCATAAAAAGCTTGTACATCACAATGTACTAATCCAAACAATTTATTATTTTTAACCCTTTATCAAACAAAGGGTGACTTGGTTACCTTCCCAAAATAAGATGTATAAGTCGATCTGAAAACTAACTTACTCAACTTCTTAATATTGGAACTAACTAAGTCATAAAGAAACTGCAATTGTCTTGGATTACAAACTTTATCTCAAAATATATTCAGTATGTGGTTAATCACTTAACAAAAGGTTTGTCTTTAACTAATGCAACAACAATTGTTTCATTTACTAACACTGAAACCATTCCACGCTTCCAAAGCATACTTTGATTAAGATTCTTTCAAATGCACATACACTTATGTCACAAAAGAATCAAAAGTAATAACAACCATTAACAAAGGAGATTTACCATTCACTATAGCTTCATAGCCTTGTCATTCAAGCTATAAGGATATATTGAATAAATCCTATTTTTAATGTCCGATTTCTCAGTTATGTAAACACTTTTACATATGCCTTTACAATCCTTAATTATCCTTTAGATTATGCTCCCACTGGCTTAATAGAAAACATCTAATTCACGTCTTTCTTCTTTGCAATACGGATAATCAAAGATGAAACATGATTAACTTCCTATATTATACCAATGAAATATACTTACCACACAACTCTTTGTAGGTTTAGAATCATATTCCTTTTATATCTTGTATACTATTATACAATCAAAAGAATATAACTAGCATATTAAAGTTGTTTTACTTATCAACCATAAGTATCACACACTTTCCTTTTGATGTATTATCAAGAAGGAAACTTAAGAGCATACTAATCTAATCATATGATTAAGTTTCTAAGAACTATTCTTAGACAACATTTAATCAACAAAGTTTGGTCTGATTCATGTGATATAAGTATAGAATATTAAGATAAAAACGGGTTCATACATGTAGCCATAAACATGCGGAAAAATAAGATTACTAGTTGACTTTAACTCGTTTAATCATTTGACTTGGTCTTTAATCAAATGATAGCTCCCACTAATTTTATCGAATCTCAAACTCCCAAAATGAGAAACACGAATTTTGTTAGAATCCGGTAGTGGGTGACCAAATTCTCTTAATCATTTGTATCCCTCAAACCTTTATGGTTATAATTGGAATATAAATATTAAGAGTCAACAACACTTTGTTATCTATTTCACAAAATAGGTTATGGTCATTTCCAGTCCCTAAATTACTCGGTCTCAAACCTTTGTGGTTATAATTGACTAAGCGATTTAGTTAGATCTGACCCGCCATCTCACAATTATCCCACAAATTGAATCAATAACTTCAAGCCTTTGTGGCTAGGCCGTTAGATTTTGGCAGACAACCACATCACTATGTTTTACTAGCGACTTAATTAAACTTATTACGAATCATATCCCTCTACCTTTGGGTAAGACTGGATATGATCGCTTTGGGTTCATTAAGTCCTAGGATGGCGGAGGACTACAGATCTAATATTAGTTTGCACATAGGGAGTTTTGTTTGTTAAGGTCTCACTTTGCACATTAGTTTATTTATAAGCGAATATCACATATTAGCAAACGAATAAACACATATGCAAGAATCATACACTATGATCTCATCATGCACACAAGGCTATTTATAGGCTATTATTTCGTAAAGAAAATAACATAGCATGCATGCAAGCAACACAAACGAATGGTGGATCATGGACTTGGACTTAGAATAAGGAAAAGAAGATTATCCTAAAGCACATCTAATGCCTTCAAGATCTTCTTCTTCCTTGGAATCTCCAAAGCCCTTTCAACCCCTTGGATGTCTTAATTGGTCTTCTTGTACTTCGTCTTGAAAGATTACATATAGTCCTCACTACATAATTCTCTCAAAAACAAGAAAGTAAAATGAGACTTATGTCTCAATTACAAACCATTCAAATACCAAGTCTGTGATCTAGTTCACCATTCAACCAACCATTCATACTCATAAAGCCAAGATCATGCATATCCAATATACAATCTAAGTCAAACAAGCAAGCTAGCACATATATCTTATGCCTCACATACAAAAGACAACACAACCATCTAATCTTTAACATCCATTAGCAACACATTGCCAATCTGTATGTAAACCAATAGATTCCGTGATCATAACACCTTATAACATAAATGCAAGTTAAGATCAATTAATCGTGGCAAGTACAACAACTTTTCAACCTCTACAATCCCAAGAAGACTCTCGGCCATGGCAAGGGAAAAAGTACTCTACATTTATGTTCCATGTTCCATCATATACGGTTTACATTACACATGGAGCAACACATTCTTCAAAAACCAACCTCAAAGCCAAAAAGAAACGACTAAGGCTAGAAGAAAAGGCTCTACTCACATGTTCCATGTTTCATCGTATACGACGTACAATACACATGAAGTGGCACGTTTTTCAACCATCCAAATGCCTAGTGTCTCTCGTCCATGGCAAGGGAAAAATATTCTACTTGCTCGTTTCTCGAACCATCATAGACAATCATAGATCTTTATATGCATATGGTTAGAATCATGAGACAAGGCCATTTTACATACTTTAAAGATTAGATCCACGGCTATACATGTGATTTCATGGACTTTAGAAACCGTGGCTCTGATACCACTTGAAAAGGAGGATCGGTTCTCGGAACCGTGTGATTCACAACATAAAAGAGTTAAAGCGGAAGTGTTGAGAATTTTTAAAATTTTCAACATTAACTTTTGTAATCACATGCATTTCCAAAGTAAAGTCCATGGTAATTAACATGCAACATATAATATATCAAATATACTATAAAGTAAACGAGAGGTAAAACGGTATACCTCCCGTTTATAGCCGAATGAAGGTGGAACCACGACAGAGATGCTACGACATGGACAAGCCTTCTTCACACATACAACGGCTCTAGATCAAAATACACAAGCATCCAACATTTATTACTACAAACTAAGTTAATGTGCAAGATACTTAGTAGTAGAAATAAGCTTGTATATAATCATAAAGCAAAAAGAATAACACTTATCTTTTTTCTTGCTTTGACCGAGAGCATCAAGGAAGAAGATATGGTTCTTATCTCGTAGATAGCGTGGACTAGCTTCCTTCACAAGTGTAAAGGTCATAGATCGAAACACACGAGCATCCAATGACAAACAACACCAACCAAGTATATGTGATAGCTTCTCGGTAATAGATCTAAGCTTGTATAAAGTTAGAAAAGCAAAAGAAAATTTTCTCCTATTAATCTCTACCATGGCCGAAATTACCAAGGGAAAAGATGAAGAGTTTTCCTTGTGTTGTTGCTTGAGTTGGCCGAAAAAAAGACTTAGACAATGAAGAGAAGTTGGCCTTTATATAGAGTCTTGTGGTGTGTAGGCATGTGACAAGTGGCATGTTATGTCTTCTCAAGATATCATCTTTTTGCCAAGTGTCAAACATGCATATATATTCATGCCAACTTGTTCTTCGTCTTTTAGTACAACTTGTTGCTTGTCTTTTAGTGTTTGTCTTTTAGTGTAACTTGTTGTTTGTCTTCTAGTATTTTTGTCTTTTAGTACAAGTTGTTGTTTGTCTTTTAGTGAAGACAAACATTAATTAATTATAAACCCCTTAAGAATAATTAATTAAAGATTGACCCCTCAATCTATTTGCACTTAGACCCCAACACTTTCGAAAATTATAATTTTGGCCCACTTAACCGATAATATCCAAAATCACACCGTTAACACTTTAACATGTTTCCAACTCAGTATTTGCACTTTGACCCCAATACTTTCAGTATTTATACTTTGGCCCCAATACTTTCAGTATTTGTACTTTTGGCCTGCTTAACTATTAACGTCCAAAATAAACAACGTTAACTCTTTAATGTGTTTCTAACTTAATATCAAGCTCGTTAATTCCCTTATTCTTGATGCTTTTTTTGTGTGTGACTTTCTAGATTCATAACCGTACAGCGATGAGGGACTATTAAACGCTTTTAATCTATTCCGAGAATGTCTCTGTCATTCTCCGGAATACCCTCATGTTCAAGAGTTACGTCTAGCAACATACGCGCATCATGACAATTTATACGGTAATGAAGTCCAACTTTTATGAATCTATTTATAGTCGCGAATTAGCGTGCAGTCCGATCCTTCCATTAAATATGTCCCGATCATTGTAGGAACCATGATACGATTAAGTCCACTAAATGATTCTATGCATAGATCTATTCGGGTAAATGAAAGATGACACCTATGAAACCCTTTCCATCATTCCATCTGTTATGTGCCCCGGCCGAGGACTTCCTCATTCAACCGAAATAAGATCGCATAGGACATCGCCTCACATCGGAGGTTAACGGATCCTATCTTGACAATTACCTGTCAGTTTATACCACAAAACTAAAACGTGAAAGGCCGTAACCCACCTATTGGAAGACAGGTATTGTCCAGACACAGTATTTAGCCCCTGATATAACCGGTAGCCGTAATTTCTCAAGTCAAAGGATTAATTTGCACAATTCGCAACGAATAACAAACTATTAATCCAAAGTCATGTAGTTTGTTATTCTGGTCACATTCAGTGATTCGTTCAACTAACAATCACCCATATGTAAGTCAGTCGCATCCCTATGTTGTTATGGCACAAGGCTCACCATCCTTTATCATTAACATCTCTATGTTAATCAAAGGTAACTTACATATGATAGCCCATATTTGATTATTCTAGTCCCGGTCGAATAATTTGAGGGCTGTGAATCATTTTGAATGTTTATCATATTGAAGAAATATGCCAACGTATTCTAAACTCTTTTAGAATATATTTCTTCTCTGAAAAACATTAAGGACACATTCATATAATAGGAATGACGGAGAATATGAATGTCACAAACAAGTCAATATGTAAACAAACATATAGACGTAAATGCCATTAGGTACAAGTTAATGCAAATATACCCCCAAAATAGGTCATCTAATTATATAGCATTAGGGCATATCTCCAACAATATACGCAGATCATACGACAAGGGAATTGCGCATGGTAGTCGTGCAATTGCCGGCAAGCCCTGTGCCGCTCAGCACGACACGATGCTACCATCGTTCAAGGTCTGCAACCTTTTGTATCGTTTACACACATGCATGCACATATAACACATAATTCGCATTTGTATTCACATCGAAACACATCTCATTTAATCCCATTTCATGTACTTATGACAAAAAAGAGAAACAACAAATGAGGTTTCCTCATGATCACATTAAGCATTTAACACCGCATTCAGTAGAAAGTATAATAGGTTATCCTACCAAAACAATGTTAGGGAAAATAACCACATTATGAAGCAAAAGACTCATATGGTCAAGACATCTTAATCCGTAAAGCAAGCAAGCATAAACAAGTAAAGATAGGTGAATAACACAATGGTCCAACTTTATCAATTCGGTTACCTATCCTCCCGACCTCCAAATAATCTAATTTTGGTATAGAATTAAATCTCTTCGAAAGTAGATAACTCTAGAATCAAACAGAGCTCAATTCGGAGTTGAATTGAGTAAGATATGCCATTTTGACAATTATTGCGCAAAGCTGAAAAGAAAACCCATCCAGTCGACATAGCCCTCATCCGGGCGACCGGATCCAACCCGACAGAAAGTGCCTATCCGGTCGACATAGCCTACATCTGGGCGACCGGATCCGACCTATATCGCCTGGATCCAACCTAAAACACACGAATTTCATGATTTTTGTACCAAACTCTTGATTTTCATGCAAGGCTAGCTACATATACATTTCCTACATTTCACCTAGCTCAAGAACACTAAGCTAGCAACATATAACTACCAATGACCATATCACTCATCTTAAAAACAACAAATAAACTCAAGAACACATAAATGGCTCATCTAACTCTATTTTTCTCATAGATTCAACTACAACAAGCATCAAGAACACATGCTCTAGCATTAACATCACCAAATAAGCACAAACATGCAAGAACATGAAATTTTCTCACCTTAGAAATGTTGAACAAAGAGAAACTAATCCGATAGAAAGCTAGAGCACACTTAGGAAAGAACAAATCCACAAGCTTGGCCTTTGATTCCACCTCAAACCACCTCAAACAAGCTTAAAATACAAGAAATGACTATTTGAAAACCCTAGGGGTGGAGCAGCTGAAGAAGGCTTGGATTTGTGCAATTTTGATAATTTATTTGTTATTTATAATATTAGCTAGATAGTCAAAGGAAGGGTCAAACAACCTAGGTGAAAAATGACTAAATTGTCTAGCTATTTTCATCCTTATTACTAAAATACGCTTGACGAAACCCTAAAAATACAAATGACTAGAAACTCTTCATATTTTGCTCATATGACCCTTATACCCTTTCTAGAAGATTGGTTAATGTGAAAAGACTATTTTACCCCTCTACCAATTTATGGGTGAAATAAGCTCAAAATCATGCAGAATGTAAATTTGAATGCACAAATAAGTTCAAGTAGGAAAATGAGCAATTTAAATGTATGTGATGCAAGTTGGGGTCTCACAACTTTCACCACTTTATGCATGTCACTTTCCTCGAGATTACCCCGTTCTTCTCTACTCCTTCTTCGTTCTTAGAACAACCTCTTGAGAAGTTATCTACTTCGGATCCTCCTTGACTCCCACGCCCTATTCTTCTACTTGACATATCTCCACCTACCACTAAACTACCACTTAGCACTAGTGACTTTTTATCACCTGTTTTATCTCCAGTCCCATTACAGGTCTACTCTCGACCTCCTCATGCTCCAACTCCACTGCCAGATTCTTCTTCGGATTCAAGTAACCCTACTTCTCCCTTGGTACCTGAACCTATCCCCCTCGTTACCCTACTTGTGAACGACGCCCTCCTTCTTGTTACTTGCTTTCGAGTAGTACTAATCATCCTATTGCCAAGTTTGTGTCTTTTTAGGGTCTCTCCGATCAATATAAATCTTTCCTTGGCTAGGTTGATTCAGTTTCTATTCCTCGCTCCGTTCATGAGGCTCTTCAGAATCTTTTATGGGTGGCTGCTACGAAAATAGAAATAGATTCCCTATAGTAGAATCAGATGTGGGAGCTGGTTGATCTTCCAGTTGGTGAACAAACAGTTGGGTGTAAATGGGTATTTAGTGTGAAGTACCTTGCAGACGGCACCATCGATCGATATAAGGCCCGACTTGTGGCTAAAGGATTTACTTAGGTACCAGGCAAAGATTTTGGTGCAACATGTGCCCCTGTTGCCAAATTAACTACTGTCCAGCTCCTTATTTCTTTGGCCGCTTCTTATTCTTAGCCTCTTCACCAATTGGATCCCAAGAATGCCTTCCTTAATGGCGACTTGTCTGAGACAATCTACATGGATCCTCTACTAGGTTTTCGGGCTCAGGGGGAGTATTCAGGGAAAGTATGTCGCCTTTGTAAATCCTTCTACGAGTTTAAACAGTCCTCTTGAGCTTGGTTTAGTTGTTTTAGTGAGGTGGTCCTTACTATGGGGTTTATTCGGTGTCATTCAGATCATACATGCTTCATTTGTCGCCATCCTTAAGGTAGGTGCATCATTATCTCAGTATATATGGATGATATTATCATTACTAGAGATGACACTACAGGTCTAGTTCAAGTGAAATGTGACCTTGGGAGGTCTAGTTCAAGTGAAACGTGACCTTGGGACGATCTTTGGCATTAAGGATTTAGGCATGCTACGATACTTTCTTGGTATTGAGGTGGCTCAAAATCACCAGGGTATATCTTTATCCCAGCTAAAATATGCATTAGATCTCCTTCAAGATACGGGTATGCTTGGTTGTCGACCTGCCTCCACTCCTATGGATCCCAATCTTAAGTTGACAACAGAATCAGGGGAATTATTAACTGAGCCATCAGTATATCAGAGACTTGTGGGCTGACTTATCTACTTAACTAATACAAGGTCAGACCTTACATATGTAGTGAGTGTTGTAAGCCAGTTTATGCATGCACCTCGCACATCTCATTTGGATACAGTCTATCACATCCTTCAATATCTTAAAACTTGTCCTGGTCTTGGTATCTTCTACACAATGGGTATAAAGAAGGGATTATCATGTTACACTGATGCTGATTATGCAGGGTCAAAAGGTGATAAGCATTCTACCTAGGGGATGTGCACCTTCCGTAGAAATCATCTTATCTCATGGAAAAGTAAGAAGCAAGTTGTTGTCTCACGATCTTCCGCAGAAGCCGAGTACTGTGCTATGACTCATGGAATATGTGAACTTCTTTGGTTATGCTCTCTCATGACTAAGTTGGGGCTTCCTGTAACTGACTCGTTTACCTTGTTATGTGATAATAAATCTGCCATTATGTTGTCCTCTGACTTAGTTCTTTATGAGAGGACAAAACACATTGAGGTTGACATCTATTTCATTCGAGAGAAAGTTCGCTCAGGAGTTATTACACCTTGCTTTGTTATATCATCAGAGCAGGCTATTGATATGTTCATCAAGTCAATTGGACTATCACTTCTCTAATCATCTCTTGTCAAGCTTGGGCTCGTCTATATCTTTGCCCTAACTTGAGGGGGAGTGTTAAAATAGCATTGTTAACTATTGCATAGTTTAGGAAACGTTGACTTTTTCTAATTAGTTAGACTGATTGTCAAGAGAAATTAGCTCCATTTTCTTCTTTAAATTCCTTTGTATGGCTATATAATCATGTATATACAAGCAACAAAGTATCAATAACATTTTATGTTTTTCAGCCTTATATTCTTTTAGTTCAAAAGAAATGTTGCTACAACATATGAAACAATCCATATCTAATGAAACATTCCTGTTTGTCTTAGATGATGTGTGGAATGTGGACAGGAAAAAATGGGAACAACTCAGAAACTATCTTGAGTTTGGAAATGTTGGAAGCCGAGTTTTAGTGACAACAAAGAGTGAGAAGGTTGTGAGAGTGATGGGAACAAGTACCATTTACTTGCATTGTTTTAGCCAACTATCCGAGTCAGCTTGTTGGTCATTGTTTAATCAAATGGCATTTGCTGAAAAAAGGGGGAGGGACTATGAGATGCTAAGGGGTATCAACAGAGATATAGTCCAAAAGTGCAAGGGCTTGCCACTCACTATAAGGATATTAGGCAATTTGTTACATTTTAAAAACACCGTTGAAGAGTGGCAACATGTTTTGGATAGTGAAATATAGCAATTGGAGGAAGTGGAAGTAGAGCTTTTCCCTCATCTATATTTAAGTTATAATGAATTGTCTTTGTCTGTGAAGTGGTGCTTCTCATATTGCTCCATCTTTCCAAAAGATACCAGGTTACAGGTAGATGAGCTAATTAGAATATGGGTGGCCCAAGGTTTTATCAGACCAGCTAATAGAGAATATGATACAGAGTTAAAAGGACAAGACTACTTTTATAAGTTGGCAATGTTTTCTTTTTTTCAAGAATTTGAAATGGATGAAGATTCTGGAGAGATAATCTCATGTAAGATGCACGATATAGTGCATGATTTTTCTCAATATCTCACCAGAAATGAGTGCATAATAACTGCCGATGTGAAACCAAATCCATTTTCGAAAAAAGCTCGTCACTTGACATCGCTACCTGATGCAGAAATTGAGACCTCTTCTTTTCCTGTTTGTGATATGAAAAGACTTCGCATCTTTTTTGGTGATTGGCCATTCACTGAAACAACCAGTTACCCTATTGAAGTGTCTGAAATGGACCTTAAGGAGATGTGACTTGAGAAAGGTTCCGAAAAAGATAGGGTATCTGGTTCACCTGAGGTACCTTGACTTGAGTGGCAATGCTTCTCTAGATCAATTGCCCGAATCATTGTGTGAATTGTATAATTTGCAGAAATTAAGCATTCACTGTTGTTGCGGCCTTTTAGTGCTTCCTCAGAAGATTGGCAAATTGGTAAATCCGAGACACCTTAAAATTGAATCTCTATCATTGAGAAAATGCCCTGAGTCTTTTTGGAAAATTAACTAATCTTCGAACTTTGACGAACTTTTTGGTTGGAAGCAAATTCGGCAAGTTGGAGTACCTAAAACATTTTAAGCATCTTCGAGGAAATCTGACAATAGTGTTTGACACTGATTTGATAGAGGCAGATGCTGTAGTCGATGCGAAGAAGGCAGAGCTCAAAAACAAGAAATATATCTAAGAACTCTGCTTGAACTTTAAGGATGGGGAGGTTGTAAGCATATATATGAACATATAACATTTATAGGAACAATTAGTTTAGGGTTAGAGCAAGAGAGGGGACCTAGCCATATATTTATAATTATTCTAACGGACCCTTCCATAAGAGGCTTAGTCAGAATATAAGGCCTACACATAATTAACCGTATATGAATTTATGAGGTGGGCTTAAAAGCAATATGATCACAACCCAGTCTTTATGAATCAAATATTCAGCCTATTTTTTATAAAACCAAAAGTAATTAACGGTAGCCCACTTATGAGAAATATTTCAGCAGTCTCCCACTTAGGCAACGTTAATTGTTTTCTTTATTTCTAAAAATATTTTGAAAACATTTATTAGGCTGAATGAGTAAACTTAATGTGGCCACAATTTTGAAAACATTGATTCATAGAACAACACCTTGAACACAACCTTGTCTAATAAGATTATCAAACATCGAATCATGGCGATCGTAGTGTTCCATATTGATACAGGACATTCCATGGTTACAAATGCCAACAACCCCATTGACATGGATCAATATATAGCAGTGTAGCAAGAAAGTAGCACCAACATGTGATCAAATGTGTTCTTTCTTTGTCAGTCCTCAACATGATTTTCCCAAAATTGGCGGTCAAAAATGCCAAGGAAATCAACCATTCATATCCTCCCAAAATAGCAATCAATAGGCCAGAGGAAAGAATGCATATCTCCGATCAAAATGGTGTCCTTATAGAGATATTTAAACTCAATAGATGGTCTTATCAATATGGACACTGAACCAAGACCATTAACATACATATGAGTATTCACAGAATAATCATTTATGTTATAAAAATATAAAACAATATGCTATCGCATGGATGCACCAAAAGTGCAAAACAAAATAACATAATAATGGGACACTAGTCAATAGCGTTAAAAGAATGTAGAATACCCATACTTCCCACATGTTTTGAAAAACTATAGGTCTAAGACCCTTGGTTAAGGGGTCAGCTAACATGGCATCAGTGACTATTTGTTCTATCTGAATGTCACATTTCTTGACAAAATCTCTGACTACCAAGAACTTGATATCCATATGCTTAGAAGTTCCAGTGCCCTTATTATTCCTCGAGAATAAAACTGCAGCTCTATTATCACAATAGATCCTAATGGAGCCCATAACCCTCAAGGCAGATATTATATTCTTGGGCCAAATAGCATGAGAAGATGCTTCATAACAAGCTACAAACTCTGCCTGCATAGTAGAAGATGTAGTAAGTTGATGTTTTGCACTCTTCCAAGACATAGCCCCTCCAGCCAACATAAAGATATATCCAGAAGTAGACTTTCGATCATCTGGACATCCAGCATAGTCAGAATTGGAGTACCCAACCAGATCAAGATGGTCTACTCTACGGTAAACCAACATGTAGTCTTTGGTCTTTTGCAAGTACCTCATTACCTTCTTAGTAGCAGCCCAATGATCCCTTCTAGGATTTATTTGATATCGGCCAAGGACTCCCACTGCAAAAGCAATGTCAGGCCTAGTGCACACTTGAGCATACATCAAGCTCCCAACAACACTAGCATAAGGTACATCTTTCATGGATTGCCTCTCGATACCATTTTGAGGACATTGTTTCAAACTAAGTTGATCACCTTTTACAACAGGGACATCACAAGGCCTACAATTCTCCATGTTAAACAGTTTAAGAACTCGATCAATGTAAGCCTTTTGACATAAACCTAGAAACCCATGAGACCTATCTCGATGTATTTGAATACCAAGAATGAAATAGGCCTCTCCAAGATCTTTCATATCAAAAGTCTTGGACAAATATTGTTTTGTCTCATAAAGCATACCCAAGTCATTTGTCGCAAGCAAAATATCATCAACATATAATATTAAGAAAATGAATTTACTCCCACTAACCTTGAGGTATATGCACTGATCAACTTTATTTTCCTCAAAACCATATGAAGTCATTTTTTCATCAAATTTCAAATACCACTACCTCGAGGCCTGCTTTAACCCATAAATAGATTTTCTAAGTCTACGAACCATGTTCTCCTTACCAGTGACAACAAACCCTCAGGTTGTTTTATGTAGACTTCTTCACATAGATCACCGTTTAGAAAAGCTGTCTTCATATCCATATTATGTAACTCCAAGTCAAAATGCGCCACAAGGGCCATTATAACCCTAAAGGAATCTTTAGTGGAAACAAGTGAAAAAGTTTCATTATAGTCGATCCCTTCTCTCTGGGTAAAGCGTTTACCAACTAATCTCGCCTTGAACCTCTCAATCTTTCTAGAAATATCTCTTTTGGTCTTAAACACCCATTTGCAACCAATAGGCTTATGACCTTTAGGAAGATCAACAAGTTCCCAAACTCCATTATCCATCATAGACTGCATTTCATCTTTCATAGCACCTATCCACATGTCAGATTGTTCTCCACTAACAGCTTCACGATGTGTGATAGGATCAACTATGTTTCCAGGATCATAATCATCTTCACCTAGGTAAACTACATAGTCGTCAGAAATGGCAGGTCTCCTTTGTCTACTAGACCTCTTCGGACATGGTTCATCATTAGGTTCATTAGGCTAAGGATCATCAACCATCAGATTCTGATCAACTACAACATGTTCATCTACCACAATATTTTCACCAGTATTATGTCCATCAGTGTGAATAGGCATTATAGTCTGATTACCTGAATGCAGTGGTAGTGAGACAATTTGGTTGCTATCATCCTCAATGACAAGTTGAGAGTATGCAATATTCCCAACATTTAACTCTAAGAATTTTGCTGTTTGAGGATCCACAATCCTGGTACCACGTGTAGGACAATAAAACCTATATCCTTTAAAGTGTGTTGGATACCCAATGAAAAAACAACGAGTAATTTTAAAGGTAGTGACACTCTCATTTGGATTATAAATCCTTACTTTAGCAGGACAACCCCAAACCCGAAAATGGTTTAAGCTAGGCTTTCTTCCCAACCAAAGTTCAAAAGAAGTTTTAGGGATAGATTTGCTAGGAACACAATTAAGAATATAACAAGTTGTTTTGATGGCTTTACCTCAAAGGTATTCTGGTAAGTCAGTAACACTCATCATATCTTTAAGGGTGTGATTTCGCCTTTTGGCCACACTATTATGTTCAAGGCTACTAGGCATGGTATATTGGGCAACAATCCCACAATCTTGTAAGTACTTGGCAAACGGTCCTATATGCTTCCCTGTGACTCCATGTCTACCATAGTACTCACCTCTCCGGTTAGACCTTACAATTTTAATGATTTTCCCAAGTTGTTACTCTACCTCAGTCTTAAAGACTTTAAATTTATCTAAAGCTTCAGATTTCTCCTTAATTAAGTAGAGATAACCATAACGAGAGAAGTCATCAATAAATGTAACAAAATACTTATTACCACAAAATGTAACATAATAAGGTCCACTAATCTCTGTGTGTATGACTTCCAAGAGGTCAAAGCTACGGGTAGCATATTTCCTTTTAACTTTAGTGAGGTTACCCCTTATACACCCAACACAAGTTTCAAGATCATTAAAATTTAGAGAAGGCAAAATGCCAGTTTTAATGAATCTTTCAACCTTTTCTCTTGAAATATGGCCCAATCTTTTATGCCATAGTAAATAGGAAGTTTCTTTAATTAAACTCCTTTTAGAAGAAAAATTTTATGTAATAAAAGAATCATAACAATTTTCTGGGAACAAAAACAATTGATATAAACCATTGGACAAAAGACATTCACTAACAACTGTAGAATTAAAAATCAATTGTACTTTGTCATTTCCAAAGTTAAAAACATAGCCAAGTTTGTCCAAAATAGAAACATAAATTAAATTTCTTCTAAAAGACAACACATAAAAAACAATTTCTAAAACAAGTTCAAAACCAGTCTCTAAACGCAAACTAACAGATCCTATGAATTCAACTTCAATGGCAACATTATTCCCAACTTTAATCTTTGACTCTAATTCACTTGGCCTCCGTTTATTTTTTAACCCCTGCAAAGAAATGGCAACATGAACAGTTGCACCACTATCAATCCACCAACTATTTGATGGAACATCAACTAAATTAAATTCTAAACAAACATAAGCTAGTGAATTACCTTCTTCAGCCTTCTTTTTCTTTACCCATGACTTGTACTTGTAACAATTAACTCTTTTGTGACCCTTTTTCTTACAAAAGAAGCACTTCTTATCAAACTTAGTGGCAGCAGTTTTGGGACCTCCTGCATTATGATTCTGACCATTACCACCCTTTTTAAAACCTTGACCTTTCTTAGGAGCATGACTATTAAATTTTGAGGTACTGGTCTTATCAGAATAGCCCTTAGGGTTGGAAACAAGTAATCCAACCTCAAGATTTTCACTCTTAACTTTGATTTCCTCAGCAACACACTGGGTAATAAGGTCATTGACACTCCAAGATTCCTTTGGGTATTATAGGCAGTTTTTATGTGAGAAAACTAAGAAGGTAAGGTGTTAAGGGCATGGTGGACAATAAAGGAATCTGGGATTGTGACACCACGAGATTTGAGTTTGGTTTGGACAAAAACCATTTTCAGAACATAATCCCTAACCCCACATTATTTATCATATTTCATAATCGTAAGTTCACTCATTAGGTCTCCAGTCTCAGCATTATTGGATACTTTGTATCTTTGTCCTACATCAGCTAGAAAATCTTTAGCTTTCTGAGTTGCAGATAAACCACTCATCAGATGTTCAACTATGGTCCTCTTCATAGTCATTAAAGCAAGGCGATTAGACCTCTCTCAACGTGTATAATATGCCTTTTCCTCATCAGTACTTTTATCAGTCAAATCAGCAGGTGCATCAAAACGTAGGGCTAAGTCAAGGTCAGCTACTCCCAGGAAAAACTCAATGTCTGCCTTCCACTTATTAAAATTTTGCCTATTCAGAACCTCAAAAGTAGTGGTCACATTGTTCAAAGCAAAAGAAACTGTTCAAGAAAAGAATGCGATGTCAGAAAGAAATAGGCATACATGTTCCATTACAAAATAAGCACTTAAAACAAAAAGAGCCTAGACACATCATTATATTCTCACCTTTGGGCATGTAACATAACATGTAAGTAGGTACCTTTTTAACATAAAGCGTCAATAAGATCATCCCACTGAAAGAAAATGTCAATCACCTTTGGGCAACCGAACTCCCTAACAATAGTATAATCTCGACCCATACTTTATGTTCATACTTCCTGGCTAAAGTCATACAATGACCTCCTTTGGGCGATCATTGAGCACTTTACCATGGTAGTTTCCTAACCAATACGAGAAAAGCCATAGATTTTAATTAGACTAATCACTTTGGTGAATTTCGCCCAATCAAACCTATGTTGTCAACTCATTGGGAAAACTAGTGCCTAACATCAATGAAACTGTCATGCATGTAATTGACCACACAATATGAAACACTTCAATATAATGTGTCTCTATGATCAATAAAATTGTATTCAACTACAAATTTGAACAAATTTCTTTTAATCTATATGACACACATGATGCACATAAAGTATAAATAGAGAAAATACATAAAACTCCAAATTAAATTAGAGAAAATACATGTTTACATTGAATTCAGAGGCCCAGGAAAAAACTTTAAATCAACTTCAATTAATTTAGGCATGATTCAAAATTACCATGTAAAATATGTACTAAATATAATATTTCAATAAAAGAAAAGACAATTTAAAACTTCTTTCTAAAAAAAAGGCAACAATTCCAAAGCCAAAATAAATCCAATTGCCAAACGCAACTTTCTTTTGGTGACAACATGGTTGTGGGAAAATAAAAATAATAAAATAAAATAAAATAAAATAACATATGCTATTGAGAAGGTTTGAACCTAGATCCTACCAAACCTTACCAAGGTTCTTAACCAACAATGCCAAATCATTACTTGCAACAAATTGGAACTAGAATAGGCTATACCTATTAATATGCTTGGTTCAATTTATAAAACATAAAAACATGCTTAAGAGATTCGAACCCATGACCCCTCAGCTAAATTATTGAACACCTCAACCAGCAGCACTAGGCTCTAGATATGACCAAGATGATACTAAATTATATATATACGCATTCAGCTTGGTTCAGTTTACTACTTGATAAAATTAAAGTAAATTTAACTTGCCTACAAAAATTTGAACCCGCGCCATCAGCTTTCAAGCTAGTCATTAAACTAATTAAGCTAGCTGGAACCTAGGTTAAAGTCAACTTTACTTTGTTTTAAACATCTCCTCCGAGACTTTACAACAAAATAAAAATAATCAATTCTCGTCGCCTAGAATCGAACGCTGAACCTTAAGAATTTTATACATGCACCTCACCACTAAGACAACTGCTACCTTTGAAGCTAAACACATGTGTATAAATATAAAGCCCAAGCAATTGAAGTCATCTTCAACCTCCAGATCGGGCCGACGCGGCCTGTTTAAGCCCGAAAACTAATCTATCACATAAACAGTTCAATTTTTATACATTTTACGCAAATAAACACTCTAATCCTAGGTTTTTTATGCCAAGGAATTCAATTTTAACATCAATTTCACCAATTAATTATTATATTTTACTGAAATTTGCAAGTGGGTCTCGAACTTAAATAAAAAATTAGGGTTCTTAATATTTTTAATCAACCGTGTAAATAGCATGTTATACATCTCAAAAGAACGAGTAGAAAGAGACATATGAAAGCCCTTAATCAATTTCACGAAATAACAAACAAATATTCATGAATTAAATCAAGAACTTTCATGCTTTACAACGCCAAACAAGTATCACGAAATTCTTTTAATTTTATGGCTGTAAATTCATGTATAACTGGCTATGATACCACATGTAAGCATATATATGAACATATAAATTCCATTATATGTGATTTTACAACAAAGTTCTCGAATATATGTAGTAGCTAAATACATACTTGTTTGAGCCATAACAAAAGCAACACAATTCTCGAATATATGTAGCAGCAAAATACATACCTGTTTGAGCCATAACAAAAACAACTTGTAATCGTTACCCGATCACTGACGTAGGTCTTCCTCTTCCTTGCTCTATCCTGGAACTACTATCGTTTATGGGAACAATTCGTTTAGGGTTAGAGCAAGAGAGGGGACTTAGTCATATATTTATAATTATTCTAACGGGTCCTCCAATAAAAGGCTTAGTCAGAATATAAGGCCTACACACAATTAACCGTATATGGATTTATGAGGTGGGCTTAAAAGCAATATGATCACAACTCAGTCTCTATGAATCAGATATTCAACCTATTTTTTATAAAACCAAAAATAATTAACGATAACCCACTTAAGAGAAATATTCCAATAGAGGTTGCATCAAAGGCAATGTTGGAAGCTCTAGAACCACCATCCAAGCTAGTTGATGAAACCTCTTAACAACCTTAGAGTGCTTAGTATCAGTCATTTCCCCAACTGTTCGACTTTGCATCCTCTCTGGAAATTACTGCCCTACCTTGAAGATCTTGACATAACTTTGATGAGATCTATAAAGCACATTGGACGCGAGTTTTTGGGAATAGATGACCCTATTACTCCAGGTGATAGGTTGAGATCAAGAGCACCGAGAATGTCATCCACAATATGTGCTTTCCCAAAGTTGGTGAATCTAAGTTTTAGTGGACTTGAACAATAAGAAGAGTGGGAAGATCTAAACCAAGAAGATGAAAACAGTAATATCGAAATAATGCCACAGCTTCGACAGCTAAAACTAGCTTATTGCCTAAAGCTTGATGAACTGCCTGATGAATATCCATAAGGTTTCATCCCTGGAGTACCTGGAAATCTGGACCTGTGGCATTTCCCACGATGGAAATATAGGAAGTCATCGGGTCAATATTTTTTTGTCCATAATTGATGAAATCTTAATTTTGTGTCTTTTTGTAGTACTACAGAAACATTTCGCGGCATTGTGGATGCTGCATATTGAAGAGCAAGCAAGCAAGAGTTTTGAAGGACTACTTTTGAACAAGTTCGTCAAGAGAATACAACCACTTGCTCACATAATGTTGGATTTGTTCGCATTCATTTCTATTGCCCTTCAGAGATTAAAAAGAACAGAAGAGCTTTTAGAATTGCAGTTTTCTTCACATTACCATTATCTTGTTTTCACTTTTGATAAGTGACATTCGAGATTGGATTGTTCCCCAATGGAGATTAGATTTTGTTCTATCCTTCTATGTACAATTACAAATTGAAGAATGCATTATCTTAGCTCAATATGCGTTATTGTGGCAGCTAGGCTTAGAATATTGCTAAAGCTGGATGGGAGAGAAATTCGTTGTTCTTTAGCTTTGCCACTTTATTTTCGATAGTGAAATAAACTGATACTTGTTGACCGCGAAAAAAAATAATTGTTGTTCTTTAAGTTTTGCTGAATTATGTAGCAAATCCTTCTTATTAGAGTGATTAGCTAATGTTGGCAAATGGATATGCAGTCACATTGAATAATTGAGCAAACACATCCCTTTTCTAACAGACGTCTTTCCTTTTAATGGATGCAAATCTTCTTGTGAGGGGTGCCTTATTCCAAAACTTATGTCCATTGAAATGAAAGGACATGAGATGCAACTCTTTGTAAAATTTCCTCGTCTATAAATCCTCGTCTATAAATATCCGATTGGCTCCATTTGGCACCCAACAAGTTTTTCTCCATTAATAATTCGGGCAAAAGCCAAATTGGTCCCTGAATTTTGCACAAAAGGTCATTTTAGTCCCTCACATTTGGAAAATACCCATTTTAATCCCTCTATTTGACTATCATTACGTTTCTTTTAACATTCAAAGGTTTGACCGTGCTAAAAGACACAAATACCCTTATAAAAAATTATTTTGTTGTTATTCTTTCTCTTTTTTCACTTCTTATCGATAAAAAAATATAATTTGACTTAATCAAAAAATAATCGACTTTTTTTCTTTAAAAGGAAAGCTCTATTGAGATTGAATTATATTTTATTTTTATAGCTCTATTTACGTTAAGTTATATTTTTTTAGTTATAATAATCAATCTTCAATTTTTATTTGGGTAATGTTGTTTCGTAATTAAAAAAAAAGTGATAAAATTTGTCAAACTTATTCATTTATTGATACGTATCGTATTTATTTGCCTAGTGAATTGGTGCAATCAATTAATATCATAAATATCCCAACGGTTAAACCCAACAGCTTTTTAATCCTTGTTTTTTCATGCCTAACAATTATAAGGGCATTTATGTCTTTTAGCAAGGTCAAACATTTGACCATTAAAAGAAGCCTAATAATAGTTAAAGAGAGGGACTAAAATGAGTATTTTATAAATGTGAGGGACTAAAATAGCCTTTTGTGCAAAGTTCAAGGACTAATTTGGCTTTTTCCCTTAATAATTCACTTCAGAGTGAGAGAGTGATTGTCATAAGTTGGTGTTGTGTGAACATATTGGTAAGGTTATGGTAGTCTTACCATTTGAAGAGTAGAAGAATAATGAGAAAGCAATTTTACAGAAGAAGAGAAATAAAGCTAGCATAATAACATCAAATGTAAAGAAGTCAGTAATTTTAAGGTACGCTTCCACGGTTATTAATTCCATAATATTGATTGGGTTCTCAGGCATTTTTATTTTTTGAATATTTGTACACATATGATAAGCTAGTTTATTATTTTTCCAGTATACTGTATAGGGGTAAATGTGAACAAAGTAAAGCAGTTTATGAATTACCTTGAAGAGTCGTTTTAACAAGTAAAACAAGAATTGTTGTCTAGAAGTTTTCAAATGTAATAAGTTGGTGAGGATCTGGTGGTCTTAGAGCGGTTTCAATAATATTCTCTACTTTAGCTTTTTAGTTAAAGTAGAGAGTCAAACTCAAAAATCATACTCCAACAGATTAGCCATTCCTTTCGCCAAATTTCAGAGCTCACCACTTTCTTGCTTTTGCTCGCTACAACAAGTGATCTGGTATAGCTCTCTATTTTTTGCAAAAAAAAAAGAGTAAACGATCTAATACCCTCTGTGTTTTGTTAAAAGTGCACAATACGCCCTGTATTTTAAAACGCAGCTGATTATCCTCATGTGTTTTATAAAAGTAGCTGAATACCCCTCTGTATTTTAAAACATAGTTGATTATCTCCCTGTGTTTTATAAAAGTAATCGATTACCCCCCTATGTCTTTAAAAACAGAGCTGGATACCCCCTGTTAAAATAAATGATTTTTCTAATGGAAACGAGGGGTGTTAAAAATACAGGGGGGTATTCAGCTACTTTTATAAAACATAGGGGGGTAATTAGCAATATTTTAAAACACAGGGGTTATTAAGCTACTTTTATAAAACACAGGGGGGTAACCAGCTACGCCTTAAAACACAAGGGGGTATTGTGCACTTTTGACAAAACACATAGGGGTGTTAAATCATTTACTCTTTTTTTTTGTCAAGCTCTTTCAAACAAAAACAAGAATAGCCTATGAAAGAATAAGGAGAAAGAGAGTGGGGTTGGGGTGTCTTGAATGTTCTGTTTTTTGGGGGGTTTTCATCATATTATTTGTGACTTTTTATATGCATAAAATTGTGAGCTTTTTATTTTAGTTTTATATTAAAGGTTGTAAATGTTTAGTATGATTATGACTGATTATACAATAAATCCAACTAACTTATTAATTACTATTGTATTATAATTGAGCCACATATTTTATTATGATGACTTCATTCATATATATATATTTTTTTGTATTTTAATTTGATTTATGATATTTTATTTTAATTTGTAGATAGATTTACAAGATAGAGAGTTTGTAAAAGCAGAGGTCTCATATAGAGAGTGCTCTCAGAGTAAAACTAAAACTGATAGTTTGTAAAAGTAGAAAATCACTAATTTAACTATCTATTATGGAGAAAAAATAGGGAGACGGTTAGAGTTGCTCTTAAGTTAAAAACTTGATGGCTTGCTTCTTGTTGATTCTTGAACTAGAGATATGCAAAAAAAAAAAAAAGACATGGACTTAATCTACATGATAGCTTCAACGGCCAAGTCAGTAATCTATGAATCGAAAGGGTTAAGTATGTAAGCAAATAGGGCTTATGGTATGATGAGTTGTCTATTTTGCCATTGATCCAAGGGGCTTTTATACTATTTTTTCATGGATAACCTCCCGATTTTTCCAAGCTTATAGATAACTTTTCAAACAGCTACTTGTGCACCAAGGGCTAGTACACTCATAGGCAGGACTTTTACTCATTGCGGAGCTTTATTAGATGGTCCCTTCTTAGAGGACCTTGAGACATCCTACTGATGTATAAGGCAGACCAAGGGCAACCAGCCTTAGGCCTGTGAAGTATAAGCACAAGCTCAGGCACATATGCATGACCTAAATTACTGGTCTCAAGGGCAGTTCCTGTAGGTCGGGAAAGCAATCGGTGAGAGATCCCGTACCGAGCCAGTATAGAGCCATATGCATTTTATAGTCATGTATTTTTGTATCATTTAAATGTGCATTTACATTGTTTTATGTGCACATGCCTCGTTTAACGTGTATTTAAGTTCAATGACGTGCATTTGAATGTTTTATATATATCGTAGACATTAATTAAATTGTTTTATGTTGCACTAGTTAATTAAACAATTGCATTTGAACTAGAATGACATGCTAGTAATTAAGCTTTTAGTTGGAGGGGCAACTTAGACATTTGGTTACCTAGATATTTTCCTACCTAACAAATACACACAAAACACACACAATACACCATACACACACACAAAAACCCTGCAACACACATACACCCACATAATCAGAAGAAGGGGAGAGAAGAGATAAGAGAGAAAAGAGAAAGAAGAAGAATAAGGAGAGATAAGCATTTTCAAGCTAGCACAAGTCATCTTCAAGCTATTTCTTGCATATACAAGTTTTTCCTAGGCCCATTTCTTGCATTCAAACTCAAAAGCTAAGGTGAGGGATTCTTTCAAAAGGTTTTCTAATCTCATTCTAGGTGTTTTGATATGTGTTGGAGTTCATCTTGTTTATATATGTATATATATGTTGGAGTTTGATGAAGGATTTGAGCATTATTGTGTGTTTGAGCTAGGGTTTGGTTTGATGAACTATTGATGGTTATTGATGGGTTGAGGAATTGCTATGTAAGTTGGGTGATGTTGTATTTGTGTGTTTATAGCTAGAATTGGTAGAATGAAGTTGAATTTGGGTGCCCTGAGCATATAACTTTCAAATGACTTTGATAATTCTTGACTTGTAGCTTGATTCAATTGTATTGTATACATGGTCTTGAGTTTATTAGGTTGTAGTTGAGCCATGGAGTGTATTAGGTGGTAAATTGGTATTAGAATCAAAAGTAGCAAGCTAATAAGCAAGAAAAAGCAAAAAAAATGCGTGTTTTGTGTTGTCAGATTTGATCGACCATATCTGACTCCAGTCGACCGGATTGGTCGCCCGGATATCACTGGTTAGGATCCGGTCGAGTCGATTCGACCGGATGATTTTTCAGCTTTGCGCAACCTTTTTCAAACGACCATATCTTGGTCAATTCAATTCCGAATTGAGTTCCGTTTGATTCTAGAACAATCTACTTTCGATAAGCTTCGATTATAGACCAAAATAAGAGTAATTGGAGTTCGGAAAAGTAGGGAAATTAATTGTTTAAGTTAGGCTAATGCAGAAGGGTTGAGGATGCTTCATAGTTTCGTTCGTGCTTGCATTTTATTGTCGTTTTTGGTTGTTTTAAGATATCCTTACACCCTCCTTTGGTATATGGTTATGTTGAGTTCTTCTATATGGAATTAATATGGTCAAGCATGATGAGTATTGGTTTCATGATTATCTAAATGATGCACATATCATTACATGTTCGTATGAGGTCACTACACGGTTAAACACTTGCATGATAAAGCAACTTTCCTTGTTGTCCTCTACTTTGTGTCTTATGAAGTCTAAATGCAAGGTGTTCACATGTTTACTTGCTTGACCATATGATAAGTATGCTTGATTAAGTTTGGGTTATATATACGCTTGAATGCTAGGGGTAACCTTCCTCTTTGACCTCCACTTGTATGTTTATATGTCATATGAACTCTATTTGGATCATGATTACACTATTATGTTTTTTATTACTGTTACTAACCAGTAGCAACCTACTTTGTTGCTTCCAAACCTGTTTGCTATTTTGAATTCCTCTCTCATTTGGGGTGTCACCTGGAGAGACAGAAGGTATATATATTGACACAATTAAGTAATCAATCTAATGAACCCCACGGTAGAAGTTCTGGGCCGCCTGGGAATTGGTACGAAGAAGATGATTTGACAAGAAAGCTCGAGACTGACCATCTCTAACAAGTTCGAGATATGATATCCTTTTATTATGAGAATCTTACTCTCGCTTGGTCCTTTGAGGTTCTCAGAGAGTAGAGATGCCTGATTAGTACGTTGTTTGATTCATTCTTGTGAACTTGTCATCCATGTTAATGTTGTTATAGCATGAAACCAATCTCGCTTGGTCCCTAGAGGACCTCGGGGAGAAGAGTTGATTGCTTATTATTATGTTTAATTTCGTTTCTTGTTACTTGGTTAAGACTACGGTTAATTTGTTTTGGATATTCTTGTAAATTCTGACATTCTTGTAACTGTCATATATGCATAGCACGTTTTTAGAAATAAGTTGCGAAAAGATAAAATCTTTGTGAAAACCCTTCCTATTCCATCCTCACTGAGCTATATGCAGGATTAGCTCACCTCCTCTTTTGAACAATTACAGGTGTGGTTTAGCCGAGCAAGTTCCCATGTGGTTGCAAGCTTCTTTGATATGAAGAATCAGATTTATGCTTTGTGCGCTCTACGTGCTTGCCTGTAAGGGATACTCTTTTAATGTAATGAACATGATTCTGTAAATTGAACTATTTGTGATATTCTTTTGGGTTTATTAGATACCTAGCTAAGTTGATTATTTTACTTACTAGACCTAGGTTTGGGATTATTGTATGGATGAATTTAAGACTTGTAATTATGTACAAGGCGACGTAATCCTTTAAGGCGAAGGACTTGGGAGAATTTGGAAGTCTTTTGTAACTTACTGTGGTATATTAATGAATGTTCAGGTTACTACTTGCTGATCTTGCAGGGGTTAAGTGTTTGACACGTCATGTTCGGCCTTAGCCTAACGATAGGTCGGGGTCGAGGCGTGTTGTAATCTTAGTTCACAGTGATGAAGTTTGTATAATGTCTTTTATTAGTGATGATGTAACCAATTGGAGATGTGGTTTTAATACTAGCAACTTGGTTGAATAGTTTTATGAACTTTAGAGCTCGAGTTAGTAATTTGTGCCTTAGCGGACCTAAAGGGAGCGATCTTCTTAAGCCCGTGACATCACGATCCCAGATGTTCGAGGTTGTTATAAGTTTGGTATATCACTTTTCTTGTCTTTAATGCGGTATCAGAGGCCACTATAATAATTAAGAAAATGGGGTCGTGACAATCAGCTTCCCTTAGCAAGTCTTTCTGGTAATTGTTCCTCAGGTTAGGGTCGAGGTGTCATGCTATGTCACTTGTCCCCCTAGTCTCCCGACTTCTGCAAAAGGTTAGGCATTTCTTGCATCATTGCACTCCCAGACAACTCGACACGGTTCCCCATAACGGTCGTCGCTATACTTAATGCTCTATCGGCCACTTCCCGGTGTTTGTAGTGGTTTTCCCCTACGTCGTGTCGTGGGTCTTTGTAGCTTACATCTTCCAACAAAATGGCTCCCTTATAAATGACCATTTTCGTCATTTTCATCATTTTCTTCCACTTTTCAGTCACATATTTTGGAATATTCTCTTACTCGAGCTACTTTTCCTTCCACACCTCGAGCTTTTAGGTACGCTTTCTTCCTCTTACCTACTCATCATATGGTGAGATCGAGAGAACCAAGAACGATTCCAAGAATGCCTCTATGCTTTTGTATGACCGCGATAGGAAGGAAGAGAGAGAGCCTAGCCCCGAGCAAAATGAGGGAGTTGTGACCTATGACCTCGGTGATATAGGTTTCCCCGAGCCAAATGGGGCTCCATTGAATAGCATGGCGGGGATTCCATTCCATATATATCTTATTTCCTATTTCTGCCCTTTATCCCCTACTCCGGAGCAAAGTTCTCGACCTCAACCTTTTAAACCAATGGCCCACTTCCAGTGTTAGCCTTCCAAACCTAAATCTAGGGCAGACCCTGACCCTTCTAGGTACATAGCAAGTAACGATGATGCTTCAAATAAGCATGATACTTTTTTTGCTGTCGATCATAGGGTTTGCAAGTTTAAGTCAACCCATAGAGATGAGATAATCAAGAAGGGTACTATTTTCTCGGTGTACACGATACGTATCCCTGGGCGCCTTGAGCCTACCATGGCCACGAGACCCGAGGACGTGACCTTTTATGAAGACATTTTTTACTTTTTTCACCTCTTGATCCCTTTATACATTTAGAATATCTTAAACCACTATTTCTTGAGCCCAAATCAGGTCACCCCAAATGGTTGACAGATGATGGCGGCCTTCTTTGTTTACCTTAGGACCCTTAGCCTAGTCCTGACCTCCAACGTCTTCCTTTACTTTTTTTTTCAGTTAAAATCTAATGAATCTTCAGGCCAATGGAATTAATTCTCTTATGAAGGAGAAAACAAACTATGATTCCTGATAAAGGAAGAAATAAGAAAAAAATTGTGAAGAATGGGGTTATTGGACATCAATGAAACTAGTAATTGGATTCAAGTGATGAATTATGAATTTCATATTAGATTTAATAATTGCAATTTACTAAGAAGCATTGATTATTTATCTTGTTCCCTTTTAGCTAATTATTTTCAAATAATTACCAAGAAATTTTTAATTTATTATATGTTCAAAGATGTTCAAAGATCTAAAAACAATCCATGAAGGTGCTCAGACAAGAGGGTTAAGTTCAGTGTGAGTAGCCCTCACTTGAGGCATAAATGGTCTTGTGTTCGAGTCACCTAGGGGTAGGTGGAGAACCACTATTGATCCCCTTTTAAAAAAATCCATAAAGGTGCTCACATGCAACATAAGAAAATTGCGGAGTGTTAAGAATTATGGAGTTTTATCCTAAAACTAATTAATGTCAGGTTGAAAAACTTAGAACTTATAAGGTGGTCTTGAAGTTTTTAATTTTTCGATGTGGGATAAGTGTATATTCTAACCCCACCCCTCATGTATAACCTGATTTGAAAAGGATCACACGTGAAAGATTGAACACCACATGTGGTAAATGAACACACATGAAAAGTTAAACACACGTAGAATATACGTGGAAGATTGAATATAAGTGTGACTTGATTTTGAGATAAGTTACACATGGACACGCGTTGAAGATAACACACACAAAAGAAGATTGAACACGTGCGAAATAATTTGAAAAGGGTCATATGTGGAGGAACACGTGTGGAAAATGACACACGTGAAAGATGAATAAGACTAAACCATGCATGGGTCTAATTCTGATACTATGCTAAGAATCATGTGATTCCGTCGTAAAACCAATTAGTGCCAAGTGGAGTAGCCTAAGATCTTATAAGGTGATCTTAAAATTTCTAATTTTTCAATGTGAGACGAGTGTATATTCTAACACGGAGCGTATGCAAGGGATTGATGCAGCTACAACACTTCTTGTTCGGAATCATCTTGGTAAAATTCTATATGCACTACAAGAAAAACACAGGTTAACGATGGTGGATTTTGGTCTCTAATTTGTCACTAATTTGATTTAGACACGAATTAGAGACAAAAATGACTTCGTAGCTAAACCCTCCGTCACTAATATCGACATAGTCACAAATATGTCACTAATAGTGACAAAAAATTTTCGTCGCAAACTGTTGCTACTTTGCATCTAAGATATTCAATTTGTGGCAAAAAACGTCACAAATTTTGTCGTAAATGTCATGACAAAAACTCATCGCAAGTTTTGTAGCCAAATGTCGTCGCTAAAGTCATGGCAAAAACTTGTAACTAGAACCATCTCTAATTTTGTTACTAATTTGGCCCCTCGTTGCAATGTCATCGCTAATAGTCATTGCAAAAGTCGTTGCTTAAATTGTCCCTAATTTTTATCCATTTTTTTCATTTTTTTAAATTCATAATATTTAAAATTAATAAAATATAGGAGATAAAAATAAATAGTTAATAAACACAAATTATATTAAATAACTTCTAGAATTTCTAGAAGTTTACCAAAAACAAAAAATATTCAAAACATTTACAATATTCAACAAAGAATCCGAACAAGGTCCAAAAAGTTTTATAAAACTAATATTGGCCTTCTCCACCTTGAGTCCCATCATCGGCCTGATCGTCGGACAACGGCTGCACAATTGAAAAGGTGTAAACTCTAAGAATATTAATTCAATTATATGTGCTCTTTGCTTTTCAACTAATCAAAACTAAAGCCAAGCTATAAAACCACACTTCAGATTTTCAATAGCATATGGACAAGATATAAGGTCCCTAATAGGGGGGATTGACAGTGTCTACCACTCTTCAGACTTTCCAATCACTTTGAATCAACACCAACTGTTAAAAAGGTTGACAGAATTGACATGTCCGTTTGACACAAGAGTTCCCCAAAACCATGTAGCAAAACAACTTTAAACAGCAGACATTGAAAACTTGCCAGAAATGTGAACAGAGAAGGTCATAGTTTCAACGTGAAAAATGACCATAACTGAACAAAATGCAGAAAAAAAAATCTAATTATTTGCATTTATACATTAATTTATGTAAAATATAGGCAATAAATAGCAATTTGACCACAATAGGGGGTTAAAACGATTAATCAGTTGTCATTTTTCGCTTTTTAGTTCACGATTAATCTGTGATTTATGATTTTTTGGTGGTCGAGGGGGTCAACCCAGTGTTGTTACAAAAAAAGAACCGGCCGACCTTGCAGGTCGATGCCCTCGACCTGTTGCGTCGACCGATTCCTTTTTTGTAACAACAGGTCGACCTACTGGACCACCAAAAAATCACATCATTGCAAAACAAATTTCATGATAAAAAGAGAATTGTATCATGAATACACATCATTGCAAAACAAGCTCTAAAATATAAAACAAATGTGAATCAGAAGTGAAAGTATCCGCTTAACTATTTATTTACAAGATTTAAGTTTTTTTTGGTGATTACAAGTATTATCAAATAAACAACTCAAAGTTTACCATTTGGAGAAGACATAGAGTCATCGAAGAAGAAATCTAACATAAAATGCAAAGAAAACTTGTACCCAAAAACAATAACACCGGTTCAAATGTTCTCATCGGTTGATAAGATGTCTTTGCTTATATTTATTTATTATGTAAGTACAAGACAACCATAAATCATATATGATGCTTCACAGGATAAAGAAGAGGTAGACTCATCTAAAAGAACAACAGCAAATAAAAGGTAAACATCCAGGTAGAAGTGTCTTGTATTAAGAAAAGACCAAAAAACCAAAAGAATCTAGAGAATGCAAAGAACATGGAAAAATCTTTTGTAAGATCCACTACACAACTTAAGACAGGTCCTCATTACCCCTCTACCCAAACTTCAAGAAAGTTAGTCATCAAAACATGGTGAGTAAGAACAAACAAGTAGCATCTTTTCCTCACAATACTTTCTTCTTATGAAATATGTTATTAGTTAGATAATAATATCTTCCAATTAGAAGCAAGAAAGGCATATTCTGTATGGAAAGGATTCATTGTGCTAATAACATGAGGTGAAAGATACTCACCTTGTAGAATGATGTAAAGAAACACCAAATTCTAAATAAATGGTTGAACAAAATAGAGAAATAGACTAAGTCTAAGTTCTTATAAAGTAAATGCAAGCATCAGCAGATTTGATTTAACATAATAAGGACTCATTTGCTCCTCATTTGTACCATTGGCAAAGGGTTCGGAAATATTTGTATTAAGGGGAAGAATAGTCTAAAACACAATCAACATTGTCACATATATAAGCGCATATAGTTAAAATATGTTGATTCACCGTATCACCATGAATTATGTTAAAGGAAGAATTTCAATTTGGCTAATCAATCAACAACCTTTGGCCAATTGAGGATAGGACAAATAAAAGATCTTTTAACTTTAATATTGGAGGCATTTAAAGCTCGATTACTTTTGGTGCTAGAAAGGGATGTCAGGATGTAAGTCCTAAGGCTTTTTTTTATTCTCCTTTAAATTATGTATAGGAGTACAAGTCTGACAACACTACTCTTCAAAACAGAGTTGCAATATAGATATGCACTGGAAGCAACAGTTGTGCAAATCCTTAACAACATTTAACACATACTGCTCCATGACCTATTATAGGACACCATCTTTAGAGAAATTGCAATGTCCTAAAATCAAAATTGGCTTCCAACCGGATACCATAATATGCAGGCAGAGGCAGAGTGTTTTGATTCTTAAGATAGTCATTGATCATATAACATTTAACATACTTCATAAAAGAAAAGGAAACAATGAAGATATGACGACAGTTAATGCCATTCCGATTGAGTTACTTGAACTCAGAACAATATTCTCCACTTGATAAACAATCATTTTTTTCATAGATATGACAACTATCACCATTCATTCCCTTCCCCTCCTTCTGACAATGCTGACCAAAAAGAATGCAAAGGATCAAATATACAATAGAAACGATGTTTACTAAATCATGCATTTCAATTACAATTGATACGATATACTATCTGATATCAAAGTTTAACTAATGAGGAAAGACATAAGGCTACATGTTTGATGCAGCCTTGAAAAGCACTGAAAGTCTATAAGAATAATAAACAAAGCCCAGATGAATCATAGTATATTACATACCTCAACTACATCAGGTGTTGAGCATATTTGTTTCAGTTCAGCAATTTTCATTCGTTGTTGCATCTGAAGTGAGAGATACGACTTTTTTAGATTTAGATTGCCAAAAATTAGACTCAAGAAAATAATCTGAATTCTCGTTAAAATAAGCCAGATACCTTTTTCTTTTTATTAGAGATGTCTTTCTCCTTTTGTTGTGTATCCTGCTCTTCCTGTGAATCGGAGTCAGCCTTATTCTTCGCGGCTGCACACTGACATCGACATCAACTTCATCCATCTTACACGTGAACGTTTTATTAGTGTAACACAAATCAGGGATAGGGTTTTTTTTGTCAAAGGGATAAGGGGTTTCGGGTGTCGAAGATGGTAGATTTGGGATCGGATGAGGGAAAAAAATAAAGAAATGGACTTACTCACTTGAAACGTAAGAGAGCTCCGATGAAGATGAAAAGAGAGGAAAAGGCTTTGAGAACTTTCTAGGTTGAAGTTGTGAAGCTGATGAAAAGTGAACGTACAGAGGTATAAGATAGTGCAATCTGACAAGATTCCACTAAGACCCATTTTGGTCATAAAAATCAAACGCACAAAATTTTTAAATTAGAGTACAAGTACTTCTATACATACAACGACTACAAATATCTTTATTGGACAATTTTATCCCCACATATTCTAACAACATTTCACTAAGGCCCATTTTGGTCATTAAAAAAAATGTACATGAAAAGTACAACAATGGTAACACATGGTATAATTGCCTTAATGCATTTATATCTATATCTATATTAGGCTTTTAATTTATAGTTTAGTCTTTTTTTGTTAAATTAGTTTATTACTTTTTATAATTACATTTAGTTTTAATGTTATTTAATTGCATTGCAATATGTTGACTTTTTTAATTATATTTATTGTCTAATGTCATTTAATTGCATTTTTAATTATATTAATAGTCTAATATGGAGAGAATATTAGAATAAAATAAACAAATATGTCCTTACTACACATCCTTTATATTCCATGTTTGAACCTATAATTATGTTCAAAATTATAGGTAAATAAATTTTTTATAAATGATTGGTGATTTTATGTTCAAAATTATGTTTGAACCTTTATATTCCATGTTTGAACCTATAATTATGTTCAAAATTATAGGTAAAGAATTAAGATTGAACCAAGACTATACATGGGTTAATAAAATTTATAATCATAGCACACGCATCATCACTATAATCTGTTGGGAATCGTGCATGGTATTTAAAACTTTTAATTGAATAAAACGCAACGAAAAATATAAATACACATGTATCACGTTCATGGCTATTTACGTAGATTACGTATATGCATAAATAATCAATCATTAAATATGCATTAAACGATTTCAGGATTACCTTTCCCGATGACGAATCTGTTGTAGGATTTGAATGAATCAGAGCTCCCCAATTGTGAGCCTCTGAATGTATCCACACAAGATCCGAACCATCAATTAGCAAAACCTCCACTACAAGTTTTAGGGAAAAGTATATTTGCAATGAAAGACAGAATTTGTACTAGCTATTATGTCTATCATAGTAACATATTTATAGAACTCTTGACAAGTTAGATATAGGTTTTGGATCAGTCTTAAACACTGGACTTGGGACAGATTAAATGATTGGACTAATATTTCAATCTAATCAGTCTTCAGTCTAATTAAATATTAGACTCTTCTAATATTTAATTTACTTTTTTCGCTAATTAATTTTCGATCCCTTTTGTATATAACCTCTCGGGTTCATAATTAATTGGCAGCAAAATAATATTAATCCAATTAATATTTAATTAGAACTCTTCTAATTCAACTTTCGCAAGTCATGAGTGATACCTAACAGTATATCACGACTACCCAACTAATGATGAAGTGTAAATATACGAACCCTAAGTAATTATCATGCAATCAATTCTTTATGTCTAAATTATTCCAATTGAGCTAGAGTCATGGATAGGGTCGTGAAACTCTATTACTCAATCATATATCCAAATCTATTTAATCAGTAAGTTATGAATAATCCGTGGAACGACTTTCATTATTCTACCTTGGCCAATGAATTCCAGTTACTCGATTAATAGATCGCATAGGATCCCTAATTGATAGATTCTGTATCTACACACACCTATCTCAATGCCAGAATAGATCGTAACCACTAAGTACATTATCCAATCCTTGATTAGGACTAACTTGATTGCATTAGCAAATTACGGTATTCCTAATACAAGATAACCGTGGTGTCTCAAGTCTAAGCACTAATTGCACTATTACATTGTACAATGAATTATTGACCATTCTATGTAATTTGTTGTACTAGCGGTCATGTCTAGTCACTTGTTCTCAAAAAGTACTTACATATCTACCCTTACAATATGAGACTAATCGCCCAAAATAATATCTCATATTATTTGGATGGTAGACTGCAATCCGATCTTTTCGGATAAACTAATACCCAATTAATTTATCCTATGATCGGGGACTACTTTTAGAATATATTTATGAATATAGATTCTGTCACTCATATCCTTACTCTTAAGGATAGAATCTATAAATATTATTCTAAGGACTTTTATTTAAATAGTTAATCGCATTAATGACATTTAAATAAATTGCCCACATTAAATAAATAATATAATTATTATGTCCTAAAATTGGCTTTTAGGGCATATAATCCAACAATCTCCCACTTGCACTAAAGCCAATTACTCCGGTATCTCATACCCATTTTCTCAAGATGGTAGTGTAAAGATTGCTGAATTATTGCCTTAGTCAGTGGATTAACAACATCAACTGTTGACGTTATTTACTGCATAATATCATTCTTCCCACAATCTTCGATCGATGTGGTAACGCCTCTTTAAAGTGTTTGGATCTCTAGTGAGACCTAGGTTCCTTAGCTTATGCTACGGTTCCATTGTCGTCACACACTACCTGTTAACTTAATGGAAAGAACCATCTTGAGTTCAGTTACGAACTACTTAATCCAAAACACTTCATCTTGTTACATCTAATGCAACGATACACTCAACCTCTGTAGTGGAATCTGTAGTTACACTTTGTTTGGAACCTTTTCAACGAACTACTCTTCCACTAATCGTGAGACTGAACCAAGATATGGATTTCTAATAATCTATTTCAGACTCTCAGCTTGAAACTGTAAAACTTTATGTTTCAACTTCTCCATATATGAAGAACATTTCTTCAGTGCTTCTCAAGTGCTTAAGAATGTTCTTGATTGTTTTCTAGCGTTTCTAACCTGTATTAGACAAATATATGCTCATAACACTTATAGTATTTATGATGTCATGTCTTTGTACACACATGACGTATATGAGATTCTCAATTGTTGTAGCACTTTGAACCTTATATGTCCAGTCTCTCTCTCTTTAGCAGTCTTAGGACTCACAGCACTAGAGAGATAAATTCTATGTCTTAAAAGAGAAAAATCCTCTTTTAGAATCTATGTACATGTTAAACACCTTTAACACCTTTTTGGGAAAAAACCTATTAATCCTTTTGATCTATCGCTATAGATCGACTTCCAAGGATTTAGGCGGATTATCCCAAAATTTACTTGAAGAATTTATTTGAATGACTATACGTACTTGTGTAGTCAAAGTTCATCTTCATTCTCAATGAAGTCAAACGATATAATCGAATGTTCTAGATTCTTTAGGCTTGGTTAAGTCCATAAATGGATCCCTTTTAGCTTGCACTCTTTGTGACTCATCACTGGACTCAAAACGTATTGGTAATCTCATATTAATGTCTTCATTAATGAAGTCATTAAGGAATGCCGTTTTGACATCTATCTAATATATCTCATAATAGTAATGTGCAACTATGACCAATAGATCATAATGAATTTCAACAATTGGTGAAAAGATTTCCTCATAGTCAACTCCTTGCCTATGACAATAATCTTTCACCATTTGTCTTAAAGGTCTTCACCTTTATCCAGTTAATATTTTATGGCCTCAAGCCATTTAAGCCTATGTCATACATAACCTTTTCTAACTGACAAAGTCATCAACATGGTTTTTGTCATCTTACTGATATGGGAAAAAACTGTGAAATAATTGGTTATTCTTGGATTGGGTTCTCTAGGATCAAATCCTAGGTTTGACTCGGGTTAGCTAGTTTCTTAGTGACTCCCACTGAGTCATACTTTTCTTCCCACACTATCTTCTTAGATGAACTATTCTTCCAAGAAGAAGTTGTACTTGCTAACAGACTCTCTAGTCAGCAAGGGAATAAAAGTTATATCCCAACGAATCCTTGGGATAACCACCTGATATTGTCCTATCTTACTTCCAATTTATCAGACTTAAGCCTTTAATCAAAGGCAGGATAACCCTTATTCTTAACACCTTAAGACTAGGTATCCTGTTATCTCATATCCTATATGAGGTACTTAAGACTAATTTTGAAGTAACCTTATCCAAGAGATGGACTGTTGTAAGAAGAATATAGTCTCACATGCTAAGTTACAATTCAGCATAGTTTATCAATTACAGACCATGTTCAACAAGATCCAACTCATTCTCTCCGACACTTTATCAAGCATCGGAGTACCAGAAGGAGTTAATGAAATAACTATGTTATTTTCCTTTGAGATACTATCAGAAATTGGGCTAAGAACTCTCCATGATCTCATCATTGAGACTTACTTCTCATTTCTAGTTTGATTTACTACTTTGGCTCTGAACTCTTTGAACACTTCAAACGATTCAAATCCATACTTATGACAATCATAAGTATATGTAAGGTAGCTAAATCCTTGTTGGGCTATTTCGCCAAATGACCCATATATATCCCTATGTATAAACCCTAAATATTTGTGGTCCTTTGACTTTGTCCTACAAAGGCCAATTTGATTATTTTTAAGAACACAAGATCCACGTGTTGGGAATGCCCCGGGGCCTCAAGGGCTTACCAGTTCTTCTTTCACCAATTGAGTGATTCTTGTTTCTCCTCATTTTCTCGCAGTTGAATTAATTTCCTTTTACCAATTAAGTTCTACCTTTCCAGATCTACCTTTGATACATGACTCTCATGTCAAAAAGTTGTGTCAAATATATTCACACGGAAAAATCCATTATCAACGACAAAAGAGAATTAAGAATTGACTTTAAGGATTAGATTTGTCTGCATATGATAAACCATGAATAAATTCATGGACTCAAGATACCCATCCTGAGAATACATGCTCTCAAATCTATTCCTCTAGTCATACTAGATATCTTATATCTATTTCTAGATATCTCATATCTCTAGATATCTCATATCTAGTTATCCAATCTTGCTTACTTCACAGCTCTTGTGAATAATTAATTATGGATACATTATCTATGCTCTCTTGCATCTTTCTACAACTTATTTAGGCATCTAGAACGTGTATGACTTTCTCAGATTCAAGAACAATTCTCAAAACATTGAGCTAGTCATCGAAGTTTAGTCTAGTCAAAATAGAAGGTTGGGTTCACATCCGATATTATATATATGCAATAATTTTTAAGGATATTAGATAATTATATTATTAACTATTTGATTTGGGTCTTTAAATCAAACAGTAACCCCCACTAAATTTCTTGAATCCCACACTTCCCTAGTGGGAAATGAAAAAACAATAAGGTATTTTTCTTAGTGGAATTAGGGGCCCATCTACTTTAACTCTCCTCACATGTTAGATTCTTGGTGAAATTAAAATAAATAGGTGAATAACCTCTTATTCAATGTATCTCATACAAATTCCAATTATTCTTGCCTCCAATCCTTTCGACCTCACATAATAGTTTCTTGGCCTCAAGAATTGTTTAAGTTATACCCATTATCCTAAGAAATTTGGATCAATACAATACTGATACCTCACATAATAGTTTCTCGGTAGCCAGTAAGAATCTAAATTCTTCTACATCTTATGTTTATATAAACTTAGTGTATATGTTGATACAAATAAATAACCTCTATGTCATGACCCCATTTCCTTAATTTCTAAAATGGTCTCTAATACCGCAATAACGACACAGACGGGATTAAACTTAATTTACGAAGACTTCAAAATCCGGGATCGTGATGCCACGGGCTTAAGAAGATCACTCCTCTTAGGTCCGCTAAGGCACATTATACTAGCCCAAGCTCTAATTTCTACGAACCAAACATCCACATTGTTAATCACCACAGTTACACCACTTGTTAATAAGTTAATTCTAATAAAACACATTATACAAACTTCATCACTAATAATTAAAATTACAACCATCAGATACATATTCACAAGACCTAGATCTTCCAAGTTACATCATATAGATTCAACTACTACTACTACTACGCCTAGGCTTCAAAAGAATAATAACTACTTATCTATAACCCGCAAATCCAAAAGAATAATTACAATCCTTCAATGTATCTAAATTCACATAACTTAGAAGTAATACACTAGAGGATACAACACGATATCCAGCATAATCATCAATGGTAGAAAATTCAATTCAGCACATTGCTGGGGCTTTCCATCCCAAGCGGGCGCAATTAACCTGAAATGGTCAAGAAAGAAGGGTGAGCTAAACCAACACTTAGCTCAGTGAGGGCTAGGGGGAACGGGGATTTTTGCAAGCATTTTTAACATTCGAAAGCTTTTTTTGCAAACATGGCATGTCATGCATGAGTTGCAAGTAAGTACAAGAAATAATGAACAAGTAATGACATATAGCTCTACCCTCCTAGGACCTCAAGGGACCCAGCGAAGGGAGATTTATCATATACCAAAGGATACTATTTTTCTTGCAATTGCTAGAGATGACCGGCCTTGATTCAGTCTTCATTCATTTTTCCCTAACTCCAAACATTAGGTGATATCCGGATATCCACCGGAGACTATGGTAGTCGAGACCGACTGGTAGCCCGATGCTACCAAGGAGACACGAACGCTACCATACCTATAATTGTGGTTGCAACCATCGCACCCGTTGTTGTTAACATTGTAAACATAACATGAATAATATCATAGAAGGGAGGCAACAAGGTAGGTTGACCCGACCACGTATAGCAAGCAAGCATATCAAGATTTCAATTAGGTCTAAACCACATATAAACATGTACAGGAGATCAAGCAAGTAGGATTTCTCCGATAGCCAAGCATTTATCCAAATAAGACCAAGTAGGTTCATAAGACATGTAAAAAAAATATGGAGGTCAACTAAGGAGGTTGCCTCGAATTACCAAGCTTATTCATGACAAAGTATAATTCTCATAGCAACTAAAGGCTATTTCCAAGATTCTAGTTTAAGGCGTTTGCTAGAATATACAAGTATGATATCAAATATGTTCAAGTCCTTGCAAATAAAGAGTCTCAAGCAATCCAATTATCAAGCTAAACAAGAGTAAACGAGGTATGACAAGAAGGGTAACTAGGGGTACCGTGTAAAAGAGAGGGAAAACAATAGGGTTTCGGGTGAGAAACTGATACGTAATGCACTTCTAAGTTATTTTCACAATATGAACCATTGGCCAAGTGATAGCCATCATACAACTACATAAAACCAATTAACTCAAGCAAATATTTCAAAAAAGAGACTTCCTGATCGATCGGGTGACATGAAAATAAAATCAGTGTCCTGTCCGATCGATCGAGAAAGGTAGCTAATCGATCGGACAAAAGGCATGTTAGGCACGAACCATGCCCGATCGATTGGACCTCAACCCTGATTGATTAGGAGCTGCACAAAAATGAAAATTTTTACACTTTTTGCTTATCAACCTCATTGACTTGCTTCTATCCTTAACTAACACCTAGTACACCCACAAGGCTTACAAGACAACATAATCAAGCTCAAAAACTAAACCATAACATCCATGAATCAACAATTACTCAAAGACTACCACAACACATCAAACATACACCAAGATCTTATTTGCATACCATAAGCATGAAACCAACCAATATACACAACATAATCTTGAATGGGCTTTAAGAAAAGCTTTTGAAAGATCCCTCACCTTAGTTTTGGAATTTGGAAGTAGGATGATGCAAGAATTACAAGAAATTGCTTGAAAATGCAAGAGAATGGCTTGAAGACCTTATCATTCCTCTTCTCCTTCTTCCTTATTCTCTTTTCTCTCTTCTTTCTCTCCTTTCTATGGTCGAAAACCTGAATATATATGTAGTGTGTGTGTCATGTGGGTGTGTGTATTTTCTGATGTATGTGTATGTGTTGTGTAGTATTTTTGTGTGTGTATGTGGTGTAATATGTGTGTTTTGTATGTATTAGTTAGGTGAGATATTTTAATTTTAGGACCAAGGACCAATTTACCATTTTAACTAAATAGAATCCACTAGTTTGTCATTATGTCCAATTCTAAATAATTTGGTTAGTTATTGTAGTGTAGTAAATTCTAATTATCACCTACAACATCTAAATCACATAAATGCATGTTAAATGAGGCATGAGCATGTAAAACGATAAAGAAAATGCATATTAAATGATGCAAAAATACATCAAATGCTATAAAATGCATATGGCTTTATACTAGCTCGGTACGGGGTCTCACATCCTCCCCTCCTTAATAGAATTGCGCCCTCACAATTCCTTCTTCATTCCCGGAACAACTCGATTGTTGAAAGCAAACTAGGAATCCCAACCAAACGAATAAGAATCTGGTTCCATGAAAATAGCCAGATACTACGAATGCAGGACTGCTTATAAGAATTCCAATGATTACCAAGGAAGAATACTATTTACCACCGCTATCAAATAGGAATGTCGAACAAGAACACCTCGACTAAGGCTAACAAGAACTCTACATAGGAAGGTGTGAGACCCCGTACCGAGCCAGTATAGAGCCCATATGCATTTTATAGCATTTCATAAATTTTTACATCATTTAATATATAATTATATCAATTAAAGTGTATTTACCTTGATTCACGTGCATTTATTTTGAAATACATACATTTATATCGTTTTACGTGCACATGTCTCGTTTAACGTGTATTTAAATTTAATTACATGTCTTTGAGTGATTTAGGTATCGTAGATAACAATTAAATCATATTGCATACACTAGCTAACTAAATAATTGAGTTAGAACTAAAATGGCAAACTAGAAGATATGCATTTAGTTGGAGGGCACTTTAGTCTTTTGGCCTTTAGATATTTCCCTACCAACTAAAACACACAACACACTACACACACACACTAAAACACTGTAGCACACACACACACATACACTCTCTCTGATTTTTGACCAAGAGAGAAGAGAAAGAAGAAGAGAAAAAGAAAGGAAGGAAGAAGTAGAAGAGGAAGAGGGAGGAAGTTCAGCCATTTTTGTGTCACCCTCAAGCTATTTTCTTGCTCATACAAGCTTTCTATCACTTGTTCTTCCATTCAAACTCAAGAGCTAAGGTGAGGGATTCTTTCAAAATTGATTGATAAAATTCATCCAAGGTTATATGTTGTATATTGTTGGGTAATATTGCTTGAGAAGCTCATATATGTCCTCATTGAGAAGTTGGTTGCATTTATGTGTTGTAGATCTAGGAATTGCCCAACTTGTGATTTGATGACCTTGTAGAGTTGTGTGGTGAGCTTGTTATTAATCTTGTATGTGATAAACCATGTAAAACTTGTATGGAAGAGTTAGTAAATCTAGCATTTTGGGGCTTGAATGTTATTTTTGGTGTTTATGAGCTTCTATGAATTTTTGGGAGTTTTGATGGTAGATGTTGTTGGAAGAATGTTTGGTTGATTTGGAACTCATGTATGATGCCTAATAATCCATCTTAAGCATGCTAGAATCTTGGTTGAAGGTTGGGAGTAAGATGACAAGAAAATGAGTAGAAAAATGAGAATTTACGGGTATATTTTGCCTAGGCCGGTCGACTAGTCGGTGGAATAAACTCACCCAAAATTTGACAAAATTCACTGGAAAAGTCAGATGACTAGCTAGTCGACAAGCTGGGCGAGTAACTCGCCCGACTTGGTTTTTCAGCTTTGCGCAGCAATTTTTCGAAGACCATAACTTACTCAATTGAACTCCGAAATGGGATCCGTTTGATTCTAGAGTTATCTACATTTGATAAGATTTGATTCTATACCAAAATCAGATTTATTGGAGTTTTGGAAAGTAGGAAAATTTACCTCTTAAGTTAGGCTAATGTAGAAGCATCGAAATGGCTCCATAGTTCTTCTTGTGTTTGCATTTTCTTGTCGTTTTACATAATCTATTGATATCTTCTCGCTATTTTATGGTACTTGGAAATTCTTGAGGTTTTAAAATTTCCATATATGTATGATTATTATATGCTTGCTTGATATTCCATGGATTAATCATTTATTATAACAAGAGGTTTATATGCTTAATCACTACATCTTGTTATTACTGTTGTGACGGAAGCAACCTACTTTGTTGCTATCCTAGTCCCTCTCTCACTCGGTGTCTTTCCTTGGAGAGTTGGGTATTATTTATATATAAATAAATAAATAAATAAATAAATATATATATATATATATATATATATATATATATATATATATATATATATATATATATTTATGTATCAAGGTTGCAACTTTTTAAAGGTCTTGGTGTGATTGATGGGCCCGGGCAGCATCAGGCTTGCCGGTTGTACCCACGACCACCATGGACCTATTCTTTACTTTTGAGGGAAGCTATCCGGAACCCTCGGTTGTTGATGGAGTTTGGTGTGGGGTTTTCTTTGAGGACTTGATCCTCGGTTGTGGAGTTGGGTTTTCTTTGAGGACTTGATCCTCGGTTGTGGTGTCGAGTTATTATACAAGATTCGAGGCTGAAACCACCATCATCAGCAAATGCATTACCCAAGTATCCTTTTTACTATGTGGTTCCTACCCTCGTTTAGACTCTCAAAGTCCACGGTGTGTAGGGTTATTGGCTTATTAATCATGTTTAATCTTGATTCTTGTTAATTGCCCACCCGTTGCTTATTTACATGTGCATTCTTATGTGCATGGCATATTTTGTCAAATCGTTTACGAAAAGATAAAAACTTTATGAGAATTCTTCCTATTCCATCCTCACTAAGCTATATGCAAGATTAGCTCACCCCTCTTTTAACAATCTCAGGTAAAGAGTAGCCCGAGCAAGCTCCCATATGGTTGCAAGCTTCCTTGATGTGATGAGTTGGATTCCTGCTTATGTGATCTACATGATTGCCTGTGAAGATGTACTCCTTGTTGTAATAAGAATGATTTTGTATAATTGAACTATTTTGTCACGCCCCAACCCGGCCTATAAAGGTTAGACTAGGGTGTGATCTAAACATTTAAGTCACGTCTCGTACTTAACCGTTCATGAAGATTTAAGACTTAACGTCTTGGCCTAAACTCCAAAATTTTTTGGTAAACCGGAAGCATAACGGCTGTAATTGGGATCTTTGGTTTGACCTAATTCTCTAAATGCCTCAATTATTCCAATCATTAATCCAATTCCATTAAGGACTCCTATTTGTCACCAACTGATTTGCCTACTAGTTTATCTTGAAAGTCTCGTTTGGTTAATAAGCCAAACATGATAACTATGTCCCGTTTATTTGTCCATTTCCTATTATGCAAGTACCTATTATCCTTTAGTTTGCAAATGAGTACCTAAGTGAAATTAGATAGAATTAACTTAGTTGATTGTTCATCTAGTGGTTTGAATGCCTACGATAACTACTAATTAAGGAAACAAAAGTAAACAACCAAATAAAAGTTCGTCCGGTTATAGATAGCACAATCCCAGAATTAGACCCAAATTACAACGGGGTCATTTACATCAATAAACAACGAGCAACATAAAAGGAAATAGTCTTCAAGTAGCAAAAAGTTCACAAGTAGCCATAATCACGCAAAGCACACAAACAGGCAATCACTCCAAGGATTCATCGTTAGGCACACCGTCCTCGGGTACCTGTTCTGGGTCTTCTTCACCTGAGATGATAAAAGAGGGTGAGTCCTTATGAACTCAGCGAGGGGGAACGAGAAAGAGGTTTTGAAACTCATTTTCCGGTTCAACTTATGAAATCTTTTTGCAAGCATGAATATAACAATAATACAAGTACAGAAACAGAAATACCAGTCTTTCCTCCTCGAGGTTCTCTAGGAACCAAGCGAGAGTACTTATACACATAGTAAAAATGATACAGTGAGCTTTTGCTCTCAGATCAGTTCAGAATCAGAAGTTGCGGCCGACTTCAAATAACCCCAAAACACGCCAGGTGGGTGTACTCCAGATGTACCCCGAAATCCTACGACCCAACTCTCCGAGGAAGTCTAGCCCCCAAGCGAGAGAGGGAATGGGATCATGGTAGTCACGGGTGCACCGGCAAGCCCGATGCCGCCCGGTGTGCGTGATCACTACCATGCCGACAGGAAAGGTTGCAACCGTGTATGCAATGCACATTTATGACAGGTAATATATCACAGTAGGAGGACAACAAAGTAGGTTGCCTCCGGACAGTCATAAGATTGCACATTGACAGGTAAACAAGTAGGGCACGATAAGACAGGAAATTTCACTTGAAAGGCATATAGAGTTATATGAAAATTAAACGGCCAACCATGTAACACATGTAAAACAGGCCATATAACTCATTACGAATCCCACATGATCAAGTGATAAGATTATTCAACATGCAATGACATCAACATGGGTTCGGGTGCAAGAAAAACTTATTTGTCAACATGCAATGGTCAAAATCACATTTGAAGTTATAAGACATTTACGGGCAGCCCACTAAGCATATAATTTCCACACAATATCCAAATGATCAACACTTAGCAAGACTACCTAGTCATTAGGGTTTCCGTTTCATGCTTAACCGTGTGATTAAACCCTAAGTCAACTCAAGATCATTCTCAAGTCATGCATCATTCAATTCAAACATCTTCAAGTACTCAAAACAGTCCACACAACATCCCAACACCACAATTCCAAGCAATTAGTACCACAAGAGAGGTTACAACAATTTTCCAAGCATATAACTAAGTGAAACCTTTACTGCAATAGGCTATTTTCTCACAATCAATAGGATAATCAAAAAACATCCAAATCCAGTGAATAAGATGTCAAATTAAAGCTTAAGAAGTTAAATAAAATCAGAAACAAACCTTGCATCAATTGGAGTTCGGGATCAATAGATATAGCCGAAACAGTGGAATAGCACAAAACTGTCCAGATTTGCACACATTTCGATAATGGACGTTTTTGAGGTCCTTAGGGTCAGATTTAGCCTTGGTCCATTTCTGATAAAAATGTCCAGAACTGAAAAATCTAGCAGCACACAAAATTTCATGCATTTTGGACATCATTTACTAAGTAAAATCTGGTTCGTTCTACAAGGTCAGTGCATCTGCCAAAACCTGCTTCATTTTTCCAGATTTCCAGATTTGGACACATTTTAAAGATTTGCCATTTTGAGAACATTAGAGTCAAAATTAGCTCTGGCCTATTTCTGCGAAAAATGTTCCAAACTGGCCAAACTAGTCACCTACAAATTTTCGTGCATTTTAAACATCATTTGCTTAGCCAAACTCACCTTGAAACAACAGGTCAGAGAGCTGTCACATAATCCGATTTCACCTATCATCATCTTCAAGCTAAAATCTTGCCATGCATGGTTGTAAAAGCTTATGAACGAACATATTACTCAAGAACAGAAGCAAAGACATACATTTATGAGCATGCATGTGATTTTTAAAGGATTTTCAAAAGGTTTTAGCCCTCACCTTAGCAATCAACCAAAAATATGCACAAAAACTTGTTGAAGCACAAATTTCTTCTTCTTCCTTGCTTAGCCAAGACTCCACCCGATTTCTCTCTATTTTTCCTAGATTAGTGGCCAAGTTCTTAGTACATGCATGTGGTTAGAACAAGAAGAAAAGAAATGGAATCTAGGAAACTCACCAAGGCCGAAAATGGTGACTCAAAATGCTTGCATGTGTGTTTCTTGCATCCTAGCTTGCTTGGGTGAGTTTCTTTGCTTGTTGTTTGTCTTGATGCACCATAGGATGATGAAGATGAGCTAAGGGATGAAGAAACTCAGCGCAAAACCGAGATGGAGAGAGAAGAATGAGAGGGAGAGAGAGAAATGTGAGGAGAATGAGAGAAATGAAAGAAAAATGAGGCTTTTTGCAAAAGTTGATGCATGGGTTCAGCCTTGAGCTTAGCAATTCTGATTTTTATGTCTTCAAGAGGCATTTTGAAATTCCTAGCATGGGCAAGGAGCACTTGGTCAAAAATGGTGTGCATTGGGTAGGGTTTTGGGGCTATTTTTTATGCATTTGTGTCATAATATGTCATAGATTGTCTAGGACTAATTTTTTATACATTTGTGTTATTAGAATTGTCATAGGAATGTTGGGAAATTAGGGAATCTAGGTAAAATAAAATATAGGAATGTTTGTTGATGAGTTGAATTATGAATAGAATAATAGTTAGTGGAAAATGTAGGAATAGTTTAGTATTATTTTATTGTTAGTGGAGTTTGTAGAGAATTTGAATTAGGAATATAATATTGGTTAGTGGATTGTGTAGGATTATTTTATTGTCTTGTGCTTTGTGTAGGATTCTTTCTTGATTAACGTGGTGGCACGGATTCCTAGGTCTAGGGCACGAATTACGAGGTAGACACAAACTACAAGGCTAATGCACGTACTTCAAGACTAATGCACGCAATCCTAGGTGAATGCACGTAAACCAATGCAAGACACGTAATTCAATGCAATGCGCGCAAATCAAGGTACGACTCTATATCTAGGTTAAGGTACGTAGTTCAAGGTTAGGGTACACGAAACGAGGTAATGCACGTACATCGAGGTCAGGGCACGTATATCTAGGTATTGCACGTCAGTCGGGGATTAGGGCACACTATTCTAGGTCAAGGCACGTGTGACAAGGTATGCACGAAAATCAAGACAGGACACGTAATCCAAGGTCGGTCATATAATTAGGGGTCTATGGCACGCAAATCGAGGTATGACACGTTATTCGTGGTCCAACCTCACATCCTCCCCTCCTTAAAAGAATTTCGTCCCGAAATTCATTCTTGCCTATTGAGGTCATTTAGACGGATTCTGACCCTTTTTATTCTTCCTACTCCTGTTCGTCCCGTGTTTGGTAATCTCTCACCACAACCAATTCACTTCCTATGTTTCTCCAATTGATCTTAAGGTCGAGTTCATTAACTAAGGTTGGAATCTCCAAACATAGTCATCAAAGCTGCATCGGTATTCTAACAATATAACTATAACTCCAAAATTGTGACTCATGTGGTACCAATCTTGAATTCATACCTCAAAAGGAATATCACAATAATTCCATGATCCTAGGGTGACATACGCTAATTTCAAGATGATAGGTCTATATCCGATTTACATATCCTATCAACTAGCTTCAAAATTGTTAACACGTAGGACATACACAAGTTACAGATCATTTCCACAATACGACCCTATTTTTAGGAAGAACTCACCAAGCAACTAATCCATCTCAAATTGTCATCTATCGGTAGTATCATAGTTCTTATCTTGAAGGTACATTGGATTAGCAAATCCTCTAATGACTAGTCTCCGAGTTACAGGTTCCTATTCATTAACATTCTTCCCCAGCTTCGTTAACCTTCAAGCTCGTAATCAAGAAGAAAGACCGTTGAGATTCGTTAAACCCAAACTCTAAGGTTTATTAGGTACAACCAACAAATTGCCATCGAAATTGCATGAGTAAACTAATCATGTAGCACTAGTTCAACTTTTCAAGTAAGCTTCATCAGCTTGTGATCCACAATTTATTCCCATATTCAAATATCCATTTTCAAGTCACGAGGCTTCAGAACTTTCTTTTAATCTTATCCAAAACTCCTAAGGCGAATAGTTTCAACCTCAAATAAATTTCACTTACCTCAATCCAAGGTTATGTCATACTTAAGAAGACAATGGTCCTACTCACTTAGCAACCCAATCATTCCTTCGAACACTTAATGCCCGCCAACATATCTTCAACATTAATGTTATTAAGCTGGGTTCATAGCCATGTAAGTGATATCAATTCTCTACTAGGTTACCGGTCGTACACCAACAATCCTAGGACTATAAATAGGTACCGAAATGATCTAGCTCATAAGATACTTACCATACTAATCTAAGTAGCTTATTACATGAAATACTTCAAGGATATATCATCATAAGAATTATAACCACAAGTCATCCTACAATATAATCTAATAGAATTTCAAAAGTAATCAACCACTCATTTAATTATCACTATAAGATTCACCCTCTATTCAACAACCACGATTCAAAATTTACCAACCGCTAGTTTCTAGAAGTGAAACGGTGCACATAGATACAGTGGTCTAACAATAGTCTTTTGGGTCATCATGACTCTGATTCATCTCTATCTTACTCTCTTCATTTACATGTTCAACTAGCTAAGAGCATCAAGACTCATCGACCTTAGGTCCTAGGGTTTACCATGAATCATCATGCATACTCACTATTAGCTATTTAGGGTTTCAAATCATACCCTAACAACTCCACTTTGCAACCAGATGTTTAATATCATTTCCATGGTTTATATAATGGGTCCATCGGTCTTACTTAGGGATATATACTATCTAACATCCTCTAGGGTATCCAAACAACGAGTGCATAGATTGACTTACTTGCATATTTACAGCTAAGTTCGGGGGACACCAAACTAATACAGTGTTTTTTAATATCACAAATATCCAACTTAGGACCTTAGCAACGTTAGTCATCTAATGTATAATTCAATACCTTAAACTTCTATTCGACCTAACATTTAGGTGTAGTCCTCCGAACACAAGTTCTAGCTACGTGAATTCCTCGATTCCAACATCTCTGTATCTTGTTATACCAAAGAATCATTAACCTTGTTAAATTCGGTCTCCAGAGTTGCCTATATGTCTTGAGGTTATCCATTGTTAAGTCACTCAAATACACTATCCATGTCTCAATAATCTAACCCCTAAAAGTAACTATCGTCAACTTTCACGAATTTATCTCTTAATTTCTAGGTCATGATCTCAACATTTAGTGGACTTGAAACTCGCTAGTATACAGCATATCAGATTCATCAATGCTTAATTCCAATCAAGTAAGGATTCAATCATTTAAACAATCTATTACACCAATTCAAGATATAAGATTTTGATTCAAAAGCACCTCTTAAGTCAACTTCCATTATAAGCATATGAATATATATATGCTACTCCACATGTCCAATAGTATACTCTTATACCTAAGGAAAGTTGTATGTCCTTAACAATTATACTTGAATAGTAATTAGAAGAACGGTTTAACAGAATCAAGAACTCTATGGCTATAAAATTGATAACTTAATCACAGGCATGTGTATGTGTATTCCAAAGATAAGGAGAAAATTTTACCTCAACAATTATACCTGTGCTACGCATTTTATATATATGCATATCCAACAATACATACGATCCATCAAGTACCTGTGAAGATGCGAGAAATCTCTAACCGAGACTTTTCTTTCTTCCTGCATGAATTCACTTCCCTGAAAGTTCTAATCCTAACTATCTATGTGTATAAACAGTCATTCACGGTTATATAACGTGCACATGTATCAAGGAAGGAGTATAAAAGTATGCATGAATTATTGAGGTCACTAACGTGTCGGTGTGCATGACACATAATACATATGGTCCACAAAGGCACATAATACTCAATACTTAAAGCAATTAAAGCACATTAGCACACATTAACACATATAAACAAGACATCATAGTTACCTTAGGGCTTCTACCCACGGTCCGAGAGTTGAACCCGACTAATGCCTAGTTACTAAACTAAGCTCTGATACCATTCTACTTATAAGGTGTCACGCCCCAACCCGGCCTATAAAGGTTAGAATAGGGTGTGATCTAAACATTCAAGTCACGTCTCGTACTTAACCGTTCATGAAGATTTAACACTTAACGTCTTGGCCTAAACTCTAAAATTTTTCGGTAAACCGGCAGCATAACGGCTGTAATTGGGCTATTTGGTTTGACCTAATTCTCTAAACGCCTCAATTATTCCAATCATTAATCCAATTCCATTAAGGACTCCTATTTGTCACGAACCGATTTTCCTACTAGTTTATCTTGAAAGTCTCGTTTGGTTAATAAGCCTAACATGATAACTATATCCCGTTTATTTGTCAATTTCCTATCATGCAAGTACTTATTATCCTTTAGTTTGCAAATGAGCACCTAAGTGAAATTAGATAGAATTAACTTAGTTGATTGTTCATCTAGTGGTTTGAATGCCTACGATAACTACTAATTAAGGAAACGAAAGCAAACAACCAAATAAAAGTTCATCCGGTTATAGATAGCACAATCCCAGAATTAGACCCAAATTACAACGGGGTCATTTACATCAATAAACAACGAGCAACATAAAAGGAAATAGTCTTCAAGTAGCATAAAGTTCACAAGTAGCCATAATCACGCAAAACACACAAACAGGCAATCACTCCAAGGATTCATCGTTAGGCACACCGTCCTCGGGTACCTGTTCTGGGTCTTCTTCACCTGAGATGATAAAAGAGGGTGAGTCCTTATGAACTCAGCGAGGGGGAACGAGAAATAGGTTTTGAAACTCATTTTTCGGTTCAACTTATGAAATCCTTTTGCAAGCATGAATATAACAATAATACAAGTACAGAAATAGAAATACCAGTCTTTCCTCGCCGAGGTTCTCTAGGAACCAAGTGAGAGTACTTATACATATAGTAAAAAGGATACATTGAGCTTTTGCTCTCAGATCAGTTCAGAATCAGAAGTTGGGGCCGACTTCAAATAACCCCAAAACACACCAGGTGCGTGTACTCCGGATGTACCCTGAAATCCTACGACCCAACTCTCCGAGGAAGTCTAGCCCCCAAGCGAGAAAGGGAATGGAACCATGGTAGTCACGGGTGTACCGGCAAGCCTAATGCCGCCCGGTGTGCGTGATCGCTACCATGCCGACAGGAAAGGTTGCAACCTTGTATGCAATGCACATTTATGACAGGTAATATATCACAGTAGGAGGACAACAAAGTAGGTTGCCTCCGGACAGTCATAAGATTGCACATTGACAAGTAAACAAGCAGGGCACGATAAGACAGGAAATTTCACTTGAAAGACATATAGAGTTATATGAAAATTAAATGGGCAGCCATGTAACACATGTAAAACAGGCCATATAACTCATTACGAAGCCCACATAATCAAGTGATAAGATTATTCAACATGCAATGACATCAACATGGGTTCGGGTGCAAGAAAAACTTATTTGTCAACATGCAATGGTCAAAATCACATTTGAAGTTATAAGACATTTACGGGCAGCCCACTAAGCATATAATTTCCACACAATATCCAAATGATCAACACTTAGCAAGACTACCTAGTCATTAGGGTTTCCGTTTCATGCTTAACCGTGTGATTAAACCCTAAGTCAACTCAAGATCATTCTCAAGTCATGCATCATTCAATTCAAACATCTTCAAGTACTCAAAACAGTCCACACAACATCCCAACACCACAATTCCAAGCAATTAGTACCACAAGAGAGGTTACAACAATTTTCCAAGCATATAACTAAGTGAAACCTTTACTGCAATAGGCTGTTTTCTCACAATCAATAGGATAATCAAACAATCTCCAAATCCAGTGAATAAGATGTCAAATTAAATTTTAAGAAGTTAACTAAAATCAGAAATAAACCTTGCATCAATTGGAGTTCGGGATCATTAGATATAGCCGAAACAGTGGAATAGCACAAAACTGTCCAGATTTGCACACATTTCGATAATGGACGTTTTTGAGGTCCTTAGGGTCAGATTTAGCCTTGGTCCATTTCTGACAAAAATGTCTAGAACTGAAAAATATAGCATTACACCAAATGTCATGCATTTTGGACATCATTTACTAAGTAAAATCTGGTTCGTTCTACAAGGTCAGTGCATCTGCCAAAACCTGCTTCATTTTTCCAGATTTCCAGATTTGGACACATTTTAAAGATTTGCCATTTTGAGAACCTTAGAGTCAAAATTATCTTTGGCCTATTTCTACGAAAAATGTTCCACACTGGCCAAACTAGTTATCTACCAATTTTCGTGCATTTTCAACATCATTTGCTTAGCCAAACTCACCTCGAAACAATAGGTCAGAGAGCTGTCACATAATCCGATTTCACCTATCATCATCTTCAAGCCAAAATCTTGCCATGCATGGTTGTAAAAGCTTATGAACGAACATATAACTCAAGAACAGAAGCAAAGACATACATTTATGAGCATGCATGTGGATTTTTAAAGGATTTTCAAAAGGTTTTAGCCCTCACCTTAGCAATCAACCAAAAAGATGCACAAAAACTTGTTGAAGCACAAATTTCTTTTTCTTCCTTTCTTAGCCAAGACTCCACCCAATTTCTCTCTATTTTTCCTAGCTTAGTGGCCAAGTTCTTAGTACATGCATGTGGTTAGAACAAGAAGAAAAGAAATGGAAGCTAGGAAACTCACCAAGGCCGAAAATGGTGACTCAAAATGCTTGCATGTGTGTTTCTTGCATCCTAGCTTGCTTGGGTGAGTTTCTTTGCTTGTTGTTTGTCTTGATGCACCATAGGATGATGAAGATGAGCTAAGGGATGAAGAAACTCAGCCCAAAACTGAGATGGAGAGAGAAGAATGAGAGGGAGAGAGAGAAATGTGAGGAGAATGAGAGAAATGAAAGAAAAATGAGGTTTTTTTGCAAAAGTTGATGTATGGGTTCAGCCTTGAGCTTAGCAATTCTGATTTTTATGTCTTCAAGAGGCATTTTGAAATTCCTAGCATGGGCAAGGAGCACTTGGTCGAAAATGGTGTGCATTGCGTAGGGTTTTTGGGCTATTTTTTATGCATTTGTGTCATAATATGTCATAGATTGTCTAAGACTAATTTTTTATGCATTTGTGTCATTAGAATTGTCATAGGAATGTTGGAAAATTAGGGAATCTAGGTAGAATAAAATATAGGAATGTTTGTTGATGAGTTGAATTATGAATAGAATAATAGTTAGTGGAAAATGTAGGAATAGTTTAGTATTATTTTATTGTTAGTGGAGTTTGTAGAGAATTTGAATTAGGAATATAATATTGGTTAGTGGATTGTGTAGGATTATTTTATTGTCTTGTGCTTTGTGTAGGATTCTTTCTTGATTAACGTGGTGGCACGGATTCCTAGGTCTATGGCACGAATTACGAGGTAGACACGAACTACGAGGCTAATGCACGTACTTCAAGACTAATGCATGCAATCCTAGGTGAATGCGCGTAAACCAATGCAAGGCACGTAATTCAATGCAATGCACGAAAATCAAGGCACGGCTCTATATCTAGGTTAAGGTACGCAGTTCAAGGTTAGGGCACACGAAACGAGGTAACGCACATACATCGAGGTTAGGGCACATATATCTAAGTATCGCACGTCAGTCGGGGATTAGGGCATACTATTCTAGGTCAAGGCATGTGTGACAAGGTATGTACGAAAACCAAGACAGGACACGTAATCCAAGGTCGGTCATATAATTAGGGGTCTATGGCACGCAAATCGAGGTATGACATGTTATTCGGGGTCGGGCCTCACATATTTAATCTATTGTAATATTCTTTTGGTCAATTAGATACCTAGCTAAGTTGATTACTCTACTTAGTAGACCTAGGTTTGAAATGTTGACAGGTAGACTCGGGTATTGTAACATGTAACAAGGTGTTGTAACCCTTTAAGGCCGATGTTTTTGGGAGAATTTTGGAAGTCTTTCGAAAATTATTGTGGGATATTATAACTGTTCAGGTTTCTATTTTCAAATCTTGTAGGGGTTAAGTATTAACACTTCATATTTCGACCTTAACCTAGCGATGGGTCAGGGTCGGGGTGTGACAGAAGGCCACATAAGTAAATCGAATAAAGATCCCAGATAGCGATGTCGAATACTGAAGACCGAATATCAATAAAAATTCCACAGATAGGAAAGCCCAGTAAGAATTCCAAGAAAATACCATATAAGAAATCCCAAGAAATGAGGCCAATGCTCCGAATAAAATGCCAAGAAAATACTCAATAAGAAGACCGAGTCAAGAATTCCGGAATAGTGCGCCAAATATGACTGTTGAAGAAGGATATCAAATAAGAAGGTCATGTAGAATTCCCAAATACTGCATACGAACCACTGGATAAGGATCCCCAATTAATGACCTCCAAATAATAGTACCAGATAAGAATCCCATCAGTCCGCACTATCCCCGGAGCATAGTGTGATAGTTGATTAAGCCAAGCTTCATATTGGGCAATCATTAAATCTCCCTGCTTAAAAATCACGAACTCATTTCTTCGGAGTCTTTTCTTGATGTCGAGAGCTTTTCCAGCTATTCTTACTTCACCCAAAAGAAGTATCCCCAATATATGATATGCGTATATGCAATTATGTCACATGAGAAACAAGTATATACTTATATCATCATACCATATAAAAGTAACTATAAATTAATGCATAACTATTACATGATGTAACATTATAACTAATGTACAACCTATCATACATAAAATAATTGCAACATAACAAACACTTAGAGCATACTGTGCACATGGATCCCATAAGCACGTTGATCACTTAAAACACATGGTCCCCATTTGGCTTACTCAAGACATAAAAAATGCACACATCCCTCAAGACAAGTTCACATCAAAACCACTACCCGATAGTCCAAGATTCCTATCTTAGTTTATGAGCTACCTAAGCTTCAACCTTCTATGGCCTTAAGTCCATCAAAGCCCTCGATCACTTTCACATAATCCGATTAATCATTGCCTATTGTTCTAGCCATCTATGACCTTAAAGATTAGCAACGGATCAACTCACTCATACAAATCACGTCACGTAAAACAAAGCACAAAGATTTTGTATAAACAAGAAGTATTTATGAGATGATAGGCACAAAAGATTCACACAACCACGTATAACACGTAAGTTCACATAAGCATATAAAAACACCCAAGCATATTCCTATCCTAGGTCCACTACCTACAGACCAGGGGTTCTAAACCCAGCTTGCGCCTAGCTAACTAGCTAAGCTCTGATACCACTTTGTCACGTCCCCATTTCCTTAATTTCTATAATGGTCTTTAATACTGCAATAACGACACATATGAGATTAAACTTAATTTACGAAGACTTCAAAATCCGGGATCGTGACGGCACGGGCTTAAGAAAATCACTCCTTTTAGGTCCGCTAAGGCATAGTATACTAGCCCGAGCTTTAATTTCTATGAACCAAACATCCAAGTTGTTAATCACCACAATTACAACACTTGTTAATAACTTAATTCTAATAAAACACATTATACAAACTTCATCACTAATAATTAAAATTACAACCATCGGATACATATTCACAAGACCTAGATCTTTCAAGTTACATCATATAGATTCAACTACTACTACTACTACGCCTAGGCTTCAAAAGAATAATAACTACTTATCTACAACCCGCAAATCCAAAAGAATAATTACAATCCTTCAATGTATCTAAATTCACATAACTTAGAAGTAATACACTAGAGGATACAACACGATATCCAGCATAATCATCAATGGTAGAAAATCCAATTCAGCACATTACTGGGGCTTTCCATCCCAAGCGGGCGCAATTAACCTGAAATGGTCAAGAAAGAAGGGTGAGCTAAACCAACACTTAGCTCAGTGAGGGCTAGGGGGAATGGGGATTTTCGCAAGCATTTTTAACATTCGAAAGCTTTTTTTGCAAACATGGCATGTCATGCATGAGTTGCAAGTAAGTACAAGAAATAATGAACAAGTAATGACATATAGCTCTACCCTCCTAGGACCTCAAGGGACCCTGCAAAGGGAGATTTATCATATACCAAAGGATACTGTTTTTCTTGCAATTGTTGGAGACAACTGGCCTTGATTCAGTCTTCATTCATTTTTCCCCAACTCTAAACATTAGGTGATATTCGGATATCCACCGTGACTATTGTAGTCGAGACCGACTGGTAGCCCGATGCTACCCAAGAGAAACAAACGCTACCATACCTATAATTGTGGTTGCAACCATCACGCCCGTAGTTGTTAACATTGTAAACATAACATGAATAATATCATAGAAGAGAGGCAACAAGGTAGGTTGACCCGACCACGTATAGCAAGCAATCATATCAAGATTTCAATTAGGTCTAAACCACATATAAACATGTACAGGAGATCAAGCAAGTAAGATTTCTCCGATAGCCAAACATTTATCCAAATAAGACCAAGTAGGTTCATAAAACATATAAACAAGCATATCGAGGTCAACTAAGGAGGTTGCCTCGAATTACCAAGCTTATTCATGACAAAGTATAATTCTCATAGCAACTAAAGGCTATTTTCAAGATTCTAGTTTAAGGCGTTTGCTAGAATATACAAGTATGATATCAAATATGTTCAAGTCCTTGCAAATAAAGAGTCTCAAGCAATCCAATTATCAAGCTAAACAAGACTAAACGAGGCATGACAAGAAGGGGTAACTAGGTGTACCGTGTAAAAGAGAGGGAAAACAGTAGGGTTTCGGGTGAGAGATTGATACGTAATGCACTTCTAAGTTATTTTCACAATATGAACCACTGGCCAAGTAATAGGCATCATACAACTACATAAAACCAATTAACTCAAGCAAATATTTCGAAAAAGAGACTTCCCGAATGATCGGAGAAGATTCTCGATCGATCAGGTGGCATGAAAACAAAATCAGTGTTCTGTCCGATCGATCGGCCAAAGTGGCTGATCGATCGGGAACCCTGTCCGATCGATCGAGAAAGGTAGCTAATCGATCGGACAAAAGGCATGTTTGGCACGAACCATGCCCGATCGATCGAACCTCAACCCTGATCGATCTGGAGCTGCACGAAAACCGAAATTTTCACACATTTTGCTCATCAACCTCATTGGCTTGCTTCTATCCTTAACTAACACCTAGTACACCTACAAGGCTTACAAGACAACATAATCAAGCTCAAAAACTAAACCATAACATCCATGAATCAATAATTATTCAAAGACTACCACAACACATCAAACATACACCAAGCTCTTAATTGCATACCATAAACATGAAACCAACCAATATACACAACATAATCTTGGATAGGCTTTAAGAAAAGCTTTTGAAAGATCACTCACCTTAGTCTTGGAATTTGGAAGTAGGATGATGTAAGAATTATTAAAAAAATGCTTGAAAATGCAAGAGAATGGCTTGAAGACCTTCTATTTCCTCTTCTCCTTCTTCCTTCTTCTCTTTTCTCTCTTCTTTCTCTCATTTCTATGGTCGAAAATCTGAATATGTGTGTCATGTGGGTGTGTGTGTTTTCTAATGTGTGTGTATGTATTGTATAGTGTTTTTGTGTATGCATGTAGTGTAATATGTATGTTTTGTATGTATTAGTTAGGTGAGATATTTTAATTTTAGGACCAAGGACCAATTTGCCCTTTTAACTAAATGAAATCCACTAGTTTGCCATTATGTCAAATTCAAACTAATTTGGTTAGCTATTGTAGTGTAGTAAATTCTAATTATCACCTACGACATCTAAATCACATAAATACACGTCAAACGAGATATGAGCACGTAAAATGATATAAATGCATATTAAATGATGCAAAAATACATGAAATGCTATAAAATGCATATGGCTTTATACTAGCTAAGTACGGGGTCTCACACTCTATATGTCCATAGCCAGCTACTTATTTGCCCAACACATAAACTAATCTACGATAACATAAGGTAATGATATAATCTTTTCAAGACTACACCATTATTAACTTAATATTTAATTTGGAAAGGTTTGCTGGCCTTTAGTTTAGGTCTCACTTTTCACATGCTTTTAATTTTAATTTATCGCATAAATAATATGGAAGCATACATGCATTCATCACATATTTATCACATAAATAAATGCATGAAATAAAATGGGATGATCATGGACTAGGAGCACTATCAACCCGAGTCACTGGGTTGAATACCTAAATCAAATAAAGGGCCCATTTAATTAATGCATGGGCTGCTCCTTCTTGGCTTCACAAAACTCCTTTCGCGAACTAGGCCCACCAACTCTTGATGTCTTTTTCTTGATCTTCCATTTACATTTATGTACATAGATTCCTAATCTAGTGGGGATACATAAATAGGAATATGGGTTTTATATCCTTTAAAACATGGATAAGAGGCATGCAAGCTCCATTTTAAAATATTACATAAAACCCAAAATGGGTAAATAAATTAAATAATGATATTCATCCATTCATACACATAAGACTAGTCTATGATCACCCACAATCATAGCAAATAATAAAGAAAAGTAATCCACGAATATAGCACAATTAGTCTCCTAATATAATCTTATTATATTAGGTTCATCCAATTAATAAACACCTTTACTAATTTGGATCCTTAAATATCGCATATTTAAATAAATATAATCTCATTATATTTATAGTAATTAATTAATAAATAATTTATTAATTAACTACTAGAATAGCACAATTAACTTCTTAATATAAACTCTTTACATTAGGTTTTTCCATTTAATAAACTATTTATTAAATTTACTCCATAAATATCTCATATTTACAAATATAAATATAATCAAAATATATTTAATAATTAATAAACTATTTTTTAATTTAAAGTGTCAAAATACTATTTGGGCTTCTTTAATTTATTTGTCAAACAAATAATCTAAAACTAAGTCCAAAACAATAAAATAAAAGTTCATACTCTTATTTTGTAACTTGGATTTTAAACCCCAAAAGTGATTTATACCCATAAGCCCAAAAGAAAGAAAAACTTTAACATTTAGTTGGAGCCCAACTCAAAATAATAAACCAAGTCACCACTTGTTTTTATTTAAATCTAGATTTAATATGGCACATAAACAACCCCAAAAATAAGTCTATACTTATTATAATTTCAGCTCAGATTTGAAGTGGCCCAAGCTAAAGCCCAACTGCCCAAAAGGTTAAATACAAGAAAATAAAACAAAAATATAACCCAACACCTTGGGTTAGGGTTTGGGTCTAGATCCAAACTCGGATTTGACCCAATAGGATTCGGGTCGGGTTCGAAACCCTACCCGAATCAGAAACCATTAATTTTTTTTTCTTTCTTTCCCTTTTTTCTTTGCAGCCGCCGCCTCTCACCCATTTTCCCTTCTTTTTCGTCGATCTACAGCCATGGCCGCAAGGACCCTTCCTTGCTGCTGCCATGGCTGTAGCTGCGAGCCAGCCTCGAAGAGCTTCTTTCATGGCAGCCATGACTACAGCCGCGAGGATAACTTATCACAGCTGCCATGGATGCTACAGCGAGGACAACTTCTCGCAGATTTCAGGCCACTGGCAGCGACAACGTCGACAAGTGGCACCGCTACCGTGAAGGGGGAAGGAAAGGAGGGGGTTGTGCCCCTTCGCCTGAAAATATGAAATTTTCATTTTTTTTTAAATTTCATTTTAGAAAACATATTTTAAAATAGTTTCATAAACAATCCTTTTAAAATAAAAAATTAAAATAATTTCAGAAAAATAAAATAGGACTCGATTTACAAGCAAACAACTTTTGTCATAAAATCAGTTGTTTTGGGAAGAAGCTTAGGGCTAAATTTTAATCTAATTAAATTTAAGGGCATACAAATTAACAGATTCAGAATCTATTAATTCACTAATTTCACAAATTATTTAAATTGACACTATTAACTGTGTTATATAATTTTGTGCTAAAATCGAATAATCACATAAAAGGCATGAACGGTGGCTCTGATACTATTGCTGGGAATCGTGCATGATATTTAAAAATTGTATTTGAATAAAACACAGCGGAAAATATAAATACACATGTATCACATTCATGGCTATTTACATAGATTACATATATGAATAAATAATCAATCATTAAATATGCATTAAAGGATTTCAGGATTACCTTTCCCGATGACGAATTTGTTGTAGGATTTGATCAAATCAGAGCTCCCTAATTGTGAAGCTCCCAAAGTATCCACACGAGATCCAAACCATCAATCAACAAAACCCCCACTACGAGTTTTAGAGAAAAGTATATTTGCTATGAAAGACATAATTTGTGCTAGCTATTCTGTCTGTCATAAGAAACTCTTGACAAGTTAAGTCTAGCTTTTAGGCCAGTCCTAAACATTGGACTTGGACTGATTAAATGATTGGACTAATATTCCAATCTAATTAGTCTTCAGTCCAATTAAATGTTAGACTCTTCCAATATTTAATTTACTTTTCCTACTGATTAATTTTCGATCTCTTTTGTGTGTGACCTCTTGAGTTAATAATTAATTGGTAGCGCAATAATATTAATTCCGTTAATATTTAATTAGAACTCTTCTAATTCAACTTTTGCAAGTCGTGAGTGATACTTAGAAGTATATCACGACTACCAAACTAATGATGAAGTGTAAATATACGAACCCTAAGTAACTATCATGCAATCAATTCCTTATGTGTAAATTATCCTGACTGAGCTAGAGTCATGGATAGGGTTGTCAAATTCTATTACTCAATTATATGCCAAAATCTATTTAATCAGTAACTTATGAATAATCCGTGGAACAACTTCCACTATCTACCTTGGCCAAGATTTCCTGTTACTCGATTAATAGATCGCATAGGATCCCTAATTGACAGATTCTGTATCTACACACACCTATCTCTATGGCGGAATAGATCGTAACCACTGAGTACATTATTCAATCCTTGATTAGGAGTAGCTTGATTGTACTAGCAAATTACGGTATCTTTAACACAAGATAAACGTGGTGTCTAAGGTCTAAGGACTAATTGCACTATTACATTTTACAACGAATTATTAACCATTCCATGTAATTCGTTGTACAAGCAGTTATGTCCAGTCACTCGTTCTTGCAACACCCCGAACCCAACCCCACGCTATAGGTCAAGTCCAGACCCGTTACACAGACAAAGTCTCCTCTGTACCGTGGACAGTCTGGGAACCTGCAAACAGAGAAATACATCTACAAAACCACAACCCAAACTTCTCATATAATCCCATCCATCAACATTATAACTTTATTAAGGCCATTTAAGCCTCAACTTAACAAAAGTTTATCATACAAGCATACATGGCATATCTTTAGAACTCTAAGTCTTAAGACCGGTTATCATATCACTCTAACATTAATTACCACTTATACTTATATATTAAGTTCAACATTCAACTTCCCTTAACACACAAGCATGCATTCAAAGTAGTAAAGTCTATCTTTAACTATTATATTCCAACTACTAACAACACAAGCTTAAACTTTACAATACAATACAAACTCCCCAAAGCCTAACAAATACATACAAGGCCAAGCATCAAAATAGATCATATAACAGTAACTTCACACAATTCACACGTAGGCATCCAACCTCAGCACAGAAGGAATCAAGGAAGTTGATCTACTTGGACTTTTTCCTCGTCTTCTACTGCTACAAGCTAGGGATTCACCTCAGCAAGGAAGTGGATACAGTAAACCAGGGTGTTTTCAAAAATTATTTCGTGCAATGCAACAAGACAATAACACAAGTAATACAATATAGCAAATTAAGCGAATAAACCTTAAACACATTAAAAAGGATACGGTTCATCTTATTTGTCTTCAATCTCGAACCACGAATCATGATCTTCGATAACAGATGCCAGTAAATCCCATTATACCACCAATGAGGTACTCCGGATGTACCCTGATCCTACGACCCATTCTCCTGAGGTAGGTCCATATGCCCCAACGAGGTGAACCACACCTCTAGGGTAGTGAAGTATACTCAGCGAGAAAGGGAATAGGCACCATGGTAGTCGAGCTAGACCGACAACCCGATGCTGCCCGAAGTTTCTTGACACTACCATGTCCGAAAAGGTTGCACAACCTGAATTACGATCATGAGAACCAAGTAATCACAGGTGAAGGCGACAAAGTAGGCCGCCTAAGTAGGCCGCCCTCGCAAATAGTTACAATATAAGCATTTAAGCATGAAATTAACATATGACATAAAAGGAGACATGTTCTACTTTGCTCACAAAATCTTTAAACAACTTAACTAAACTACGATTAGCTTCAAATCAATCACATAGAAGTCAAAATTAAGCACCTAACTTCAATTAACTACATTTTCCCCTTTGACAACAAGGCAATTTTACTCCCATATGGAATTCAAGGTACAAGTTTCACAAACTAATCATTCTATATCCCTAAGGATACTAGAAGGCATCTATTCAAGCCTTAAAAACCTGTTTTGGAAACAAAAGCTCAGGAAGGCCCCGAGTCGATTTTAACTACAACTACCCTAACCGCCCCTCAATTCAACGCATCGAAAGCACCAAAAGTGCTTTCCCACATAGTAGATACCTAATCTAAAGTTCAATTGTGCCCATATTCGCGTTTCATTTGAAACCCCTTTGTATACTAAGCCAATTATTCATTTTTCTCAAGTTTCGGCCAGCCTAAGTTCATACAATTTTAATTCTATGTTTATTAACATCTCTAGCGCCTATAGGAAGTATAAGATTGATCTAATTACCAATTTATAGCAAAACCCTAGAAATAGGTACTATTCATCACCATCTACCTTGATTCTTTGCATTCAACCATGAAATAAGCTAACAAGCTAAATTAGTATGGTCTATATAGCATGTAGATAAAGTATTTAACAAGATTTAAACAAAGCAATATCCATATACCCCAATTCCAAACTTTCCATAACATGACATAAACTTCATATGCAAACAAACATGTTTTCTCACTAACCTAAGTGCTTGAGTATACAAGTAGAAGACCTAGGAGAAGATGATTTCACTCTAGGATGAAAGATCTTGAACCCAAGCTTGATGATGCAAGTGAAATTTCCCTCCTTCTTTTTCCTTTTGCTGTCGGGTTTTTGGGGAGTGGTTTGGCTCTTTTTTTTATCTTTGCTAAGTATATTATATGTATATGTGTATATAGGCTATATAGTATATGTATATATAAATATTTGAGGTCAATTATCTAAGTATCTTGGTCAAACTAGGCTTTAAAAACTAACTAGTTTACTATGTTATATTTATAATGTTTTACTATTCACGCGAACCGGAATCTGTTTTTCAAACGCACGTTCCCGATGTTCAAAGCTCAAGTTATCACTTTTCTCATTCCTCCTAAGAGTCATTCAACCTAGAGAAAATACTAATTCAAGCAAATTACACAGTCAATTTTTTTTTATGAATAGTAACCACTAAAAGCACATAATCAAAAACGAATTGCACATTGAAATGCACGAAGAGATATGCATCAATTAATTATGAATGTGAAGAAAATCTCGGGCGTCACAATTCTTAACAAACACTTATACATCTACCCTTACGATATGAGGCTAATCGCCCAAATCAATATTTCATATTATTTGGATAGTAGACTGCAATCTGATCTTTCCGGATAAACTAATGCGCAAGTAATTTATCCTATGATTGGGAACTACTTTTAGAATATGTTTATGAATATAGATTCTACCACTCATATCATTACTCTTAAGGATATAATCTATAAATATTATTCTAAGGACTTTTATTTAAATAGTTAATCGCATTAATGACATTTAAATAAACTGTCCACGTCAAATAAATAATATAATTATTATGTTCTAAAATTGGCCTTTAGGGCATATAATCCAACATAATCAACATCACATAATATTTTTATATATAAAGAAATATATCTCGACGTATTAAAGCACTCGCATCCTTATTCATATATATAGTGCATAACACTTCCTACATTCAATATTGATGCCTTTATACTATTATATGTGTATTATATTTCAACTTAAAATCATATTCAAGTATTTTGATATCTTTAATACTAGTTTATAAACGATGGTTTACTATAAATCTATTCTTTAATACTAGACATAAAACTACCACCTATAGCTTAACACATATAAAATTCTTATAAAACATAAGCGGTAGTTTTGCAAGAAATTGCTGTTGAAACTTTTTGGAAAATATAAAACTTAATTTTTATACTTGTCAAAAAGCCTGCTAAAAACATAGATATATATAAAGATATAATATATTGGTTAATGAAAAATGTAAAAAAATGCATATGAATTAATGAAAGTTCTTATTAAACGAAATACAAATTTGAAAAAAAAAGGTTTATATATAGAGAAAATTTGAAATTATTATGATAATTGAGCTTGAACAAGAACTAAATATGAGTTTAAAAAATAGTTATGAATGATTGTTGATTTTGAAAAAATATTTAAAATCATCACCCATCACATTTATAGATTTTTCCTTTTAAACATTATTTTATGCTAAGTATATTATGTGGGTCATTAGATTTTTCTTTTTAAACACCATCAATCACATTTATAGATCTTTTAAAAAGTATTTAAAATAAATGGTTGAAATTTAAAAAAATTAAATCTTATTTACCATAATAGACTTCATATAGAATATGAGAAAATTAATAAAGAATATGATCGAAATACCTAGCATACGCCTTCTAACTTCCATACCCTTTTATCCATTAATCAAAAAATTAATCAATGTGTTAAATTACCTAAATCATTTAAAATTAGTATGCACATAATGCTATATAGTTTGATGACATATGTAGAGCATTTTGATATAAATGTGTGTTTTATTAATGGCATTTTGAATTGACATTCATATTCTCCGTCTTATTTTGTATGAATGTGTCCTTATGTTTTTCTTAGAAGAAATATATTCTAAAAGTTGTTTAGAATATCTTGGCATATTTTTTTAAATATGATTAGTATTAAAAGTTATTCATAGTCCTTAGATTATTCAACCGGGACTAGAATAATCAATTATGGACTATAATATATAGTTACCTTATATTAATATATGATATTAATGATAAAAGATGGCGAGCCTCGAGCCATATCAGTATGGGATGCGATTAACTAATATATGAATGATTATTAGTGGAATAGATCATTGAATGTGACATGAGTAATAAAGTACATGACTTTGGATTATTAGTTTTATTACCCGTTGCGATTGTGTAAGTAATTCTCTGACTTGAGAAATTACGGCTATCTGATATATCAAGGTTTAAATTTTAGTGTTAGGACAATACTTGTCTTTATTTATAAAGATGGGTTATGGCTTTTTGTAGTTTATTACCTTCGGTATAGAGATTGACAGGTAATTGTCAAGAAAGGATCTGTTAGCTTTCGATAGGAAGCCATGTCCTATGCGATCTATATTCCGTAGTTGAATAAGGAAGTCCTTGGCCAAGGCGTAATGATAGAAAAGAGTATTTCCATGTATGTCATCTCTCATTCTACCGTTTAGATCTAAGCATAGAATTGAACCAAAGGACTTAATAATTTCATGGTCCTTATTCGATCGGGACATATTAACGGAAGGATCGAACTGCACATTAATTCGCGATTGTAAATATATTCACGAGAGATTGACTTCATTATCGTACATATTGTCTTGATATATTACTAGGCGTCACTCTAGAACGTGAAGGTATTATGAGAATGACGGGGACATTTTCGGAATAGATTAAAAGGGTTTAATGGTCCCTTATCGCTACACGGTGGTGAATCTAAAGAGTCACACACGTTCGAGTATCATGAATAGAGTTTCTATAATGAGCTTACAATGAGTTTGGAAACGTTAAGGAGTTAACGTTGTTGTATTTAGTCATTAAGTAGTAATGGGCCAAAAGTGTAATTATTGAAAGTGTTGAGGCCAAAGTATAAATATAGAAAGTTAGTTTCTAATAAATTAATCTAATATTGATTAGGATTAATTTGATTATATATATATATATATATATATATATTTATATGGCTAGTGGAAGAAAATGTATTCTACCATTAAAATAAGTACATCATCATCCATCAAAGAATAATCCAAGGGCCAAGATTTGATCTTATTCGAATTCTATGGCTAGGATTTAATTGACAAGTTAGTGGAGAATTACATATTCTTCCACTAACATATACAACACAATATATATATATATATATATATATATATATATATATAGATAAGAAATATATATATTATTTGCCTACACATTACACTAAGTTGCATAGGAGACGTAAAGGCATGGAAAGTTACAAAATGCTAGACACAAGAATGCCTAGAAAGCTTAAATGCATGGAAGATTTCAAATGCACAAACACTAGTATGTATAGGAAAAATATATGCAAACAAAACATGAAGAGAAGAGAGAGAATAGACATAACAAGCAAGAGCAAAATCTAAAATTTTCTCTTCTTTTCTCTCTCATATTTTCGGCCATAGCTAGAAGTCTTGGGCATAATTTTTCTCTTGCATTCAACACTTGTGTAAGCTCATCAATCCACCTAAATATCTAGTACAAAGATTTGGTTTGTGGATGTTTGTGTGGACGAACTAGAGCTTTTGCACATGTGAAAGGCTTGGTCATCTTCTTGGTGGTGCTTCTTTATCCTCGTGGCTAGATCTTCAAGAGGTATACCTTGATAACTCTTGTTCATTCATATATATGCTTATATATGTTGTAGATATGTTGATTACATGGACTAGACATAAGGTATTATGGTGAATACAAATGTTATATAATGCTGGAAAATTTTTGAAATCATGGTTTTGCTTCCACCTAGCTCATTATATATTGTGATTCAACTCTTGTAAGCACGGTCCTTTCAAGTGGTATCAGAGCCTTGTTTGTGTAGTCCATGTAATCACATATATATGCTAAAGTTTTCAAGAGTTTCGAGCATAAGAGAACTAGAACATAATATTTGCATGATTAGATTCTTAGAAGTTTTGTGTAACTTAACTGCACATCGAATTTGTATGGCTGTTTTGACCTCCCAAATATTGTTGTTTATAGCTGATTTTTGGATATGTTATGCTATAGAAATAGTACAACATTTCGTCTTCTAACATGCATCTCCTAATTTCGTGGTTAAGGGTCTCATTTAGATCAATTTTATTAAGCTCACTGATTCTCGCGATAAAATGGACAGTTTTGCACAGTTCTGTTGTGATAGCCATAACTCAGTGAGCTTAACTCCGAATTGAGCTCTATTTGGTTCTAAAACTATCTGCACTCGAAGATTTATCTCCCTGTAAAATTTCAGAATTTTTGGAGAACGGTAGATAGGTTAAATGAGTCAAACAATTGGTGCATGTACAGTAGATTTATGATTGGTCATAAATTGAAAGCTATGACAAACTAGGAACTCAAATCAAGCCATGAAATGATAAAGGATTTGTGTTGGGCCTTATTCAACAAATATGTGTTTAAAATGGTTTTATTGAGTTCTTTTATGTGTTGTTTAACATGAGATGTTAAAAGGTCAAAATATGAAACTTGTTGTATTGCTTGTTTACTAGCTAACTTGTATTGCTTAGTTGATGATGTATGTGATGCATTTACTTTGCTTTATGAGTTTGTGTGGTTGAATGAATGATAAATTTGATCATGGACTTGGTTAGTGGATGGATGATTGGTTGTAATTTCATTTGATGACTTTGTAACTAATTTAATCATTCGTTTGAATTGTAATAGAGACATAAGTCTCAATTTATTTTCTTGCACTTGAGAGAACCTTATAGTGAGGCATAATGTATGTAAATCTTCAAGGAGTTTGCAAGAAGATCATTCAAGGCGTTCAAGGAGCTGGGAGGCCATTAGATGTTCGGTGAAATCAAGAAGTCAAGACCTTGGAAGACATATGGATGTGCTTGTTAGGTTTAGAGCTTTTCTTGATTTATTTTAGTCCAAGTCCATGATCCACTATCATATGTGTTGCATATTTGTTATTTTATTTGCTATATGTGATGTTAGCTTATTTAATAGTCTTATGTGCATATGTGAGATATAAATATGATTCAAACCTCCCTATGTGCAAAATCACATTAGATTTAAATGGTAAAATGAGTTTATCGTAGCCCTCCACCATCCTAGAACTTATGAACTTAAAATGGTTATGTCTTATCTAATCCAAAGGTAGAAAAGATAGCTCACGATAAGTTTCAATGAGATTCTAGCATGCATAGTGATGTAGTTGTGTACCAATATCATGTGACTAAGAACACACTAAATTTGAGGTCATAGGATTCAAATTGTGGCATAATGTTTAGATGGCGGGCTTAATCTAACTAGATCACTTTGTCAATAATGCACCAATGCTGAGATTAAGGTGATTTAGGGGTTAAAATTGACCATATCCTATTTAGTGAAATAGATAACAAATGGTTGTTAACTCTTGAGTGCATATTTCAATAATACACTAAAGCTGAGAGATATCCGTGTTAAGAGAAATTGGTCACCTACTAAGGAGTCTTTATAGATTCACGATTCTCACTTAGGGAGTGTAAGATTCGATAAAATTAGTGGGAGGTACTATTTAGTTAAAGTCCATGTTAAATAGTTTTACATTTTTACATCAACTTGCGATCTTATTTTCTACATACGTTTAAGATTACAACTATGAACCCGTCGTTATTTTAATTAACTATACTTTATATCGCGTAACTGGACCATACTTTTTGATTAACAATTTTGTATAAGAATGGTTCTTAGAAACTTAATCAATTCTTAGAATTGTATGCTCCATTTTTTTTTCATCTTGATAATGTATCAAAACGAAAAGTTGTATTACTTATGGTTGATAAGTAAAACAAGTTAAATATGCTAAGGATTTGTATTCTTTCATATTTTGCATATGGGTATGCACGATGTAAAGAATATGATTCTAAACTAGCAAATGGTTGTGTAATAGGCATATTTAATAGCATAATATTAGATATAAATTGAATTCATTCTCATTTTTGTATTTTCTCTTTGGTTAATGGTAATGCAAAGAAGAAAGACAAAAAAAGACGATTTCTATTAGCTAATAGGAGCATGTCTAAGAAAATAGTTAAGGATTGTATAGGCATGTACAAAAGGTGTTTTTTCATAGCCTAGAAACCGGACATTAAAAGAAGTTTTTAATCTAAAGTATCTTTATAACTTGAATGTCAAGGTTGAAAAACTACTATAAATTATAAACCTTCTTTGATTGTGATTGGTACTACTTTGTGTTTTTGAATTCTAGTGAAACATTAGTGATTGTGTTCGAGAATAGAATCTTAATCACAGTAGTAAGCGCAGCGGAAATGTAGAATGGTTTAGGTGTTAGCAAATAAAATAAAGGTTGTTGCGTTAGCTAAAGACAATTTGTTTGAATGCCTTCTAGATATATTTTAAGGATTATACCTAAATGTTCTTAGGAATAAAGTGTCTATTACTAACGCTTGTAAAAGTGCATTATGGTATAGTCTTTATTATCTTAATGTTGACGAAGGAATGTATTGCAAACATATTGTTAATTGTTATAACCATCCACCAAATTTTAAGATTACTCAAATAATCCAAATCAATTATAGTTTCTACATGGTTAGGTTATTCTAATAATAAGATGATGATTAGGCTGGTTTGATCAACTTATGCATCTTATTTATTGGAATGATTACTAAGTCATGCTTTGTTTGATAAAGGATTGAAACTACTAGGTTATTTGGATTAGTACACATTGATGTATTTGGGGCTATTTGTGAATAGGCTCGCATAGGAAAATGTATTAGTGTCTTATGTTCGGATCATAAAGGTAAAATACTTAAGTACTAATTTGTTGAGTATTCTAAATGTTGGTATAGTATCGAAATTAACAAATGTCCGGTGTACCGCAATTAAATAGGGTTTCTTAGTGAAGAAATTGTGCTTTGTTAGACATAGTACATTTGTTGATTAGTTTAACTAGTCATCCTATTTATTTGAGGGTTATGCTTTCCTTAATTTAATGTTATGTCGAATAGTAAAATCCTACTATTGTTAGAACTTTATATTTGATATAAGTTGGATAACAACTAAGGATTAAATGTGTTAATTTTGAGTTGTCCTACTTTTATTGAAAAGTTTTATAAGGACTAGTGGAGTTTAGGTTAAAGGTAATTTTGTAATGTATTTTAGTTCTTGTAAGATATAATTTCCATTTAATGATCAATATGTATTGATCTATTAGAAGAAAAGGTTTTGTTCAAGAAGATATTACTTTATAATAAAATGGAAGTTGAGGATGTGTCCTCTAAAACTATAAAATCACCTAGACTAAAGTAATGAATCTATTCGATTCGGTCTGAAATACGTCATCACACAAGATCTTTACAAATCTAGTAGTATATCTTATCCTTAAAAGGAATATAGGGATATCTTTTTGGGATGCACAAAAGTTGTTTGTGTATTTGAGATAATGATCATTTAATTGATCCTACGATTTACAAAGAAACGATATATGTGATATCGACTCCTAGAAATTATATAATACAAAGCATATTAATTGGACTCCATATATTTTAGCTTAATCTAGATGTTGATCTCCTAGATAAAGGTTAAAATTAATGGAAAAAGGTAGTAACATTTTAAAGCTATATTGGTTTCTGAAAGATATCATCAAAGTCAAAGGGTTGACTATGATGAAGTCTTTTTACCAATTATTATGCTTTGGTCTCTTTGTATTATGCTAGATATTATAACACATTGTGTCATTATATTAATGATTTGGATCAATGGATATGAGTAATATGTACATACTTAATAAATCCACTTGTGGACTTTTAAGTAAATTTCTTGGAATTGTTTCGTCGAAATTCAAATGAGATTAAAGAGTTAGATTTCATTTAGAATATGGATGAACCTTGTGATTGTAGAAGAATTAGTGGGAACACATCCACTTTTCTCTAACTGTAATGTTGATGATTTGGATATCATGATAGATGATATGAGTGTTGTGATATCGGTTAAAGTCTAGTCATATTGAATGTTCTCCATATAGAATATGTCATTCGTATCTTATGAATTCGTAGCTATGATAATAGTACGAAGAGATTACTCGGCATTCTTTAGATTGTACACATAGTATTTTTGAAGGTGTTCAAGAAACTCTTGTTGCATAGCAAATTTGTGTTCAAGTAATAGTAATTTCATATTTGCTATACTATGTATAAGACTTGATATTGCGCAAATTGTAAAGTGTTACGAGCAGATATCAGTCCAATCTAGATGAAAGACACTGGATTACAATAAAACATATCTTGAAGTACTTGCGAATAACTAAGGATCTTGTTTTAATTTATGGAGGCGGTGAATTCCATGTGGACGGATTCACTGCTTCAGATTTTCAATTTGATAAAGGTGATAGAAAGTCTACATCTGGGTTTTATATGTAATTGAGGGGCAGTCATTTGGAAGAGTTCCAAATAGCCGGTGACTGCTAATTCCATTACTGAAGCTGAATACATTGCCGCATGTGTTGCTGCAAAGGAAGTAGTTTGGATGAGGAAGTTCTTGATAGAGCTTGAAGTGGTTCCATCCATTGAGTGGCTGATACTGTTGTATTGCGATAACAATGGGGCTATTGTACAAGCCAAGGAACCAAGATCTCACCAAAAATCCCAACATATTGAAATAAGGTTTCATATTATTCGAGAGATTGTAGCTCGAAAAGATATAAGTTTGCAGAAAGTTCCTACATTGAATAATGTAGTCGACCCACTCACCAAGCCTATGAGTCAGTCACAACTGGATCATCATCTTGAGAAGATGGGTATACAATACCATAGTATGATGCGCTAGTTCTATGTAATGTAGCATTAGTGCAAGTCGGAGATTGTTAGAGATATGTCATAATGCTATATAGTCAAATAACCTATGTAGAGCATTTTGATATAAATGTGTGTTTTATTAATGGCATTTTGAATTGACATTCATATTCTCTGTAATATTTTGTATGAATGTGTCCTTATGTTTTTCTTAGAAGAAATATATTTTAAAAGTTGTTTAGAATATCTTGACGTATTTCTTTAATATGATTAGCATTAAAAGTTATTCATAGTCCTTAGATTATTCAACTGGGACTAGAATAATCAATTATGGACTATTATATGTAGTTACCTTTGATTAATATATGATATTAATAATAAAAGATGGAGAGCCTCGAGACATAACAATATAGGATGCGATTAACTAACATATGAATGATTATTACTGGAATAGATCATTGAATGTGACATGAGTAATAAACTACATGACTTTGGATTAATAGTTTGATTACTCGTTGCGATTGTGTAAGTAATCCTCTGACTTGAGAAATTACGGCTGTCTAATATATCGGGGTTTAGATTTTAGCATTAGGACAATACTTGTCTTTATTTATAAAGATGGGTTACGGCCTTTTGTAGTTTACTCATTCGGTATAGAGATTGATAGGTAATTGTTAAGAAAGGATCTGTTAGCTTCCAATAGGAAGCCATGTCCTATACGATCTATATTCGGTAATTGAATAAGGAAATCCTTGGCCAGGGCGTGATGATGGAAATGAGTATTTCCATGTATGTCATCTCTCATTCTACTGTTTAGATCTAAGCATAGAATCGAACCAAATAACTTAATCATTTCATGGTCCTTATTCGATTGGGACATATTAACGGAAGGATTGGACTGCATGTTAGTTCGTGACTGTAAATAGATTCACAAGAGATTGACTTCATTACCGTATATATTGTCTTGATATGTTACTAGACATCACTCTAGAACGTGAGGGTATTCCGAGAATGAAGGGGTCATTTTCGGAATAGATTAAAAGGGTTTAATGGTCCCTCATCACTATATGGTTGTGAATCTAAAAAGTCACACACGTTCGAGTATCATGAATAGAGTTTCTATAATGAGCTTACAATGAGTTTGGAAAATGTTAAGGAGTTAACATTGTCGTATTTAGTCATTAAGTAGTAATGTGCCAAAAGTGTAATTATTTAAAGTGTTGGGGCTAAAGTATAAATATGAAAAGTTAGTTTCTAATAAATTAATCTAATATTAATTAGGATTTATTTGATTATATATATATATATATTTATACGGCTAGTGGAAGAAGATGTATTCTACCATTAAAATAAGTACATCGTCATCCATCAAAGTATAATCCAAGGGCTAAGTTTTGATGTTATTTGAATTCTATGGCTATGATTTAATTGGCAAGTTAGTGGAGAATTACATATTCTTCCACTAACATATACAACACAATATATATATTGTTGACCTACCATCAACATGTAGACACACTAGAACCCAGTCTCAATTTACTCCTTACGGGATCAAGATTGAAGAACAAACAGCTAGACCCATCTACCATGAATTTGAACCAACAGATACATCATCTGTTGACTTCAATCCCATAGCTTCTGACATAGGCTGTAATATGCTCACAGAAGAATTTGATATAGAGACACAGTCTCTGAAAGAAGAGTTTCTTTCTAAGAAGAATTCTAGAGTTAGAGATTTGTTCTTTAATGCTACCACTAAAGAACAGAGAGACCAGTATAAAGAACAATGGCATCAAGCCATGAGAGTCGTCCGACTCAACATACCATTCTTTCTTTGGTTCAAAGGAAGAAATAAACCCATGGAAATCAATGTCATCACATCTAGAACTAGACAGTGGAATTTACCCAACTCTACTAAGGTCTTAGAAACAGAACATCCGCCTTTTTCTGGCAACTCAGATCCAGAACACAGAAGGTACCATTGACCTTAAGCCAGTTGTTACAGTTAAGGCACCAGAAATAAAAGATATTGCTGAGCAAGGCAATTGGACAAATCTTTCATTAGTTACCCTCAGAACACAGGTAGAACGTATTAAAAATACGTTAAAAAATAGAATGTAGCAACTTCTGCTAGAATAGAAGAACAACTCAAAAAATCAATAGAACTTTCCCTTAGGAAACAGACTTCTGCCCCATCGGCAAGACAGTCTGTCACGCCCCGACCCAACTCCACGCTAAAGGTTAAGTCCGGACCCGACAAATGGACAGAGTCTCTCTTGTACCGTGGACATTCTGAAAACCTGTAAATGCTCAATAAGGCCACAATACAACGAGACAAACATTTATAGCTGAAATTCAAAGCTTCAAGGCCATCTGAGCCTCAAGACATACAATAGTTTAGAGTCACACAAGCATGCATCCAACTTAGCTTCTTTACAAAACCGCTTATCATACCATTCTATGATAGCATTGAAACATTCTTGGAAGTTAAAAACAAACATACGACATAGCATTCACCCCCACGCATACAAAGTAGCCAGAAGCAGAAGCATAAGTTATCACATATCATAGTTCCAAGTCTACCACTACAACCTTCTAACTTTCAATCTTGCAATTACATAATATAAACATAGCCCTAGGCTACAAAATAGAATATAAGGTAAACAAACGAGTTCTTCCACACAACAGCAATAACATAAACCACCTCAAGCTACAAGGCACAACAACTAAGGCAAAGGGTTAGTCTGAACCTCCAGTTCTCCCTCCTCAACCAAATCTAGCTGGGGATCATCCACAGCGTCTCTTGAAACATGTTAGCGAGGTATGAGCAACCACTATTGCCCAGTGAGGGATAAAGGCTAATCGGGACGTGCAATGCAACATATATGACAGTTAAACAAGAAAGGCAAGTAAATTACATTTGAAACAGTAAATAACCACACATATCAAAGGATACGATACACTTAACCCTAACACTCCATGATTCTCTTATCTTTGATCTCGAACCTTGATCCACGAACCACGAACCACGATTAATGTGTCGGCATAACCCCAATCACTCCAGTGGGTGTACTCTAGATGTACCCCGATAAGCCTACGACCCAACACCCCCTGGCAATCTCTGGACTAGGCGAGTGAGGGACTAGGGCACGAATATCGAATATCCACTAGCAAGCCCGCCGCCACCCAACTGATATTCAATACAACCGCCCCTAACACTATGGTTGCGCAACCAATATGCAATGCACTTAACAATGGCAAGACAATAACAACAATATAAAAAATAACATATGGGAGGATCAACAAAGTAGGTTGACCTCAAAGGAGTTAGAAAAGAAGCAGTTTCATATAAGTAATTAAGAAATTTACAAAGGGGCATATTCAAGATACACATGAAACTATACCCAAAGCTCCAAAACAACTTGAAACCACATTTAAACACACAAGAAGTCATGCCAACATCTTTGAAGCGTAAGACAATCGAATTTGCACTTAAACCCCTTTGTTATTCAATTCGTTTTCCTTCCAAACTCATGTTAATGTTTTAAATTCAAGGGGAAGCTATACCAATCTTCTAATTAACCCTTAAGGCACCCTTACAACCCTCAAACACATTCAATTACCCGCAATTACCCCAAAAGCCCCAATTTTCCTCTTATAGCTTTGAACTACACATACCTTAACGGGCTTCAAACAAGGGTTAGTAAAGATTCTATAGTACCTAGGTAGCCTAAGAATACCAAGTATGAAGCTCAAATCCACCCAGATTAGCATTAACCCCGAAATCCCTTTTAAAAAGTTGGCTATTTCACGTTTTATGCAAGTTTAGAACAATTTGATGGCACGGGGCTATTGGACTACCTTCATTAGCACATAAGGCATCTATTAGAAGCAATGAATCAAGCTAATACACACAATTATACAAAACCCTAGAAATTCATCACTATTCACCTCATGAAATCAAAATAACGATTCTAACCGTTTAAAATGCGAACTAAAGGCTTAAATGTGTTCTCTAGCACTTATATACAATGTATAATAGCATAGATAAGCTTTGCAATAGCATTTGATAGCATTTCTAACAAATCAAGAAATGAGCAACAATTTTAAAATGCATAAACAAGCATGAAAACCCTCACCAATGCGCGAAGGAACTCTCGGGAGACTAGTAAACATCCTAAACTACTTGCTCCTAGCTTGGCTTGGCTTGGATTGATGAATTGAAGAAGCAAAAATCTCCTTTAAGCACAAAGAGGGCTGTAAGGTTCTGCTACTATTTTTCAGCTTTTATTTTTTTTTCTTTTGTGTATTATGAGCTTAAGTTATGTAATATTGAGTATATATTGGGGTGGGGTCCAGTGGGGTGCTTAAGTGGTCTTCTAAAATGAATGTAGTTAGCTTTAAAACGAGCCTAAGGTACAAAATGAACGCTAGCTAATTAAAACACTAAGTTAAGTTACGTAACACTATTCATTAGTTCACTAATCTATTTTCTAAACGAAGGCTCCTATCGCTCCAAGCTCAAATGCACATTTTTCTCATTCCAAAAACAATTATTATGATTTTAAAAAATGTCAATTCAATGTAATTAAGTAGTTGAAAAATGGAATGAATAGTAGCTAAAGAAGTTAACAAATAAAGCACAAAGAAATGCGCAATTAAGGAATGCAACAGTAATTTAGAAGTACGACAAAACTCGGGCGTCATATCATCTCCCCCATAAACAAATTGCATCCCTGCAATTCTTACATGATTTGGCGAATAACTCTGGATAGTGATCCCGCATCTAATCTTCTCTCTCCCATGTCGCATCCTCTAACCCGTGATGATCCCACAGAACTTTAACCACCGAAATGCTTTTAGTTCTCAACTCCTGAACTTTCTGATCCACAATCCGAAGAGGCTTCTCTGCATAAGACAAGGTCTTACCGATCTCTAGCGGCTCTGGCTCAAGTATGTGTAAGGGATCTGGCTGATACTTTCGAAGCGTAGATACATGGAATACGTCATGAATTATGCCTAGACTAGGAGGTAAAACTAATATGTATGCCAATGCACCAACTCTCTCGGTGATTTCAAATGGTCCAACATATCTCGGACTGAGTTTTCCCCCTTTGCCATGTCGAATCAACCCTTTCCGAGGAGAGACTTTCAGGAATACCTGATCACCCAAGGCAAACTCCAAATCTTGGCGACGCCTATCTGTATAACTCTTTTGCCGACTCTGAGCTGTAAGCATCCTCTTTCTGATAATCTGCACTTGATCAATCATTCTATTCATCTCAGGTAAAAGAGTAGGGTCGATAGTCTTCATCTCACCAACTTCATCCCAGTAGAGAGGAGACCTGCATTTACGCCCATAAAGTGCCTCATAAGGTGCCATCCCAATAGTAGCTTGATAACTATTATTATAGGCAAACTCTGCGAGTGGCAAATACTTCTCCCAACTCTTACCGAAGTCCAGAATACAAGCTCGTAACATATCCTCAAGGATCAAGATAGTTCTCTAAGATTGACTGTCCTTCCAAGGGTGATAAGCAGTGCTGAAGCTCAAAGTTGTGCCCAAAGCTTTCTGAATCTTCTGCCATAACTGAGATGTAAATCTAGGATCTTTATCTGACACAATACTCTTTGGAATCCTATGAAGTCGGACAATATTCTCAATATACAACTCTGCTAGCTTATCAAGAGAATCAGTCTTCTTTTTAGCAATAAAAAGAGAAGTCTAGGTTAATCTATCAACAACAACCCAAACAGAGTCATTACCCTTCGAAGACCTCGGCAATTCAGAGATGAAATCCGTGGTAATATGATCCCAGTTCCATTCAAGTATAGCCAAAGGTTGTAATAACCCTGCAGGTCTTTGATGCTCCGCTTTAACCTTCTGACATGTAAGACATCTAGCAACATAGTCAGCAATCTCTCTCTTCATGTTGTTCTACCAGAAGTTCTGCTTCAAATCTTTATACATCTTTGTACTGCCGGGAAGGATAGTATATTTAGAACTATGTGCCTCAGTAAGAATATCCTTCTTTAGAGTTGGCTCACTCAGAATACGGATTCTACCTTTGAATTTGGGAATGCCATCATCATGCAATTTGAAATCCGACTCTCCCCCTTTAGACTTCTCTAATACTTTCAATAAATGAGGATCGGTCTCTTGAGCTTCTCGAATCCTGGATAATAATAGCGATTGAATCTACAGACTTGCAAATTGAATACCAGAATTTGAAGTATTAGGCTTCCATAAGCATAGTTCCTCCATGAATTTCCAATTCTTGATAATCAAGCTAGCAATAGTAGCCTTTCGGCTCAAAGCATCAGCAACAATATTGGCCTTGCCTGGAAGATAATTAATGGTGCAGTTGTAGTCCTCGAGTAATTCCAGCCAACGCCTCTGCCTCATGTTCAACTCTTTCTGTGAAAATAGATATTTCAGGCTTTTATGATCTGTAAAGATTTCAAACTTGTTGCCCCAGAGATAATGACGCCATTTCTTTAATGCAAGAATAATAGCTGCGAGCTCAAGACCGTGCATCGGATAGTTGAGTTTATAAGGTTTCAGTTTCCTGGAAGCATAAACAATAACTTTTCCATTCTGCATTAATACATAACCCAGATCCTCCTTCGAAGCATCACTATAGATCACCAGATTATCATAACCCTCAGGTAAAGTAAGAATAGGAGCTGTAGTCAATCTCTTATTCAATTCTTGGAAGCTGGCCTCACATTTATCATTCCAGTCAAATACTGTTTTCTTTTGAGTGGGTTGAGTCAAAGGCCCTGCAATTTTAGAGAAGTCCTTGACGAATCTCCGATAATACCTAGCTAAACCAAGGAAACTACAGATTTCTGTGACAGTTTCAGGCTGTTTCCAAGATGACACGACTTCAATCTTCGCTGGATCAACAGAAATACCATCCTGCGAGATAATATGGCCAAGAAAAGCAACTTGCTTTAACCAGAATTCACATTTGCTGAACTTTGCAAATAACTGATGCTCTTGAAGAGTCTGCAATGCAATCCTGAGATGCTGTTCATGCTCCGCCTCAGATTTAGAATATACAAGAATATCGTCAATAAAGATAACTACAAATTGATCCAAATAAGGACGAAATACCCTCTGCATCAAATCCATGAATGCGGCAGGAGCATTAGTAAGACCAAACGGTAGAACAACAAACTCATAAGGACCGTAGCGAGTTCTGAAAGCAGTTTTGGGAACATCATCTTTCTTAATCCTCAACTGATAATAGCCCTGCCTCAGATCGAATTTGGAAAATACCTTGGCACCTTGGAACTGATCAAATAACTCTTCTATTAAAGGCAAAGGATATTTGTTTGACAGTCACCTGATTGAGACCCCGATAGTCAATACATAAGTGAAGAGATCCGTCTTTCTTCTTAACAAATAGAACTAGTACACCCCAAGGTGAAGAACTCGGCTGAATGAATCCCTTCCCAAACAAGCCCTGCAATTGAACTTTCAATTCCTGCAATTCGGGTGGAACCATTCTATACGGAGTCATAGAGATAGGTGTAGTCCCCGGCAATAAGTCAATCATAAACTCTATCTCTCTATCAGGTGGTAAACCAGGTAATTCCTCAGGAAAGACCCCCGGAAACTCTCTCACAATAGGTACATCATTCAATTTCAACTGATCTATAGGTTGATTAATCAAATATGCAAGATAAGCCTCACAACCTTTGCTCAACAGTTTAGATGCTCTAATGGAAGAAATGATGGGAGTTCCAGTTGATTTTTTACTACCAACTATTTCAATTATAGGCTGGTCAAGCATCTCTAATCTCACAATCTTCTTCCTATAGTCAAGCTGTGCATAATAACTCCCCAACCAACCCATCCTCAATATAATTTCAAAGTCATTGAAGGGTAGAATAATCAAATCAGCAGGAAAAACATGACCCTCAATGAAAATATTACATGCTCTGCAAAAAGATCTAGTAACAAACTTTGGACCCATAGGAGTATAGACCACAATCTCATGCAACAGTTTATCATGTTTCAGTTTAGCATTTTGTGCACAAGTAGGAGTAATAAATGAATGAGTGGCCCCGGAGTCAATTAAAACCTTAACAGATTGATCACTAAGGAGAAAAGTACCTTCTACCACAACTGTCGTATTTGGAAGCTCCTCAACATCCAAAGCAAATACTCAGGCCTGACCCCGTGGTGCTGGTGCTGCAGCTGGTGCCCTGGTCTGAGAGTTCTGAGCCGATGTCTGACCTCTGGTGTTCTTGAATTTCAAACAATCTTTCACTCTATGCTGATCACTCCTGCAGCCTATACACTTGTTATGTTTCCTCTACCAAACCTCCTCAGTATGACCCTGACGCTGACAGAAGCTGCACTGCTGGTGACGTCTTAGAGTAGTGCCTCCCTAAGGAGCTTTGAAAGTAGAGGTAGCTGAACTACCCTACTGCGAACGAGATGCCGCTGGGCGAGATTGACTCTGAGTCTAACTCTAAACTGGTCGTGCCTGAGTTTGAGTAGGCCCTGTATAACTCTGAGTCTGCCTCGGCTGCTGACTCTGACTCACTGAAATAGTCTATCTCTGAAATCCCTAACTCTGAGTCTGGTATGGCCATTTACTCAACTAATTCGGTTCTCCAAATAGATCTACCTTACATTTTTTGTACTTGGCTGCTATTCTGACAGCTGCTGCATAGGAATGATAGTCTTGAGTGGATAGATTCAAAGAGATATTAGGCCTCAGTCCCATAACAAACCTCTGGATCCTTTTGTTCTCAGGCTGAACTAGTGCAGGCACATAACGGGATAGGCGAGTGAATGCATCATCATACTAATCAACAGTCATGCTACCTTGCTTCAAATTAATGAATTCCTGCTCACGCCTTTCAATAGCCATCTCAGTGATGAACTTCTCTTGGAATTCTCTCACAAACTCATCCCAAGTCCGAGGTATAGCCTCCGTCTCCCACCTGGATTTAACAGTGTGCCACCACTGCTCGGTATCTCCCTCGAGCAAAAATTCAGCACAAGCAACCTGCCTCGCATCAGAGTACTCAAGGCCTACAAGAATCTTTTCCACCTTGTTCAACCATCTCTCAGCCTGCATGTCATCTGGCTCCCCAAAGAAATTGGATGGCCCACAGTGTAAGAATTTTTCTAAGTAGTTACCTCCACCCCTTTCTGCCCCTGCCTGGCCCTGAACTGGATTGCCCACCATAACATTTTCTCCCTGCCTCTGGAGCACCTGAGAAATCTACCCTATTGCGGTTGTCAACTGTGCATTTATTGTTCACTGATCAACCTCCTCATCTCCCACATTCTGATTTCTGTTTTGTCAGCGAGGCCCCATCTCAAGCAACTAGAATGCAAAGTATTATGACAAGCATATATATGTAAATTGCAAATAAAGCACATAAGAAGAAGTTTTAATGAATCCACATAAAGTCACATACAACATTAAAAGAGTATCCACATACAAGAAATTCATATAAGTCACTTAACCATACTTGACATTCTAGACTTTTCACTTTCTTTTCCATGCTAGCATGTTCATTACCAATTCAGATTTCATGTAGCCAAGCAAGGAATCACTAATTCAGCTAACCACGCAATCACATAATAGACCTCTACCCACAAGCAAAGAAAATTAACCCGGCTTCATGCATTCAATAGCTCTGATACCACCTAAATGTCACGCCCCGACCCAACCCCACGCTAAAGGTTAAGTCCGGACTCGACAAACGGACAGAGTCTCCCCTGTACCGTGGACATTCTGAAAACCTGTAAATGCTCAATAAGGCCACAATACAACGAGACAAACATTTATAACTGAAATTCAAAGCTTCAAGGCCTTCTAAGCCTCAAGACATACAATAGTTTAGAGTCACACAAGCATGCATCCAACTTAGCTTCTTTACAAAACTGCTTATCATACCATTCTATGATAGCATTGAAACATTCTTGGAAGTTGAAAACAAACATACGACATAGCATTCACCCCCAAGCATGCAAAGTAGCCAGAAGTAGAAGCATAAGTTATTACATACCATAGTTCCAAGTCTACCACTACAACCTTCTAACTTTCAATCTTGCAATTACATAATATAAACATAGCCCTAGGCTACAAAATAGAATATAAGGTAAACAAATGAGTTCTTCCACACAACAGCAATAACATAAACCACCCCAAGCTACAAGGCACAGCAACTAAGGCAAATGGTCAGTCTGAACCTCCGGTTCTCCCTCCTCAACCAAATATAGCTGGGGATCACCCATAGCGTCTCCTGAAACATGTTAGCGAGGTATGAGCAACCACTATTGCCCAGTGAGGGATAAAGGCCAATCGGGATATGTAATGCAACATATATGATAGTTAAACAAGAAAGACAAGTAAATTACATTTAAAACAGTAAATAACCACACATATCAAAGGATATGATACACTTAACCCCAACACTCCATGATTCTCTTATCTTTGATCTCGAACCTCGATCCACTAACCACGAACCACGATCAATGTGCTGGCATAACCTCAATTACTCCAGTGGGTGTACTCCGTATATACCCTGATAATCCTACGACCCAACACCCCCTGGCAATCTCCAGACCAGGCGAGTGAGTGACTAGGGCACGGAGATCAAATATCCACTGGCAAGCCCACCGCCGCCCAGCCGATATTCAATACAACCGCCCCTGACACTATGGTTGCGCAACCAATATGCAATACACTTAACAATGGCAAGACAATAACAACAATATAAGCAATAACATATGGGAGGATCAACAAAGTAGGTTGACCTCGAAGCAGTTAGAAAAGAAGCAGTTTCATATAAGCAATTAAGAAATTTACAAAGGGGCATATTCAAGATACACATGGAACTATACCAAAAGCTCCAAAACAACTTGAAACCACATTTAAACACACAAGAAGTCATACCAACGTCTTTGAAGCGTGAGACAATCAAATTTGCACTTAAACCCCTTTGTTATTCAATCTGTTTTCCTTCTAAACTCATGTTAATGTTTCAAATTCAAGGAGAAGCTATACCAATCTTCTAATTAACCCTTAAGGCACCCTTACAACCCTAAAACACATTCAATTACTCGCAATAACCCCGAAAGCCCCAATATTCCTCTTATAGATTTGAACTACACATACCTTAACCGGGCTTCAAACAAGGGTTAGTAAAGCTTATATAGCACCTAGGTAGCCTAAGAATACAAGTATGAAGCTCAAATCCACCCGGATTAGCATTAACCCCGAAACTCCTTTTAAAAAGTCAGCTATTTCACATTTTATGCAAGTTTAGAGCAATTCGATGGCACGAGGCTATTGGACTACCTTCATTAGCACCTAAGGCATCTATTAGAAGCAATGAATCAAGCTAATACGCACAATTACACAAGACCCTAGAAATTCATCACTATTCACCTCATAAAATCAAAATAACAATTCCAACCGTTTAAAATGCGAACTAAAGGCTTAAATATGTTCTCTAGCACTTATATACAATGTATAATAACATAGATAAGCTTTGCAATAGCATTTGATAGTATTTCTAACAAATCAAGAAATGAGCAACAATTTAAAAATGCGCAAACAAGCATGAAAAACCTCACCAATGCGCGTAGGAACTCTCGGAGACTAGTAAACACCCTAAACTACTTGTTCCTAGCTTGGCTTGGCTTGGATTGATGAATTGAAGAAGCAAAAATCTCCCCTAAGCACAAAGAGGGTTGTCGGGTTCTGCTACTATTTTTCAGCTTTTTTTTTTCTTTTGTGTATTATGAGCTTAAGTTATGTTATATTGAGTATGTATTGGGGTGGGGTCAAGTGGGATGCTTAAGTGGTCTTCTAAAATGAACGTAGTTAGCTTTAAAACGAGCTTAATGTGCAAAATGAATGCTAGCTAATTAAAATACTAAGTTAAGTTACGTAATACTATTCATTAGTTCACTAATCCATTTTCTAAACGAAGACTCCTATCGCTCCTAGCTTAAATGTACATTTTTCTCATTCCAAAAACAATTATTATGATTTAAGAAAAATGCCAATTCAATATAATTAAGTAGTTAAAAAATGGAATGAATAGTAGCTAAAGAAGTTAACAAACAAAGCACAGAAGAAATGCACAATTAAGGAATGCAACAGTAATCTAGAAGTATGACAAAACTCGGGCGTCACACAGTCTACTCCTTTAGTTAAGTCATTTGAGTCTTTTAAGCTCAATTCAACCAGTACTAGGAAAGAGTCTCCAGTTAAGCCTCTTCCATTTAAGATATGCATTATTATCCCTAAGATAGAGTCTTTAGATGAGAAAAATGCAAAGTTATTGGAAGATCTCATAGACAAGACTAAGAAAAATAGAAGCCTCCAGTAGTCAACCAGCACTCCAAGTTATTAGACAATTAGATAATAGTTCCACTAGTTCCGATAGTGAACCAGATAGGACTATCCCTAGAACCTAGTTTAATCTTACAAAACAGATGATTATAGTTGGCAACATGTAATACCCGAGCCTGACCATGCATTTACAAATATTTATTTATGATTATTTATTTCGTTATTTTTGGAAATGTGCCTTTGTGATTATTTGCCTGCATTTAATCTATAGTTAATTGTCTTACTATTTAAAAATCAATTGATATTACGATTAATAGTAACCTATTATTAGGTGTTCTTAGAACATGAATTAACATTAAGCTTAAGGTCATTACAGGGATGTAAAGCTCCATATCATAACCAAGTAAAATTTTTCAGTTGCTTACAAGAGTATGGGTGATTTCCTTTAACTTTTTGGGCTATTTCGGCTATTTTTTCGATTTTAAGGGTTTTTGGATCGGAAAAGGAGTTTCACTTCGGGACCAATTATAGAAAAATTGGGATTCCGCCACAAAAAATGGACATACGCTATTGGATTTCTTTTAACTTGTACTACTTAATGGCGAAGTTTGGCAAAATTGTATCCCGGCCCGAAAATACTAAAATCGGGACACCTACGCACGAAACGGACAAAAAATGGAACGTTGGTGTGGCTCTAAGGGAGTGACACGTGTCTCGGGACATGTGTCATACATGCGTGGACGTGCCACATATGCATGACACGTGGAGAGCCACGTGTCCCGCATGCGTCGGCCTTGAGGGCCTATATAAAGGGGTCACTTGACCCCCAGAAATGAAATGGGCAGACAAGTTTTCTCTGGCCTAGTTCTACTAAATTATATCGATTCAGTTTAGTTAACGATCCAAAGTTTCAAAACTGGTCCGAGTCTTCTCCAAATTTTGGCATTTTGAGGTGAGGAGATTTTACTAAAAACAACATCTTATATATTTATATGATTATTATATACCTATAACATGATTTGTTATTTTAATATTCTAGCTTAAGATAAATATCATGCTTGTTAATATTATTTATTTATTTGAATTAGAGTTGACTTTGATAATGTATTAGCTAAGAATTAACTGTTACTGATTAATGTGGAGTTTATCACTTTAAGTGACAACAATGAGTGATTGTAAATACGTTCTTCTAACTGCTTGTAACTCTCGAATACTGAACTGGAGGATGTTATTAACCTGAAAGAATTTGAAAGCTAGCTAGGATTAACTTGAATTATCTTGAGCTTCTGATTGTTGAAAGTATATGTTTGGGGATAACCTCTTTTGTTGTTCTCCACCTACGTGTTTATCGAACTGCATATCAGTTGTGTGTTATGTGGAAACTTGTGCATGCTTGTGTGCTACTTAATTAGGGGTTGCAACCTTAGGCACGATAGTTGGTACGAATGCCGGGTGGCATAGGGCTTGCCGGTGCTCTCGTACCTATCGTGGTCCTATTCCCTCTCTCGCTTGGCGATCTCCACCCTTGGGGAGTTGGGTCATAGATTTTGGATACAATTTGGAGTATCCTCTTGGGAGAGATAAGAAGTTGGAATTGTGATCAAGGCTGGCCACCTCGTGAAATACTTGACTTGTTCCTACTCTCGCTTGGTACCACCCTCGGAGAGTAGTGTTTTACTCTCGCTTGGCATTCCACCCTCGGAGAGTAGGCTGATATGTGCTGTGGGTATATGCCACTAAATGTAATTATTATTGCAATATAAATAGATTATCTATCTAGATATTATTATTGCTGCTATTTGATATGTGACTCAAACGGGATAAACATTTTTACTTGTTATATATATCTCACATGGATAATGTGTTATACTACCATATGTAAATTGCATCATGATTTGGAAAAGAGACTGACCAGAAATGTTTTCAAAACTCTTCTATTCCATCCTCACTGAGTTTCCCCAGAGTTCACCCTCTTTTCTCCCCCCAGTGCAGGTGCAACTTAGCTTGAGATGGGAGTTGACTTTATATGCTGAAGTTGAATGTTTACATGTTCGAAGTTCCTGGCTTGTCATATTGTAAAAGTTAGAGTTTGTTGTATTAATTTCGGGTAAGAAGGTACCTGTGCTGAAACCTCAGTTTGTATGATAGCCGGGTAGTTATCAGATCTCAGATGTTATAACACCTTTTTGTACTTAAATTATTATATAAAAGCCTGTTATTGTATAACTCTTTATTTATTGTTCCTTTTCATAGAAAGTTATGAACTCGCAATGGCATTAAATGCAGACTTTGACCTAGTCTTGAGAAAGGCAGAGTTGGGGTCGTTACACAACATCTATAAACAATCTGTCTCTGAGAAGATTGCAACCAAGAACATAATCTTAGGATTCACAAGACAACTCAAAAGATGGTGGGATGACCACCTTACCGAGAGTACCAAATCTGCAATCCTAGATATGCAGAAAACAGACCAACAAAGAACCCCAGTTATCGATGAACTAGGACAGACAAAGTCTAATGCTCTGACTGCATTAGTTTACAATATTACCTATCATTTTGTAGGTGATCCTATCATTTACCAAGAAAGAACTTCTGAGATCCTTCATAACCTTAGATGTAGAAGACTTCTGATGGTACAAGGATGTCTTCCTTAGTAAGTTGTACCAGCAACCAGACAACAATGCCAGTTTTTGGAAAAATTTTTTTTATCTGGACTTCCAAAGTTGTTTGCCCATCAAGTGAATGATGCTCTTTCACTTGAATTCCCAGACTTAGATTATAATCTGATGGCTTATGGAGATATCATAAGCCAGATTAACAAGACGGCTTTGAAGATCTGTTATGATATTGGGTTCAAAGCTCAGTTAAAGAAACAAAACCAAACTTCTAGAAATGAGTTAGGAAATTGGTGTGAACAATATGGCATGGAACGTATCCAAGCCCTTCACACCGACAAACCTCATAAGTCTAGATCACACAGACACAAGAAAAACCATAGAAGAAGGTTTGACAAACCTTATAGGTCTCACAAGAAGAAGAATTACCAGAAGTTTCCTAGTAGACCTTGGAAACCTAAGTACCAGAAAGGTAGAAAAGAACAGAAAACCATAGGTTGTTTCAAATGTGGTAAACCAGGACATTTTGCAAAAGAATGTTGTCTTAGATCTCTTATCCAACAGTTAGAAATCAATGAGGAAACTAAAAGTAGTATCCTCCAGATCATAGACCAGTATGAGTCATCTTCTAGTTCTTCATCAGAAATGTCTAACGAAGATAACATCAACCAGTTAGGCACAGATTACTACTCTAGTAGTAACACATAATCTGAACCAGAGTGCACTTGTCCCAGTAAAGGACCATGTTTTTGTAGCTAGAAACTCAATACCATTACAGACTCTTACAGTCTCATGCTCGACTTGATTTGTAAGATCACAAACCCAGAAGAAAGACAAGTCTATCTTCTGAAGCTAAAGGAGCTTATTGACCAGAAAGAAGAAAGACTAGTCAACACCATTCCCAAAGATACTAATACCACTAGTTACTCTGAAGTTCTTTCTCTTTTCCAGAAGAGAAAACAGCAACCAGTTGGCATCTCTGACCTCCAGAGAGAGATCAACCAACTAAAACAAGAAATTCAAGAACTTAGAAAAGACCATAACCAGTTACAACAAGAAGTTGTACTCTTGCAGTTAGATAGTTAAATTGACTTTCAAGAACATCATCAAGAAGATTACTAGTTAGAAAAACAGACCCAGATTGTCGTAGGCAAAAAACTTGAAGACCAACCAATTAGTAGTACTACTAAAGAGCAAGAGGATTATCTCAATCTTCTTACTAGAATCTCATACTAGAAATGGTATGTCCAGTTGACCATAGTCATAGAAGACTTTAAGTTTGACACTGTCATGACCTAACTCGACCCCATTTATGATCAGTCAGGACGCAACGGAATTTCAGCAGTATAACGATAGTACACGGAAACCAGGACTCTTGACCAAGCCTTTTATAACTTCATAAATCTAACTCCGAAGATCAACAACAACTCCACAACTTTTGCAACCACATACAACACAACCATTTCCATTCATTAATTAACCATTCAACAGTTCATTCATAAGTTATACACCTCTGTTCCAACATCAACCATAGGCCAACCATATACAAGCATAATATATATAAAGTTAGTCTTGCAATCTATTCACGTTCCAAAATAAGACTGCTAAGCTAGCAACATTTAAACCACTACTTTAAATCATCTTATACAATATAAACTTCTAAATAAATACAAACTAACTAGTTTTGATATTCAAGACAACAAAAAGAGAACTATAGCTCAGACATCACTGATAAGACTCTAGCACATAAGACTCATCCACATATAACACATTCTCAGCTTCTTGAGGCACGTACCCGTATTCTAGCTTAGTAACACCTGCTTGCAGACAACGAATGAGAGTGAGCTTATATAAAACAAGCCCAGTGACGAATTTATAGATCTTTAACACACAATAAATATAATCATCAATACAATTATAATAATGACAGTAAACAAACAATAAGGATACGATACACTTGTTGATGATGCTCCACAAACCATTTCAATGCTCACCAACTTCTCTAAACTCAATGACACATTCCTGAGGTACTTTGACCTAGACCCACACCCCATGGCTTTTCCGCCCATGCGAGATAGAGAGTAGCGATAATAACTGTGCCTGCAGCCCAGGATGCCTCCCAAGGTGACATAACATTATCAAAGCTCACAACAATGAGACTCAACATAAATAAACTGAAAGATTAGCAACGAAAGTGCCCGATTCCCGTACTCAATAATCAATCAATATTCCGAGAGATCAGCAACGAAAGTGCCTAATTCTCATACTCAATAATCAAACAATATTCCGAGAGATCAGCAACGAAAGTGTCCGATTCCCGTACTCAATAATCATCATTCAATTAACAATGTAACGCCCCGGATTAACCCCGAGTGCGCTACTCACGGTTGAAACAACAATCATTAATCAATAATCAATTAAACCATATTTCAACCATCAATTAAACAACATTTAACAATCAACAATTATATATTCATGAAACAATTAAGTTAGATGACAAAGTAGGCCATCCAACTGAATATGCATTTCACCTGACATTCAACCCTGATCTCTATCAACATCAATCCAAAATCAACTACCCAAACAGTTAAAGACAACATTTCAACATTTCAAAGAAAGACAACTCCAACTCCAACTTCTAAAAGTCATAACTTACATTCTACTTGTAACGCCCTGAACCCAACTCCCACGCCTGTAGGATACTCCCTGGGCTTAGGGCCCAAGCGAGCACCGAGGCCATGGCGAGCAAGCCCAGCGACGCACTATGCACGTATTGTCCTCTTTGGAGCCCATACTCCTCACGGTTTTGTCACTTTCCAACCACTGCCAGGAAAATGCGTGTGCACGATACAAGGATGTTATCCTATATATCAAGTAGCCCAAATACCTCCGCATCCGATGTGGGATATTACACTCGCCCCCCCTTGGGGACCTAGCGTCCACGCTGGCCATGCGAACACGTCGGCTTTGATACCACCTGTAATGCCCCGATCTCTTACGAGACCAGAGGCTCTAAAAACTAAGCTATTCTCAACCCAATTCCAACCCGGTCTCAAAATTTTAGGGAAAAACGAACAGAGTTTCCCTTGTACCGTGGACATTCTGAAAACCTGTAAACGCTCAATAAAGCCACAACACAATAAGACAAGCTTTTATAACTAAAGTTCAAAGGTTCAAGGCCATCCGAGCCTTGAGGCATTCAGTAGTTCAAATTCACACAAGCATGCATCCAACTTAACTTCTTCACATAACCGCTTATCATGTCATTCTATGATAGCATTGAAACATTCTTAGAAGATGAAAACAACCTACGTTAGAACATTCACTCCCAAGCATGCGAAGCAACTAAAAGTAGAAACATAAGTTATTACAAGCCATAGAATTACTATTCTACTACAGTCATTTGGCTTCCATCTTACACATAACACAAATATATACATGAGCCTTTAGGCCCCAAAATAGATCATAACATAGAATAACAAGTTCCTACATAGCAACAAGAAAATCTTTGGGCTGCTTGATATATAGGATAACATCCTTGTATCATGCACGCACGTTTTCCTGGCAGTGGCTGGGAAGCGACAAAACCGTGAGGAGTATGGGCTCCAAAGAGGACAATACGTGCATAGTGCGTCGCTGGGCCTGCTCGCCATGGCCTCGATGCTCGCTTGGGCCCTAAGCCTAGGGAGTATCCTGCAGGCATGGGAGTTGGGTTCAGGGTGTTACACTACTAATCTGATAACCTCCAAACCAGTTTCTATCACTCACCCACACATGCATATACTTTCACACCATCGGAAATCAACCAAAAGTCATCCAAAACAAGCTCAATAATCCTAAAACCTCAATGCATCATGGCTGAATTTTTCGGACTTCCACCACAACATCACAATCAAAATTTTGGCATTACAACATTACTACCACGTATTTAACAAACTTTTAGAAGCTAACAACAATCAATTCCAACCACTACAACAAAAATTATTCAACAAATAGCCAAATTATCAACTTTAATACCCAAAAAATAAAAATACATGCTACCACGGTTCAAAACAGCTATAAACCCATATAATCAATTCTTAGCACCTACTGAGCAATAATCTAACATCAGATTAGCATTTCACTGACTAAATAATCAGTTATATAAAAAGACTTTAAAATAGCACTTTGAGATCTATAAATTTTCTCTCACCTTTGATGTTATATGATGCTAGAAATGTGTGCAATAGGTGCCTAACAAGTGGAATCAAGCTTTGAATGACTGAATTTGGCTTTGAAATGCAAAATCTATGAGAAAAATACTTTGAAAAACCTTGAAAATGCCTTTTTTTCTTTTCCCTCATGGAGCCACGGTTTTTGATGTGTTTTTGTGGTGTTTTGGTTGATATTTGAGTATATATTAAGTTAAGTAATAAGTCAATACAAAAAGAATTGGTCAAAGTTGAAACTAGTTTAGTATTTTTAGTATTTTAGTTGTTTTTAGACTATTTTTAGTATATTGCTCACAAATATATGCACTTAACACTTAGACTATTTTTACTAGCATATTTTTAGTTGACAAGGAGTTCCACATGCTTACATTTACACCCGACTCGGGTAAAAACTTAGTTTTTGCAAAAGAAGATGAAAATTTATATTATTTGTTTTCAAATGTCTTTTAAATGCAATTTTCAATTGTGCCATTTTATAAATATTTAAAATGAAATATAATTTGTATATAATATATAATAGGTCAATGAAAGTCAACGCAAGAATCGTTTTGAGTAGAAATCACTATTTTAGCTTAAAAACATACCTTTTCGCCTGTATAATCTATTTAAATTACTAATCAGTTTCAAAAATAATTTTATTAAAATACAGGTCTATTAATAATGGAGGACAAGGTTTTAAGATGTTTAAAACACCCGTGTAAAAATTTTAGTGGACGTGTGCTTCAAATACTATTCCCAAATAGCAATGATAAAATTTTAGATGCAGATTTTTATGAAAAATTCATGAATGCTCACATATCATGTATTAGAAGTATTAATCACTTAATTAGTATATTTTAATTCATATAACACATATAAACAAGTTAAAACACGTAATTGCAAATATGGCCAAATTCGCAGTCTCACATTCTCTTCCCCTTAAAATAATTGCGTCATCGCAATTCTTCCTTGATCTACAGAAAAACTCAGGCACTGAATCAAACATTCGGAATGAAAGACCAAATACCAAATTCCGAGTTCCAATTGAGAACACCAAGTAAAACACTGAACAAGATCATCGAATAAGAATCCCCGAACAAGAAGCTTGAATAGGAACGCTGAATAAGAACACCGACTAGGACTTCTGAATAAGAATCCTAAATAAATTACCAAAGAAGAACGCCAATTATGAATCCCAAAATAGAACACCGACCAAAAATACCAAGTAAGGACTTCAACAAGATCACCAAGCGAGAATACCGAATAATAATCCTGAAATAAAAACTCTAGATAACACCATATAAGAATTCCCCATAAGAATACTGCGTAGAAAATACCAAAGAAGAATTCCAAAGTAATATACTGAATAAGAATCTTCATATAGAAATCCTGAGGAAGAATGCCGAATAACATCACCAAATAAGAATCCCGATAGTCAATATACAATTGTAGAGTAGCTTGATCCTCAATTGAAATTTCATATGCTTCAGCTTCACATACTACTCAGTCATCAGCTCATATCATGCATGTGCTAACTTCAATCATATAAGGCAAACTCTCTACTTGCATTTTAGCACGCTGCACTCAAGTAGGTATGATAAAGGAATGGATAACACCAAAGTCAAGCAGTACCTTAATCAACTGCGTAACTGACAGACTATCCTGCTTAAAGGACATGAATTCATTCCTACGGAGTCTTCCTCTGATTCTGAGAGCTTTGACAATCATCCTTACTTCACCCAGAAGAGTCACCCACAATTATAGCATATATACAATTATATCTTATGAAAACAAGTACAACATAATGCACGATTATCATATAATACAACATTATCACATAATGCACAATTCAGCACATAAGAAGCCAATATCACATAAGTAAGTTATAAATAATTAAAGTCTCATAAGCAACAAACTACACATAATGCAAGTTGATCAAGTAACTCACATTAGTCACTTATAGTACATTGAGCACCTAAAGCACATTGTTTCACATAAGCTAGTCATTACAATTAAAACCACATAAACAACTAACTTCAAACAGACACTTCGATCACATAAAACAAATTTGTCACGTAATATACATTAATCACATAATGCACATTGGTTGCATACAACACATTGAGTATGTAACGCACATTGTCACACAAAACATATTGACCACATTAGTTCACTTAACACATAAGGCATATTAATCACATAGAAAGTTAGTCATATAAATAGATTAATCACATAAACATATAATTCACTTTTCACTTAGTACATACTTTCATGTTAAGACCTCAACCCACATTCCGAGGATACCCCGGCTGACAGCTAATCAAGCTCTGATACTACTAAATGTCACGACCCAACTCGACCCCACTTACAATCAGTCAGGACGCAACGGAATTGTGACAGTATAACGACAGTACACGGAAACCAGGGCTAAACCAACCCTTTTATAGCTTCATAAATCCAACTCCAAAGATCAAAAACAACTCCACAACTTTTGCAACCACATACAACACAACCATTTCCATTCATTAAGTAACCATTCAACAGTTCATTCATAAGTTATACGCCTCCGTTCCAACATCAACCATAGGCCAACCATATACAAGCATAATATATATAAAGTTAGTTTTGCAATCTATTCACGTTCCAAAATAAGACTGTTAAGCTAGCAACATTTAAACCACTACTTTAAAACATCTTATACAATATAAACTTCTAAATAAATACAAACCAACTAGTTTTAATATTCAAGACAACAAAAAGAGAACTACAGCTCAGACATCACTGATAAGACTCAGGCACATAAGACTCGTCCACATATAGCACATTTTCAGCTTCCTGAGGCACGTACCCGTATTCTAGCTCAGTAACACCTGCTTGCAGACAACGAATGAGAGTGAGCTTATATAAAACAAGCCCAATGAGGAATTTATAGATCTTTAACACACAATAAACATAATCATTAATACAATTATAATAATGATAGTAAACAAATAATAAGGATACGATACACTTGTTGATGATGCTCCATACACCATTTCAATGCTCACCAACTTCTCCAAACTCAATGACACATTCCTGAGGCACCTTGACCTAGACCCACACCCCATGGCCTTTTCGCCCATGCGAGATAGAGAGTAGCCATGATAACTGTGCTCGCAGCCCAGGATGCCTCCCGAGATGACACAACATTATCAAAGCTCACAACAATAAGACTCAACATATATAAACCGAGAGATCAGCAACGAAAGTGCCCGATTCCCGTACTCAATAATCAATCAATATTCTGAGAGATCAGCAATGAAAGTGCCCGATTCCCGTACTCAATAATCAATCAATATTCCGAGAGATCAGCAAAGAAAATGCCTAATTCCTGTACTCAATAATCATCATTCAATTAACAATGTAACGCCCCAGATTAACCCCGAGCGCGCTACTCACGGTTGAAACAACAATCATTAATCAATAATCAATTAAACCATTTTTCAACCATCAATTAAACAACATTTAACAATCAACAATTATATATTCATGAAACAATTAAGTTAGATGACAAGGTAGGCCATCCAACTAAATATGCATTTAACTCGACATTCAACCCCGATCTCTATCAACATCAATCAAAAATCAACTACCCAAACGGTTAAAGACAACATTTCAAAGAAAGACAACTCCAACTTCAAAAAGACATAACTTACATTTTACTAATCTGATAACCTCCAAACCAATTTTTATCACTCACCCACACATGCATATACATTTACACCTTCGGAAACCAACCAAAAGCCATCCAAAACAAGCCTTATAACCCTAAAACCTCAATGCATCATGGCTGAATTTTTTGGACTTCCACCACAACATCACAATCAAAATTTTGGCATTACAACATTACTACCACGTATTTAAAAAACTTTTAGAATCTAACAACAATCAATTCCAATCACTACAACAATAATTATTCAACAAATAGCCAAATTCTCAAATTTAATACCCAAAAAATAAAAATACATGCTACCACGGTTCAAAACTACTATAAACCCATATAATCAATCCTTAGCACCTACTGAGCAATAATCTAACATCAGTTTAGCATTTCACTGGCAAAATAATCAGTTATATGAAAAGACATAAAAATAGCACTTTGAGATCTATAAATTTTCTCTCACCTTTGATGTTAAGTGATGCTAGAAATGTGTGCAATAGGTGCCCAAAAAGTGAAATCAATCTTTGAATGACTCAATTTGGCTTTGAAATGCAAAATCTATGAGAAAAATACTTTGAAAAACCTTGAAAATGTCTTCTTTCTTCTCCCTCATGAAGCCATGGTTTTTGATGTTTTTTTGTGGTGTTTTGGCTAATATTTGAGTATATATTAAGTTAAGTAATAAGTCAATGCAAAAAGAATTGGTCAAAGTTGAAACTATTTTAGTATTTTTAGTTGTTTTTAGACTATTTTTAGTATATTGCTCCAAATATATGTACTTAACACTTAGCCTATTTTTAGTAGCATATTTTTAGTTGACAAGGAGTTCCACATGCTTACATTTACACCCGACTCGGGTAAAAACTCGGTTTTTGCAAAAGAAGATGAAAAGTTATATTATTTGTTTTCAAATGTCTTTTAAATGCATTTTTCAATTGTGCCATTTTATAAATATTTGAAATGAAATATAATTTGTATTTAATATATACTAGGTCAATGAAAGTCAACGCAATAATCGTTTTGAGCAGAAATCACTATTTTAGCTTAAAAATGTACCTTTTTGCCTGTATAATCTATTTAAATTACTAATCAGTTTCAAAAATAATTTTTATTAAAATACGGGTCTATTAATAATGGAGGACTAGGTTTTAAGATGTTTAAAACACCCGTGTAAAAATTTTAGTAGACGTGTGCTTCAAATACTATTCACAAATAGCAACGATAAAATTTTTGATGCAGATTATTATGAAAATTTCATTAATGTTCACATATCATGTATTAGAAGTATTAATCACTTAATTAGCACATTTTATTCATATAACACATATAAACAGGTTAAAACACGTAATTGCAAATATGGCCAAATTTGGGGTCTCACAGATACCATAGCACTTCTTGATTCGGGTACAGATATGAACTGCATTCAAGAAGTTCTTATCCCGACCAAGTACTTTGAGAAAACCAAAGAGAAGCTTTCTACAACTGATTCTACCAGACTCCAGATCAAGTATAATATCCCCAATGCACATGTGTGCAATCCAGGAATTTGTTTTCCAACCAGTTTTGTTTTAATCAAACAGTTGAATTCCCCAGTCATTTTAGGAAATCCATTTTTACAGTTGTTGTTTCCTATGAGTGTCTTAGAAAAAGGAATTTCAACACAATTTTTAGGAACAACAATTTTGTTTGAATTTTTCTATCCCTCTGCAAAGAGAGATATCAATTTAATTCAACAGAAAGAAAACCAGATTGCTTTTTTGAAACAAGATATACAGAATCTTCGAATTGAAGATCAGATTTCAAAATAGCAAAAAAGTATTCAAGATTTTCAAAATCATTTTGAAAAAGAAGTTTGCTGAGAAGTTCCTACAACCTTTCGGAATAGGAAGAAGCATATTGTTTCATTGCCATATGAAAAAGATTTTCAAGAAAAGAATATTCCTACAAAGGCTCAACCCATTCAAATGAGTCAGGAATATTTAGATTTATGTAAACAAGAAATCCAGAGTTTATTAGATAAGAAGCTCATTCGACCTAGTAAAAGCCCATGGTCGTGTACAACATTTTATGTTAATAAACATGCAGAAAAAGAACGAGGAGTTCCTCGATTAGTTATCAATTATAAACCATTGAACAAAGTTTTACAATGGATCAGATATCCCTTCCCCAACAAAAACGATATTTTGAAAAGACTTTACAATGCACATGTTTTTTCAAAATTCGACATGAAATCAGGTTTTTGGCAAATCCATATTTCAGGGGAAAATAAGTACATGATTGCATTTATAGTTCCATTTGGCCCGTACGAATGGAATGTCAAGCCTTTTGGCCTAAAAAATGCACCTTCATAATTCCAGAACATCATGAACTAGATTTTCAATCCTTTTACCAGTTTCATGATCATTTACATTGATGATGTGTTAATCTTCAGTAATGATTTACATCAACATTGGAAACATTTACAGATTTTCTTCAAAGTCATTAAAGAAAATGGTCTTGTGGTTTCTGCGCCCAAGATTAAACTTTTCTAGAGAAAAATAAGATTCCTTGGACATATGATCTCATTCGGGAAGATTACGCCTATCCAAAGAACCTTAGATTTTGCGGAGAAATTTCCAAATGTTTTAACAGAAAAGACACAGTTACAGAGATTCTTAGGGTCTCTTAACTATGATGCAGAATTTTATCCAGGCATTCACCACATTTGTAAACCATTATTTGAATGACTTAAGAAGAACCCTCCAACATGGTCTGAGGTTCATACTAGAGCCGTACAAGAAATCAAGAAACAAGTCAAAGTTTTACCAGTTTTGACTTTATGTCATCCAGAAACCCCAAAAATAGTACAGACTGATGCTTCTGAACAAGGTTTTGGAGGTATTTTATAACATGTTTTACAAGGTAAAGAACACATAGTACAATTTCATTTGAGAACGTGGAATAAGGCTCAACAGAATTATTCTACTGTCAAGAAAGAAATCTTATCAATAGTTCTTTGCATTTCGAAATTCTAGGACGATCTACTCAATCAGAAATTTACAGATCGAGTAGACTGTCAATCGGCCAAAGATGTACTAACAAAGGATGTTAAGAACATTGCTTCTACATAGATCTTTGCTAGGTGGCAGGCCATTTTATCCATTTTTGATTTTTACATAGAATTCATTAAAGGTATTGATAATTCAATTCCAGATTTTTTAACCAGAGAATTTTTAACAGGTCATCCGACCTTGGATCCCATTTTGGATAAGACTTGGACTTGAAACTTTCCATTTCAATTTCACAAACTAGAATGGAACAAGTTTTCAATTCCAGAAAACCATTTTGAAGAAGGATTTCAGTTCCGCCTTCTTTAAATTCACATTACCACTATCGTTATCTGTATAACACACACATCTTTTCATTTGTTTTGCAGATCATGGCTCCCAAGAAAGACAAAGGCAAGTAGAAGAGCTTCGACCTTAGCTCTTATGCACAAAAGCTGCTCTGCCAGCACCACCAGTCAAGACAGAATCATCATCTTCAACATCGTTGAAGATTCAAGATAAACACATAACCCAAACACCAGAAATACAACAGATACCTCTAGGTAGAAACTTGACCGTTTTATGGTCTCTGACTCCCCAGAAATCACTAACTAGTGTTCATGTAGGTTTTGCAGGGACATCATCATCTCCAGTCACCCAGAGTAACAAGTTTTAGCCACTTGTTGCTAAAACATCAAAACCCTAGAAAAAATCAGAACAAACAGAACAACCTACATAATACATTTACAAGAACGTCTTTGACCAGATTTTTGTAACTGAACCAGCACATTTTAAACAGAATCTGCTAATGAGTTCACTCTGTCATTTTTCCATCCACAGAGCTACTACATACTAAACAACCCATACAAAACCCAGAGTTACTATGAGGCCATTCTCATAGCAACTAAATCAATTCAGTTCGTCCCAGATAATAAAGACAAACTGTGAAACCCCACTTTCCTACTTATCTCGTTTTACGTGCTATACCTCGTTTTGCGTACATATGATTTGTTTATGTGCTATAGGACCTAGAAAGTTATAAGTTTGATGTCAATTCTCCTAATATGTGCTATATGTGCATTCATGAAATTTTGATAAAAAACGGAGTCATAAATTTTATCATCGATTTTCAGTGTATAGTGTTTTCGAAACACGTCCGCTAAAATTTTGAAACTGGTCTTTTTAACCCTTCTAGACCTAGTCCACAAACTTTAATAGACATGTGTTTGATTAAAACGGTTTTAAAATCGGCTTAAGAATTTATTAGGGTTTTTACACCGACTTTTGCAAAAATCGAGTTTTAAGCCGACTCGGTGAAATTGTTGGATTGTAAAACTTCTTGTCACCTAAAAATAATTTACTTGAGCTATCTTAGGAGTTGCATTTTTGTTTTGAGCAAGGAGATAACTAAAATGCATTTAAAAGACAAGAAAATGAATTAAATGACTAAAAATACTACTTTGACTTGCATTTTATTTATTTTACTAAGCTTTTAATTATATATTGTCATCAACACACACTCAACTAAGCACAAAACACACTCCACACACACACAAAGGGCCGAGAGAAAGAAGGAGAAAAAGAAAGAGATTTTCAAAGCTTTTCAATCCAATTTTTCAAAGAAAAACCTAGTTTTTGTCCGTAGAACTTTGCACCGACTTGGATTCTGCTTGTTGGGCACGCATAGCACGCATTCCTAGGCTTATATCGCATCAAAGGTGAGAGAAAAATTCTAGATCTCAAAATGTCATTTTTATACTTTTGCTCATAAATGAAAATTTAACCATTAGAATTGAAATCTGATGATAGATTATTGCTCCTCGCATGCTAGGGATCGTTATATACTAATACTACGAATTTCTGTCAGATGTAGCATAATTTTTATTTTTCGGGTATTTAATTTTGATTAAAATGTTCAAAGTTGAATTAAATGAGTTGTGTTGATTGAAATCGATTGCCGTTGATTTCTAAATACTTGATAATTAAGTGTTAGCGCTGTTGTAATGCCAAATTTTTGATTACATTGTTTGTGTGAAAATTCAAAAAATCCAGCCAAGACATCCTAGGATTTTAGGGTTATCGGGCATGATTTGGAGGTGTTATGGTGGGTTTCCGAGAGGGCTAATGTAGTAGGTTGAATGGGTGAGTGATAGAAACTGATTTGGCAATGTTTGGATTAGTAGATTGTAAGTTATGAATTTTAGAAGTTTAGGTTGTCATTCTTTAATTTCTTGAACGATGCCTTTAGATGGTTGGGTGGTGTTTGAGTGTTGAATGGTGAGTTGTTGATGAGTAATTTACGGTTTAATTGTGTATATAATGCATGTCCGGTTAGATGGCCTACTTCGTCATCTAACTTCGTTGTTTGTTGTTTAATTAAATATTGATGTTATATTGATGTTATTGATTGATTATTATTGAGTTCGGGAATCGGGCACTTTCGTTGCTGATTTCCCAATTGATTGATTGATTGATGATTGATGATGATTATGGAGTCTTGGTATGTGTGTGCCACCTCTTGGGCAGCGTTGGGCTGTCGGGTTGATAACGGCATGACTGCCATAGGCTACCCCCAGCTCGCATGACGGAGGTGTCATGGAGGGAGGGGCTAGTGAGGTACCTCGGGTGCGTGAGTAATGGGGAGTTATAAGAAGAACGGTTGAGATCGTGATGGCGTTTGGAGCTACACCAAATAGAGTATCCTTTATTGATTGGTTATATAGTTATGTGATGATAGTATTATTTATGTTATTGTGTGTTTACTGACTCAAAGGATTATTCCAAGGAGTTTAGTAGACCTTGCTCGAGATCTATCGGATCCTCACTGGGCTTATGTATATAAGCTCACTCTCTATTATTGCATGCTTACAGGTATTGCAGAGCCGGATTACGGGTACGTGCCTCCTGAGGAGGAAAATGTGCCTTACGTGGACGAGTCATATGTTCCTGAGTCTTATCCATGATTTTATGTTGTTTAATGTCATGTACATTAGCTTAATAGACTTTTATATGCTTTATGGTTCTTATTGTAATAGATGTAGAAAAGATGATGATCCAAATGATGTTAACTTATTGGCTTTCTTTTGTCTATGGTTAAGTTGTAGATGTGTCTCAACTTATTTTTGAAATGTATGATAAGGTTGAGGTATTGTATGTTATGTTGGAACGGAGGCAGATAACGAAGACTGATTATTGTATATTACGGTTATGTTGTATGTTGTTATGCTATTGAGGAGTTGTTGTTTGTATGGTTATGGAATTGGATGTTTAATGTTATTAGTGAGGTTGGTTTAGAACCTCGGTAATCTATTTACTGTCGTTATGCTGCCGAAATTCCGTTGCGTTCTGACTGATTGTAGGTGGGGTCGAGTTGGGGCGTGACACAAACAGCCAGGGCAGTATAACTATATCAAAGCTAAGCTTGAAACAATCATATCCCTTGATCAATAGGGTCAACCCCTACACAGAACCAAAAAACTTCCAGAAGAATGACCATTGAAAGACTACACATATTATGATTACATAATGGCGTGGTACAGATGTTTCTATCGCTAGAATGACGATCATAAACTCAGTTGGTTTTTCATGTTCAAACCATCATTCTCATTTCAAGTACCAAATTGGTTTATCCAATGGTGGGCATCCTATGGCCCAATCCCAGAAATACCCCCAGAACTTGTTTTTCAGGGTTACCAGCTTTTCTTGGAAAAATGGCAGGCCCCAGATAACCTTGCCTACCTTCTCCCATTTTTTGTTTTTTACAGACAATTTTACGTAACTTGATTTTTATGTCTGAGTTCGTTTTCAAGCACAATTCCTTCAATACCAACATGATTGTTCCAGCCTTCAGAAGAACCCACAAAGTCAAGTGGTAGAAGAAGATGAACAATGTATCATGCTCAGTACCAAAGGTCCAGTCATGGCTTGATGCCAATCAGAAACAACAGAGAACCATTCCAACAGAACAACAAGAGTTCATGACTCTTAAGAATCAACTCACAACCAGACTTGCTGCAGTTTTCAATTACGACGAGATTGTCGCCATTGCTGCACAACTCCAAGAACTTTCATCTGAACGTGCACCCGAAGGCAGTGAACCAGATGATGCCAGTGAACCAAAAAATGAGGATAACTGCTATGCCATTTAGACTCAACAATGAAACACCAGTTCGGTTTCTTTATACATTCCGACCAAAACCGTATGAGCAAGGGTTTCATCACAGGTTCCCTCAAAAAACGTGTGTGAGAGGTGCAACTTCCCTTCCAAAGTTGATTGTGGTTACTGAAGTGTGCCATTAAAACTTCAGCTAGTCTAGTTCAAACGATAACTGGTAAAGACAAATCAAATTCGTTGATGGGTGTGACTTTCCCCAAAAGCCAATGCTAATAGAAAAATTTTAGTCCTTTATAATTTTATCTTTTATGAAGTGTTGCAGCTTCTTTGTATTAGTTAAGTTTTTCTGTATTTGTTATCTAGTTGATTGAAAGGTGAAGTTGAAAAGGAAAGCGAGTAGTATCGTAAAACCTACATATGGAACGTAAGACGGGTAGGGAAGACGATCCTCTTCATTTTAAGTCAAGTAGATTTCAGACATAGGAAGATAAGACGAAGATGAAGCTTCTTTAGCTTTTCAGAAGAACACAAAATTGTTTTTGGCCAAAGTCTCTGACAGCACAAGAATCAAGTCTCTAGACACCATTATCACAAAATAACATAAGACCTTTCGGTTACAGTCCCAAACAAGCATTATCACAAGCAGACAAAAGATATTTCGACCACAGTAAAAGCCAGATTAGATCATCACCAGACAAATCACTATTCATGAAGACCATCCTTTTGACTTATCACTGTTCATCCATAGCAAAAGTCACTTTTGACTTTACTAGACAAGATCCACCATTTTCAGAAGTTTGACGCGTCTTCACCAGCTATATGAAGACCATCATTCCTCATTTGTTAAAGGTCGGCTTCTTTTTACATAATTGCATTTCAGAAAGAAACCCTCTAAAGAATCACATACAACAATTGTAATAGTTTAGTAGTAGATCTAGTTAGTACATCACTGTACTTCCAGACTGTAACCATTTTTCCTCTTTAGTTATACAAGTAAGAGACTTCATATCTGATATCTTTTCAGTTTACTTAATTTATCTTTATCTTTTGTATTTTCCAGTCATTTAATTCTTTATCACACTGCTTTCTTTATTAATACTATGGCTTTCATCTACTCTGTTTCTCCCTGGGCTGTTTTTGGTATCAATCAACTTCAAAAGGGAAGTTGCACCTCTCCCACACGTTTTTGGAGGGAATTGGTGATGAAACCCTTGCTCATACGTTTTTGGTCGGAATGCATGAAGAAATCGAACTGGTGTTTCATTGTTGAGTCTGAATGCCATAGTAATCATCCTCGTTTTTTGGTTCACTGGCATCATCTAGTTCACTACCTTCTGATGCACGTTTTGATGAAAGTTCTTGGAGTTGTGCAGCAATGGCGACAATCTCGTCGAATTGGAAGTTGTATCAAGTCTGGTTGTGAGTTGATTCTTAAGAGTCATAAACTCTTGTTGTTCTGTTGAAATGGTTCTCTGTTGTTTTTTATTGGCGTCAAGCCATGACTGGACCTTTGGTACTGAACATGATGCAATATATATATATATATATATATATATATGGAGATATATATATATAAGAAATATATATATTATATGCCTACACATTACACTAAGTTGCATAGGAGACATATATGCATGGAAAGCTACAAAATGCTAGACACAAGAATGCCTAAAAAGCTTAAATGCATGGAAGACTTCAGTTGGGTGTATTATTGATATATTATTTCAGCACATTTTCACTTAAATTTGGTTAGTCCTTGAGTAATTTATGAGCAATTTGATTGGTTTCGTGTTTGTTTGCGATGTAGGTGAATTTTATGAGAAATCATGGATTTTGAGGCAAAATTAAAGAAAATTGGCAAAGGTAATCCACCCGTGAAGAATTTGAGGAAAAATCAGAAGTAGTGCAGTCATAGCGCAACTACGCAACATCGCAGGAAATTTAAGGGCAATTTTGTAAAAGGCGCAAAAAAAAAGAAACCCAATGTTAAAAAGAATGAAAAGAACGTGAGATATGGGGGGCTTTTGGAGGTAGCTGGTTTTTGGGGTAGAAAAAACAACGTTCCAGAGGGGAAAAAATGAGGATTCCCGAGTTGAAGACGGGAGGACAATCCGAAAACGGACTTCTACCACGATTTTTCTTCAAATCCTAGTTTTCTCTATCTTTCTTATCATGTTTTATGTTACAATTGAGATTTTTATTGTTTTCATTACCATGTTCTAAGCTATTTTTCTAGGGCTACGATGTAGCCGAATTTTGAATATTTGATGCTTTTGGTTTTGATTAATTGATGAACTATTCCATATCTGCGTTGAGTATTTTATGCTGAGTGTAATGCTTGTGGTTGCCTGATCAACAATTACATGAATCATGATTTAGTTTGAGACTGAGAAGTGATAACTAAATTAGACCACGTATGAAATACAATTAAATCGTCATAAGCTAGAGATAGTTATGAGATCTAGTGCATCATTTGATTTTCTAGGGCTTAATGCGTTCCATAAGTTCACAGTTATCACAGAGATATAGCTAGCTTGCTTATTGGGATAGGTTATTGATGCTTAAAAAAGATTAATATCTACCTTAGCGAAATTGTTGGTAACGTAAGGAATAGGGGTCAATTTATTTAAATCACTAGTTTCAAATATGATTAATCTTGGTGAAATCGAAATTCCTAAAGCCTTTTCATTATTGAATTACCATCTTTTGTTAATTTCGTAATTGTGTTAGTTGCTATTTTGTTACGTTTTATAATGTCTCTAGTCGCTAGTTATAAATTCTCAATTCGTGATTGTCTGAATAAAATTAGAGCTACACCAATTTCGATACTTAATAATCACAGTCCTCGTGGGAACGATTTTTACTTACTACTTTATTACTCATTACGATACGTGCACTTGCGTTGAAAATCACACAACAAGGTTTTGGCGCCGTTGCCGGGGACTGTTTCAATTATTAATATCGATACCAAATAACTTTAATTTTACTTTCAATTTTATCTAGTTTTGTGTTGTTATCTTATTTTAGTTACGTGTGTTTCAGGAACATATTCCTTTACTTGCATGCGAAAGTCAGGAGGTAGTAATTTGTTGCCTTTCGATCCTGAGATAGAAAGAACCTGTCGGAAGAACATAAAGGAGAAAAGAGCTACTACAACTACCCATCATTCACCGGGAAATATGGTTGACATCGTGGTAGCACAAGAAGGAAATAATCAGGAAAATTCGCCTAGAACACTGCGAGAGTATGCTTTGCCACCCACTGGAATTTAGCCTATGATTAGAAGGCCAACGATTCAGGCGAATGATTTTGACTTGAAGATAGTGACACTACAGTTGATTCAGAATATTCAGTTCCATGGGCTGCTTTCTGAAGATCCTAATCAGCACATTGTGAATTTTCTAGAAGTCTACGGAACTATTAAGTACAATGATGTCACTGATGAAGCTCTGCACCTTTGCTTGTTTCCTTTCTCTTTAAGGGATCAAGTTAAGGAATGGTTGAACTCACTGTCTTCATATTCAATCACTACTTGGGAGGATTTGGTGCACAAGGTTTTGTCAAGATTTTTCCCACCTGGAAAGACAGCGAAGCTGCACATAGAAATTAATAATTTTGCGCAACATGAAGGAGAAACTCTGTGTGAAACATGGGAAAAGTATAAGGCATTACTGAGGAAGTGTCCTAATCATAGAGTGCCAAGGTGGATACAAGTTCATAATTTTTACAATGGGTTGGTAAATTCAACAAGAACTTTGATTGATGCATCAGCAGGAGGAGCTTTAATGAATAAAATTGCAGATGAAGCCTATGAGTTACTTGAAGATATTGTTTTGAACAATTTGCAGTGGTCAAACGAGAGAGTCATACCAAAGAGGACAGCTGGGGTCCATGAGATTGATGCCATAACTGCCTTGACAGCGAAAATTGACAATCTCGTGAACCAGTTGCAGAATAATCAAGTAACTACTAATGTTATTCAGGCAGCAATAGTGTGTGAGTTTTGTTGTGGTCCACACTATAGTGCAGAATGTCAGGTTGGTAATCCATTTGCACAAGGTGCGACGGAACAAGCTCAATATGTGGGTAGTTTTAATGGGCAACAACACAATCAATATTCCAACAGATTTCATCCAGGGTTGCGTTATCACCCAAAGTTTTCATACAAGAATACGCAAAATATGTTGCAGCCTGAATAAAACAACCCACTACAAGAGAGGAATGTGAACTTGGAGGAGGTAATAGCTCAGTTGGCGAATTCCCATGCACAGTTGGCTAACTCGCAAACTCAATTCATGAATGAAACAAGGACAAACTTTCAGAACCAATCTGCACAAACCAGAAATTTAGAGGTGTAGTTTACTCAAGTGCCTACTTTGTTTTCTGAAAGATAACAAGGAAGTTTACCTAGTACTTCAGAGGTGAATCCCAGAAGAGATGGAACAGAGCATTATAAATTGATCACTTTGAGAAGCGGCAAGGAATTAGAGGAGCCAGTGAGAACCAAGAAGGTTGAGAAAGGTGAAGCGAAGAATGAGGCGAAAGATGAAGAGAAAGTAGAAGCTCAGCAACAACCTACGCAGGAACCACCTGTGGTGGTGCCATTCCCTCAGCGATTGCAGAAAAATAAGCTTGACAAACAATTTGCTAAATTTCTTGAAGTTTTTAAGAAGCTTCACATTAATATTCCATTTGCAGATGCACTTGAACAAATGCCGAGTTATGTAAAGTTCATGAAAGACATCCTTTCAAATAAGCGGAAGCTTGAAGATTATGAGACAGTTGTACTTACTGAAGAGTGCAGTGCTATTCTACAAAAGAAGCTACCACAAAAACTCAAAGATCCAAGAAGTTTTACTATTCCATGTGAAATTAGCAATGTTGTTTTTGAGCAAGCTTTGTGTGATTTAGGTCCGAGCATTAATTTAATGCCTTTATCTATTTTCAGGAAGTTTGGTTTAGGAGAGGCAAGACCCACAACAGTAATACTACAATTAGCTGATCGTTCGCTCAAGCACCCTAGAAGAGTAATTGAAGATGTGTCAGTCAAAGTTGATAAATTCATCCTTTCTGTAGATTTTATAGTGCTCGATATGGAGAAAGACAATGAAATTCATATCATTCTTGGAAGACCTTTCCTTGCAACTGGATGAGCACTTATTGATGTTCGAAAGGGTAAGTTTAGGTTGCGAGTACAAGAGGAAGAGGTAACCTTTAATGTTTTCAAAGCTCACAAGTACCTAGAAGCGAGTGATAGTTGTTTTTGCATTGATGCCGTAAAAGTTATAGTGTCTAACCATGGGGGTCAATTGGATCCCTTGGAGGCTAGCTTGTTACAAGATGATTCTTTTGTTCTGGTGGGATTGGAGCACAAAGAATATTGGGTGACTAAACAACTAACCATGGGTGTACAAGTAGTGGGTGAGAAAGAATTATTGCAATTGAATGAGCCGAAAGAATTAGGTGATGAAGAAGATGAGAATGCAAGAAGTTACAAGGAGATGACAAAAGAGTGGCGTGACAAACCCGTTTCGGGAAAAGATTTCTCTCCTAGGCAACAAATACTTCTTTATTAGCCACAGATTCCAGGAAAATGCAAGTCAAGATGGTCAGGTCCACTAGACAACTGAACATGGGTGTGCAAGTAGTGGGTAAGAAAAAATTCTTGCAATTGAATAAGCTAAAAAGATCCTGTGATGAAGTGAATGAGAAAGTAAGAGGTTACAAGGAGAAAACAAAAGAGTGGCATGACAAACCCGTTTCGGGAAAAGATTTATCTCTTGGGCAACAAATACTTCTTTATAACCCACAAATTCCTGGAAAACGCAAGTCAAGATGGTCTAGCCCTTTTGTTGTGACTAAGGTGTTGCCCTATGGTGCTGTGGAAGTCAATCATCCAAAGAAGGGGAAGTTCAAGGTCAACGAACAACGATTGAAGACTTATTGTGATGATGAGTTTGATAAGCACAAGACCGTTGTCCACCTCAATTCGTCGTGAAAAATTGCTCTATCGGGTTGTCGACGTTAAAACAAGCGCGTTTCGGGAGGCAACCCGAATTTTCTTACTTTTCTTGATTTAATAGTTTTAGTTATTTTTAGTTAATTTTTTTTTAGTTATAGTTGTCGTAGCTAATTGTTAATTTTTATTGTTATGTTAGGTTCAAGAACAAGTTTGGGGGAAGCCGAGGCAAAGAGTGGTTCTACCAAGTCAATTAAGGGAGAAAATATGGAGAAATTGGTGTTTGGAGTGAAGGGGATGCGTGCATGGAAGAGAAAAACAAGAAAAATAAAGTTGTGAAGTAGCATTGTTGCGCTAGAATTTAGCGCAGCTGCGCTGGCAGCCCTAAAAAGTTACGTTCTTGAGAGCTGTTGGAAGAAAAAAAAGTAGTGCTGTTGCGCTAAAAATAACGCTGCTGCATTGGCATCTTTCCCTTTGACGTTTGGAAAAAAAAAATTCTTATCCATCTACCAAACCCATGACCCACATCACAGACCCTAAACTAAACCTTGATCCATACCCAGATCCAAAACCCAACTCTAATAAACCCATACCTATCATCACATACCCACCACCTAAATCAACAATCAAAGCAAATCCTACACTCTTATCAGCTCCAAACAAATACCATACACCCACGACACTTTATGCTATCTCGTCGATGACACATCTCTCACATCCTACGCCGACGAGATTTTCACGACGACGGTACCCCATCGATACTCTCTCTCTCACTTACACTATCTCTGCACCTTTTTTCCACACATGCCCGTAACCAACCCTACCCCTCACCGCCGTCGACGATAGCCCTTCAACGATGCCAACGACAGACTCACGGATAGCAGCGAAGAGCCTTCCTTAGCGTGGTAAGTGGCCTGTCTGCTTGTTGCATTGTTGGATTGAAAAAAAAAACAATTTGGTGAAGAACGCAAACAAAAAGGGGGTGGTTGAATACATCTGAGTTGATTGTTGCATTTCTTGTCATGATGGCACTAATATTACTGGTTTTCGAGAAGCACAATTGGGGACAACTTGATGCTATTTTAATTGTTGACTCTTGTTGTTCAAAAAGCTGGAAGCATAAGTGACCACTGCTGCATTTCAACCTTTAGATTCTATTTTGTACAAATTACTATGTTGGTGGTAAAATTTATTGGTGCTGGGTATATTGGGGACTAGTGGTAGTGTATAGTAGAACCACAATTACATGCAGGACTGTTTATATTATGAATCTCTAGGGTACTTGATCGATTGGTTAGTTTGTGATTGTGCATCTAGATGTTGATAGGGTACTTTGTGCATGCGCGGTGTGTTTTTGCTGATGACCTACAGTGGTGGCTGCCTTGTGAAACTCGCAAGTGAGGGTTCTACAATTGAGTGCCTGCAAGGTGTTTGCTTAAATGTCTCTGTGATATTGGTTAAAGTACACGGAGATTTGGGTTAAAATTGTGTTTGTTGGGTGGTGTCAACTAGAGTAAGTTGTTTAGCATATCAACATGTCAATGCCATTTACTGGAACAAGTTGATTTGCATAATTGGAGTTGAAATATTTGAGGAGCCTTCAGACAATGAACAACATGGATATTCAGGGAAGTCCTCTACTTTTTTTTCTTTACTTTTGACATTGAGGACAATGCCAAGTTTAAAGTTTGAGGGTGGTTATTATGTGTTTTCCTGTGTGAACTTGTTCTTTTAGTATTCGTATTATGTGTTTTTCTTTTTATGTGTTTTGTTATTTTTATTATGTTTAGAAAAAAAATCAAAAAAACCAAAAAAACAAAAAACAAAAAAAAAATGAAAGTGATGCTGAAAAGATAAGAAATAGGCCGATGATGAGTAGCGTAAGGATGACATGATATTAATGAGGATAATTAACTGAAGCATAGTTTTGTTTTACGGAAAATTCCCACCTATTGCACACTTAGTCTTGCCTAGTTATGTTGTTGCTTAGAGAAGGATTATGTGAGTTTAAGTGAAAAGAAAAATGCGTATAGGACTTTAGAACTTGCTTGATTGTCACTCGTGGTGAAATCCTAGGTTGCATAACATTAGGGAAATGATTTAGACCATCTTTGGATCGTTTGAGCCTTTCAAGCCAACCCTTGTAATAATTGAATATCCCTAGTTCACCATTTTGAGCCTAAGATAGCCTTTTTTTTTCTTTTGCATCTTACAATATCTTTCTTAACTTGTCAAGTTTTATTTTCCCAGATTATGACCCTCCTACTTGTAACATGTAATTATTTTAGGATGATTATATGGAGCTATGTTTTGTATTATTGATATATTATTTCAATACCTTTTCACTTAAATTTGGTTAGTCCTTGAGTAATTTATGAGCAATTTGATTGGTTTCGTGTTTGTTTGCGATGTAGGTGAATTTTATGAGAAATCATGGATTTCGAGGCAAAATTGAAGAAAATTGGCAAATGGCTAACTTGTAATCCACCCGTGAAGAATTTGAGGAGAAATCAGAAGTAGTGCAGTCATAGAGCAGCTGCACAATATTGCAGGAAATTTAAGGGCAATTTTATAAAAGGTGCGAAAATAAGAAACCCTATGTTAAAAAGAATGAAAAGAACGTGAGATAGGGGGTGTTAAGGTAGAAAAATGACGTGCCGCAAGTGGTCTTCACGCTCCGCCTCTATGCCTGCAAAAACAAAGAGAGCTTGACGGGTCTAGCCCGTATTAGCACTCCGATGCTTAAGTTAGCTTCCTGCTTCTGCGGAGAAGGAAATGTATATATGTGTATGAGTGTAAGTATCAGATGTACCTCCCCTTCCTTACTCAATCTTCTGCCTTTTATAGGCACCTTGGCTTCTGGTTTTAAAAGACAAGTCACATGGTTGCTGAGTCACAAAGGAGATGTTATTATTGCAACTGAGTCAAAAGATTAAAAGTGCAGTAGTGGATCATCAGTACAAACATGTGTGGATTATTAAAAGGCCAGTGGATAATTATTTAGATGGCTTAGTGAGAGATTAGCTGAGGATTCTCTGAGTTTATAGAATAAAGCATTCCAGTGCAAAAAAGGTAACTCAGACAGTCCTACCTCACTTGGCTCCAGAAAGAGTCCCTTTGCGCACGACGATCAAAGTCCGAAAACTTAAACTTGCCTCTGAGAACCTGTCTGAGGTCAACAGGACCTTGGAAAATAAACGTCCGAGGTCCGTAGACCTTGGAATACTGTGTCCGAGGTCCTGGACCTCGGACTCTTCTTGTCCGAGGTCCTTGGACCTCGGACTGTAGACGTCCGAGGGCCTTGGGCCTCGGACAACATGTGTCCGAGGTCCTGGACCTCGGACTCTTCTTGTCCGAGGTCCTTGGACCTCGGACTGAGCTGTGCGAGGTCCTGGACCTCGGACTCTTCTTGTCCGAGGTCCTTGGACCTCGGACTGTAGACGTCCGAGGTCCTTGGACCTAGGACTGAGCTGTCCGAGGTCCTTGGACCTCAAACAGCATGTGTCCGAGGTCCTGGACCTCGAACTCTTCTTGTCCGAGGTCCTTGGACCTCGGACTGTAGACGTCCGAGGTCCTTGGACCTCGGACAGCTTGTGTCCGAGGTCCTGGACCTCAGACTGTAGATGTCCGAGGTCCTTGGACCTCGAACTCCTCTTGTCCGAGGTCCCGGACCTCGGACGTTGCCACGTCCCTTTGTCCGAGGTCTCGCGGACCTCGAACGAAGACACTTCTTTCTGACTGAGAGGTTGATTTGCAATTTTGTAAAAATTTAGGGATTTTATACATATCATGATGCCCCCTCAGTTCTTGGAGCTATTAAATAGGTTCGAGAACTGATTGTGATGCCATGGCAACGTCGAACCTAGTCGACAAATCATTCTAAAATCACCTTGTCATTTGTGCAATTTGCCACCTACTACCATTAATGTTGTCTTGCCACTTGTTAGGATCTGGTGCAATGACTTTTAAATTAATGGTAAGGATTTGAAACTCTTGGTTTTCCCTCATATTTTCAGATTTGAAACTCTTTGTTTCCCTCCCACTCACTCCTATAAATACCCATTTCCAACATTCAAACACTTCACCTTATTTTCAAACACTCCTCTCTCTCATTCTCTCCAACCACCTTAAGCTAGTTTTATTATTCTCGGTACAACACCTCGACGCCAACACCTCGTCAACACCAACCACCTCGGCGCCGCCGCCAACACCTCGGTACCGCCACCTCGTCGACGTGAACCATCCCGGCGCCGCTGCCAACACCTCGGCGCCGCCACCTCGTCGACGCCAACCACCTCGGCGCCGGCCGCCGCCAACACCTCGGCACCACCACCTCGTTGACGCCAATTACCTTGGCGCCTCCACCAACACCTCGGCCCCCCCACCTCGTCAACGCAAATCACCTCAGCCCCGCCGCCAACACCTCGGCACCACCACCTTCGTCGACGCCAACCACCTCGGACTTCCCGGTACCCTATCCTCTACCATTTGACCTCTTTTTACATTCATCATTCATATATATATAATTTTATGGCGTCTTCCTCTTCGATTTCTTCTTCGAAAATTATGGGGGTTACTGTTGCTCTTCCCGCTGCGACTCAAGGCCTCGGTCTTCAGGGGATTACTCACACTGACCCTTTAGTCTCAGCTATTCCCCCATCTTTTTCACCTCCACCCCTTGGGGTTCTTGTTCCCGCTCGACCACTTAGGTGTGTTAGGACTGATAGGGTCAGGCCTTCGGAGTCTAGTCCTTCTAATCCTACTGAGTCCAAAACTTCTCAAACTATCCCTCAATGTGATCCGAATCCTTTTCTTCCTCACATTACTCTAGAGATGATTCCTGAGATACCCGAGCCTTCTCCTCCTCCTTCTAGGGCCATAACACCTGATCTTGACCCTGACGCCCAAACTGATTTTTCTGCCTTGCATTACAACTGTACCTTTGGCGAAGCCGAATTGCGCGAGCTTTGCAACGAAGGTGTCTTTCCTCATGATTACGAAATTAGAATTCCTCGCCATAAGGATGTGGCATGTCGACCCGGAGTAGGGGAAGTGGCCTTACCCTATCTCGCTCTTCAGTTTCTTCATCTTCCTCTCCCGGCCTTTATTGTTCGCATCTTTAATTTCTTTGACATTGCTCCTTGTCAACTTGCTCCTAACGGCTGGAGGGAGGTAGTAGGTTATTATGTTTGGGTCAAGTCGCTTGGTCTTGCTCCGAGCCTTAACCTCTTCCGACAATTTCATCAATTGATTCATGACTCCAAGAATTTTGGTGTATACTCTTTCTCTGCTAGGCCCAGTCATCGTTTATTTTTAAATTGGCCTTCTAGCAACCGAGGATGGCACAACAAGTTTGTATTCGTCACTCATCCTTTCAAATGCCCAGTCAGAAGACTTTTCAGGCATTTACCACGCACTGAGCTTGATGCTTATCGTGAGCCTCCTCTCCTGACCCCAGCCGAGAGGCTTATGACCTCTTTCATTCTTCGTCGAGCTCGGCCTGTGTGCGGCATCCCCTATTTAACACGTGAAGCTATTCTAGCTTCTGGCATTTATGGTCAGTTGAGGTATGTTAATGCTGAGGTGGGACCTTCGGCTGTTGCTCACTCTCCATTACATGGATGCCCTGTTGTTGTGGTTTCATCTTCTCCAATTACTGGGTTCCAGGCTGATGTTCTGATCCATGAAGGTAATTAAAATTTTCGTACATGTATTTTTAAGCTTCTCTTTTTGCATAGCTGACTCTTTATTTTGCCGTTGCAGGTACCGCTATCCCAGAGGCTCAGCAGCAAATGCCTCTTGGCGCTTCCGGGGCTCGATCCACCAAGGCTGGTAGACTTGATCCGGTTAAAGCGGTTGCTCTGGAATCCCGAGCTGAGGCACAAAGAGCCCGTGCTGCTAAACGAGCTGAAAAGAAGAAGGTTAAAGGTGGTCCCAGCAAAAAACTAAAGAAGGTTGCTCGGCCACGAAGAAAAGTAATTCAGTCAGATAGTTCATCCGAGTATACTCCGATTGAGCCCTTTGTCCTGCAGGATTTCTCTTTGCCTACTCCTGAAAGCAATGCTCAAAGATTTGAAACCTTTAAAGAGGTTGCCGACGTTCGTAAAAATCCCTCTTATGGAGAGGTGCTTGGTGTCATGCCCGAGGGCAGTGGTTTGGTTAAGGACGCACCTCTTTCTATTGCCAGATCTTCTGACCCGCTTCGTTCGAAATCTCGACCTGCTTCTGAGGGCTCGACCCAGCCTCGTCCAAGGTCTCCCCTTGTTCCTGAGGATCCTGATACTGTGGTGAGTTCCCTGGATGATCTTCCGAGGGATCAGTTACACTTCATTGCTCAAGAGGCTTTCGAAAAGGCCCGCCACAAGGTACCCCTTTTTTTTTTTTTTATAATCTGAGTTGCGCTTTTCCGACCTTGCTTTGATTGTCACAGATGTCCGTGGGTCTCAGCGTGGCCTACCGCTTTGTGGAACAATATGAGCAGCGACTTGCTGGGGCTGAGGCTGCTTTTAAGGAATTTGAGGAGCGTTCCAGGAGCTCGGAGGCTGCAATCCAGGCCGAGCTTATTGCCACTCGCGAGACAACTAGAATAGCTCGAGAAGAGGCTGCTTCAGCAACTTCTGAGTGTCGCCAACTTCGGACTGACTGGATGGCCTCCCTGAGGGCTCAAGAGGAGGCCAAGGCTGAGTGTGAGAGGCTTCAGTCTGAGTATAAGAGACTTCAGTCTGAGTTAGAGGTATCAGAGACAGCTCGCGGTTCCGTGGAAATTCAATTCAGAGATCTGCAAGCTTCTCTAGAGGATATAAAGGAACAGGCAGTAGAGGATTTCCGTTATGGGCAGGGATACAAGGATGATTTGAAGAGTCTTTATGCTCAATCTGTTGCTGATACCACGGATGACGTCACTGCTGCGCTTCAGAAGAAGCTTGATCGTTATGCCAAAAGGCATGGTTTAATTTTTAGGGAGAATGTACTTTTTGATGACTCTTCGAGCTCTGAGGATGAGTGATAGGCATTGTATTTAAAGCATTATTATTATTATTATTATTATTTTTTTTTGCCTTTTGTAATGAAGACTTTCGTCTTTAATGAAAAGAGTTTTTCTTTTTGTTGATTTATTGTTTCCTTTTTTCGTACTTGGTTTTGTTAGGTCATGCCTTTTCAAAACTCTTTATCTGATTGAAGGATAATTTGATGGCTTTGGGAGGGGTCGTGCCCCCAGCCTTGGACCTCGGGGATCGTGCTCCTTGGTCTAGATCTTGGGAGTCGTGTCCCATTGCCTTGACCCTCGGCTTCCCTCTATTGGGACTTGATTTTCCTCTTCTACAATCACTAACGGAAACTTTGGACGAAAAGAAGAAATAATCATAAATAGCACCCAAATATTCAAGGAAAATAATTACATGCAATATTTTCTAAGATGTTCCACATGCCACGCATTTCTTAGCTCCTTGCCATCGAGGTCTTTGAGCCTGTAAGTTCCGGGTTTGACCTCTTTAGTTATCGTGTATGGGCCTTCCCAGTTTGGTCCGAGTTTTCCCTGATTTGAATCAGGTTTGAAGATTGCTCTTCTGAGGACTAGATCCCCCTCTTTAAGTTCTCTGTTCCTTACTTTCTTTTTGAAATTCCTAGCCATAGCCCTCTTGCCTTCGAGCATCTTTATTCTAGCTTTCTCTCTGAATTCTTCCACCAAATCCAGGTCTTCTCGTAGGGCCTGGTTATTAACTTCTTCTTCATACTCAGCGACTCTTTGGCTTGTCGAGCCAATTTCTACAGGTAGGACAGCATCTACCCCGAATGTTAGGCTGAAAGGGGTTTCGCCTGTTGACTCGTTTGGCGTTGTTCTGTGTCCCCATAGCACTTCTGGCAAAACTTCGGCCCAGAGACCTTTGGCGGCTGTCAGCTTCTTTTTCAGACCCTGCAAAATAGATCTGTTAACGTTCTCTACTTGGCCATTAGTTTGCGGATGTGCTACAGAAGCAAATCTAAGGGAAACGCCTAACTCCGAGCATTGTTTCCTAAAATAGTGGCAATCGAACTGGGTCCCGTGATCTGTAACTATCACTCTTGGAATTCCAAATCTGCATACAACATGTTTCCACACAAAATTCCAAGCATTCCTATCTGTAGTCTTGGCGACGGGCTCGGCTTCCACCCATTTGGTAAAGTAATCTACCATCACAAAACATTTGACCCTCTGACCTGTGCTCATTGGGAAAGGTCCTAATATATCCAGACCCCACTGAGCGAATGGGCAGGGGCTTACCATCACAGTCAACTTCACTGCAGGTTGTCGTGGGATTCTTGAGAATCTCTGGCATGTATCGCATTTTTGCACCAAGCGCCGAGCGTCCTCATTCAGGGTTGGCCAGAAATACCCATATTTCAATATGTTTCGAGCCAAAGCTTTGTGACGTATGTGATTACCGCAAATTCCCTCGTGCATTTCCCTGAGTATATAATCGCCCTCACCTTTGTCTACACACTTCAGCATGGGCCAAGTAAATGCTTTTCGATACAGTTGCTTTCCGAGCATTACATATTTTGGAGCTCGGTTTTTCACCTTTCTTGCCTCTTCACTATTTTCTGGTAAGATCCCCTTTTCAAGAAAATCGACCATAGGCAGCATCCATGACTCACTGTGTTCCACCTGGGTTACCTCCTTGCGCTCCCGGACTATGCTCGGCTCAAAAACCTCATCCACCTCTATCGCTATTGCCCCCGTTACTCCTACTGCAAGCTTCGAGAGAACATCTGCTTTCTCGTTCTCCGTCCGGGGTATATGGCTGATTGTGAATCGATTCAATCCTGCCACTATACTTTTTACTTTGGCTAAGTAGGCCGCCATGGTTTCATCTTTGGCTTCGTACTCTCCTTCTATTTGGCTTGCCACCAATTGTGAGTCTGTGTGAGCTTCTATTGCATCAGCCCCCATCGCCTGAGCTGTTTTAATACCTGCAATAAGGGCTTCATATTCAGCCTCATTATTTGAGGCTGAGAAGCGGAACTTCAAAGCGAACTGTAACTCGCCGCCATCTGGATCTCGAAGTATGACTCCAGCTCCGCTGCCGCTTTTTCCTGAGGCTCCATCTACCCAAATTTTCCACGGCCTTGGATTAGCCGTAGATGGCTCTCCTGTGAATTCCACAATGAAATCTGCCACAGCTTGAGCTTTTATCGCAGTCCTTGGTCTGAATGTGATGTCAAATTGGCTCAACTCCACAGACCACTTTAGGAGCCTTCCTGATGCTTCTGGTTTTTGCAGCATCTGTTTAAACGGCATGTCTGTCATAACACATATGGGGTGTGCCTCAAAGTAATGTCTAAGCTTTCTTGAGGCCACCAGTAGAGCTAATGTCATTCGCTCTACAAGAGGATACCTCAGCTCAGCTCCTTTAAGTATTTGGCTGATATAGTAAACTGGCCTCTGCTATTTTCCATCCTGTCGTACTAGTGCTGCCGCCACAGCTACTGGGGATACTGCCAAATATATGTACAAAGTCTCACTGGGCTCTGGTCTGGACATCAAAGGTGCCGAGCTTAGGTACTCCTTCAATTTTTCAAAAGCTTCTTGACATTCTACCGTCCACTGAAAATTCTTTGGTTTACGCAGGATTTTGAACAGAGGAGCACACCTGTCTGCTGACCTAGCCATGAATCTGCTTAAGGCTGCTATCTTTCCCGTCAATTTCTGAACATCCTTAACACTTCTGGGTGGCTCAAGGTCCAAAATGGCTTGCACCTTTTCTAGATTAGCTTCGATGCCTCTTCGAGTAACCATGAAACCCAAAAATTTCCCTGCCTGAACCCCAAAAGCACATTTCTCAGGATTTAGTTTGATGCCGACTTTCCTCATTACCGAGAATGCCTCGGACAGATCCTCGATGTGAGTCTCTGACTTCTTACTTTTTACCAACATGTCATCAACATACACCTCCATATTTCCCCCCAACTGCTCCTTGAAAACCTTGTCCATCATACGCTGGTAACAAGCTCCTGCGTTCTTCAAACCGAATGGCATTACCATATAGCAAAACACCCCTCGGTCTGTTATGAACGCGGTCTTCTCCTCATCTCCTGGTGCCATCCTAATCTGGTTGTACCCTTTGAAGGCATCCATGAATGACAGCATCTCGAAACCTGAGGTAGCATCCACCATTTGATCTATCCTAGGCAATGGGTAGCAGTCTTTCGGGCAGCTCCTGTTCAAATCTGTAAAGTCTATACACATCCTCCAAGCCCCAGATGCCTTTGGAACCATCACCACGTTTGCCAACCAGGTATGGTACCCCCCTTCTCGTATATGCCCAGCCCTCAACAATTTACTTACTTCTTCTCTGACTGCTTGATTTTTTTCTGCATGGAAGACTCGCATTTTCTGCTTTACCGGCCTGAATGCTGGGTCTACGTTTCGCCGATGCACGGCTATTCGTGGGTCTATTCCTGTCATATCATGTACAGACCAAGCAAATACATATTTATTACAAGATAGGAAATGAGTTATACCTTCCGCCAGGTTTTGAGTAAGCTCTGCTCCGAGCTGAACCTCCTTTCCAGTTGTTAGTTCTACTTTCTGCAATTCTTCCGCGCGTTTTCCTTTCTTCAATTCGTCTCCCTTTTTAACCTTCTTCTCCGGGATTTCAATTAATTCCCCCTCCTCTTTTTGCAGCCTCAGACAAGCTGCGTAGCATTCCTGGGCTCTTCTCTGGTCACCTCTAACCGTCACTATTCCAGCCTCAGACGGGAACTTCATGGCCAGGTGATAGGTGGACACCACTGCTCTGAATTTTCCCAATGCTACTCTCCCCAATATCCCATTGTATGGTGATTCACAATCTATCACAATGAAATCGAGCATCTCACTACGGCTCTGTTCATTTCGCCCGAGGATCATCTTTAGTGTTATCATACCCTCGGGCCTTACCTCTCTGCCATTGAAACCTGATAAGGTCCCCTTCATCATCCTCAAGTGTTCTCTTTTCAAACCCATCTTCTCAAATGTGCTTAGGAAAAGAACCTCCGCCGAGCTTCCTGTATCAATCATGATCTTGCGCACCACGATCCCAGCGATATCCGCTGCAATAACCAGTGGGTCGTCATGGGGCAATATTAGACCATTCAAATCTTCATCTCCAAAGGTGATATCTTCTTCCACCCTTGGTCTCTTCATCGGGGGATCTCCGTGACCTGCTCTACGGTAACCCTTTCTGGCCTGAAGGTTTTCCCCTCCTGAGGCCATACCTCCTGTTATCATATCAACTTCCACCTGAGCACGTGCTGCTTGAGCGTGTCTCGGGCTTCTCTCCCTTTGTCTCCCCTCCTGGTTGTCTCTCCTGACGTAGGCTTGCAGGTGTCCACGCCTGATTAGGGCTTCAATCTCATCTTTCAAATTTCTGCAGGCCTCGGTATCGTGCCCAAAATCTTTGTGATACCTGCAATATTTCCCTTTGCCCTTACGGCGCTCCTTTTCCGTTTTCATCTTTGGCGGATCTGGAAGGTTCATCCGCGTTCGGATTTCAGCCAATATCTGAGATCTGGGTTTCATCAAAGAAGTATAGTTGTTGAACCCCCGCCATCTAGGTGGCTCCCTTATTTCCCTTCCTCTCTGCTCTTGTCGGCCCTCCTCAACCTTTCTTTCTTTCTGGGTTATATGAGCTTGACTGCTCTGCCCTTTTCTCCTAGGGTCTTCCTCCTTCTCTGCCATCGCCACCTCTTCTACTTTGATATACTTCTCTGCCCTAGTCATTAATTCTATCATATTTTGTGGAGTCTTTTTAGCTAGAGAAGCTTGGAGCAACTCATTTGTTACCCCTTTCGTGAACGCCTGTATCGCAAATTTTTGATCAAATTGCGTACATTGCAGGGTAGCCTCATTAAAACGGGTTGCATACTGCCGAATGGTTTCTCCCTTTCTTTGTTTTAGACCGAGCAACGAGGTGGTATGACGTGTCGGCTTGATAGCCGAAGAAAATCTTCCTACAAATAATTCTGTCAGTTGTGAGTAAGAATCGATCGATCCTTCTTTCAATTCGTCGTACCACACTCTAGCCGCCTCCACCAACGTTCCTGCAAAAGCCTTACACACCCAGGCCTCCGGCAACTCCGTGAACTCTATCTTGTGTCTGAAAATTGCCAAGTGATCTTTGGGGTCCCCATGCCCATCATAGGTGGGCAAATATGGCAATTTGTATCGCACGGGCTTTGGAACTTCGTTGATAGTACGATTGAATGGGTTTGGGCCCCTGAAAGCTCCTGCTACCGAGACAGTACAAGTAGTACCTTCTCTTTGGCCACTTCTAAATGGGCCTCGTTCTATTGTATCTGAGCCCTATAAAGATCCGGTGGAGTTTATTGCCTCTCTGTGTTGTCCCCCAGTATGAATCTGCTGCACAGATTCTCTTGGGTTGGCTGTACTTTTGGTTGGTTGGGTTTTTTGGTGTGTGGGACTTTGCTGCGATGCTTGACGCGGTTGGTTTTCTGAGAAGTGCTGTGCTGGCTGAGGTGTTGGGTTATTAATGGCTTTTTTCAACTCCTCCAGGGTTTGTAGGATATATCCAAGATCTACTGGCTGGTTAGTTTGTGGAGCTTGCGTTGTGGCAGTGGGATACTGCCACCCTGGGTACCAAGTAGGTCCTTGCGAATAGTTTTGCGGATATGTAGGCAGGTAACTTGGGTATAGATTTGTGTATGGATTGGTGTAGGGTGGATGGTTTCCTGTAGGTATTTCTACCCTTGGAGGCGGTAGATCAGTTTGTCCGAGGTTGGAGGGCTCTCCGGGACAGAACTGCACATTGTATGCTTGCAACATTATGACTTCGGGTAGTTACCATGGTGTGATCTTGTGAGATCTCAGTGGGGGATTTAGAATCGGCCCCACGGTGGGCGCCAACCTGTTAAGGTAGAAAAATGACGTGTCGCAAGTGGTCTTCACGCTCCGCCTCTATGCCTGCAAAAACAAAGAGAGCTTGACGGGTCTAGCCCGTATTAGCACTCCGATGCTTAAGTTAGCTCCCTACTTCTGCAGAGAAGGAAATGTATATATGTGTATAAGTGTAAGTATCAGATGTACCTCCCCTTCCTTGCTCAATCTTCTGCCTTTTATAGGCACCTTGGCTTCTGGTTTAAAAGACAAGTCACATGGTTGCTGAGTCACAAAGGAGATGTTATCATTGCAGCTGAGTCAAAAGATTAAAGGCGCAGTAGTGGATCATCATTACAAACATGTGTGGATTATTAAAAGGCCAGTGGATAATTATTTAGATGGCTTAGTGAGAGATTAGCTGAGAATTCTCTGAGTTTATAGAACAAAGTATTCCAGTGCAAAAAAGGTAACTCAGACAGTCCTACCTCATTTGGCTCCAGAAAGAGTCCCTTTGCGCACGACGATCAAAGTCCGAAAACTTAAACTTGCCTCTGAGAACCTGTCCGAGGTCAACAGGACCTCGGAAAATAAATGTCCGAGGTCCGTAGACCACGGAATACTGTGTCCGAGGTCCTGGACCTCGGACATCACTTGTCCGAGGTCCTTGGACCTCGGACTGTAGACGTCCGAGGTCCTTGGACCTCGGACTGTAGATGTCCGAGGTCCTTGGACCTCGGACAGCATGTGTCTGAGGTCCTGGACCTCGGACTCCTCTTGTTCGAGGTCCTTGGACCTCGGACTGAGCTGTCCGAGGTCCTGGACCTCGGACTCTTCTTGTCCGAGGTCCTTGGACCTCGGATTGAGCTATCCGAGGTCCTTGGACCTCGGACTGTAGACGTCCGAGGTCCTTGGACCTCGGACAACATGTGTCCGAGGTCCTGGACCTCGGACTCTTCCTGTCCGAGGTCCCTGGACCTCGGACTGAGCTGTCCGAGGTCTTTGGCCCTCGGACTGTACACGTCCGAGGTCCTTGGACCTCGAACAGCTTGTGTCCGAGGTCCTGGACCTCAGACTGTAGATGTCCGAGGTCCTTGGACCTCGAACTCCTCTTGTCCGAGGTCCCGGACCTCGGACGTTGTCACGTCCCTCTGTCCGAGGTCTCACGGACCTCGAACGAAGACACTTCTTTCTGACTGAGGGGTTGATTTGCAACTTTGTAAAAATTTAGGGGTTTTATACATATCAGGGGGGCTTTTGGAGGCAACTGGTTTTTAGGGCAGAAAAAAGCAACGTTCCAGAGGGGAGAAAATGAGGATTTGGCAGTTGAAAACAGAAGAACAATCTGAAAACAGACTTCTACCACGATTCTTCTCCAAATCCTAGTTTTCTCTATCTCTTTTATCATGTTTTACATTACAATTGAGATTTTTATTGCTTTCATTATTATGTTCTAAGCTATTTTTCTAGGGCTACTATGTAGCCGGATTTTGAATATTTGATGCTTTTGGTTTTGATTAATTGATGAACTATTCCATATCTGCGTTGAGGATTTCATGCTGAGTGTAATGCTTGTGGTTGCCTGATCAACAATTATATGAATCGTGATTTAGTTTGAGACTGAGAAGTGATAACTAAATTAGACCACGTATGAAATACCATTAAATCGTCATAAGCTAGAGATAGTTATGAGATCTAGTGCATCATTTGATTTTCTAGGGCTTAATGCATTCCATAAGTTCACAGTTATCACAGAGATATAGTTAGCTTGCTTATTGAGATAGGTTATTGATGCTTGAGAAAGATTAATATCTACCTTAGCGAAATTGTTGGCAACGTAAGGAATAGGCGTCAATTTATTTAAATCACTAGTTTTAAATAGGATTAATCTTGGTGAAATCGGAATTCCTAGAGCCTTTTTATTATTGAATTACCATCTTTTGTTAATTTCGTAATTGTGTTAGTTGCTATTTTGTTACGTTTTATAATTTCTTTAGTCGCTAGTCATAAATTCTCAATTCGTGATTGTCTGAATAAAATTAGAGATACACCAATTTCGGTACTTAATAATCACAGTCCTCATGAGAACGATCTTTACTTACTACTTTATTACTTGTTGCAATACGTTCACTTGCATTAGAAATCACACAACAACTTCAAATGCACAAGACATTGGTATGCATAGGAAAAATATATGCAAAGAAAACATGAAGAGAAGAGAGTGAATAGACATAGCAAGCAAGAGCAGAAATCTGAAATTTTTCTCTCATTTTCTCTCTCATATTTTCAGCCATAACAACAAGGGTTGGGCATAATTTTTCTCTTGCATTCAACACTTGTGTAAGCTCATCAATCCACCTAAATAGCTAGTACAAAGATTTGGATTGTGGAGAAGAAGCTCTTAGATGCTTGTGTGGACGAACTAGAGCTTTTGCACGTGTGAAAGGCTTGGTCATCTTCTTGGTGGTGCTTCTTCATCCTCGTGGCTAGATCTTCAAGAGGTATACCTTGATAACTCTTGTTCATTCATATATATGCTTATATATGTTGTAGATATGTTGATTACATGGACTAGACATAAGGTATTATGGTGAATACAAATGTTATATAATGCTGGAAATTTTTTGAAATTATGGTTTTGCTTCCTCCTAGCTCATTATATGTTGTGATTCACCTCTTGTAAGCACGGTCCTTTCAAAAAATTCATCTAAAATAAATTTTTTCTAATGAATTACTATATTCTAACAACTTTAGTAATATTAAAAAATATATTAAAATTTTCTTTAATTACAAAAAAATGCGACGAATCATATTTTTACAAATTATCAAGAACTAATAAAATTATTATTGTGTCAATATATCCTCATGAATAATAAAAATTAAAAATTATATGGCATCTAAAGGTACACAAATATATTCATTTTCTCTTAATAATATGTCTCATAGCAACGAAATTAGCGACGCATGTTAATTTGAATATTTTTGTCACTAAATTGTCTCTATTTGAAACCAATTAGCAACAAAATTTTGACGAATATTTTTTCTTAAACTTTGTCACTAACTCGTGGCTATTCGATAAGTATTAGCGTCAAAATTAGCGGCGCACGTTAATTTGAAACCTTTTGTCGCTAAGTTATCTCTATTTGAAACCAATTAGTGACGAAATTTTGACGAATATTTTATCTAAAACTTCATCACTAACTCGTGGCTATTCGTGATGTATTAGTGTCAAAATTAGCGGCACACGTTAATTTGAAACCTTTTGTCGCTAAGTTATTTCTATTTGAAACCAATTAGTGACGAACTTTTGACGAATATTTTTTCCTTAAACTTCGTTGCTAACTTGTTGCTATTAGAGACATATTAGCGACAAAATTTCTTCTACATCGCTAACTCGTAGAAAATTTGTCTCAAAGTTTGCACCAATTTATTTCTGTCTCAAGTCGTTGCATTATCGTCTCTATTGACGACAAAAAATTTTTGTCGCTAATTCCAGTTTTTCTTGTAGTGATGGTAACTCTAAGATAGTACTTGCACTCCTGGAGGCACCGTGCAATATCAATAGATTGGATTGCAAATATTCTGCCGGAGTTAGAACATATTTAATTTGAATGTAAATAGATTTTAACTGATTGTTTCTTGCTAACATGGTATTGTTTATTGGTGTTAAGTGACAACATTATCTAAAAGATTAAAGCTATTAGAAAGGGATTTATTTTATTATTTATTATTTTTAACAGACCTTGCAAGTGCAAGCGGAGTTAGTTTTTAAAGCTTACACTTGGCCAATTTTTAATGTTTTTAAATGGATGACGGTGAATTTTTAACACATGACCTTTTAATACCTAAATTCTGATACCAAGTTAAGTTTTCTCAATCTTCAAAATTTAGTGTTCTTTGATTCTTTATATCTCGCTAGTTAAATGAGGTAGCCAGTCCTTAAATTATTTAACAAATGTCATTTTCATCACTAATCTAATATATGTCATTTTTGGTCTGTGAAGCCCCGCACAAAACCTCATATGCATATCATGTCATTAAATATGTGTTTTCGATGATTTAAGTGCATTTATATGGTTTTAGGTACACTTATATGTTTTCACATATATTTGCCTTGATTTACGTGCATTTACCTTGTTTTATGTGCATTTGCCTCGTATAATGTGCATTTGTGTGATGTAGATATCGTAGGAATTAAATAAATTACACTACACTGCACTAGCTAACTAAATAAGTTTAAATAGAACTAAATGGCAAACTAGTAAATATGGCTTTAGTTGAAGGGCAAGGTGGTCATTGTGGCCTTTAGATATTTCCTACCAACAAAAACACACCACACACACACACACAAAAATACTATAGCACACACACATACACTCTTTCTCTGATTTTCGACCAAGAGAAAAGAGAAAGAAGAAAATAAAAAGAGAAGAAGGAAGAAGGAGAAGAGGAAGAAGAAGGAAGTTCAACCATTTTTGTGTCATCCTCAAGCTATTTTCTTGCTCATAGAAGCTTTCTATCACTTGTTCTTCCATTCAAACTCAAGATCTATGGTGAGGGATTTTTCATAAATGGTTTTAAAGAGTTCATTCAAGTTATTTAGTGATTATGTGTTGCTAGACTTGTTATAACTTGCATACAAAAGCTTGGATGATGAGGAGATTGAGTATTTTGTGTTGTAGATCTAGGAGTTGTAATTTCATGTTGGGTGATTGTTGATTGTTGATGTGGGGGTGGTTTTGATTGAGTTTGAACCCTTATATGATGCCCATAAACTACATTGAACATGTTTGATTGATGGTAGGAGGTTGTGTGGATTGTTAGGTTGATTTTTGAAAAAAATGTGTCTTTCCCGTGCAGCTATCCGGGCGTTACAGCATCTATCCAGTCGCCCAGATAAAAGCCGTAACGCCCGGCAGAAAGCTCCAATTCGGGCGTTATTTGCTTCATCCGGGCGACCGGATTAAGGCTAAAATGCCCGGATGTTTGACAGATTTGCGCAGTGATTTTTCGGAGACCATATCTCATTCGTTTCAACTCTGAATTGCATTTGGTTTGATTCTAGAACTATATAAATTCGATAAGATTTGATTCTAGACCAAAATCAGATTAATTGGAGTTTGGTAAAATAGGAAAATTTACCTCGAAATTTAGGCTAATGCAGAAGCGTTGACCAAATTGCAAGGACCTTGTTTTAGAGATTCCGGAAGCTACCGATGTTGGATTGAGGCACTGTCAGATGCGTTAGAACCGTATTAAACCCTAGAATATTAAGGTGTAATTTAATTGTGGTTTTATTGTATTTTCTAGATGTCATATGTCTAGCATGATCAATAACCATTTAGAAGAATTAATTGTGGTACTATGAATGTTTATAAATGCGAGGTGTTCGCATGTTTGCTTACTAAGCCATATGATATAAACTCGAACATGCTTTGATTATGCTCAAATCATGAATATACTTGCATAAGCTTGAATCATATATATTCTCGAAGGTGCTTGCTTGTTATACGGGTCAGAGCAACCTTCTTTGTTGCCCCCTCTCCCCCCCCCCCCCACCCCCCACCTCTATGTTATTATTCATGTTATGGTTACAATGTTAATCACTATGGGCGCGATGGGTTGCAACCACACTATAGGCATGGTAGTGTTCATTTTCTCTGATTAGTATCGGGCTACCAGTTCGTCTCGACTACTATGGTCCCTGATGGATATGCGGATATCACCTAGCGGTTTGGGGATATTGATGATGATTGATTCAAGGTCGACCGTCTACAGCAATTGCAAGAGCAACTGTATCCTTTTAATATTGTGTGTTACCACTCTCGTAGGAGCCTTTGCCCCTGGAGTTGGGATATTGGTAACTGTAACATGTTATTATTATATCCCGTTAACTGATAAGGTGTGCATTGCATGACATGGTTTTCAAAAGGATTTGAAATGGAAAATGTTTACAAAAACCACCCGTGACCTTTAACCCTCGCTAAGCTAGTTGTAGCTCATTCTTCTTTCTTTACTATTTCAGGTATAGTTAAGCCAATCTTGGGATGGAAAGCTCCAGTTCCTTGTTGAGTTGGATCTTCTGCCTTTTGTGATCCTACGTGATGTCATGATGTACTCTCTTATGTTATGTTATTATGTGATGTAAATTGGAATACTTGAAGGATTGTAATTGTTCTTTTAGAAATACGGGTTGTAAATAATTAGTTTATTGTTCTTTTGAGGTCTAGATAAAGTATTTGAACCTAGATGATGTAATCCGAATGATCTAGGTCTTGTAGATAAATATTCGTTAGTTGTAATTTTAATTATTAGTGATGAAGTTTGTATAATGTATTTATTTGATGGAATCTTGTAATAGGTAATGTAACTGTAGTATTAGCAACTTAGATGTTTAGTTCATAGAAATTAGAGCTTGGGCTAGTATATTTTGTCTTAGCGGACCTAAGAAGAGTGATCTTCTTAAGCCCATGGCATCACGATCCCGGATTTTGAAGTCTATATAAGTTGAATGTAATCCTTCTTGTTTCAGTAATGCAGTATCAGAGACTATTACATTAATTCGGAAAAATGGGATCGTGACATGGTGATCGCGTTGTTTTGCGCTAAAAAATAGTAAGGTTAAATGATTGGAAATATTGCTTACCTTGAATTACCTCTATCTATGGCGATTAGAGGGTTGATCCACGAAGATTGGGTTATCAGATTAAGTTAAGTCCTTAATTTAGAATTATTTGACTATCTCACGTGACGGATAAGTTTGATTAAGTCCAAAAGTCCAAAAGTTCGAAAGTACGGAAGTACGGAAAATTAAGTCCAAGAAATGTCCACAAAATGTCCAAAGATACGGTAGTAACAAGATCCAAAACTGAATTAAATAAAGGTACTAAATTGAAGAATTACAACACTCAACAATGAAAATCTAAAGGGTTAATGATTCAGGGTGGTTATAGCTCGATATACACAAGTACAAAGTTATTGATTCAGATTTAAAATTAAATCCTTCAGAAATAGGGCTACAAGCTCCCACTACTGAAATGAGCATTTAATTATATAAGTGTGAATATTAATTAATTAGTAAAACTGGATGTATTGGTACAACCTAACGATATCCAATCTCTTAATTAATCTTTCACTTATGTAACCTGGAGGTGTCGGTACAACCAGACTAGAATCCATCCGAGATAGTCTCGTATTGCCACTGGTTTACAAAACCAGGCGTATATGTACTTTCAATTAAATATAACATAACCACAAGTATACGTATAATTAATCAAAGATTACTTGGAAATAAAAATACGAGACTTTAATAAATATGAATCAAAACATATGTACAAGAATAACCTCACACATACCACCTCGAATCTCGGGTCTAGTGTGCTATGATAAACTTTAAAGTACACAAATTCATAACGAAAACCAAAATCAAAGAATACTTATCGTGTCTGAACAGATTTCGGTAGACCGGTATGACTTTGATATGCTGACGGCTCACAAGACCCTTTCTTCGGGATTAAAACTTTGCACACAACTAAATATAATAATTAAAACATCCATAACTCACTTTACAAACACAAGAATAGCAGAAATTATGCTAGGAGATAAAATGGTACGATTTTGTTGCTGAAAATCGCGGGTTTTATAGGCAGAAATTCAAGAGGGTACTCGAACGCCAGTCAGGTGCGTTTTAGCACCCTTCTGCACTTTTGATTTTTATATTTTTTTCTGTCGTTTTCGGTTTGCACTATGCTGCGCAATTGTTGGCCTTTTTCAAAAAGTGGCGCTCGAGCTCGGAAAAGGGGCGTTCGAGCGCTACTTTGAATGTGGTAGGTGAACTTTGACTCCAAACATTAACTTTGACTAGCTCGTTGACTTTGACTATTGACCGTTGACCAAAAAGTTGACTAGGTCTATTCCAAGATTTTTTAGCGTCCTGAATCTGTTTCCGCACTCGGTTTGGCTGAATTAAATCTCGAATTGCTCATTTTGAAGTTGTTCTACCATTCTTCACTAGTGCCGTGCTGAATTTCTTGTTCAAATGTTGGTTTTTGTAGCCGTTTTTGCTCTTTCTTCTTTAAAACCTATATTGCACTAAAATTGTGTAAAATATACAATTAAGCTTGAAATAATAATGTAATATATATGATTCAATGGGTTAAAGTTACTAAAAATATGGATTTATCAACCTCCTGAAACCCATTCTTTGCTTATCCTCAAGTAAAGACATCAATTACTTCATAGATTCAAAAATATTAAATTTAAGCAGTCAATATATTCATACAGTTATATTTTATAAAATACATGATTAACAATGAGTTTGTTTTCCAAACAATTCCACCCCAAGAAATCGTTTTGTATCTAGAATAAATGAAACCAACTTAATTACAAAAAATCATTTGAGCATTTTTAAGCACTTGTAATCAATTAAGAGGTAAGAAAATTAATCACGCAAAATTTGTAAAATCAAAAATATTTTCTATGGATAGTCATGAAATGTTAAAACTCAACTACCTTCCAAATCGTGTAATACTCCCTTAGATTTTTTTATATATAAATATATATATTTTTTATGAGTAGATGACTCGAGTGGTAGATGTTGGTTGATTCAAAGACTTTTTTTTTTTGAAGTACTGTCTTTCTTTGGTTGGATTGTGTTTGGTGAAAGAAAGCTTGTCTGATAGGATTTGTATTGGTAGTTTTTTTTCATAACAAAAATTCTCAAAAATGGTTAGAAGAAAGCATTTTGTTATGAATTTCTTTTTTTTTTTGCCTCTTTTTGCTGAATCAACAATTTTGATATTTAAATGATATTAAGCGAATCATCTAAACATTTTTCTTCTTTTTAAATTTTTTTTAAAAGGAATATACTGATCTAGAAAAATAAGTCAAATTTTAACAAAACACAAAATCTCACATTGAAAACATCTCAATCTACTCCTTTTTTGATAATTAATCAAAAACTTCTAATTGAATCATGTGACGCTGTTGGGATGTAGTAATAGTTAACAAGGTTTCACACAAAAAAATATAGATACAAACTCAACTCTTAGCGGCTAATCATTTTTCCATTCCAAATTCACAGTTAATTCAAATATTTTATCACAATCTAATCATATTTCAACAATTAGCCACTCATATTTAATTATTATGAATAAATGAAGCAAGAAAATTTTAAAAATTTGGAAAAATTTTAATAGGTGGTATCGACTATTTTCTCCTACCTTAAACCCGAACCTTTCATTGCCCTCAATGTAAGAAAGTGAAGCAATGCATTGCAAATTTAAAAAAAATAGATACAACCTGATAAAAAATTCCAAGCAGTTTTCCTCAAATACTTCTGAAAGAAGAATTGTTAAACAAAATTTCAAAAACCAACATTAGTCATGAGTGTTAAATAAAAACTAAAATAATTCTAAAGAAAGATGAAATCATAGAAAGAAACATAAACTAGAATAACATAGAAAGCACGCCACTAAATTATGGTGGTGGTGGTGACTGAGGACCTAAGCCTGAACCTTTCATTGAAGCAAGTTCATCTCGTAATGCAGCAAACTATTCCCTCTGTGACTGCTTAAATTCAGTAAATTCAGCTTTCAGTTCACCTATTTCACCCAATCCTGCAACAAGGTTAGTATTCATAGCTTGCAGCTCTCTGTACATTTTTTCCATCAAGGACTCTTCAGGTTGAGTACCCTGTTGCTGAGAAGACGTGGCGCCTTCAACAGGTTGAGTGGAAGGCCGTGGAGCATTTAATGCCAAGGGCATCTTTCGAACAGCGCGCTCCAAATGTTTAAAACTCTTGGTGAACTCCGATTCACCATATGAAGTAATAGGGAGATCCATGAATGGCTCATCGGGTGCAAAAGGAAAATTAAATCGTTGAAGTAAAGAAACTATCAATCGAGAAAAACAAAGTGTAGATATAGCATCAAACCTCCTCATGTGGTCTATAAGACTCATCATATTTTCCCCAATTATAGCTCCAACATCAAAAAGGACACCTTGATAAATCCAATATAATACCTGTAAAACAACTCATCATATGGGCAAAGGTTCTTTTCAACAATGATATCTGTTAACCACATATCCCTTGAAAGGGAAGATCTCCTTATACCCACACCATGTAGTAGAACTGGACCCCCACACAAATTTGTAACAATTTCTAAATCTGTAGTTCTAGCAGGGAAATCTGTATTTTCCACATAAAAATAATCATGCCCACACAGTATAGTTATGATATTTGCAGTAGTAAATTGAAATTCAAAACCATCAATTGATGCACTAAATATACCATCATCATACGAAAGATGCTCATAAAAAGGTCGAATGAGACGAGAAAAAACAAGAACATCATCAAAAGGTGGGTGTAGAAGAAAATCAAGAAAATACCCCTCAAAATATTCAAAAGCACGTTGTCTACCTTCGGAAGCCCTCAAATCATCTGAGAATTCAGTTTTAGGTTCAATTTGAGCATTCTCAAGTCGTGTAGTCAATGATAATCGCTGTCTTTTTGGAGCCATAGTCTAAATAATAAACAAAGACTAAATTAGAAAAATCACAAAACAATTTTTTTTTATTTGTTTACGGAAATACTATTTAGTCAAACAATACTAATTAACAACCTCAAAATCACCCTACACACAACATTTACAAGTCATCTGCTTAAATCCTCTAACATTTAAATAATATATAAATCATAGAATTAGGGCAACAAGAAAATAATAGATAAATATATCTACATAAATCTAAAATTCTTATATATATATATATATATATATTTTTTTTAAATTTTCAGATTTTTTTTTTCAAATTAAATTTAAAGTAAATCTAAGAGAAAATTTAAAACTAAAATCTAACCAAATTCTACATACATTCTATATACATACACAAATACATACACATATACATACACATATTTGAAAAAAAATCATACCAAAACGAAGATTGAGAACTATAGAACAACAATAAGCTGAAAATAAGCAGTAAAAATCATCCTAAAGCCTTCAAATATGCATATATACATACGTAGATAAATATGTAAAAATAGATCTAAAACTGAAAAAAAAATGCGAAAATAAGAAAGAAAGCATAAAAACTCACCTTGGATTGCGAATTTGTAGTTAATCTGGGGTGGGGAAGGGTTTTGATGATTTTGGGGGTGATTTCCGTGGGGTGGGGGGTATTTTTTTAGGTTTTAAAACTGTTGCAATCGAGGCTTATGTTATAAGCCCCGATTGTGCTATGGCGCTCGAGTGCCTTTAGGGCGCGCTCAAGCGCCTGTAGGGCGCAGCGCCCTGCTGCATTTTTTTTCAGTGAATTTTTTTTTAATAATAATAAATACATATATAGTAGGCTATCATAAATATATACATATATACATAAATATATATACATTATTTAACAGAAATAACTTAACATAAATAAAAATACATAAATATATATATATATATATATATATATATATATGTAAATTATATAAATACAAAAACCATAAACAAACCATACTATTTTATTTAAACATAAAGACATTACATAAAAGAAATAAAAATACAACAACAGAAGACTATCTCCTAAGCTTGGAAATGCATGATTAACTTGAATTATTCCTAATATACCTATGATCCCACTTGATAAATAAGGAAAAGGTAAAGGATGAAAATGCTTGCAAAATAGTACACGATCATGGCAAATTGATCAGGCGTGAGAGTTCTGAACATCATTGTGTTGAATTCAGCAAAATAGAGAAATGAAAGAAAAATTTATAGAGAGGGAAAGAGTGTAGGCGGCAATGGAGAGAAAAGAAATTGAGGAGAAGAAGAAAAAGAGAAGGCTTTAAACCCCTCGGTTAGGTCGTTCCACGCTCGAGCGCCCTTCAGGCACGTTCGAACGTGGTTCTTCCCGTTTCTGCCTTAAACGTTTATACAAGTTCACAAAGTAGGAAGATATAATCTTCCTCAAACCTATTTTCTACAAGATCAAACTTCTTTCTTTTTTTAATATAAAATAAAATAAAATTGCTGCATGAGAGAAATAAACACATGAATTTTAAACCATTTAAATACCCTAAAACAAGTGTAAGAATATACAAATGAACACCGATTAATAGTCAATCATCAAGATTCAAACCTTAAATATGCTTCCAAAATAAATAGTTGGATCCAGATTTAATTTAAGAATATTTGAGTGTAGACTAAATTTAGAGTTCAACAACTTAATGAAAAGTTGTCCACCAGTTTGGAAGGAAACACTAAAAGCCTGGGAAATACAAAAATAGGATCCCAACCCTATTTCAGTTTCATACCTACGCAGCAAAGTAAACCACATCCGAACACCAAATGAATGACATCAAAATCTGGATAGTAAATCTACCCCCCATAGCGTAAGAACTGGCCGAAGCAGAGGTGATGAATCACGTATTACATGCCCCTCAAAGTGGTATTAGTTATCTTTCTCTCAAATACCATGAGAGCCACTATTTTCATAATGGTGGAAAAAGACCTCCTAACGTTGAAGTTAATGCCAATTTAAAGCTAATTGGTAACCAAGCGACAACATCTAGGATGAACCTTGGAATGTTACCGCCACGAGATCCTAGATAACCCAAGGATCACTTGGGTTTATGTGAGGCACACACCCTAGTACAAACAACACCCTGTTTTATCCTCAGACAGTCACTACTGAATGTTGCCACTGTGTACCCATCCTCCCACCCATTTAGGATGAGCGCGTCGCATAAATCGTTAGAGTTTTTTTTTTATTATTAAAATTTAAAATTAAGGGACTAGCTCTTCCAGAGGTTTCTGTGTTCACGCCATCTAATACTTTCCTTCGGCACTCACATGGGGCCACAGCCAGTTCCATAGGGTCAAGAGCAAGACAGTAGAGTTTTACGTTATAGACAATACCGTCTGGTGAATGCTCTCACTCCTAACTACCTTATCAAGTAATACTCAAACATACCCTAAACTACATTAAGCTGGTAGAGTGGCAAGTACTGTTAGACAGAGTTGCACTGGTTAGTCAATTGAATACAAAAATGTATAGTGACTACTAGTATCATGACAATCATTCCTGAATGAGTGATTCCCAGGGTTAAGACCCAAACTACTTTAAGCTGGAGAAAGACTCATTTGGTACGAAAATAAAAGACAAAAAATAAAAAAAATTGACACTAATACGTTGAAAATCCCTAGGTTGCCTCCTAGAAGCGCTAAGTTTAACGTCTTCAGCCAGACAGAATCATGTTGAAATTGTTACTCTGCAGGAATCGGTTTCTTAAGTTCAATTGACTCTTCACCCCAATTCTTTAACCGAATAGCTGGTTTTAGCCTTTGTCCATTTACAAACATAGTTTTCCTATTTGCTTTATCTTTTATCTTGACAACCCCAAACGGAAAAACTTGTTCAATCTCAAATGGTCCATCCATCTAGATCTCAATTTTCCTTGAAACAATTGTAACTTAGAATTAAATAACCACACATCTTCTCCAGGAATAAATGACTTTCGAATGATTATTTTATCATGCGTTTTCTTCATTCTCTCACTGTAAATCTTGGCATTCTCGTATGCCTCTAAACGCATTTCTTCAAGTTTATTTAGATAGAGTAACTCATTTTCACCAGCTTTCTGTAAGTCAAAATTCCCAGTTCTAATTTCCCAGTAAGCCTTATGTTGCAACTCAACAGGTAAATGATATGGTTTTCCAAAAACTAAACGACAATGTGATATTCCTATGGGAGTTTTATATGCAATTCTATATGCCCAAAGTGTATCATTCAATCGAGTGGACCAATCCTTCCTATCAGGTCTAACTGTCTTTTCAAGGCTTGATTTAATTTTCCTATTAGAAACCTCAACCTGTCCACTAGTTTGTCGGTGATATGGAGTTGCAACTTTATGAATGACTGAGTATTTCTTCAACAACTTTTCAAAAGTACGGTGAATGAAATGACTTCTACCGTCACTAATGATGGCTCTTGGAATTCCGAACCGACATAAAATGTTTTCTATTATGAATTTCATCACAACAGTGTGATCATTAGTCCTAGTTGCAATTGTTTCAATCCATTTAGACACATAATCAATACCAACCAAAATGTATTGAAAACCAAAGGAGATGGGGAAAGGACATATAAAATTGATGCCCCAAACATCAAAAAGTTCACAAACCAAAATGGGATTTAAGGGCATCATATCCCTCTTTCCTATGTTACCTGTCTTTTGGCATCTTTCACATGCTTTACAAAACTCATGAGCATCCTTGATTAATGTGGGCCAATAAAACCCACTTTGTAGAACTTCGATAGCCGTTCGTCATCGTGCAAGGACCATGTTCCTTGTGTGATCTATTATGCTAGCCGAACTTTGGATGATGCCCAGAAAAACTACACCACCACAAAAAAAGAATTGTTTGCTGTAGTTTTTGCATTAGAAAAATTTTGGTCTTATGTATTAGGGTCAAAAATAATCATTTATTCTGAGCACTCGGCATTAAGATACCTGTTGGAAAAGAAAGATGCTAAACCTAGGCTTATTTGATGGTTGTTATTAATTCAAGAATTTGATTTAACAATCAAGGATAAGAAAGGTCGAGAAAATGTTGTTGCTGATCATTTGTCAAGGACTATAACTCAGGAAACAGAAAATGAATTACCCTTGAGAGATACATTTCCTGATGAACAATTACTGTTAATTTTTGCTTCTAAACTTCCTTGGTATGCTCATATTGTGAATTATCTTGCAGTAGGTAAAATACCTAAGAAGTGGAACAAGGCTGAGAGAGACCGATTTTCTCAATTGCAAAGCATTATTTCTGGGATGATCCTCATTTGTTCCGTATTTGTTCTGATCAAATTATTCGCAGATGTGTACCTAAGTCTGAATAGCTAAGCATAATATCATTTTGTCATTCGCAGGAATGTGGGGGACACTTGACTCCAACCACGTGATAATGGTGTCAGACTATGGTAGTCGTGCAATTAGCCGCAAGCCTTATGCCGCTCGGCACAACACGACGCTACCAAGCCCCATATAAGGTTACAGTCTATCGAACACAGGAATCCACCCAACCCAACCACATGATAATGGTGTCAGATTATGGTAGTCGTATCCCACCTAGACCTCAATTTTTCTGGAAACAATCGTAACTTAGAATTAAATAACCACACATCTTCTCTAGGAATAAATGACTTACGAATAATCATTTTATCATGCATTCTCTTCATTTTCTCACTGTAAATCTTGGCATTCTCGTATGCCTCTAAACGCATTTCTTCAAGTTCATTTAGATGGAATAACCTATTTGTACCAGCTTTATGCAAGTCAAAATTCATAGTTCTAATTGCCCAATAAGCCTTATGTTGTAACTCAACAGGTAAATGACATGCTTTTCCATAAACTAAACGAAAAGGTGACATTCCTATGGGAGTTTTATATGCAGTTCTATATGCCCAAAGTGCATCATTCAATCGAGTGGACCAATCCTTCCTATCAGGTCTAACTGTCTTCTCAAGGATTGATTTAATTTCCCTATTAGAAACCTCAACCTGTCCACTAGTTTGTGGGTGATATGGAGTTGCAACCTTATGAATGACTGAGTATTTCTTCAACAAGTTTTCAAAAGTTCAGTGAATGAAATGACTTCCACCGTCACTAATGATGGCTCGTGGAATTCCAAACCGACAGAAAATGTTTTCTTTTATAAATTTCATCATAATAGTATGATCATTAGTCCTTGTTGCAATTGCTTCAATCCATTTAGACACATAATCAACACCAACCAAAATGTATTGAAAACCAAAGGAGATGGGGAAAGGATCCATGAAATCAATACCCCAAACATCAAAAAGTTCACAAACCACGATGGGATTTAAGGGCATCATATCCCTTTTTCCCATGTTTTCTGTCTTTTGGCATCTTTCACTTGCCTTGCAAAACTAATGAGTGTCCTTGATTAATGTGGGCCAATAAAACCCACTTTGCAGAACTTTGATAGCTGTCCGTCGTCCTCCAAAGTGTCCCCCACATTCCTGCGAATGACAAAATGACATGATGCTTAGCTGTTCAGACTCGGGTACACATCTACGAATAATTTGATCAGAACAATTACAGAACAAATGAGGATCCTCTCAGAAATAATGCTTTGCAATTGAGAAAATTCGATCTCTCTCAGCCTTGTTCCACTCTTTGGGTATTTTACCAACTGCAAGATAATTCACAATATGAGTATACCAAGGAATTTTAGGAGTAAAAATTAACAGTAACTGTTCATTAGGAAATGTATCTCTCACGGGTAACTCATTTCTGTTTCTTGAGTTATAATCCTTGACAAATGATCAGCAACAATATTTTCTCGACCTTTCTTATCCTTGATTGTTAAATCAAATTCTTGAATTAATAACAACCATCGAATAAGCCTAGGTTTAGCATATTTATTTTCCAGCAGGTATCTTAATGCCGAGTGGTCAGAATAAATGATTATTTTTTACCCTAACACATAAGACCGAAATTTTTCTAATGCAAAAACTATAGCAAGCAATTCTTTCTCTGTGGTGGTGTAGTTTTTTTGGGCATCATCCAAAGTTCGGCTAACATAATAGATCACATAAGGAACACGGTCCTTGCGTTGACCTAATACAGCCCCTATGGCATAATCCGAAGCATCACACATGATTTCAAAAGGAAGAGAGTAATCTGGTGGTTGAATCACTGGAGTAGTGGAAAGTGTATTTTTCACTGTTTCAAAGCATTTACATATTTTTCATCAAATTGGAATGGAGTATCATGTGCCAACAAATTTGAAAAAGGTCTAGCAATCTTACTAAAATCCTTTATAAATCGTTGGTAGAAACTAGCATGTCCAAGGAATGATTTCACTTGTTTAACAGTTGTTGGAAGGGCAAATCAGAAATAATATCAACCTTAGCTTTATCAACCCGAACTCCTTCCTTGGATATAATGTGTCCGAGAACAATTCTCTATTGAACCATGAAATGACTTTTCTCCCAACTAAGTATGAGATTAGATTCCGGACATATTTTCAGTACCAAAGAAAAATTATTCAAACAAGTGTCAAATGAATAGCCAAAGATAGAAAAATCATCCATAAAGACTTCAACAAATTCATCCATCATATCAGTGAAAATAGACATCATGCAGCATTGAAAAGTGGCTGGTGCATTACAAAGGCCAAAAGGCATTCTTCTATAAGCAAACGTGCCAAAAGGACATGTAAAAGTTGTCTTTTCCTGATCTTCAGGGTCCATAGGGATCTGATTGTATCCCAAGTACCCGTCAAGAAAACAGTAATAACCTTGTCTTGCCAACCTGTCCAAAATTTGATCAATGAATGGTAAAGGAAAATGATCATTTCTTGTTGCAGCATTGAGTTTCCTATAATCAATACACACACGCCATCCAGTTGTGGTGCGGGTAGACCAATTCACCTTTATCATTTGTCACCACAGTGATTCCTGATTTCTTAGGTACAACTTGTATAGGACTAATCCATTTACTATCCGAAATAGGATAAATGATACCTACATCTAACAACTTCACTATTTCCTTCTTTACAACTTTCCTCATGTTCGGGTTCAGCTTACGTTGCATCTCTCTAGATGTCTTGGCTCCATCTTCCAAATTAATCTTATGCATGTAAAAAGAGGGATCTATTCCTTTAAGGTCTGCAATAGTCTAGCCTAACGCTTCCTTATTCTTAGACAACACATCTACAAGTTTAGCTTCATGTTCCAAAGAAAGGTTAGAAGCAATAATAGCTGGAAGTGTTTGATCTTCCCCTAGAAAAACATACTTGAGATGACTAGGAAGTTGCTTCAGTTCCAACTCAGGAGGAGATTGTATAGAAGGAAGCATGGGTTCTTTAGAAAGAGTCAATTATGGTTCTATTGCACAAACTTGAAGTTTTTCATCAAATCTTAAATTGCTTTCTAAAAATTCATTAGATTCCTCCTCAAACCTACTCATCACTACTTCATTATCATTCAAAGTATTCTCCAAAAAATCTTTTTGCATAAGACTAAGAAAAGACTCTTCAATTAATGGATCAATCTTATCAAGAATAAAACATTCAAGACCATCATCTCCATCTGCAAACCTAGCAGCATTAGCAACATTCAGCTTTACCTTCATATCTCCAAATGTAAACTCCAATTCTCCAGTTGCACAGTGAATTTTTGCATTAGCTGTTGCTAAAAATGGTCTCCCTAATATAACTGGAGTTTGGAACTTTTGAATTTCTCCTGGTTCCATATCTAGCACAACAAAATCCACAGGAAAATAAAATTCATCAACCTTTATCAACACATCTTCAATCATGCCCCTAGGAATTCTAAGTGATCTATCAGCCAGTTGAAGGGTAATAGGAGTAGGTTTCAATTCTCCTATATCTAACTGCTCAAAAAGATTAAAGGGGAGAAGATTCACACTAGCTCCTAAATCAAGAAGGGCACGATCTACATAATGATTACCAATATAGCAAGGAATGGTAAATGCACCTGGATCTTTCAATTTTGGTGGAACATGAGAAGTAAGAATGCTGCTTACCTTTTCAGTCAATCTTACTTTGTTTGATATCAAAGCTGAATTCTTTCTTTTCTGAGTGCATAAATCCTTAAGAAACTTTGCATAAGCAGGAATTTGCCTGATGATTTCTAACAGAGGTAAATTGATTTTAACTTGCTTAAAGGTTTCAAGCATTTCTTCCCTTTTTGAATCTTTATTAGGTGGATTACCTAATGCATGTGGAAAGGGTGCCTTGGGACTCAGTGTCAATGGAATATTTTCATGTGAAATGAAAGTTTCAGGTTCATTTGCAGTTTCTTTTGATGAATCAACAGTAACTATAGACTTAGCTTTTTGCTTTACAAGTCTTACATTTTCGTAAGCTTCGGCACTTACCTTGTTATCAACTTTCTTACCACTTCGCAATGTAGTGACAGCTTGAAGATCCTCTACTATTTGACTTGTAGATGCTACATGGGCCTTACCTTTTGGGTTTCCATCTGGTTGGGCAGGGAGTGTTCCTTCTTCCCTTTTCTGAATTGTGTTAGCTAATTGCCCAATTTGTCTTTCCAAGTTGGCAATTGCCTTTGTATGTGTACTTACCAGTTGCATAGTTGGTTCCCAACTATGAAGCTTTTTCAAAACCTGTTCTTCAAAAGTAGTCCCATAAGAATTGGAACCTGAATTAGAGTTCGTAGGTACCTGTCCTTGTAGAACTGAATGAAATCCTGGAAGATAACTTCTTGGTCTTTGTTGTTGAACAACTTCCCGATTCTAATCCCACTGAAAATTTGGATGATCTCGTGTACCTAGATTATAAGTGTTAGAGAATGGATCATAATTACGGGGATATCTATAAGCAGCACAAGCTTGCTCTAAAATTGGATTGGGATTTGATGCAAGAACACCTTCACCTGAATCAACTACATGCAATGATTCTTTCATTTTGACCATTTTTTCCAACGCAAGATTTAGATTTTCAATCTTTGATGTCAAGAATTGTAATCATTTGATCCTACACTTTCTCTATTTTCTCTAGATGAAGTTGCACACTTTCGTGAATTGTTGCTCAGTTTTATGAACAATTATGTTGCTTCTTATAGGGATTTTTCAAGAAGTGAGCCATTACAAGCTGAATCGAGCAAACTTTGATTATGCTCATTTAACCCTTGATAGAAATTTTGAGCTAATTGCCAATCTGGAATACTATGGTGTGGACATTCATAAGTTAAGGTTTCAAATCTGTCCCAACTCTCATGAAGTGCCTCTCCAGGTAACTGAGAAAAATTATTTAATTGATTCCTACATTCATTGGTTTTTGAAGAAGAGTAAAATCTTTCAAGAAATTCTCTTTGCAATTGATCCCAAGAAGTAATAGAACCAGATCGTAATCTGTAAAGCCAATTTTGTGCTTGACCCATTAAAGAGTAAGGAAACAATCTCAATTTAACAACCTCTTCTGAGGCAGTTCTAGTATTGATCGATGTCACGCCCCAACCCGACCTATGGAGGCTAGACTAGGGTGTGACCTAAATCATTATCGTTATTTCACACACTTAGCCTTTTGTTATGATTTAATGCTTAACGTTGGCCTAGAACTCCAAAAGTTTTTCCGGAAAATCGGCAGCATGACGGCTATATTTAGGACCTTTGGTTTGATCTAATTTTCTAAAACACCTCAAAACCTTTAATCATTGATTCAATTCCAACTAAAATTTCCTATTTTGTTATCAATAGATATGCCTACTAATTTATCTCGATAGTCTCGTTTGATTGACAAGCCTAACATGATAACTATGTCCTGTTCATTTGCCAGTTCCTGTCTTGCAAGTACTTATTATCCCTTAGCTTACGCATAAGCACCTGAGTGAGATTAGATAGAGTTTCATTATATACTTCTTCACCTAGTGGTTTAAACACCTATGATAACTACTATTCAAGATAATGAAAGCAAACAACCAATAAAGAGTTCGTCCGGTTATAATCAGTACAAGCCAAAATTAGACCCAAATTACAATGGGGTCATTTACATCAATAAAATGAACAGTTTGCAATCAAACACAACATCCATATAGCAACCACTTTTAGGCAAAGAACAAAAGCATGTAGTCACTCCAAGGAATCATCAACAAGCACATTTACTTCAGGTACCTGTTCTAAATCTGCTGCACCTGTGACAAAAAAAAGGGTGAGTCCTTATGAACTCAGCAAGGGGGAACGAGAGATAACATTTTGAAATCCTTTTCCAGTTAAACTTATGAAAACTCATTTGGAAACATGTCATATAGAGTGGGTAAATACATAATATAACATAAATATAAATGAACACATTTACCCGTCTTTCCTCCCCGAGGTCCTCTAGGAACCAAGCGAGAGTACTTAAACACATAGTAAAAAGGATACGGTGAGCTTTCGCTCTCAAGATCATTTCTAATAATAGTTGTTGCGACCGGCTTCAATCATCCACTTATCACGCCAAATGGGTGTACTCCGGATGTACCCCGAAATCCTACGACCAAACTCTCCGAGGAAGTCTAGCCCCTAAGCCAGAGAGGGAATTGGACCATGGTAGTTACGGTAGCACCAGCAAGCCCAATGCCGCCCGGCGTACGTGAAACGCTACCATGCCAAAATGAAAGATTGCAACCTTATATGCAATACACATGCAACCTTATATGCAATGCACATGTATGCCATTTAACATTTCACATTGGGAGGTCAACAAAGTAGGTTGCCTCCGAGCAAGTATATGATCACATTTTGACATATTGGCATATAAGGCATTGTAAGAACATGTAATCATCGGGAATCATATTTAGAGTTATAAAAACAATTCCGGGCAGCCTATTAACATTCCTCAACATCAATTTATAATTCACACAAGAGTGGTCTATGACTTGGGCCATTACGGTTTACAAGGTCGTGCTCGGGGTTGGTTTTGTTTGCTAAGCACCACAAGTAACACTTAAAACGTTTCAAGCATACCTAACATTTATTAGGCAGCCTACTAACCACACAATTGAACGCATTTAGCCATAGGATCATCACTTAACAAGTTTTCATAAGCAATAGGGCCTTAATTCCGTGCTTACACATGCGGTTAAGCAACCATTCATCAATTAGTGATCCCAAGCCATACATCAATCAAATGAAGCAACCTCAACCAGCCACAACAGTCCACACAACATCTAAGTGCCACAATTCCAAGCATTCAATACCACAAGAGAAGTTACAACATGTTTCAAAGCATATCACTAAACAAAACCTCACTGTAATGGTCTGTTTTCCCACATTCGATTAGACAAGTAAAAAATATCCAATTTCAGTGAACAAAATTTCAAATTAAAGCTTAATGAGTGATTTAAATCTAGGAACAAACCTCGCATCATTTGGAGTTCGGATTTAGGAGTTATGGCCAAAACCGTGAGACTACTCAAAACTGTCCAGTTTTAGACACATTACTATTTTTGCTATTTTTGAGGGTCTTAGAGTCCGAATTGGTTTTGGTCTATTTCTGACAAAAATATCCAGAACTGCAAAATCTAGCAATATTTACTAGGTCAAAAACCCTTCGTTCTACAGAGTCAGAAATCAGCCAGAAACCAATTTCATTTTTTCCAATTCTTCCAGATTTAGACACCTCACGATGTTTGACCATTTTGCAGGCCTTAGATTCAGAATTGGCCTTGGCCTATTTCTTTGAAAAATTCTTGGAACTGGCAAAAATAGTGACCTACCAATTTTCACGCATTTTTACCAAAGTTTACTAAGCCAAAAGTGCTTCGTACCACAAGATCAGAAAACTGCCAGCGACACATTTTTACCTATCTTCAAGTTCTAGCAAAAAATCTAGCCATGCATGGTCATATAAGCTCATATACACACATATACAACAACTACAGAGGTAAATATAGTCATATGAAGGCATGCATGTGATTTTTGAAAGCTTTTAAAAGAGTTTAACCCTCACCTTAGCAAATCGATAGATAAAGATGCACAAACGCTCTTTGAATCGCACAACTAGACCTTTTTCCTTCCTTTGGCCGAGAGGTATCTTGATTTTCCTAGGCCGAAAATGATGAGTTATGAGCTTGTATAAGACTTTCTTGAGTGTTTGCTTGCTATGGCCGAGCTTAGGAGAGTCTTAGAGAGTCATTGAGAGCTTGTGAGGAGTCTTGGGAGCTCAAAGGCTGCCTTGGTCAAAAATGGAGAGAGAATGGGAGAGTTTGAGATTAAAGATAGAGTTTGAGAGAGAACTGATGCTTGTGTGTGTGTGTGTTGGCCTTGAGCCTTTCAAATCTGATTTTTGCTTTGTCAATTGTGCAATTTTGAATTGTGAGACATGCTTAGGGTGATTTGGTCGAGATAGGGTGCTTGGGGTAGGGTGTATGAGATTATTTTATGCCTATGTGTCGTGTGTGTGTCATAGGAATGTCTAGAATTTATTTAATTGTGCAAAGTTGCTCAAATGGTTTGGTAAGGTCATGTATAGCATGGGAAATTCTGAATTTTCAGATTCATGTGAGTATATTAGGGATTATAATATGTGTAGAATTTGAGGTGCATTGGTTTTGGAATAAGAATAAAGAATAAAGAATGTTTAGGTGTTTGTGTAGAAAGAATTGTTTATTGTTAGTGGATTTTGTAGATAATTTGAATTAGGAATATAATATCGGTTAGTGGATTGTGTAGAATTATTTTATAGTCTAGTGCTTTGTGTAGGATTCTTTGTTGATTAGCGTGCGGGCACGCTTTTCTAGGTCTAGGGCACGCACTACGAGACATGTACATAAATCAATATAGGGCACGAATCACGAGGTAAACATGAATTACGAGGTAAGGCACATACTTCAAGATAAATGCATGGATTCCAATGCAAATGCACGTAAACCAATGCAAGGCACGTAATTCAATGCAATGCATGTAAATCGAGGTAAGACACGTTATTCAGGATCGGACCTCACAATCGATCTACATGTATGAACAAAAGTATTAATGTGATCATACGGGTTTTCATTAGAAAGACCGTGGAACAAGGGAAGCATTGAAATCATGTGAGACTTTATTTTAAAACCATCATCAGTTTCAGGTAAGGCGATAGATCGTAGAGGAACATAATCTTGTGGTGTGGAAAAATATTTTATGCTCCTCCTTACATTTCCTACTTCTCTACCTTCAACTTGATCCTGATTTTGGTTTTGATTCGGATGTTGATCAGCCATGATTAGAAAAGTTCGTGCTTTGATTTTGGATTTAAAGGTTTTCTCAATTTCTGAATCCAAGACAAAGATGAGTGGCTTTAAAGATCTCCGACCATGCATACAAAACTAAAACTCAAAAAGAAACAAAAAAAATATATAATAATAATAATAAAGTCTATAAAAAATAGCTAAATTGACTTAAATAAAAATAAAAACTAAAATCTAAAATATATACATATAAACACTTATATACATAAATCAAAGACTTACCTTATTTGATGAACACCGATCCCCGGCAATGGCGCCAAATTTTGATCGCGTTGTTTTGCGCTAAAAATAGTAAGTTTAAATGATTGAAAATATTGCTTACCTTGAATTACCTCTAGCTATGGCGAGTAGAGGGTCGATCCACGGAGATTGGGTTATCAAGTTAAGTTAAGTCCTTAATTTAGAATTGTTTGATTATCTCCCGTCACGGATAAGTTTGATTAAGTCCAAAAGTCCAAAAGTACGAAAGTACGGAAAATTAAGTCCAAGAAATGTCCAAAGATACGGTAGTAACAAGGTCCAAAAGTGAATTAATCAAAAGTACTAAATTAAAGAATCACAACACTCAACACTAAAAATCCAAAGGGTTAATGATTCGGGGTGGTTATAGCTCGGAATACGCAAGTACAAAGTTATTGATTCAGATTAAAAGTTAAGTCCTTCAGAAATAGGGCTATAAGCTCCCACTACTGAAATGAGCCTTTAATTACGTAAGTGATAAGATTAATTAATTAACAAGACTGGATGTGTTGGTACAACCTAACGATTTTCAATCTCTCAATTAATCTTTCACTTATGTAACCTGGAGGTGTCGGTACAACCAGACTAGAATCCATCCGAGGTAGTCTCGTATTGCCACTGGTTTACAAAACCGGGCGTATATGTACTTTCAATTAAATATAACATAACTACAAGTATACGTATAATTAATCAAAGAATACTTAAAAATAGAAATACGAGACTTTAATAAATCTGAATCACAACATATGTACAAGAGTAACCTCACACGTATCACCCCGAATCTCGGGTCTAGTGTGCCATAATAAACTGTAAAGTACAAGAAATCATAACGAAAACCAAAATAAAAGAATACTTATCGTGTTGAACGGATTTTGGTAGACCGGTATGATTTCGGTACGATGATGGCTCACTAGACCCTCCCTTTGGGATTAAAACTTTGCACACAACTCAGAATAATAACTAAATCACTCAAACACAAGAGCAAAATCTAAGCTAAGAAGAGAAAATGGTACAAGAAAAATGAAATGAGGAATGAAGTATTTATAGAGAAATTTTGGCACTATTCACAAGTACTATTCAAACCATGATATCATCAATGTGTCAGCGTGATGTCATTTGCCTAGGTCATCATTGTGTTAGCGTGATGTCATTCGCCTAGGTCATCATTGTGTCAGCGTGATGTCAACGAAGATCCTATTCACACATTGACTTTACTATTCATGCATTGACTTTGACTTTGACCAAAAGTTGACTTTGACTTTGACCAAAAAGTTGACCAAAGCTACTTCAAGGTTTTTCAGCGTCCTGGATCCGTTTTTGCACTCCGCTTGGACAAATTCAATCTTGATTTGCTCGTGTCAAGGTCGTTCTACCTACCTCCTTCAGTATTGCGCCGAAAATTCACTTCAAAAGTTGGCTTTTGTGGCCATTTTTGCTATTTCTTCTTCAGAACTTATATTGCATTAAATTTGTGTAAAATATACAATTAAGCTTGAAATAATAATGCAATATACATGATTTAATCGGTTAAAGTTACTAAAAATACAGATTTATCAGTAACTCTTTACGTATCAAAAGTTATGGGCACCGGAGCAATAGATACCTGGTCACAAGCCCCCACGCCCATGGTTTGCGGGCCCAGCCTCTACGTGAAGTGAAGTTGTCTTGACCAAGGTGCTGTGGGATTCGGTAATAGAAATGTGATGGATTAGGTTGTCGTCCTTTTCGTAGCTCACAACGTACGATCTGAGACAGAAAAACAGCGCAAAAGAAGAAAAGTATCCCGAAACTGATGAAAACGTTTGATTTTGGGCTCCGAAAATAGGCGCAGCCGAGCAGGCTTGCTGCCCATGTCGTAGAGCTCTCGGAGAGCTTTCCAACGGTGTATCGTGCACCGCTAAATCCATACGGATCAAAAGTTATGGGTACCGGTGCGACAAATACCTGGTCACAAGCCCCACACCCTCGGTTTGCGGGCCCAGCCTCTCAACGTGAAATAAAGTTGTCTTGCCTAAGGTGGCGTGGGATTCAGTAATAGAAATATGATGGATTAGGTTGTCGTCTTTTTCGCAACTCACGATGTACGATTCGGGATGGAAAAACAACACAAAAGAAGAAAAGTGTCCTGAAACTGATGAAAATGTTTGATTATGGGCTCTAAAAATAGGTACAACTGAGCAGGCTAGCTTCTCTCTTCATAGAGCTCTTTGAGAGCTTTCCAACGGTATGCTGTGCACCACGTAACTCCTTATGGATCAAAAGTTATGGGCACCGAAGCGACGGATTCCTAGTCACAAGCCCTACGTCCTCGGTTTGCGGGCCCATCCCCCACATGAAGTGAAGTTGTATTGCCTAAGGTGCTGTGGGATTCGGTAATAGAAATGTGATAGATTTAGTTGTCGTCCTTTTTGCGGCTCACAACGTACGATCCGGGACGGAAAAACAGCACAAAAGAAGGAAAGTATCCCAAAATTGATGAAAACGTTCGATTTTGAGCTCCGAAAAGAGGCACAACCGAGCAAGCTGGATGCCCCCGCCGTAGAGCTCTCGGAGAGCTTTCCAACAGTATGTTGTGTGCCGCGTAACTCATTTCAGATCAAAAGTTATGGGCACCGGAGCGACGGATACCTAGTCACAAGCCCCACGCCCTCTGTTTACGGGCCCAGCCTCTACGTGAAGTGAAGTTGTCTTGCCCAAGGTGCCGAGGGATTTGGTAATAGAAATGTGATGGATTAGATTGTCATCCTTTTCGCGGCTCACGACGTAAGATCCGGGATGGAAATACAGCGCAAAAGAAGAAAAGTGCCCCGAAACTGATGAAAACATTCAATTTTGGGCTCCGAAAATAGGTGCAGCCGAGCAGGCTAACAACCCCTATCGTATAACTCTCAGAGAGCTTTCCAATCGTATGTTGTGCGCCGCGTAACGCCTTATGGATCAAAAGTTACAGGCACTGGAGCGACGGATTCCTGATCACAAGCCCCACGCCCTCAGTTTGCGGGCCCAACCTCCACTAGAAGTGAAGTTGTCTTGCCCAAGGTGCAGTGGGATTCGGTAATAGAAATGTGATGGATTTGGTTGTCGTCCTTTTCGCGGCTCACGACGTACGATCCGGGACGAAAAAACAGTGCAAAAGAATAAAAGTGTCCCGAAACTTATGAAAACGTTCCATTTTGGGCTCCGAAAATAGGTGCAGCTAAGCAGGCTTGCTTGCCACATCGTAGAGCTCTCAGAGAACTTTTCAACAGTATGTTGTGCACCGCTAACTCCTTACGGATCAAAAGTTATGGGCACCGGAGCGATGGATACTTGGTCACAAGCCCCACGGCCTCGGTTTGCAGGCCAAGCCCCCTCGTGAAGTGAAGTTGTCTTGCCCAAGGTGCCATGGGATTCGGTAATAAAAATGTGATGGATTAGGTTGTCGTCCTTTTCGCAGCTCAAGACGTACTATCCGGGACGGAAAAACAGCACAAAAGAAGGAAAGTATCCTAAAACTGATGAAAACGTTCAATTTTGGGCTCCAAAAATAGGCACAACCGAGCAGGCTTACTGCCCACGTCGTAGAGCTCTCGGAGAGCTTTCCAACGGTATGCTATGCACCGTTAACTCCTTACGGATCAAAAGTTATGGGCACCGGAGTGACGGATACCTGGTCACAAGCCCCATACCCTCCGTTTGCGGGCCCAGCCTCTACGTCATGTGAAGTTGTCTTGCCCAAGGTACCGTGGGATATGGTAAAAGAAATGTGATGGATTAGGTGGTCGTCCTTTTTGCAGCTCACGACGTACGATCCGGGATAGAAAAACAGCGCAAAAGAAAAAAAATGTCCCAAAACTGATGAAAATGTTCGATTTTGGGCTCTGAAAAGAGGCGTAACAGAGTAGGCCAATTGCCCCCATCGTAGAGCTCCCGGAGAGCTTTCCAACGGTATGTTGTGCGCCGCGTAACTCCTTACGGATCAAAAGTTACGGGTACCGGAGCGACGGATTCCTGGTCACAAGCCCCACGCCCTCAGTTTGCGGGCCCAACCCCCACGTGAAGTGAAGTTGTATTGCACAAGGTGCCGTGGGATTCAGTAATAGAAATGTGATGGATTTGGTTGTCATCTTTTTTGCGGCTAATGACGTACGATCCAGGACAGAAAAACTGCACAAAAGAAGGAAAGTGTCCCGAAACTAATGAAAATATTCGATTTTGAGCTCCGAAAATAGGTGCAGCCGAGCAGGCTTGCAGCCCTCGTCGTAGAGTTCTCGGATAGCTTTCCAACAGTATACTGTGCATCGCGTAACTCCTTACGGATCAAACGTTATGGGCACCAGAGCGACAGATATCTAGTCACAAGCCCCACGCCCTCAATTTGCAGGCCCAGCCTCTACGTGAAGTAAAGTTGTCTTGCCCATGGTGCCGTGGGATTTGGTAATAGAAATGTGATGGATTAGGTTGTCGTCCTTTTCGCGGCTCACGACGTACGATCCCGGACGGAAAAACAGCGCAAAATAATAAAAGTGTCCCAAAATTGATGAAAACGTTCAATTTTGGGCTCTGAAAATAGGTGCAACTGAGCAGGCTTGCTGCCCACGTCATAGAGCTCTCGGAGAGCTTTCCAACGGTATTCTGTGCGCCGCGCAACTCCTTACGGATCAAAAGTTATGGGCACTGGAGCGACGGATACTTGGTCACAAGCCCCACGCCCTTGGCTTGCGGGCCCAGCCTCTACGTGAAGTGAAGTTGTCTTGCCTAAGGTGCCGTGGGATTCGGTAATAGAAATGTGATGGATTAGGTTATCTTCCTTTTCGAGACTCACGACGTACAATCCGGGACAAAAAAATAGCGCAAGAGAAGGAAAGTATCCCGAAACTTATGAAAACGATCGATTTTGGGCTCCGAAAACAGGCGCAGTCGAGCTGGCTTTTTGCCCACGTCATAGAGCTCTCGGAGAGCTTTCCAACAGAATGCTGTGCACCGCTAACTCCTTACAGATCAAAAGTTATGGGCACCGAAGCGACGGATACCTAGTCACAAGCCCCACGCCCTCGGTTTGCTGGCCCAGCCTCTACGTGGAGTGAAGTTGTCTTGCCCAATGTACCATGGGATTCATTAATAGAAATGTGATGGATTAGGTTGTGTTCCTTTTCACGGGTCACGACGTACGATCGGGGACGGAAAAACAGCGCAAAAGAAGAAAAGTGTCCCGAAATTGATGAAAATGTTTGATTTTGGGCTCTGAAAATAGGCATAACTGAGTAGGCTAGCTGCCCCCGACGTAGAGCTCTCAAAGAGCTTTCCAACGGTATGTTTTGTGCCGCATAACTCCTTACGGATTAAAAGTTACGGGCATCGGAGCTACAGATTCCGGGTCACAAGTCCCACGGCCTAGGTTTGCGGGCCCAGCCCACATGTTAAATGAAGTTGTCTTGCCCAAGGTACCGTGCGATTCGTTAATAGAAATGTGATGGATTTGGTTGTCGTCTTTTTTACGGCTCATGACATACGATCCGGGACAGAAAAACCGCACAAAAGAAGGAAAGTGTCCCGAAACTAATGAAAATTTTCGATTTTGAGTTCCGCAAATAGGCGCAGCCGAGCAGGCTTGCTACCCTCGTCGTAGAGCTCTCGGATAGCTTTCCAACAGTATGTTGTGCACCGCGTAACTCTTTACGGATCAAAAGTTATGGGCACCGCGACGGATACCTGGTCACAAGCCCCACGCCCTCGGTTTACGGGCCCATCCTCTACGTGAAGTGAAGTTGTCTTGCCCAAGGTACCATGGATTTCGATAATAGAAATGTGATGGATTAGGTTGTTGACCTTTTCGTAGCTCACGACGTACGATCCGGGATGAAAAAACAGCTCAAAAGAAGTAAAGTGTCCCGAAACTGATGAAAACGTTCAATTTTCGGCTCCAAAAACAGGCGCAACCGAGCACGCGTACTACGTACATCGTAGAGCTCTCAGAGAGCTTTCCAACGGTATGCTGTGCACCGCTAACTCCTTACGGATCAAAAGTTATGGGCACCGGAGCGACGGATACTTGGTCACAAGCCCCACGCCCTCGGTTTGCGGGCCCAGCCTCTACGTGAAGTGAAGTTGTCTTGCCCAAGGTGCCGTGGGATTCGGTAATAGAAATGTGATGGATTAGGTTGTCGACCTTTTCGCGGCTCATGACGTACGATCCGGGACGGAAAAATAGCGCAAAAGAAGTAAAGTGTATCGAAACTAATGAAAACGTTCAATTTTAGGCAACAAAAACAAGCGCAACCGAGCACGCTTACTGTGCACATCGTAGAGCTCTCAGAGAGCTTTCCAACGGTATGCTGTGCACTGCTAACTCCTTACGGATCAAAAGTTATAGGCATCGGAGCGACAGATACCTGGTCACAAGTCCCACGTCCTCGGTTTGCGGGCCCAGCCTCTACGTAAAGGGAAGTTGTCTTGCCCAAGGTGCCATGGGATTCGGTAATAGAAATGTGATGGATTAGGTTGTCGTCCTTTTCGCAGCTCAAGACGTACTATCCAGGACGGAAAAACAGCACAAAAGAAGGAAAGTGTCCCGAAACTGATGAAAACGTTCAATTTTGGGCTCCGAAAATAGGCGCAACCGAGCAAGCTTACTGCCCGCGTCGTAGAGCTCTCGGAGAACTTTCCAACGGTATGCTGTGCACCGCTAACTCCTTACGGATCAAAAGTTATGGGCACCGAAGAGACAGATACCTTGTTACAAGCCCCACGCCCTCAGTTTGCTGGCCCAGCCTCTATGTGAAATGAAGTTTTCTTGCCCAAGGTGCCGTGGGATTCGGTAATAGAAATGTGATGGATTAGGTTGTCGTCCTTTTCGCGGCTCACGACGTACGATCCGGGATGGAAAAAATGCACAAAAGAAGAAAAGTGTCCCCAAATTGATAAAAACGTTCGATTTTGGGATCCGAAAACAGGTGCAGCTGAGTAGGAATACTACCCGCGTCGTAGAGCTCTCGGAGAGCTTTCCAACGGTATGATGTGCGCCGCGTAACTCCTTACGGATCAGAAGTTATGGGCACCGGATCGACGGATTCCTGGTCACAAGCCCCACGCCCTCGGTTTACGGGCCCAACTTTCACGTGAAGTGAAGTTGTCTTGCCGAAGGTGCCATGGGATTCGGTAATAGAAATGTGATGGATTTGGTTGTCATCCTTTTCGCGGCTCACGACGTACGATCCGGGACGAAAAAATAGCACAAAAGAAAGAAAGTGTCCCGAAACTTATGAAAACGTTTGATTTTGGGCTCCAAAAATAGGCGCAGTCGAGCTGGCTTACTGCCGCATCATAGAGCTCTCGGAGAGCTTTCCAACGGTAAGCTGTGCATCGCATAACTCTTTACGGATCAAAAGTTATGGGCACCGGAGCGACGGATACCTGGTCACAAGCCCCACGCCCTCGGTTTACGGGCCCAGCCACTACTTGTAGTGAAGTTGTCTTGCCCAAGGTGCCATGGGATTCGGTAATAGAAATATGATGGATTAGGTTGTCAACCTTTTCGCGGCTCAGGACGTATGATCCAGGACAGAAAAACAGCGCGAAAGAAGTAAAGTGTCCCGAAATTGATGAAAATATTCAGTTATGGCTCCAAAAATAGGCGCAACCGAGCACGCTTGCTGCGTACATCGTAGAGCTCTCAGAGAGCTTTCCAACGGTATGCTGTGCACCGCTAACTCTTTACGAATCAAAAGTTATGGGCACCGGAGCGACAGATACCTGGTCACAAGCCCCACGCCCTCGATTTGCTGGCCCAGCCTCTACGTGGAGTGAAGTTGTTTTGCCCAAGGTGCCATAGGATTAGTTAATAGAAATATGATGGATTAGGTTGTCTTCCTTTTCGCGGGTCACGACGTACAATCCGGGACGGAAAAACAACGCAAGAGAAGAAAAGTGTCCCGAAACTGATGAAAATTTTCGATTTTGGGCTCTGAAAATAGGCGTAAGCAAGCAGGCTAGCTGCCCTCGACGTAGAGCTCTCAGAGAGCTTTCCAACGGTATGCTGTGCGCCGTATAACTCCTTACGGATTAAAAGTTATGGGCATTGGAGCGAGAGATTCCTGGTCACAAGCCCGACGGCCTCGGTTTGCGGGCCCAGCCCCCACGTGAAGTGAAGTTGTCTTGCCCAAGGTGCCATGGGATTCGTTAATAGAAATGTGATGGATTAGGTTGTCGTCCTTTTCGCGGCTCACGACGTACGATCCGGGACGAAAAAACAGCGCAAAAGAAGAAAAGTGTCCCAAAACAGATGAAAATGTTCGATTTTGGGCTCCAAAAATAGGTGCAGCCGAGTAGGCTTGCTGACCACATCGTAGAGCTCTCAGAGAGCTTTCCAACGGTATGCTGTGCACCGCTAACTCCTTGCGGATCAAAAGTTATGAGCACCGGAGCGACGGATTACTGGTCACAAGCCCCACGCCCTTGGTTTACGGGCCCAGCCTCTACGTGAAGTGAAGTTTTCTTGCCTAAGGTACCGTGGGATTCGTTAATAGAAATGTGATGGATTAGGTTGCCGTCCTTTTCGCGGGTCACGATGTAAGATCCGGGACAGAAAAACAGCGCAAAAGAAGAAAAGTGTCCCGAAACTAATGAAAACGTTCAATTTTAAGCCTTTAAAATAGGCGTAACCGAGCAGGCTAGCTGCCTCCGTCGTCGAGCTCTCAGAGTTCTTTCCAACGGTATGCTGTGCGCCGCATAACTCCTTACGGATTAATAGTTACGGGCACCGAAGCGACGGATTCCTGGTCACAAGCCCCACGCCTCGGTTTGCGGGCCTAGCCCCCACGTGAAGTGAAGTTGTCTTGCCCAAGGTGCTGTGGGATTCGATAATAGAAATGTGATGAATTTGGTTGTCATCATTTTTGCGGCTCACGACGTACGATCCGGGATGAAAAAACAACACAAAAGAAGGAATGTCTCCCGAAACTGATGAAAATGTTCGATTTTGAGCTCCTAAAACAGGCACAGTGTGAGGCCCGACCTCGATTTGTGTGCGATGCCTCGTTTCGTGCGCCCTAACCTAGATTTACGTGCCTTGACCTAGGTTTAAAAGTCGTGTCTCGTTTTACGTGCCTTGTGTTGAATTACGTGCATTTACTTGAAAAACGTGCGTTTGTCTCGTAGTTCGTGCCCTTCCTCGTAGTGCTTGCCTTTGACCTAGGAAACCGTGCCCACACGCTAATCAATAAAGAATCATACACGAAGCACTAGACTATAGAATAATTCTACAAACTCCACTAACTAATATTTTAATCCCAAGTCAATGCACTAAAAGACAAAACACTAATCACCAAACATTCTTTATTCTATTCTTATTCTTATTCTTTATTCCTTAAGCTTTTCGCAAAAATCCATGCACCTACAATTAAATATATCTAACCTACAATAAAATAAGCCTTAAACAAGACCAAAAAATTCAGAATTGCACATGCCTTGGCCGACCACACCTTACATTGAACAAGCATTGCATAATTTAAAAACTCCCCTAGACATTCTATGACACCAACACATAAAACAAAGCATAAAAAACTCCTAAAAACACTACCCAAGCATGCTATTCTCAGCCTCCACACCATGCCCATCCCTCACAATTCAAAATACTCAAAAGATGGTATAATTTCAGATTTTGCAAGGCCTATAGCCGACACACACACACAAGCATTACCACTCTAAAAAAAAAAATTCTCTCAAGCTCTCTTTCTCTCTCATTTTCGGCCTAGGCTGCTTCATCACTCTCCCTAGCTTAAGCTCATCATCCTAAGGTTCAACAAGACATTCAAGACACTAAGGAACTCGACCAAGCAAGCTAGAAGCAAAAAGACATGCATGCAAGCTCATAGAACCTTCATTTCGGCTTAGGTATGTTTGATAGCTTCTATTTCATTTCCTTTTTGTTCTAACCACATGCACATACTAAGGACACGGTAACTTAGCTAGGAATTAAGGAAATCAAGCAATATCCCTCGGCCAAATAAGGAGAGAACACCATTTGTTCATCTCCAAGAGTTTTGAGCATCCTTTGTTGACAAAGTTGCTAAGGTGAGGGTTAATCCTTTTTAAAAGCTTTCAAAAACCACATGCATGCCTTCATATGTCTATTTTTACCTCTGTACTTGTGGTATGTGTGTGCACATGAGCTTTTGTAACCATGCATGGCAAGATATTTGGCTAGAATTTGAAGATAAGTGAAATCGCGTAAATGACAGTTTTCTGACTTGTTGGATCGAAGTGAATTTGACCTGGTAAATGATGTTGAAAATATGTGAAAATTAATAGGTGACTATTTTTGCCAGTTCTGAGCATTTTTCATAGAAATAGGCCAAGGCCAATGTTGACTCTATGGTATCCAAAATGGCAAAACATCGAAAGGTGTCTAAATCTGGAAAGTCTGGAAAATCTGGAAAATCTGGAAAATGAAGCAAGTTTTTGGCAGTTCACTGTCCCTGTAGAACGAACCGGTTTTGACTTAGTAAATGATATCTAAAATTCATGAAATTTGGTAGGTTGCTATAATTTTCAGTTCTCGACATTTTTGTCAGAAATCGACTAAGGCTAAATCTGACCCTAAAGTCCTAAAAAACGACAAGTATTGAGATGTGTACAAATCTGGACAGTTTTGCGTAGTCTCACGGTTTTGGCTATAACTCTTGAACCCGAACTCTAAATGATGCGAGGTTTGTTTCTAGATTTAGTTCACTCCTTAAGATTTAATTTGAAATTTTGATCACTGGAATTGGAGATTGTTTGCTTGTCTAAATGATTGTGGGAAAACAGACCATTGCAGTGAGATTTTTGTTTAGTGATATGCCTTGAAAGTTATTGTAACTTCTCTTGTGGTATTAAATGCTTGGGATTGTGGCACTTGGATGTTGTGTGGACTGTTTTGAATGATTGAAGATGTTTAATTAATCGATGCATGGCTTTGACTTAATTACGTGACAGCTTGTGGCTTAATCGTACGGGTAAGCATGAATTGAAACCCTAGTGACTATGAAAACTCGATAAGTGTTGATCCTATGGTTATCGTGTCTAATTATGTGATTAGTGGGCTGCCCGTAGTTGTCCTTATAGCCCTAAATGTGATTCCAATGATTACATATTGACAAGTAGACCTTTCTTGCATCCGGTCCCATGTAAACGTCGTTGCATGTTGTATGACCTTATTATTTGATTTCGTGAACCCCGAAATGAGTTATATGACTTGATTTATATGTGTTACATGGCTGCCCGTTTAATATTCATATAACTCCATGTGCCTTACAAGTGCAATTACCTGTCATAGCATGCCTCGCTTGTTTACTTGTCAATGTGCAATCTTATGACTGCTCGGAGGCAACCTACTTTGTTGTCCTCCTAATGTGATATATTAAATGTCATAAATGTGCATTGCATACAAGGTTGAAACCTTTCATTCTGGCGTGGTAGCGTTTCACGCACACCGGGCGGCATCGGGCTTGCCGGTGCAACTGTGACTACCATTGTCCAATTCTCTCTCTCACTTGCGGGCTAGACTTCCTCGGAGAGTTGGGTCGTAGGATTTTGGGGTACATCCGGAGTACACCCATTTGGCGTGATAAGTGGATGATTTGAAGTCGGCCTCAACAACTGATACTGGAAATGAACTGAGAGCAAAAGCTCACCGTATCATTTTCACTGTGTATAAGTACTCTCGCTTGGTTCCTAGAGGACCTCGGGGAGGAAAGACGGGTAATTGTGTTCTTTTACTCTTATATTACATTATGAACTTACTTGTGATATATGTCATGCTTGCAAAAAGGGTTTTCATAAGTTGAACCGGAAAAAGAGTTTCAAAACTTATTTCTCGTTCCCCTTCGCTGAGTTCATAAGGACTGTTATCATCTCAGGTGAGGAAGATCAGGAACAGGCACCTGAGGATAACGTGCCTATCGATGACTCTTTGGAGTGATTGCCTGCCCTACGTGCCTTACTTGACTGTGGCTATTTTGTGAACGATATGTTGTTTTTGAAGACTATTTCTTATGTTGTTTGCTGTTGCTATTGTAAACGACCCCCGTTGTAATTTTGGGTCTAATTTTGGTTTGTACTGATCATAACTAGATAGACCCTCTTCTGGTCGTTTTGCTATCGCTACTGGTTAGTATCTATCACAGGCTTATAAAGTATCAGATAAAGGGTTAAGTAAAATGAATATATCCAATCTTAAGCAGGTACTCATTGGTAAGCTAAGATCAACAAGTACTTTTGTAACAAGGATTGACAAACAAATGAGACATAGTTATCATGCTAGGTTGTGAATCAAGCGAGACTTCGAGATAACTAGTAGGCGTTTCGATTGGTGATAAATAGTAATCTTAGTTGGAAATGAATTTGAGATTGAAAGTTTTGAGGCCTTTAGAAAATTAGGTCAAACTAAAGAGCCCAATTACAGCCGTTATGCTGCCGATTTTTCGAAGAATTTTTGGAGTTCTAGGCTAACGTTAAGTGTTAAACCTTAATGAACGATTACGTACGTGAAATGATATGAATGTTTAGATCATACCTTAGTCTAACCTCTATAGGTCGGGTTGGGGCGTGACACCTTATATTAATGGTATCAGAGCTTAGATTGCTTCAGCCGGGATTAACTCTCGGACCATGGGTAGAAGCCCTAGGGTTATTGAGATGACTTGTTTATATGTGTTATTGTGTGACAATATCAAGTGTGTCTTCTTTGTCTCTATGTGCTTATTTGATTAACATGTCTTAACTGTTTCAAGAATTGTGTATCTATATAAATTATATGTTGCATATCTTATGCATTAAATTCTTGTTTGTCGTATTCCAATAAATTGTGCATAATAATCTGTGCCTATAGATGGCTGGCCCTAGTACCCGCAATACTAATAGGAGCGGTGAGCCCCAAGAGGCCAGAGATGCTCATCAGACTAATCTCGGCATGGCTATGTTTAACATGATGGCGAATGCTATGGATTGCGTATCGCGAGTGATGGAACGTCAAGGTGCTCGTGAAACAAACAACAACAACAATAACAGGAATGGTGGTAATAATGGGAGAAACAACAGAATGCGGGAATTCCTTGACTTTCACCCGTCCAAATTCTTCGGGGAAGCTGATGATGAAAAGGCAGAGACTTGGCTATCTGAGATTGAAAGGATTTTCAAACCACTTGACTATACTGATGAAGAAAAGGTGGAGTTTGCTGTGTTTTTGTTGCATAGGGAGGCTGAGCATTGGTGGCACACTATGGAGGCACTTTGGGAAACTGATCATACACCTCGCTTGTGGGGTAATTTTGTTAAGGAATTCAAGAAAAAATACGTACCTGCAGTTTCCAGGCATAGGCAAATTGAGGAATTCATGCACTTGAACCAGGGTAACATGACGGTGGCCCAGTATGAGGCTCGTTTTGATCGACTGTCCCGCTATGCTCAATACATGGTCAGTACCCCTGAGGCGAAAATGTGAAAATTTACGAATGGATTGAGGCCAGAAATTCAGGATCAGTTGGCTTCGCATGACTTCATTACATTTTCTGCTCTCCTTGCTGCTGCTTCCCGAGTTGAGAAGAGAAAACTTGATAGAGCCGGTTCAAGCCAGCCGAACAAGACACCATATCAGCTTCCAGGACAATAGAGGAAATTCCAGACCCAGAGTCGCAGTCAAGGCCAGAGCCAGAACAGACCAGTCAATAACCGTGGCCCGACTAAAGCACCATCAGCCTCTTCCACCCGCGGATCCACAGGTAGTTCATCTGCTACTCAGCCTATCAACTGTTCTTACTGTGACAAGAAGGGTCACATGGAGGCCCAGTGCTGGAAGAAGTCAGGACGATGTGTGCGGTGTGGCAGTGATCAGTATCAGATCAAAGATTGCCCTAAATGGCAAGGAGGACAAAATCAGGTTAAACCAGCTAGTAGAGGCAAGACTCCAGTTCCTAGAGTTCAGGCCCGAGCTTATGCTATTGAGTGCGAGGAGATTCCTAAGGAGACTGCTGTTGTTGAAGGTACATTCTTGATACTGAATCAACCTGTTAGTGTGCTAATTGATCCAGGTGCTACTCATTCGTTTATTACTCCCTTATGTGTGCAACGTGTGAAATTACGAGTTGTATGTTTGCCTTACGAAGTAGAAGTTGGTACTCCGATAGGTTCTAAACTTGTTACTAGCTCAGCTTGTAAAGCATGTAAAATCCAAATTAAGGATAGGGAATTCTCAGCCAATCTTATAGTGTTACCTTTTCGAGGCTATGAAGTCATCTTAGGGATGGACTGGTTGGCAAAGCATCATGCTCAACTAGATTGCCAGACGAAGATTGTAACATTCCAGATACCTGGTCAACCAATATTAGAGGTAATGGGTCAAAGAGACTTCACCGGGAGTTCTATCATTTCATCTACGAAAGCAGTAAAGTCCTTGAGAAAAGGGTGTAGTGGATACTTAGCTTACCTCATCAACAAGCCGTCGGACAAAGCTAAGTTGGAGGAGATGCCAATGATTAAAGATTATGCGGATGTGTTTCCAGAAGAATTGCCCGATTTACCCCCGAATCGGGAGATCGAGTTCATTATAGAATTACTGCCTAGCACCCAGCCGATATCTAAAGCTCCCTATCGTATGGCACCAGCTGAGCTACAAGAATTGAAGGACCAATTGCAAGGATTGTTGAAGAAGGGGTTTGTTCAACCAAGTTCTTCTCCGTGGGGTGCACCAGTCCTATTTGTAAATAAGAAAGACGGAACGTTGAGGCTATGCATCGATTATCGAGGATTGAACCAGGTGACCGTCAAGAATAAATACCCACTTTCACTGATCGACGAGTTGTTTGATCAACTTCAAGGAGCTAAAGTGTATTCAAAACTCGACTTGAGACAAGGGTACTAACAGTTGCGGATCAAAAAGGAGGATGTGCCTAAAACAGCTTTCAGGACGAGATATGGGCATTATGAATTTGTGGTGATGCCATTTGGGCTAACTAATGCCCCTGCAGCTTTTATGGACTTGATGCACAGGGTGTTTCAACCCTACTTGGACCAATTTGTGGTGATCTTTATTGATGATATTTTGGTATACTCGAAATCCGAGGTTGAGCATGAACAACATTTGCGATTGGTATTGCAGAAACTTCGGGAGCACCAATTGTATGCAAAGTTTAGCAAATGCGAATTTTGGTTGCGGCAATGTGAGGCCCGACCTCGATTTGCGTGTGATACCTCGTTTCGTGTGCCCTAGCCTAGATTTGTGTGCCTTAACCTAGATTTAAGAATCATGTTTCGTTTTATGTGCCTTGCATTGAATTACGTGCATTCATTTAGGGTTGCGTGCATTTACTTGGGAAACGTGCATTCGTCTTGTAGTTCGTGCCCTACCTCGTAGTGCGTGCCCTAGACCTAGGAAAGCGTGCCCTCACGCTAATCAAGAAAGCATCTTACACGAAGCACTAGGTCATTAATTAATCCTACAAATCCCACTAACTAATATTAAATTACTAATTCAACCCACTAGAAGACGAAATTGCACCAAAAGCTAGACATTCTTATTCTTTATTCCTTATTCTTTTGCACTTTCCAAACACACAATTAAATAATGCTCAAAAGATGACAAAAAATCAGATTTTTACATGCCTTGGCCGACCACCTTGTGTACATTTGTGCTTGCTTGCATAATTCAAATTGAACCCAAACATTCTATGACAATTCTATGACATAAATGCATAAAAAAATAACCCAAAACCCTACCCAATGCACCCATATTCTCGACCCATTCTCTTGCCATGCTAGGTAATTCAAAAACCATGCTTCTTGAAGACACAAATCTGAAATTGCAAAGCTCAAGGCCGACACATGCTTCAAACCTTGCAAAAGCTTTCATTTTCTTTCATTTCTCTCATTTCCCCTCATTCCTCTCTCTCTCTCTCTCTCTCATTCTTCTTTCTCTCACGGCCTTGGCTGAGTTTCTACACTCCTTAGCTTATCTTCATCACTCCATGGTTCATCAAGGCAAGCAAGAAGCTAGGGAGCTCGACTAAGCAAGCTAGGTTGCAAGAAACACACATGCAAGCTCTTTGAATCTCCATTTCGGCTTAGGTGAGTTTGCTAGCTTCCATTTCTTTTCTTCTTGTTCTAACCACATGCACCTACTAAGAACTTGGTCACTAAGCTAGGAAAAATAGAGAAAATCGAGTGGTGTCTCAGCTAAGCAAGGAAGAAGATCAACTTTGTGCTTCACCAAGAGTCTTGTGCACCTTCTTGTTGTTTTGCTAAGGTGAGGGCTAAAACTTCTTGAAAATATTTCAAAAAAACCACATGCATGCTCTTAAATGTTTATCTTTGCTTCTGTACTTGAGATATATGTGTGTTCATAAGCTTTTACAACCATGCATGGCAAGATTTTGGGCTAGAATGTGATGATAGATGAAATCGTGCATGTGACAGCTTTCTATCTTGTTGGTGCGAGGTAATTTTGGCTAGGTAAATGATGTTGAAAATGCATGAAAATTGGTAGGTGACTAGTTTTGCCAGTTCTGAACATTTTTCATGGAAATAGGCCAAAGATAATTTTGACTCTAAGGTCCTCAAAATGACAAATTATTAAAATGTGTCCAAATCTAGAAAGTCTGGAAAAGTGAAGCAGGTTTTGGCAGATTCACTGACCTTGTAGAACGAACCAGTTTGACTTAGTAAATGACATCCAAAATGCATGAAATTTGGTGTGCTGGTATATTTTTCAGTTCTAGACATTTTTGTCAGAAATGAACTAAGGCTAAATCTGACCCTAAGGACCTCACAAACGAGAAGTATTGAAATGTGTGCATATCTGGACAGTTTTGTGCAGTCTCATTGTTTTGCCTATAACTATTGAACCCGAACTCCAAATGATGCAAGGTTTGTTTCTAAATTTAGTTCACTTCTTAAGCTTTAATTTGAAATCTTATTCACTAGAATTGGAGATTGTTTTCTTGTCTTAATGATTGTGAGAAAACAGCCCATTGCAGTGAGGGTTTCACTTAGTGATATGCTTAGAAAAATTATTGTAGCTTCTCTTGTTGTGTTAAATTCTTGGGATTTTGGCATTGGGATGTTGTGTGGACTATTTTGAATACTTGAGGGTGTTTGAATTAATCGATGCATGGCTTGAGTTTGATTTTGAGATGACTTGGGGCTTAATCGCACGGGTAAGCACGAATTGGAACCCTAGTAACTAGGTGAATTTGCTAAGTGTTGATCCTTTGGATGTTGTGTTGGATTATGTGTTTAGTAGGCTGCCTGTAGTTGCCCTTGTAGTCCTAAATATGATTTCGATGATTTCATGTTGATAAGTAGGCTTTTCTTGCACCCGGTCCCACGTAGATGTCGTTGCATGTTGAATAATCTTGTTATTTGATTACGTGAACTTTGAAATGAGTTATATGACTTGATTTATGTGCGTTACATGGCTGCCCGTTTAATGTTCATATAACTCCATGTGCCTTTCAAGTGAAATTACTTGTCTTATCATGCCTCGCTTGTTTACTTGTTAATGTGCAATCTTATGACTGCTTGGAGGCAACCTACTTTGTTGTCCTCCTAATGTGATATATTAAATGTCATAAATGTGCATTGCATACACGGTTGCAATCCTTCATTCTGGCGTGGTAGCGTTCACGCACACCGGGCGGCATCGGGCTTGCCGGTGCAACCGTGACTACCATTGTCCAATTCACTCTCTCGCTTGGGGGCTAGACTTCCTCGGAGAGTTGGGTCGTAGGATTTCGGGGTATATCCGGAGTACACCCATTTGGCGTGATAAGGGGATGATTTGAAGTCGGTCACAACAACTGATACTGGAAATGAACTGAGAGCAAAAGCTCACCGTATCCTTTTCACTATGTGTATAAATACTCTCGCTTGGTTCCTAGAGGACCTCGGGGAGGAAAGACGGGTAATTGTGTTCCTTTACTTTTATATTATTGTTATGTACTTATTTGTGATATATTCATGCTTGCAAAAAGGGTTTTCATAAGTTGAACCGGAAAATGAGTTTCAAAACCTATTTCTCATTCCCCCTTGCTGAGTTCTTAAGGACTCACCCTCTTTTATCATCTCAGGTGAAAAAGATCAAGAACAGGTACCCGAGAACGACGTGCCTAATGATGTTTCCTTGGAATGATTTCCTGTCCTATGTGCTTTGCTTGATTATGGCCATTGTGAACACTATGCTGCTTGAAGACTATTTCTTTTCATGTTGCTTGATGTTTGTAATGTAAAAGACCCCCGTTGTAATTTGGGGTCTAATTTTGACTTGTACTGATAATAACTAGATAGACACTACTATGGTCGTTTTGCTATCGTCATTGGCTAGTATCTATCATAGGATTATGAAGTATCAGGTAAGGACTAAGTAAAATGAACCTATCCAATCTTAAGCAGGTACTCATTGTTAAGCTAAGATCAACAGGTACTTTTGTACCGAGGATTAACAAACAAACGAGACATAGTATCATGCTAGGTTATTAATTAAACGAGACATCGAGATAACTAGTAGGCGTTTCAATTGATGAATAGTAATCTTTGTTGGAAATGAAATTGAGATTGAAAAATTTGAGGCGTTTAGGGAATCAGGTCAAACCAAAGAGCCCAATTACAGCCGTTATGCTGCCGGTTTTTCAAAAAATTATGGAGTTAGGCTAAAACATTAAGTGTTAAACTTTCATGAACGATTAAGTACGAGATATGACTTGAATGTTTAGATCACACCCTAGTCCAACCTTTATAGGCTGGGTTGGGGCGTGACAGCAGATTGCATTCTTAGGGCACATTATATCCCAAGAGGGAATAGCGGTGGACCCAGCAAAGATAGAAGCGGTGATGTCTTGGAATAAGCCGGAAAATGTTACGGAAGTTCGGAGTTTTCTCGGTCTGGCTGGGTATTATCGGAGATTCGTGAAGGATTTCTCAAAGATTGCAGGACCGCTTACAAAGCTCACTCAAAAGAAAACAAAGTTTGTTTGGGATGACAAGTGTGAGAACAACTTTCAAGAACTGAAGAAAAGATTGACTACCGCACTTGTTCTTGCATTGCCTGAAGGGAGTCAAGGCTTTGTAATCTATAGTGATGCTTCGAAGGAGGTTTTGGGTTGTGTGTTAATGCAGAACGGTAGAGTGATTGCGTATGCCTCTAGGAAACCCAAGCCGTATGAATTGAATTACCCGACGCATGATTTGGAGTTAGCGGCTATTGTGTTTGTACTCAAGAAATAGAGCCACTATCTGTGGGGTAACAAGTTTGAGGTGTTTACTGATCACAAGAGCTTGAAGTACTTGTTCTCACAAAAAGAGTTGAACATGAGGCAAAGACGGTGTATGGAGCTTTTGGATGATTATAACTGCACAATCAATTATGTGCCTGGTAAAGCAAATGTGGTTGCAGATGCCTTAAGTCGGAAGGCGAGCATGGAAAAATTGGAAGTTAAGGTGCAGGAGTTGTTAGAGGAAGCATTTTTGTGGAATCCACAATTGACTCAAAAAGAGTTATTATTTGCCACTACACAAATTCAATCGAACTTGTTGTTTGAATTACGGGAGGCTCAACAGAAGGACCAACATTTTCAGAAGATTAAAGAAAGCAACACAAATTTCAAGTTTCATGATGATGGTATTTGGAGGTTCAGGAATCGAATTTGTGTTCCTAATGATCCAGAGTTGAAAAAGAAGATTCTTGAAGAAGCCCATAACTCAAGATACACTATTCACCCCGGCGGAACAAAGATGTACCGAGATTTGAAGCAACATTATTGGTGGAATAACATGAAGAGGGAGATCGCGGAGTTTGTGGCACGGTGTTTGACTTGCCAGAGAGTCAAAACATAATATCAACGACTGGCATGTTTACTTCAACCATTGGAAATTCCCCGATGGAAATAGGAACATATAACTATGGACTTTGTCATGGACCTGCCTAGGTCACAAAAGGGTCATGACGCCGTTTGGGTCATAGTGGATCATTGACTAAGTCAGTGCACTTCTTACCAATGAACAAGGAGAATAGTCCTGAGAAACTGGGAGATATGTATGTGGCGGATATTGTAAGGTTGCACGGAATGCCTGTGAGTATTGTATCGGATAGGGATCCTCGTTTTACTTCCCGATTTTGGAAGAGATTGCAAGAAGCTTTGGGAACAAAGTTGAGTTTCAATACAACTTATCACCCTCAAACTGATGGACAATTTGAGAGAACTATTCAGATTCTGGAGGATATGCTGAGGGCGTGTGTTCTAGACTTCGGAAAAGGTTGGGAGAAATATCTGTCCCTAGCAGAGTTCGCTTATAATAACAGTTATCAGGCCACTATCAGAATGACCCCATTTGAGGCATTGTATGGACGTAAGTGTCGATCCCCAAGTTACTGGGATGAAGTAGGTGAGACGAAGACTTTTGACCCGACCCTTCTACCTGAACTTATGAAGACTGTTGATAATGTCTACCTCATCCGGAAACGGATGCTTACCGCCCAAAGCGGGCAGAAAAGTTATGCAGACCGACGAATGCGGAGTCTAGAGTTTGAGGTCGGCGACAAGGTGTTCTTGAAGATATCACCTCAGAGGGGACTGATTAAACATGGCAAGGGTGGAAAGTTGAGCCCGAGGTTTGTAGGACCATTTGGGATAATTGAGAAGGTTGGCAAATTGGCGTATCGTCTGGAACTACCCCAAAACCTCTCCAATATACATGATGTCTTTCATGTTTCAATGCTACGGAAGTATCACCCTGATCCATCGCATATCTTGGAGCCAGAGCCGTTGCAGCTTCGGGAGAACTTGTCCTCTGATGAAAAGCCCATTCGGATCCTAGACCAGCAAGATCGGGAGTTGCGCAACAAATCTATACCGATGGTGAAAGTGTTGTGGGATCACCATAGAGTTGCAAAAGCAACGTGGGAAAGACGAGACTAGATGGAGCAACAGTATCCGGCATTATTTCAAAGGTAATATTGAATTTTGGGACGAAATTCTTTTAAGGAGGGGAGGATGTGAGGCCCGACCTCGATTTGCGTGTGATACATCGTTTCGTGCGCCCTAATCAAGATTTGTGTGCCTTGACCTAGGTTTAAGAGTTGTGTCTCGTTTTACGTGCCTTGTGTTGAATTACGTGCATTTACTTGAAAAACGTACGTTTGTCTCGTAGTTCATGCCCTACCTCGTAGTGCGTGCCCTAAACTTAGGAAAATATGCCCACACACTAATCAATAAAGAATCCTACACGAAGCACTAGACATTAGAATAATCCTACAAACTCCACTAACTAAACACTAATCACCAAACATTCTTTATTCTTATTCTTATTCTTATTCTTTATTCCTTAATCTTTTCGCAAAAACTCATGCACCTACAATTAAATATATCTAACCTACAATAAAATAAGCCTTAAACAAGACCAAAAAATTCAGAATTGCACATGCCTTGGCCGACCACACCTTGCATTGAACAAGCATTGCATAATTTAAAAACTCCCTTAGACATTCTATGACACCAACACATAAAACAAAGCATAAAAAAACTCCTAAAAACACTACCCAAGCATGCCATTCTCGGCCTCCACACCATGCCCATCCCTCACAATTCAAAATACTCAAAAGATGGCATAATTTCAGATTTTGCAAGGCCTATAGCCGACACACACAAACAAGCATTACCACTCTATAAAAAAAAAAAATTCTCTCAAGCCCTCTTTCTCTCTCATTTTCGGCCTAGGCTGCTTCATCACTCTCCCTAGCTTAAGCTCATCATCCTAAGGTTCATCAAGACATTCAAGACACTAAGGAACTCGACCAAGCAAGCTAGAAGCAAAAAGACATGCATGCAAGCTCATAGAACCTTCATTTCGGCTTAGATATGTTTGATAGCTTCTATTTCATTTCGTTTTTGTTCTAACCACATGCACATACTAAGGACACGGTAACTTAGCTAGGAATTAAGGAAATCAAGCAATATCCCTCGGCCAAACAAGGAGAGAACACCATTTGTGCATCTCCAAGAGTTTTGAGCATCCTTTGTTGACAAAGTTGCTAAGGTGAGGGTTAATCCTTTTTAAAAGTTTTCAAAAACCACATGCATGACTTCATATGTCTATTTTTACATCTGTACTTGTGGTATGTGTGTGCACATGAGCTTTTGTAACAATGCATGGCAAGATATTTGGCTAGAATTTGAAGATAGGTGAAATCACGTAAATGACAGTTTTCTGACTTGTTGGAGCGAAGTGAATTTGACCTGATAAATTATGTTAAAAATGCGTGAAAATTGGTAGTTGACTAGTTTTTTCAGTTCTGAGAATTTTTTGTAGAAATAGGCCAAGGCCAATTTTGAATCTAAGGTCTCCAAAATGGCAAAACATCGAAAGGTGTCTAAATCTGGAAAATCTGGAAAATGAAGCAGGTTTTTGGCAGTTCACTGTCCCTGTAGAACGAACCAGTTTTGACTTAGTAAATGATATCTAAAATGCATCAGATTTGGTTGGTTGCTATAATTTTCAGTTCTGGACATTTTTGTCAGAAATAGACTAAGGCTAAATCTGACCCTAAGGTCCAAAAAAATGAAAAGTATTGAGATGTGTACAAATCTGGACAGTTTTGCGTAGTCTCACGGTTTTGGCTATAACTCTTGAACCCGAACTCCAAATGATGTGAGGTTTGTTTCTGGATTTAGTTCACTCCTTAAGCTTTAATTTGAAATTTTTCTCACTGGAATTGGAGATTTTTTGTTTGTCTAAACGATTGTGGGAGAACAGACCATTGCAGTGAGATTTTTGTTTAGTGATATGCCTTGAAAGTTATTGTAACTTCTCTTGTGGTATTAAATGCTTGGGATTGTAGCACTTGGATGTTGTGTGGACAGTTTTGAATGATTGAGGATGTTGAATTAATCGATGCATGGCTTTGACTTAATTACGTGACAACTTGTGGCTTAATCGCACGGGTAAGCATAAATTGAAACCCTAGTGACTATGAAAACTCGATAAGTGTTGATCCTATGGTTATCGTGTCTAATTATGTGATTAGTGGGCTGCCCGTAGTTGTCCTTATAGCCCTAAATGTGATTCCGATGATTACATATTGACAAGTAGACCTTTCTTGCACCCGATCCCATGTAAACGTCATTGCATGTTTTATGACATTATTATTTGATTTCGTGAACCCCGAAATGAGTTATATGACTTGATTAACATGTGTTACATGGCTGCCCGTTTAATATTCATATAACTCCATGTGCCTTACAAGTGAAATTACTTGTCATAGCATGCCTCGCTTGTTTACTTGTCAATGTGCAATCTTATGATTGCTCGGAGGCAACCTACATTGTTGTCCTCCTAATGTGATATATTAAATGTCATAAATGTGCATTGCATATAAGGTTGCAACCTTTCATTCTGGCGTGGTAGCGTTTCACGCACACCGAGCGGCATCGGGCTTGCCAGTGCAACCGTGACTACCATTGTCCAATTCTCTCTCTCGCTTAGGGGCTAGACTTCCTCGGAGAGTTAGGTCGTAGGATTTCGTGGTACATCCGGAGTACACCCATTTGGCATGATAAGTGGATGATTTGAAGTCGGCCGCAACAACTGATATTGGGAATGAACTGAGAGCAAAAGCTCACCATATCCTTTTCACTATGTGTATAAGTACTCTCGCTTGGTTCCTAGAGGACCTCGGGGAGGAAAGACGGGTAATTGTGTTATTTTACTCTTATATTACATTATGAACTTACTTGTGATATATGTCATGCTTGCAAAAAGGGTTTTCATAAGTTGAACCGAAAAAAGAGTTTCAAAACTTATTTCTCGTTCCCCCTCGCTGAGTTCATAAGGACTTACCCTCTTTTATCATCTCAGGTGAGGAAGATCAGGAACAGGTACCTGAGGATAACGTGCCTATCGATGACTCCTTGGAGTGATTGCCTACCCTACGTGCCTTACTTGACTGTGGCTATTTTGTGAACGATATGTTGTTTTTGAAGACTGTTTCTTATTATGCTTGCTGTCGCTATTGTAAACGACCCCCGTTGTAATTTGGGGTCCATTTTGGTTTGTACTGATCATAACTAGATAGACCCTCTTCTGGTCATTTTGCTATCGCTACTGGTTTGTATCTATCACAAGCTTATGAAGTATCAGATAAAGGGTTAAGTAAAATGAATATATCCAATCTTAAGCAGGTACTCATTGGTAAGCTAAGATCAACAGATACTTTTGTAACAAGGATTGACAAACAAACGAGACATAGTTATCATGCTAGGTTGTCAATCAAGCGAGACTTCGAGATAACTAGTAGGCGTTTCGATTGGTGATAAATAGTAATCTTAGTTGGAAATGAATTTGAGATTGAAAGTTTTGAGGCCTTTAGAAAATTTGGTCAAACTAAAGAGCCCAATTATAGCCATTATGCTGCCGATTTTTCGGAGAATTTTTGGAGTTCTAGGCTAACGTTAAGTGTTAAACCTTAATGAACGATTAGGTACATGAAATGATATGAATGTTTAGATCACACCCTAGTCTAACCTCTATAGGTTGGGTTGGGGCGTGACACGCAGCCGAGCAGGCTTGCTGCCCCCGTCGTAGAGCTTTCGGAGAGCTTTCCAACGGTATGCTGTGCGACGCGTAACTTCTAACGGATCAAAAGTTATGGGCACCGGAGCGACGGATACCTGGTCACAAGCCCCACGCCCTCGGTTTGCTGGCCCAGCCTCTACGTAAAGTGAAGTTGTCTTGCCCAAGGTGCCGTGGGATTCGGTAATAGAAATGTGATGGATTAGGGGGTTGTCCTTTTCGCGACTCACGACGTACGATCTGGGACGGAAAAACATGCAAAAGAAGAAAAGTGCCCCAAAACTAATGAAAACATTCAATTTTAGGCTCCGAAAACAGGCACAATCGGGCAGGCTTGCTGCCTTCGTCATAGAGCTCTTGAAGAGCTTTCCAACGGTAAATTGTATGCCGCTTAACTCCTTACGGATAAAAAATTATGGGCACCAGAGCGACAGATACTTGATCACAAGTCCCACGCCCTCGGTTTGCGGGCCCAGCCTCTATGTGAAGTGAAGTTGTCTTATCCAAGGTGCCATGGGATTCAGTAATAGAAATGTGATGGATTAGGTTGTAGTCATTTTCGCGGCTCACGACGTACGATCCGGGATAGAAAAACAGCATAAAAGAAGAAAAATATCCCAAAACTGATGAAAACGTTCAATTTTAGGCTCCAAAAATAGGCGCAGTCGAGCAGGCTTACTGCCCCATCGTAGAGCTCTCGGAGAGCTTTCCAACAGTATGCTGTGCGCCACGTAACGCCTTATGGATCAAAAGTTATGGGCACCGGAGCGACGGATACCTGGTCACAAGCCCCACGCCCTCAGTTTGCTGGCCCAGCCTCTACGTGAAGTGAAGTTGTCTTGGCCAAGGTGTCATGGGATTCGGTAATAGAAATGTGATGGATTAGGCTGTCGTCCTTTTCGAAGCTCATGACCAACGATCCGGGACAGAAAAACAGCGCAAAAGAAGAAAAGTGTCCCGAAACTGATGAAAATGTTTGATTTTGGGCTCCAAAAATAGGCGCAGCCGAGTATGATTGATGGCCCCGTAGTAGAGCTCTCGGACAGCTTTCCAACGGTATGCTGTGCGCCGTGTAACTCCTTACGGATCAAAAGTTAAGGGCACCGAACCGACGGATTCCTGGTCACAAGCACACGCCCTCGGTTTGCGGGCCCAACATCCATGTGAAGTGAAGTTGTCTTGCCCAAGGTGCTATGGGATTCGGTAATAGAAATGTGATGGATTTGGTTGTCGTCCTTTTCGCGGCTCACGACGTACGATCCGGGATGGAAAAATAGCGCAAAAGAAGAAAAGTGTCCCGAAACTGATGAAAACGTTCGATTTTGAGCTCCTAAAACAGGCGCAGCTGAGTAGGCTTGCTGCATCCGTCGTAGAGCTTTCGGAGAGCTTTCCAACGGTATGCTGTGCACCGCTAACTCCATACGGATCAAAAGTTATGGGCACCGGAGCGACGGATACCTGGTCATAAGCCCCACGCCCTCGGTTTGCTGGCCCAGCCTCTACGTGAAGTGAAGTTGTCTTGCCCAAGGTGTGGTGGGATTCGGTAATAGAAATGTGATGGATTAGGTAGTTGTCCTTTTCACGGCTCACGATGTACGATCCGGGACGAAAAAATAGGCAAAAGAAGAAAAGTGCCCCAAAACTGATAAAAATGATCGATTTTGGGCTCCGAAAAAGACATAGCTGAGCAGGATTACTGCCCACGTCGTGGACCTGTTGGAGAGCTTTCCAACGATATGCTGTGCGCCGCGTAACTCCTTACGGATAAAATATTATGGGCACCGGAGCGACGGATACCTAGTCATAAGCCCCACGCCCTCGGTTTGTGGGGCCAGCCTCTATGTGAAGTGAAGTTGTGTTGTCCAAGGTGACATGGGATTCGGTAATAGAAATATGATGGATTAGGTTGTCGTCGTTTTTGCGGCTCACAACGTACGATTCGGGATGAAAAAACAGCGCAAAAGAAGAAAAGTGTACCAAAATTGATGGAAACGTTCAATTTTGGGCACCGAAAATAGGCGCAGTCGAGTAGGCTTACTGCCTCCATCGTAGAGCTCTCGGAGAGCTTTTCAACGGTGTGTTGTGTACTGCGTAACTCCTTACGGATCAAATGTTACGGGCACCGGAGCGACGAATTCCTGGTCACAAGCACACGCCCTTGGTTTGCGGGCCCAGCATCCACGTGAAGTGAAGTTGTCTTGCCCAAGGTGCCGTGCGATTCGGTAATAGAAATGTGATGGATTTGGTTGTCGTCCTTTTTGTGGCTCACGACGTATGATCCGGGATGAAAAAATAGCACAAAAGAAGGAAAGTGTCCCGAAACTGATGAAAATGTTCGATTTTGGGCTCCGAAAATAGGTACAACCGAGCCGGCTTGCTGCCTGCATCATAGAACTCTCAGAGAGCTTTCCAACGGTATGCTGTGCACCGCGTAACTCTTTACGGATCAAAAGTTATGGGCACCGGAGCGACGGATACTTGGTCACAAGACCCACGCCCTCGGTTTACGAGCCCAGCCTCTACGTGAAGTGAAGTTGTCTTGCCGAAGGTGTCGTGGGATTCGGTAATAGAAATGTGATGGATTAGGTTGTCGTCCTTTTCGCAGCTCACGACGTACGATCCGGGATGAAAAAATAACGCAAAAGAAGAAAAGTATCCCGAAACTGATGAAAACGTTCGATTTTGGGCTCCGAAAATAGGTGCAGCAAAGCAGGCTTGCTACCCACATCATAGAGCTCTCCGAGAACTTTCCAACAGTATGCTATGCACCGCTAACTCCTTACGGATCAAAAGTTATGGGCATCGGAGCGACAGATACCTGGTCACAAGCCCCACGCCCTCTGGTTGCGGGCCCAGCCTCTACGTGAAGTGAAGTTGTCTTACCCAAGGTGACATGGGATTCGGTAATAGAAATATGATGGATTAGGTTGTCATCCTTTTCGCGGCTCACAACGTACGATTCGGGATGGAAAAATAGTGCAAAAGAAGAAAAGTGTCCCGAAACTAATGAAAACATTCAATTTTGGGCTCTGAAAACAAGCGCAACCGAGTAGGCTAGCTGCCCCTGTCGTAGAGCTCTTTGAGAGCTTTCCAACGGTATGTTGTGTGCCGCGTAACTTCTTACGGATCAAAAGTTACGGGTACCGGAGCGATGGATTCCTGTTCAAAAGCCCCATGGCCTCGGTTTGCAGGCCCAGGCCCCACGTGAAGTAAAGTTGTCTTGCCCAAGGTATTGTGGGATTCGGTAATAGAAATGTGATGGATTTGGTTGTCTTCCTTTTCGCGGCTCACGACGTACGATCCGGGACCGAAAAATAACACAAAAGAAGGAAAGTGTACCGAAACTGATAAAAATGTTCAATTTTGAGATCCAAAAACAGGCGCAGCCGAGCAGGCTTGCTGCCTCCATCGTAGAGCACTCGGAGAGCATTCCAACGGTATGCTGTGCGCCACGTATCTCCTTACGGATCGAAAGTTATGGGCACCGGAGCGACGGATACCTGGTTACAAGCCCCACGCCCTCGGTTTGCGGGTCCAGCCTTTACGTGAAGTGAAGTTGTCTTGCCCCAGGTGTCGTGGGATTCGGTAATAAAAATATGATGGATTAGGTTGTTGTCCTTGTCGCAGCTCATGACGTAAGATCCGGGATGGAAAAACACCGTAAAAGAAGAAAACTGGCCCAAAACTGATGAAAACGTTCGATTTTGGGCTCTAAAAAAAGGTGCAGCAAAGCTAGCTTGCTGCCCACGTCGTAGAGCTCTTGGAAAGCTTTCCAATGATATGTTGTGCGCCACGTAACTCCTTACGGATCGAAAGTTATGGGCATCAGAGCGACGGATTCCTGGTCACAAGCCCTACGCCCTCGGTTTGCGGGCCCAGCCTCTACGTGAAGTGAAGTTGTCTTGCCCAAGGTGCCATGGGATTCGGTAATAGAAATGTGATGGATTTGGTTGTCGTCCTTTTCGCGGCTCACGACGTACGATCCGAGACGGAAAAACTTCACAAAAGAAGAAAAGTATCCCAAAACTAATTAAAACGTTCGATTTTGGGCTCCGAAAAGAGGCGCTGTTGAGTAGGCTTGCTGCCCACGTCATAGAGTTCTCGTAGAGCTTTCCAACGGTATGCTGTGCACCGCGTAACTCCATACGGATCAAAATTTATGGGCACCGGGGCGACGGATACCTGGTCACAAGCCCCACGCCCTCGGTTTGTGGGCCCAGCCTCTACGTGAAGTGAAGTTGTCTTGCCCAAGGTGCCATGGGATTCGGTAATAGAAATGTGATGGATTTGGTTGTCGTCCTTTTCGCGGCTCACGACGTACGATCCGAGACGGAAAAACTTCGCAAAAGAAGAAAAGTATCCTAAAACTAATTAAAACGTTCGATTTTGGGCTCCGAAAAGAGGCGCAGTCGAGCAGGCTTGTTGCCCACGTCGTAGAGCTCTCGTAGAGCTTTCCAACGGTATGTTGTGCGCCGCGTAACTCCATACGGATCAAAAGTTATGGGCACCGGGGCGACGGATACCTGGTCACAAGCCCCACGCCCTCGGTTTGCTGGCCCAGCCTCTACGTGAAGTGAAGTTGTCTTGCCCAAGTTGTCATGGCATTCAATAATAGAAATGTGATGGATTAGGTTGTCGTCCTTTTCACAGCTCACGACGTACGATCCGGGATAGAAAAACAGCGCAAAAGGAGAAAAGTGTCCTGAAACTAATGAAAATGTTCGATTTTGGGCTCCAAAAACTGGCGTAGTCGAGCAGACTTGCTATCCCTGTCGTAGAGCTCTCGGAGAGCTTTCCAACGATATGCTGTGCGCCGCGTAACTCCTTACGGATCAAAAGTTATGGGCACCGGAGCGACGGATACCTGGTCACAAGCCCCACGGCCTCGCTTTGCGGGCCCAGCGTCTACGTGAAGTGAAGTTGTCTTGCCCAAGGTGCCATAAGATTCGGTGATAGATATGTGATGGATTAGGTTGTCTTCCTTTTTGCGGCTCACAACGTACGATCCGGGACGAAAAAATAGCGCAAAGTATGAAAAGTGTCCCGAAACTAATGAAAACGTTCGATTTTAGGCCCCGAAAATAGGCGCATTCGAGAAGGCTTGCTGACCACGTCTTAGATCTGTAGGAGAGCTTTCCAACGGTATGTAGGGCGCCGCGTTGCCACGTAAATCCTTACGGATCAAAGGTTATGGGCACCGGAACGACGAATACCTGGTCACAAGCCCCACACCCTCGGTTTAAGGGCCCAGCCTCTACATGAAGTGAAGTTGTCTTGCCCAAGGTGCCATGGGATTCAGTAAATGAAATGTGATGAATTAGGTTGTCGTCCTTTTCGTGGCTCACGACGTACGATCCGAGAGGGAAAAATAGCGCAAAAGAAGAAAAGTGTCCCGAAACTAATGAAAACGTTCGATTTTGGTCTCTGAAAACAGGCACAGTCGAGCAGGCTGGCTGCCTCCATCGTAGAGCTCTCGAAGAGCTTTCCAACGGTATATTGTGCGCCGCGTAACTCCTTACATATCAAAAGTTATGGGCTCCGGAGTGACGGATACCTGGTCACAAGCCCCACACCCTCAGTTTGCGGGCCCAGCCACTACATGAAGTAAAGTTGTCTTGCCCAAGGTACCATGGGATTCGGTAATAAAAATGTGATGAATTTGGTTGTCGTCCTTTTCGCAGCTCACGACGTATGATCCGGGACGAAAAAACAGCGCAAAAGAAGAAAAGTATCCCGAAACTTATGAAAATGTTCAATTTTGGGCTCCGAAAAGAGGCGTAGCCAAGCAGGCTTGCTACCAACGTCGTAGAGCTCTCGTAGACCTTTCTAACGGTATGCTATGCGCCATGTAACTCCTTACGGATCAAAAGTTATGGGCACCGGAACGACAGATACGTGGTCACAAGCCCCACGCCCTCGGTTTGCTGGCCTAGCCTCTACGTGAAGTGAAGATGTCTTGGCCAAGGTGCCGTGGGATTCGGTAATAGAAATGTGATGGATTAGGTTGTCATCCTCTTCGCAGCTCACGACGTACGATCCGGGACAGAAAAACAGCGCAAAAGAAGAAAAGTGTCCCGAAACTGATGAAAACGTTCGATTTTGGGCTCCAAAAATAGGCGCAGCCGAGTATAATTGATGGCCCCATAGTAGAGCTCTCGGAGAGCTTTCCAACGGTATGCTGTGCGCCGCGTAACTCCTTACGGATCAAAAGTTAAGGGCACCGGAGCGACGGATTCCTGGTCACAAGCACACACCCTCGGTTTGCTGGCCCAGCATCCACGTGAAGTGAAGTTGTCTTGCCCAAGGTGCCATGGGATTCGGTAATAGAAATGTGATGGATTTGGTTGTCGTCCTTTTCGCGGCTCACGACGTACGATCCGGGATGGAAAAACAGCACAAAAGAAGGAAAGTGTCCCGAAACTGATTAAAATGTTTGATTTTGGGCTCTAAAAATAGGAGCAGCTGAGCGGGCTTACTGCCCACGTCATAGAGCTCTCGGAGAGCTTTCCAACGGTATGTTGTGTGACGTGTAACTCTTTACGGATCAAAAGTTATGGGCACCGGAGCGACAAATACCTGGTCACAAGCCCCATGCCCTCGGTTTACTGGCCCATCCTCTACGTGAAGTGAGGTTGTCTTGCCGAAGGTGCCGTGGGATTCGTTAATAGAAATGTGATGGATTAGGTCGTTATCCTTTTTGCGGCAACGATGTACGATCCGGGACGAAAAAACAACGCAAAAGATGAAAAGTGTCCCGAAACTGATGAATGTCTAGGAATTAATTTGAATTATGCAAGCAAGCACAAATGCTCAACAAGTGGTCGGCCAAGGCATTGCTAGAATCTGAATTTTTGTCTTGTTCAAGGCTTATTTTATTGTGTGTTTGGGATATGTAAAGAATAAAGAATAAAGAATAAAGAATGTTTAGTTTTTTGTGAGATTTTGTCTTCTAGTGGGTTGAATTAGCAATTTAATATTAGTTAGTGGTATTTGTAGGATTAATTAATGATTTAGTGCTTCGTGCAAGATGCTTTCTTGATTAGCGTGAGGGCATGGTTTTCTAGGTTTAGGGCACGCACTACGAGATAAGGCATGAACTACGAGACGAATGCACGTTTCCCAAGTAATTGTACGCAACCCTAAATGTATGCACATAATTCAATGTAAGGCACACAAAACGAAACACGATTCTCAAACCTAGGTCAAGGCACACAAATCTAGATTAGGGCACACAGAACGAAACACGCATGCAAATCGAGGTCGAGCCTCACATCCTCCCCTCCTTAAAAAGAATTTCATCCCGAAATTCAATATTACCTTTGAAATAAAGCTGGATACTATTGCTCCATCTGACCTCGCCTTTCCCACGTTACTTCTTCAACTCCATGATGATCCCACAACACTTTCACCATCGGTATAGATTTGTTGCGCAACTCTTGATCTTGCTGGTCTAGGATCTGAATGGACTTCTCTTCATTAGACAAGTTCTCCCGAAGCTGCAACGGCTCTGGCTCCAATATATGCGATGGATCAGGGTGATACTTCCGTAGCATAGAAACATGAAAGATGTCGTGAATATTGGAGAGGTTTTGGGGTAGTTCCAAGCGATACGCCAATTTGCAAATCTTCTCAATTATCTCAAATGGTCCTACAAACCTCGGGCTTAACTTTCCACCCTTGCCGTGTTTAATCAGTCCCCTCCGAGGTGATATCTTCAAGAACACCTTGTCGCCGATCTCAAACTCTAGGCTCCGTCTCCGTCGGTCTGCATAACTTTTTTGCCTGCTTTGGGCGGTCAGCATCTATTTCCGGATGAGGTGGATATTATCAACAGTCTTCATAAGTTCAGGTAGAAGGGTCGGGTCAAAAGTCTTCATCTCACCTACTTCATCCCAGTAAATTGGGGATCGACACTTACGTCCATACAACGCCTCAAATAGGGCCATCCCGATAGTGGCCTGATAACTATTATTATAAGCGAACTCCGCTAGAGACAAATATTTCTCCCAACCTTTCCCGAAGTCTAAAACACACGCCCTCAGCATATCCTCCAGAATCTGAATAGTTCTCTCAGATTGTCCATCAGTCTGAGGGTGATAAGCCGTACTGAAACTCAACTTCGTTCCCAAAGCTTCTTGCAATCTCTTCCAAAATCGGGAAGTAAAACGAGGATTCCTATCCGATACAATACTCACAGGCATCCCATGCAATCTTACAATCTCTGTCACATACATATCTCCCAATTTCTCAGGACTATTCTCCTTGTTCATCGGTAAGAAATGCGCTGACTTAGTCAATCTATCCACTATGACCCAAACGGCGTCGTGACCCCTTTGTGACCTGGGCAAGTCCATAACAAAGTCCATAGTTATATGTTTCCATTTCCATTGAGGAATCTCCAACAGCTGTAGTAAACCTGCTGGTCGTTGATGTTCCGCTTTGACTCTTTGGAAAGTCAAACACCGTGCCACAAACTCTGCAATCTCTCTCTTCATGTTATTCCGCCAATAGTGTTGCTTCAAAACCCGGTACATCTTTGTTCCGCTGGGGTGAATAGTGTATCTTGAATTATGGGCTTCTTCAAGAATCTTCTTTTTCAGCTCTGGCTCATTAGGAACACAAATCCGATTCCTAAACCTCCAAACACCATCATCATGAAACTTGAAATATGTTGCTTTCTTTAATCTTCTGAAACTATTGGTCCTTCTATTGAGCTTCTCGTAATTCAGACAACAAGGTCGATTGAACCTGTGTAGTGGCCAATAGTAACCCTTTTCGAGTCAATTGTGGTTTCCACAAAAATGCTTCCTCCAACAACTCCTGCACCTTGACTTCCAGTTTTTCCATGCTCGGTTTCCTACTTAAGGCATCTGCAACTACATTTGCTTTACCGGGCACATAATTGATTGTGCAGTTATAATCATCCAAAAGCTCCATCCACCGTCTTTGCCTCATGTTCAACTCTTTTTGTGAGAACAAGTATTTCAAGCTCTTGTGATCAGTAAACACCTCGAACTTGTTACCCTAGAGATAGTGCCTCCATTTCTTGAGCGCAAACACAATAGCCGCTAACTCCAAATCATGCGTCGGGTAGTTCAATTCATATGGCTTCGATTTCCTAGAAGCATACGCAATCACTCTACCATTTTGCATCAACACACAGCCTAATACTTCCTTCGAAGCATCGCTATAGATTATAAAACCTTGACTCCTTTCAGGCAATGCGAGAACAGGTGCGGTAGTCAATCTTTTCTTCAACTCTTGGAAGCTGTTCTCACACTTGTCATCCCACACGAACTTTGTTTTCTTTTGAGTGAGCTTTGTAAGCGGTCCTGCGATCTTTGAGAAATCCTTCACGAACCTCCGATAATAGCCGGCTAGACCAAGAAAACTCCGAACCTCCGTAACATTTTTCAGCTTCTTCCAAGACATCACCGCTTCTATATTTGCTGGATCCACTGCTATTCCCTCTTGGGATATGATGTGCCCCAAAAATGCAATCTGCTGCAACCAAAATTCACATTTGCTAAACTTTGCATACAATTGATGCTCTCGAAGTTTCTGCAGTACCAACCGCAGATGTTGTTCATGCTCAGCCTCGGATTTCGAGTATACCAAAATATCATCAATGAAGATCACCACAAATTGGTCCAAGTAGGGTTGAAACACCCTGTGCATCAAGTCCATAAAAGCTGCAGGGGCATTAGTTAGTCCAAATGGCATCACCACATATTCATAATGCCCATATCTTGTCCTGAAAGCCGTTTTAGGCATATCCTCATTTTTGATCCGCAATTGATAGTACCCTTGCCTCAAGTCGAGTTTCGAATACACTTTGGCTCCTTGAAGTTGATCAAACAACTCGTCGATCAGTGGAAGTGGGTATGTATTCTTGACAGTCACTTGGTTCAATTCTCGGTAATCGATAGCCTCAACGTTCCCTCTTTCTTCTTTACAAATAGGACTGGCGTACCCCATGGAGAAGAACTCGGTTGAACAAACCCCTTCTTCAACAATCCTTGCAATTGGTCCTTCAATTCTTGTAGCTCGGCTGGTGCCATACGATAGGGAGCTTTAGATATCGGCTGGGTTCCAGGCAGTAACTCTATAATGAACTCGATCTCCCGATTTAGGGGTAAATCGGGCAATTCTTCTGGAAACACATCCACATAGTCTTTGATCTCTGGCATCTCCTCCAACTTAGCTTTGTCTGACGGCTTGTTGATGAGGTAAGCTAAGTATCCACTACACCCTTTTCTCAAGGACTTCACTGCTTTCGTAGATAAAATGATGGAACTCCCGGTGAAATCTCTTCGACCTATTACCTCAAGTATTGGTTGACCAGGTATCCAGAATTTTACAATCTTCGTCTGGCAATCTAGTTGGACATGATGCTTTGCCAACCAGTCCATCCCTAAGATGACCTCATAGTCTCGAAAAGGTAATACAATAAGATTGGCCGAGAATTCCCTATCTTTAATTTGGATTTTACATGCTTTACAAGCTGAGCTAGTAACAAGTTTAGAACCCATCGGAGTACCAACTTCTACTTCGTAAAGCAAACATACAACTCGTAGTTTCACACGTTGCACACATAAGGGAATAATAAATGAATGAGTAGCACCCAGATCAATTAGCACCCTAACAGGTTGATTCAGTATGAAGAATGTACCTTCAACAACAACGGTTTCCTCTGGAAGCTCCTCGCACTCAATAGCATTAGCTCGAGCCTAAACTCTAGGAACTGGAGTCTTGCCTCTACCAGCTGGTTTAACCTGATTTTGTCATGTTTGTATTTAGGGCAATCCTTGATCTGATGCTGATCACTGCCACACCGTACAAATCGTCCTGACTTCTTCTAGCACTGGGCCTCGGTATACCCCTTCTTGTCACAGTAAGAACAGTTGATAGACTGAGTAGCAGGTGAACTACCTGTGGATCCGCGGGTGGAAGAGGCTGATGGCGCTTTAGTCGAGCCACGGTATTCACTGGTCTGTTCTGGCTCTGGCCCTGACTACGACTCTGGCTCTGGAATTTCCTCTGTTGACCTGAAGGTTGGTATGGTTTCTTGTTCGGCTGACTCGAACCGGCTCTATCAAGTTTCCTCTTCTCAACTCGGGAAGTAGCAGCAAAGATAGCAGAATAGGTATCGAAGTCATGCGAAGCCAACTGGTCCTGAATCTCTGGCCTCAATCTAGTCGTAAATTTCCACATCTTCGCCTCCGGAGTACTAACCATGTATTGGGCATAACGGGACAGTCGGTCAAAGCGAGCCTCATACTGGGCCACTGTCATGTTACCCTGGTCCAGGTGCATGAATTCCTCAATCCGCCTCTGCTTGGAAACTGCAGGTACATATTTCTCCTTGAATACCTTAACAAAATTGCCCCACAAGCGAGGTGTATGATCAGTTTCCTACAGTGCCTCCACAGTGTGCCACCAATGCTCAGCATCCCCGTGCAACAGAAACACATCAAACTCCACCTTTTCTTCATTAGTATAATCAAGTGGCCTGAAAATCCTCTCGATCTCAAACAGCCAAGCCTCTGCTTTCTCATCATCAACTTCCCCGTGGAATTTGGATGGGCGAAAGTCAAGGAACTCCTTCATTCTGCTATGTCTTCCATGGTTACCATCATTCCTGTTGTTGTTGTTGTTTGCTTCATGTGCATCTTGACGTTCCATCACTCGTGACACGCGATCCATGGCATTCGCCATCATATTAAACATAGCCATGCCGGGATTAGTTTGATAGGCATCTCCGGTCTCTTGGGGCTCACCGCTCCTATTAGTAGTGCAGGTACTAGGGCTAGCCATCTATAGGCACATATTACGATGCACAATTTATTGAAATACGACGAACAATAATTTAATGCATAAGATATGCAACATAATATAGATACACAATTCCAGAAACAATTAAGACATGTTAATCACTTAAGCACATAGAACATAGAAGGCACATTTAACATTATCACACAATAACATATAGGCAAGTCATCCTAATTACCTTAGGGCTCTACCCATGGTCCGAGAGTTAAACCCGGCTTAAGCAATCTAAGCTCTGATACCATTCTTTCTATAAGGTGTCACGCCCCAACCCGGCCTATAAAGGTTAGACTAGGGTGTGATCTAAACATTCAAGTCATATCTCGTACTTAACCGTTCATGAAAGTTTAACACTTAACGTTATAGCCTAAACTCCATAATTTTTTGGAAAATCGACAGCATAACGGCTGTAATTGGGCTCTTTGGTTTGACCTAATTCTCTGAACGCCTCAAATTTTCCAATCTCAATTTCATTTCCAACTAAGATTACTATTTACCATCAATTGAAATGCCTACTGGTTATCTCGAAGTCTTGTTTGATTAATAACCTAGCATGATACTATGTCTCGTTTGTTTGTTAATCCTCGTTACAAAAGTACCTGTTGATCTTAGCTTAACAATGAGTACCTGCTTAAGATTGGATAGGTTTATTTTACTTAGTTCTTACCTGATACTTCATAATCCTATGATAGATACTAGCCAAAACCGAAAGCAAAACGACCATAGTAGTGTTTGTCTAGTTATTATCAGTACAAGCCAAAATTAGACCCCAAATTACAATGGGGGTCTTTTACAATACAACAACAAACATCATAAGAAATGAAATAGTCTTCAAGCAGCATAGTTTTCACAAATGGCCATAATCAAGCAAGGCACGTAGGACAAGCAATCATTCCAAGGAATCATCATTAGGCACGTCAACCTCGGGTACCTGTTCTTGGTCTTCTTCACCTGAGATGATAAAAAATGGTGAGTCCTTATGAACTCAGTGAGGGGGAACGAGAAATAAATTTTGAAACTCATTTTCCAATTCAACTTATGAAAACCCTTTTGCAAGCATGAACATATCACAAGTAAGTACATAACATAATATAAAAGTAAAGGAACACAATTACCCATCTTTCCTCCCCGAGGTCCTTTAGGAACCAAGCGAGAGTACTTATACACATAGTGAAAAGGATACGGTGAGCTTTCGCTCTCAGCTCATATCAGTATCAGTTGTTGCGGTCGACTTCAAATCATCCCCTTATCATACCAAATGGGTGTACTCCGGATGTACCCCGAAATCCTATGACCCAACTCTCCGAGAAAGTCTAGCCCCCAAGCGAGAGAGGGAATTGGACAATGGTAGTCACGGTTGCACCGGCAAGCCCGATGCTGCCTGGTGTACGTGAACGCTACTACGCCAGAATGAAAGGTTGCAACCTTGTATGCAATGCACATTTATGACATTTCATATATCACATTAGGAAGACAACAAAGTAGGTCGCCTCTGAGCAGTCATAAGATTGCACATTGACAAGGAAACAAACGAAGCACGATATGACAAGTAATTTCACTTGAGAAGCACATGGAGTTATATAAATATTAAACGGGTAGCCATGTAATGCATGTAAATCTAGTCATATAACTCACTTCGAAGTTCACGTAATCAAATAACAAGATTATTCAACATGCAACGACATTTATGTGGGTCCGGGTGCAAGAAAAGCCTACTTATCAACATGTAATCATCGAAAGCATATTTAGGGCTACAAGGGCAACTGCGGGCATCCTACTAAACACATGATCAAACACAACATCCAAAAGATCAACACTTAGCAAGTTTACCTAGTTACTAGGGTTCCAATTCGTGCTTACCTGTGCGATTAAGCCCCGAGTCATCTCGTAATTAAACTCAAGCCACGCATTGATTAGTTCATACACCCTCAAGCATTCAAAACAGTCCACATAACATCTAAATGTCACAATCTCAAGTATTTAATACAACAAGAGAAGCTACAATAATTTTTCTAAGCATTTCACTAAGTGAAACCCTCACTGCAATGGACTGTTTTCTCACAATCATTAAGACAAGAAAACAATTTCCAATTCCAGTGAATAAGATTTCAAATTAAAGCTTAAGGAGTGAACTAAATTCAGAAACAAACCTCGCATCATTTGGAGTTCGGGTTCAATAGTTATAGCCAAAACAGTGAGACTACACAAAACTGTCCAGATTTGCACACATTTCAATACTTGTCGTTTTTTAGGGCCTTAGGGTCAGATTTAGCCTTAGTCCATTTCTGAAAAAAATGTCCAGAACTGAAAAATATAGCAGCATACCAAATTTCATGCATTTTGGATGTCATTTACTAAGTCAAAACAGGTTCGTTCTACAAGGCCTATTTCTACGAAAAATGTTCAAAACTGGCAAAACTAGTTACCTACCAATTTTCATGCATTTTCAACATCATTTACTTAGCCAAAATCATCTCGCACCAACAAGACAGAGAGCTATCACATACACGATTTCATCTATCATCACATTCTAGCCAAAATCTTGCCATGCATGTTTACAAAACCTCATGAACACACATATATCTCAAGTACAGAAGTAAAGATAGACATTTAAGGGCATGCATGTGGTTTTTTGAAAGATTTTCAAGAAGTTTTAGCCCTCACCTTAGCAAAACAACAAGAAGATGCACAAGACTCTTGATGGTTGCACAAGATTGATTCTTTTCCTTGCTTAGCCGAGACACCACTCGATTTTTCTCAAATTTCCTAGCTTAGTAACCAAGTTCTTAGTAGGTGCATGTGGTTAGAACAAGAAGAAAAGAAATAGAAGCTAGCAAACTCACCTAAGCCGAAATGGATGTTCAATAAGCTTGCATGTGAGTTTCTTGCAACCTAGCTTGCTTAGTCGAGCTCCCTAGCTTCTTGCATGCCTTGATGAACCATGGAGTGATGAAGATAAGCTATGGAGTGTAGAAACTCAGCCAAGGCCGAGAGAGAGAGAGAAGAATGAGAGGGAGAGAGAGAAGAATGAGAGGAAATGAGAGAAAATGAAAGAAAATAAAAGCTTTATTGGGCAAAGGAGTTTGTGTCGGCCTTGGGCATATAAATTTCAGACTTTTATGTCTTCAAGAAGCATTTTGAATTATCTAGTATGGGCATGGAGCTTGTGTCGAAAATATGGAGCTTTGAGGAGGGTTTTTGAGCCATTTTTTTTATTACTTTGTGTCATTAAATTGTCATAGAATGTCTATGAATTAATTTGAATTATGCAAGCAAGCACAAATGCTCAACAAGTGGTCGGCCAAGGCATTGCTAGAATCTGAATTTTTGTCTTGTTCAAGGCTTATTTTATTGTGTGTTTGGAATATGCAAAGAATAAAGAATAAAGATTGTCTAGCTTTTTTGTGAGATTTTATCTTCTATTGGGTTGAATTAGCAATTTAATATTAGTTATTGGAATTTGTAGGATTAATTAATAATTTAGTGCTTCGTGCAAGATGCCTTCTTGATTAGCGTGAGGGCATGGTTTCCTAGGTTTAGGGCACGCACTACGAGGTAAGGCACGAACTACTAGACGAATGCACGTTTTTCAAGTAATTACACGCAACCCTAAAGGTATGCACATAATTCAATGCAAGGCACACAAAAAAAAACACGATTCTCAAACCTAGGTCAAGGCACGCAAATCTAGATTAGGGCACACGGAACAAAACACGCACGCAAATCGAGGTCGGGGCTCACAGACAGATACCTGGTCACAAGCCCTACGCCCTCGGGTTGCGGGCCCAGCCTCTATGTGAAGTGAAGTTGTCTTGCCCAAGGTGTCATGGGATTCGGTAATAGAAATGTGATGGATTAGGTTGTCGACCTTTTTGTGGCTCATGACGTACGATCCGGGACCCAAAAAAAGCGCAAAAGAAGAAAAGTGTCCCGAAACTGATGAAAACATTCGATTTTGGGCTCTGAAAATAGGCACAACCGAGTAGGCTAGCTGCCCCCGTCATAGAGCTCTCGGAGAGCTTTCCAACAATATGCTGCGCACCACGTAACTTCTTACAGATCAAAAGTTATGGGCACCGGAGCGACGGATTCTTGGTCATAAGCCCTACGCCCTCGGTTTGCGGGCCCAGCCTTACGTGAGGTGAAGTTGTCTTACCCAAGGTGCCAGGGGATTTGGTAATAGAAATGTGATGGATTTGGTTGTTGTCCTTTTCGCGGCTCACGACGTACGATCCGGGACGGAAAAACGGCGTAAAAGAAGAAAAGTATCCCGAAACTAATGAAAACGTTCGATTTTGGGCTCCAAAAAGAGGCGCAGTCGAGCAGGCTTGCTGCCCACATCGTAGAGCTCTTGTAGAGCTTTCCAACGGTATGATGTGCGCCGCGTAACTCCATACGGATCAAAAGTTATGTGCACTGGGGCGACGGATACCTGGTCACAAGCCCCATGCCCTCGGTTTGCTGGCCCAACCTCTACATGAAGTGAAGTTGTCTTGGCCAAGGTGCCATGGGATTCGGTAATAGAAATGTGATGGATTAGGTTGTCATCCTTTTCGGGGCTCACGACGTACGATCTAGGACGGAAAAATAGCGCAAAAGAAGAAAAGTGTCCCAAAACTGATGAAAACGTTCGATTTTGGGCTCCAAAAACAGCCGCAGTTGAGCAAGCTTGTTGTGCCCGTCGTAGAGCTCTCGGAGAGCTTTCCAACGGTATGCTGTGTGCCGCGTAACTCCTTACGGATCAAAAGTTACGGGCACCAGAGTGATGGATTCCTGATCACAAGCACACGCCCTCGATTTGCGGGCCCAGTATCCACGTGAAGTGAAGTTGTCTTGCCCAACGTGCCATGGGATTTGGTAATAGAAATTTGATGGATTTGGTTGTCGTCCTTTTCGCGGCTCACGACGTAGGATCCGGGATGGAAAAACAACACAAAAGAAGGAAAGTGTCTCGAAACTGATGAAAATGTTCAATTTTGGGCTCCAATAATAGGCGCAGCTGAGCAGGCTTGCTGCCCACGTCATAGAGCTCTTGGAGAGCTTCCCAACGGTATGTTGTGCGACGCTTAACACTTTACGGATCAAAAGTTATAGGCACTGGAGCGACGAATACCTGGTCACAAGCCCCACGCCCTCGGTTTAGTGGCCTAGCCTCTATGTGAAGTGAGGTTGTCTTGCCGAAGGTGCCGTGGGATTCGATAATAGAAATGTGATGGATTAGGTTGTCGTCCTTTTCGCGGCTCACGACGTACGATCCGGGATGAAAAAACAGCGCAAAAGAAGAAAAGTGTCCCAAAACTGATGAAAACGTTTGATTTTGGGCTCCGAAAACAGCCGCAGCTGAGCAGGCATGCTGCCCATATCGTATAGCTCTCAGAGAACTTTCCAACGGTATGCTGTGCACTGCTAACTCCTTACAGATCAAAAGTTATGGGCACCGGAGCGACAGATACCTAGTCACAAGCCCCACGCCCTCGGGTTGCAGGCCCAACCTCTACGTGAAGTGAAGTTGTCTTGCCCAAGGTGCCATGGGATTCGGTAATAGAAATGTGATGGATTAGGTTGTCGTCCTTTTCACGGCTCACGACGTACGATCCGGGACGGAAAAACAGTACAAAAGAAGAAAAGTGTCCCGAAACTGATGAAAACGTTCAATTTTGGGCTCTGAAATCGGGCGCAACGGAGCAGGCTAGCTGCCCTCGTAGTAGAGCTCTCGGAGAGCTTTCCAAAGGTATGTTGTGCGCCACGTAACTATTACGGATCAAAAGTTACAGGCACTGGAGCGACGAATTCCTGGTCACAAGCCCCACGGCCTCGGTTTGCCGGCCCAGCCCCCACGTGAAGTGAAGTTGTCTTGCCCAAGGTGTCATGGGATTCGGTAATAGAAATGTGATGGATTAGGTTGTTTTTCTTTTCGCGGCCACGACGTACGATCCGAGACGGAAAAATAGTGCAGAAGAAGAAAAGTGTCACAAAACTGATGAAAACGTTCAACTTTGTTCTCCAAAAAAAGGCGCAGCCGAGCAGGCTTACTGCCCCCATCGTAGAGCTCTCGTAGAGTTTTCCAACGATATGTTGTGCGCCGCGTAACTTCTTACGGATGAAAAGTTATGGGCACCGGAGCGACGGATTCCATGGTCACAAGCCCTACGCCCTCGGTTTGTGGGCCCAGCCTCTACATGAAGTGAAGTTTTCTTGCCCAATGTGCCATGGGATTCGGTAATAGAAATGTGATGAAAACCTATCACTAGATGAAAACCTCACTGCCATGGTCTGTTTTCCCACAATCATTTAGACAAGCAAAAAACCTCCAATTCCAGTAGACAAAATGCCAAATTAAAGCTTAAGGAGTGAACTAAATCCAGAAACAAACCTCGCATCATTTGGAGTTCGGGTTCAAGAGTTATAGCCAAAACCGTAAGACTACGCAAAACTGTCCAGATTGGTACACATTTCAATACTTGTCATTTTTGAGAACCTTAGGATCAGAATTAGCCTTGGTCTATTTCTGACAAAAATGTCTAGAACTGAAAAATATAGCAGCATACCAAATTTCATGCATTTTGGATATCATTTACTAAGTCAAAACGGGTTCGTTCTACAAGGACAGTGAACTGTCAAAAACCTGCTTCATTTACCCAGATTTTCCAGATTTGGACACCTTTCGATGTTTTCCCATTTTGGGGACCTTAGAGTCAAACTTGGCCTTGGCCTATTTCTACCAGAAATGCTCAGAACTGGCAAAAATAGTCACCTACCAATTTTCACGTATTTTCAACATCATTTACCTGGTCAAATTCACTTCGCTCCAACAAGTCAGAAACTGCCATTACGCGATTTCACCTATCTTCAAATTCTAGCCAAAGATCTTGCCATGCATGTTTATAAAAGCTCATGTACACACATACATCACAAGTATAGAGGTAAAAATAGACATTTAAAGGCATGCATGTGGTTTTGGAAAGCTTTCAAAAGAGTTTTAGCCCTCACCTTAGCAAGACAAGAATGAAGATGCACAAAGCTCTTGATGATGCACAAGATCGTCTTTTCTCCTTGCTTGGCCGAGAGATGACTTGAGATTCTCTAATTCCTAGCTTAGTTACCAAGTTCTTAGTATGTGCATGTGGCTAGAACAAAAAGGAAATGAAATAGAAGCTATCAACATTCCTAAGCCGAAATGAAGGTTCTATGAGCTTGCATGTGTGTCTTTTTGCATTCTAGCTTGCTTGGTTGAGTTCCTTTGTAGCTTGAAGGTCTTGATGAACCTTAGGATGATGAGCTTAAGCTAGGGAGACTAGAATTGCAGCTAAGGCCGTGAGAGAGAGAGGAAATGAGAGAGTGAGAGAGTGAGAGAATGAGAGAAAGAAAAATGAAATGCTTGTGAGGTATGAAGTGTTGTGTGTGAGTGTGTCGGCCTAGGGCCTTGAAAATTCTGATTTTTGTGTCTTCAAGAGCATGTTTTTGAATTGTCTAGCATGGGCAATTGAGTGGGTCGAGATTTTGGTGCATTGCGTAGGGTTTTGAGTCATTTTTTTATGCTTTGTGTCATAGATTGTCTAGCTATGGTTTTGAATTATGCAAAGCTTGTTCAAATGCTCCATGTGGTCAGCCAAGCTTGTGCAATTTCTGAATTTTTGTCATGTTTTGAGCTTTATTTAATTGAGTGTGCTTGGAACATGCAAAAAGAATGAAGAGTAAAGAATAGGAATGTTTAGCTTTTTGTGAGATTTCGTCTTCTAGTGAGTTGACTTAGCATTTTAATATTAGTTAGTGGAGTTTGTAGGATTAATTAATGATCTAGTGCTTCATGTAAGATGCTTTTTTGATTAGCGTGCGGGCACACTTTTCTAGGTTTAGGGCACGCACTATGAGGTAAGGCACGAACTACGAGACAAATGCCCGTTTCCCAAGCAAATGCATGCAACCTTAAATGAATGCACGTAATTCAATGCAAGGCACATAAAACGAGACACGACTCTTAAACCTAGGTCAAGGCATGCAAATCTAGGTTAGGGCACACGAAACGAGGTATCGCATGCAAATCGAGATCGGGCCTCACATCCTCCCCTCCTTAAAAGAATTTCGTCCCGAAATTCGATATTACCTTTGAAATAAAGCTGGATACTGTTGCTTCATCTGGTCTCGCCTTTCCCACGTTGCTTCTTCAACTCCATGGTGATTCCATAACACTTTCACCATCGGTATAGATTTTTGCGCAACTCTCGATCTTGTTGGTCTAGGATCCGAATGGGCTTATCTTCATAAGACAAGTTCTCCCAAAGCTGCAACGGCTCTGGCTCCAAGATATGCGATGGATCTGGGTGATACTTCCGTAGCATTGAAACATGAAAGACGTCGTGAATATTGGAGAGGTTTTGGGGTAGTTCCAGGCGATACGCCAATTTACCAACCTTCTCAATTATCTCAAATTGTCCTACAAACCTCGGGCTCAACTTTCCACCCTTGCCGTGTTTAATCAGTCCCCTCCGAGGTGATATCTTCAAGAACACCTTGTCGCCGACCTCAAACTCTAGACTCCGTCTCCGTCGGTCTGCATAACTTTTCAGCCTGCTTTGGGCGGTAAGCATCCGTTTCTGGATGAGGTGGACATTATCAACAGTCTTCATAAGTTTAGGTAGAAGGGTCGGGTCAAAAGTCTTCGTCTCACCTACTTCATCCCAGTAAATCGGGGATCGACACTTACGTCCATACAATGCCTCAAATGGGGCCATCCCGATAGTGGCCTGATAACCGTTATTATAAGCGAACTCCGCTAGAGACAGATATTTCTCCCAACCTTTTCCGAAGTCTAAAACACACGCCCTCAGCATATCCTCCAGAATCTGAATAGTTCTCTCAGATTGTCCATCAGTCTGAAGGTGATAAGTCGTGTTGAAACTCAACTTCGTTCCCAAAGCTTCTTGCAATCTCTTCCAAAATCGGGAAGTAAAATGAGGATCCCTATCCGATACAATACTCACAGGCATCCCGTGCAATCTTACAATATCCGCCACATACATATCTCCCAGTTTCTCAGGACTATCCTCTTTGTTCATCGGTAAGAAGTGTGCTAACTTAGTCAATCTATCCACTATGACCCAAATGGCGACATGACCCTTTTGTGACCTGGTCAGGTCCATGACAAAGTCCATGGTTATGTGTTCCCATTTCCATTGAGGAATTTCCAACGGCTGAAGTAAACCTGCTGGTCGTTGATATTCTGCTTTGACTCTCTGGCAAGTCAAACACCGTGCCACAAATTCCGCGATCTCCCTATTCATGTTATTCCACCAATAGTGTTGCTTTAAATCCCGGTACATCTTTGTTCTGCCGGGGTGAATAGTATATCTGGAGTTATGGGCTTCTTCAAGAATCTTCTTTTTCAACTCTGGCTCATTAGGAGCACAAATTCGATTCCTGAACCTCCAAATACCATCATCATGAAACTTGAAATCTGTGTTGCTTTCTTTAATCTTCTGAAACTGTTGGTCCTTCTGTTGAGCCTCTCGTAATTCAGACAACAATGTCGATTGAACTTGTGTAGTGGCAAATAGTAACCCTTTTTGAGTCAATTGTGGTTTCCACAAAAATGCTTCCTCTAACAACTCCTGCACCTTAACTTCCAGTTTTGCCATGCTCGCTTTCCGACTTAAGGCATCTGCAACTACATTTGCTTTACCGGGCACATAATTGATTGTGCAGTTATAATCATCCAAAAGCTCCATCCACCGTCATTGCCTCATGTTCAACTCTTTTTGTGAGAACAAGTATTTCAAGCTCTTGTGATCAGTAAACACCTCGAACTTGTTACCCCACAGATAGTGCCTCCATTTCTAGAGTGCAAACATAATAGCCTCTAACTCCAAATCATGAGTCGGGTAGTTCAATTCATACGGCTTCGGTTTCCTAGAAGCATACGCAATCACTCTACCATTTTGCATCAACACACAACCCAGTCATTCCTTCGAAGCATCGCTATAGATTACAAAGCCTTGACTCCCTTCAGGCAACGCAAGAACAGGTGCGGTAGTCAATCTTTTCTTCAATTCTTGGAAGCTGTTCTCAGACTTGTCATCCCATACAAACTTCGTTTTCTTTTGAGTGAGCTTTGTAAGCGGTCCTGCAATCTTTGAGAAATCCTTCACGAACCTCCGATAATAGCCGGCTAGACCAAGAAAACTCCGAACTTCCGTAACATTTTCCGGCTTCTTCCAAGACATCACCGTTTTTATCTTTGCTGGATCCACCGCTATTCCCTCTTGGGATATGATGTGCCCCAAAAATGCAATCTGCTGCAACCAAAATTCGCATTTGGTAAACTTCGCATACAATTGATGCTCTCAAAGTTTCTGCAATACAAATCGCAGATGTTGTTCATGCTCAGCCTCGGATTTCGAGTATACCAAAATATCATCAATAAAGATCACCACAAATTGGTCCAAGTAGGGTTGAAACACCCTGTGCATCAAGTCCATAAAAGCTGCAAAGGCGTTAGTTAGCCCAAATGGCATCACCACATATTCATAATGCCCATATCTCGTCCTGAAAGCTGTTTTAAGCACATCCTCCTTTTTGATCTACAACTGATAGTACCCTTGCCTCAAGTCGAGCTTCGAGTACACTTTGGCTCCCTGAAGTTGATCAAACAACTCGTCGATCAGTGGAAGTGGGTATTTATTCTTAACGGTCACTTGGTTCAATCCTTGGTAATCAATGCATAGCCTTCACGTTCCGTCTTTCTTCTTTACAAATAAGACTGGCGCTCCCCACGGAGAAGAGCTAGGTTGAACAAACCCCTTCTTCAACAATCCTTGCAATTGGTCCTTCAGTTCTTGTAGCTTGGCTGGTGCCATACGATAGGGAGCTTTAGATATCGGCTGGGTGCTAGGCAGTAATTCTATAATGAACTCGATCTCCCAATTTGGGAGTAAACTGGGCAATTTTTCTGGATAAACATCCGCATAATCTTTAATCACTGGCATCTCCTCCAACTTAGCTTTGTCCGACGGCTTGTTGATAAGGTAAGGTAAGTATCCACTACATCCTTTTCTCAAGGACTTCACTGCTTTCGTAGATGAAATGATGGAACTCCCGGTAAAGTCTTTTCGACCCATTACCTCCAATATTGGTTGACCAGGTATCTGGAACGTTATAATCTTCGTCCGGCAATCTAGTTGGGCATGATGCTTTGCCAACCAGTCCATCCCAAAGACGACTTCATAGTCTCGAAAGGGTAATACAATAAGATTGGCTGAGAATTCCCTATCTTTAATTTGGATTTTACATGCTTTACAATCTGAGCGAGTAACAAGTTTAGAACCCATCGGAGTACCAACTTCTACTTCGTAAGGCAAACATACAACTCGTAATTTCACACGTTGCACACGTAAGGGAGTAATAAATGAATGAGTAGCACCTGGATCAATTAGCACCCTAACAGGTTGATTCAGTATCAATAATATACCTTCAACAACAGCAGTCTCCTTAGGAAGCTCCTCGCACTCAATAGCATAAGCTCAGGCCTGAACTCTAGGAACTAGAGTCTTGCCTCTACCAGCTGGTTTAACTTGATTTTGTCCTCCTTGCTATTTAGGGCAATCCTTGATCTGATGCTGATCATTGCCACACTGCACACATCGTCCTAACTTCTTCCAGCACTAGGCCTCGGTGTGACCCTTCTTGTCATAGTAAGAATAGTTGATAGACTGAGTAGCATGTGAACTACCTGTGGATCTGCAGGTGGAGGAGGCTGATGGTGCTTTAGTCGGGCCACGGTTATTAACTGGTATGTTCTGGCTCTGGCCCTGACTGCGAATCTGGGTCTGGAATTTCCTCTATTGTCCTGGAGGCTGATATGGTTTCTTGTTCGGCTGGCTTGAACCGGCTCTATCAAGTTTCCTCTTCTCAACTCGGGAGGCAGCTGCAAGGAGAGCAGAATAGGTAGTAAAGTCATGCGAAGCCAACTGATCTTGAATTTCTGGCCTCAACCCATTCGTAAATTTCCACATCTTCGCCTCAGGGGTATTGACCATGTATTGAGCATAACGGGACAGTCGGTCAAAATGAGCCTCGTACTAGGCCACCGTCATGTTACCCTAGTTCAAGTGCATGAATTCCTCAATCCGCCTCTGCCTGAAAACTGCAGGTATGTATTTCTCCTTGAATGCCTTAACGAAATTACCCCACAAGCGAGGTGTATGATCAGTTTCTCAAAGCGCCTCCACAGTGTGCCACCAATGCTCAGCATCCCCGTGCAACAGAAACACAACGAACTCCACCTTTTCTTCATCATATAGTCAAGTGGTTTGAAAATCCTTTCAATCTCAGACAGCCAACCCTCTGCCTTTTCATCATCAGCTTCCCCGAAGAATTTGGACAGCCGAAAGTCAAGGAAATCCCGCATTCTGCTATTTCTCCCATGGTTACCATCATTCATATTGTTGTTGTTGTTTGTTTCACGTGCATCTTGACGTTCCATCACTCGCGACACGCGATCCATGGCATTCGCTATCATATTAAACATAGCCATGCCGGGATTAGTCTGATGAGCATCTCCGGTCTCTTGGGGCTCACCGCTCCTATTAGTATTTCAGGTACTAGGGCCAGCTATCTTAGGCACAGATTATTATGCACAATTTATTGGAATACGACAAACAAGAATTTAATGTATAAGGTATGCAACATACAATTTTATATAGACACACAATTCTCGAAACAGTTAAGACATGTTAATCACATAAGCACATAGAACATAGAAGGCACAATTAACATTATCACACATAAACAAGTCATCCTGATAATCTTAGGGCTTCTACCCATGGTTCGAGAGTTAAACCTAGCTTAAGCAATCTAAGCTCTGATACCATTAATATAGGGTGTCACGCCCCAACCCGATCTATAGAGGTTAGACTAGGGAGTAATCTAAACATTCAAGTCCTTTCACGTACTTAATCATTCAAGAAGGTTTAACACTTAACGTTTAGCCTAAACTCCATAAATTCTCTGAAAAACTGGCAGCATAATGGCTGTAATTGGGCTCTTTAGTTTGACCTAATTTTCTAAAGGCCTCAAAACTTTCAATCTCAAATTCATTTCCAACTAAGATTACTATTTATCACCAATTGAAACGCCTACTAGTTATCTCGAAGTCTCGTTTGATTAACAACCTAGCATGATAACTCTGTCTCGTTTGTTTGTTAATCCTTGTTACAAAAGTACCCGTTGATCTTAGCCTACCAATGAGTACCTGCTTAAGATTGGATAGATTCATTTACTTAATCCTTTACCTAATACTTCATAAGCCTGTGATAGATACTAACCAGTAGCGATAGCAAAAATGACTGTAAGAGTGTCTATCTAGTTATGATCAGTACAACCAAAAATTTGACCCCAAATTACAACGGGGGTCATTTACAATACAACAACAAGCAACATAAGAAATAGTCTTCAAGCAACATATCGTTCACAAAAATGGCCATAGTCAAGTAAGGCGCGTAGGGCAAGCAATCATTCCAAGGATTCATCAATAGGCATGTTGTCCTCGGGTATCTGTTCTTGGTCTTCTTCACCTGAGATGATAAAAGAGGGTGAGTCATTATGAACTCAACGAGGGGGAACGAGAAATACGTTTTGAAACTCTTTTTCCGGTTAACTTATGAAAAACCTCTTTTTGAAAACATGTCACGTATTACAAGTAATAAGGTGCGCAAGTATAAGAATCAAATTGAGCAACAGATACAATTACAAATCATTTCAAGGATACGGTGAGCATTTGTTCTCAATATCGATTTCGATACGATTGTTGCGGCCGACTTCAATAATCCACTTATCGCTCCCATTTGGGTGTACTCCGGATGTACCCCGAAAACCTACGACCCAACTCTCCGAGGAAGTCTAGCCCCCAAGCGAGAGAGGGAATTGGACAATGGTAGTCACGGTTGCACCGGCAAGCCCGATGCCTCCCGGTGTGCGTGAAACGCTACCACGCCAGAATGAAAGGTTGCAACCTTGTATGCAATGCACATTGATGGCATTTAATATATCACATTAGGAGGACAACAAAGTAGGTTGCCTCCGAGCAGTCATAAGATTGCACATTGACAAGTAAACACACGAGGCATGATATGACAAGTAATTTCACTTGTAAAGCACATGGAGTTATATGAATATTAAACGGGCAGCCATGTAACGCATATAAATCAAGTCATATAACGCATGTAAATCAAGTGATATAACTCATTTCGAAGTTCACGTAATCAAATAATAAGGTCATACAACATGTAACGACGTTTACATGGGACCGGGTGCAAGAAAGGTCTACTTGTCAACATGTAATCATCGGAACCACATTTAGGGCTATAAGGACAACTACGGCAGCCCCCTAATCACATAATTAGACACGATAACCATAGGATCAATACTTAGCAAGTTTTTCATAGTCACTAGGGTTTCGATTCATGCTTACACATACGATTAAGCCACGAGTTGACAAGTAATTAAACTCAAGCCATGCATCGATTAATTAAAACACCCTCAAGCATTCAAAATAGTCCACACAACATCCAAGGGCCACAATCCCAAGCATTTAATACAACAAGAGAAGTTACCATAATTTTCAAAGCATATCACTAGATGAAAATCTCACTGCCATGGTCTATTTTCCCATGCTCATTTAGACAAGAAAACAATCTCCAATTCCAGTGGAAAAAATTTCAAATTAAAGCTTAAGGAGTGAAATAAATCCAGAAACAAACCTCGCATCATTTGGAGTTCGGGTTCAAGAGTTATAGCCAAAACCGTAAGACTACGCAAAACTGTCCAGATTGGTACACATTTCAATACTTGTCGTTTTTGAGCACCTTAGGGTCAGATTTAGCCTTGGTCTGTTTCTGAAAAAAATGTCCAGAACTGAAAAATCTAGCAGTCTACTAAATTTTATACATTTTGGATATCATTACTAAGTCAAAACTGGTTCGTTCTACAAGGAAAGTGAACTGTCAAAAACCAGCTTCATTTACCCAGATTTTTCAGATTTGGACACCTTTCGATATTTTCCCATTTTGGGGACTTTAGAATCAAAATTGGCCTTGGCCTATTTCTATGAAAAATTCTCAGAACTGGCAAAACTAGTCACCTACCAATTTTTACGCATTTCCAACATCATTTACCTGGTAAAATTCACTTCGCTCCAACAAGTCAGAAACTGCCATTACGCGATTTCGCCTATCTTCAAATTCTAGCCAAAGATCTTGCCATGCATGTTTAAAAAATCTCATGTACACACATATATCACAAGTACAGAGGTAAAAATAGACATTCAAAGGCATGCATGTGGTTTTGGAAAGCTTTCAAAAGAGTTTTAGCCATCACCTTAGCAAGACAATAATGAAGATGCACAAAGCTCTTGATGATGCACAAGATCGACTTTTCTCCTTGCTTGGCCGAGAGATGACTTGAGATTCTCTAATTCCTAGCTTAGTTACCAAGTTCTTAGTATGTGCATGTGGCTAGAACAAAAAAGGAAATGAAATAGAAGCTATCAACATACCTAAGCCGAAATGAAGGTTCTATGAGCTTGCATGTGTGTCTTTTTGCATTCTAGCTTGCTTGGTCGAGTTCCTTAGTAGTTTGAAGGTCTTGATGAACCTTAGGATAATGAGCTTAAGCTAGTGAGACTAGAATTATAGCTAAGGCCGAGAGAGAGAGAGAGAGGAAATGAGAGAGTGAGAGAATGAGAGAAAGAAAAATGAAATGCTTGTGAGGTATGAAGTGTTGTGTGTGAGTGTGTCGGCCTAGGGCCTTGAAAACTCTGATTTTTGTGTCTTCAAGAGCATGTTTTTGAATTGTCTAGCATGGGCAATTGAGTGGGTCAATATTTTGGTGCATTGGGTAGGGTTTTGAGTCTTTTTTCTTAAGCTTTGTGTCATAGATTGTCTAGGTATAGTTTTGAATTATGCAAAGCTTGTTCAAATGCTCCTTGTGGTCGGCCAAGCTTGTGCAATTTTTGAAATTTTGTCATGTTTTGAGCATTATTTAATTAAGTGTGCTTGGAACATGCAAAAAGAATGAAGAATAAAGAATAGGAATGTTTAGCTTTTTGTGAGATTTCGTCTTCTGTTGAGTTGACTTAGCATTTTAATCTTAGTTAGGGGAGTTTGTAGGATTAATTAATGATCTAGTACTTCGTGTAAGATGCTTTCTTGATTAGCGTGCGGGCACGCTTTCTTAGGTTTAGGGCACGCACTACAAGGTAAGGCACGAACTACGAGACGAATGCTCGTTTCCCAAGCAAATGCACGTAACCTTAAATGAATGCACGTAATTCAATGCAAGGCACATAAAACGAGACATGACTCTTAAACCTAAGTCAAGGCACGTAAATCTAGGTTAAGGCACACAAAACGAGGTATGGGATGCAAATCGAGATCGGGCCTCACACACGACGTATGATCCAGGACCAAAAAATAGTGCAAAAGAAGAAAAGTGTCACAAAACTGATGAAAACGTTCAATTTTATTCTCCGAAAAAAGGCGCAGCCAAGCAGGCTTGCTACCCCCGTCGTAGAGCTCTCGGAGAGCTTTCCAACGATATGTTGTGCGCCGCGTAACTCCTTACGAATCAAAAGTTATGGGCACCGGAGCGACAGATTCCTGGTCACAAGCCCTACGCCCTCGGTTTGCGGGCCCAGCCACTACGTGAAGTGAAGTTGTCTTGCCCAAGGTGCCATGGGATTCGGTAATAGAAATGTCATGGATTTGGTTGTCGTCCTTTTCGCGACTCACGACGTACGATCCGGGACAGAAAAACAGCGCAAAAGAAGAAAAGTATCCCGAAACTAATGAAAACGTTCGATTTTGGGCTCCGAAAAGGGGCACAGTCAAGAAGGGTTGCTGCCCACGTCGTAGAGCTCTTGTAAAGCTTTCCAATGGTATACTGTGCACTGTGTAACTCCATACAGATCAAAAGTTATGGGCACCGGGGCGATGGATACCTGGTCACAAGCCCCACGCCCTAAGTTTGCTGGCCCAGCCTCTACGTGAAGTGAAGTTGTCTTGTCCAAGGTGCCGTGGGATTCGATAATAGAAATGTGATGGATTAGGTTGTCGTTCTTTTTGCGGCTCACGATGTACGATCCGGGACAAAAAAATAGTGCAAAAGAAGAAAAGTGTCCCAAAACTAATGAAAACGATAGATTTTAGGCTCCAAAAATAGGCGCAGTCGAGCAGGCTTATTTTTCCCATCGTAGAGCTCTCAGAGAGCTTTCCAACGGTATGCTGTGCGCCACGTAACTCCTTACGGATCAAAAGTTATGGGCACTGAAGCGACGGATACCAGGTAACAAGCCCTATGCCCTTGGTTTGTTGGCCCAGCCTCTACGTTAAGGGAAGTTGTCTTGCCCAAGCGGCCGTGGGATTCGGTAATAGAAATGTGATGGATTAGGTTGTCGTCCTTTTCGCGGCTCACGACGTACGATCCAGAACGAAAAAATAACGCAAAAGAAGAAAAGTATCCTGAAACTAATGAAAACATTCGATTTTGGGCCCCAAAAATAGCTGCAGTCGAGCAAGCTTGCTGCCCCCATCGTAGAGCTCTCGAAGAGCTTTCCAACGGTATGTTATGCGCCGCATAACTCCTTACGGATCAAAAGTTATGGGTACCGAAATGACGGATACCTGGCCACAAGCCCCACGCCCTTGGTTTGCGGGCCCAGCCTTTACGTGAAGTGAAGTTGTCTTGCCCATAGGGCCGTGAGATTCAGTAATAGAAATGTGATGGATTAGGTTGTCGTCATTTTCACGGCTCACGACGTACGATCCAGGACGGAAAAATAGCGTAAACTATGAAAAGTGTCCCAAAACTGATGAAAACATTCGATTTTAGGCCACAAAAATAGGCGCATCAGAAAAAACTTGCTGCCCACTTCGTAGAGCTGTAGGAGAGCTTTCCAACGGTAGGCTGTGCGCCGCGTAACTCCATACGGATCAAAAGTTATGGGCACCGGAGCAATGGATACCTGGTCATATGCCCCACACCCTCAGTTTATGGGCCCAGCCTCTACGTGAAGTGAAGATGTCTTGCCCAAGGTGCTGTGGGATTCGGAAATAGAAATGTGATGGATTAGGTTGTCATCATTTTCGCGGCTCACGACGTACGATCTAGGACGGAAAAATAGCTTAAAAGAAGAAAAGTATCCCAAAACTGATGAAAACGTTTGATTTTGAGCACCAAAAATAGGCGCAGTCGAGCAGTCTTGCTGCCACATCGTAGAGGTCTCGTAGAGCTTTCCAATGGTATGCTGTGTACCGCGTAACTCCTTACGGATCTAAAGTTATGGGCACCGGAGCGACGGATACCTGGTCACAAGCCCCACGCCCTCGGTTTGCTAGCCTAGCCTCTACGTGAAATGAAGTTGTCTTGGCCAAAGTGCCATAGGATTCGGTAATAGAAATGTGATGGATTAGGTTGTCGTCCTTTTCGCAGCTCACGACGTATGATCTGGGACTGAAAAATAGCGCAAAAGAAGAAAAGTGTACCAAAACTGATGAAAACTTTCGAATTTGGGCTCCAAAAATATTCACAGCTAAGCAGGATTGATGACCCCGTTGTAGAGCTCTCGGAGAGCTTTCCAACGGTATGCTGTGTGTGATAACCCGAACCCGGCATGCATTTAATGGCATTTAATTGCATTTAACTAAGTGACATCTTAAATGTTGGCATTGAATTTGTGTTTATTTTTAGTTAAACATTTATTTGTAGTTTTACTTTCATATTTCTTTTAGAAGTAACTAGAATAATACCTGAGCTAATCATATTAACGGAATAACAACTACTTTTCATACTGATGTCAACCGGTTTTATTTTTCTTGCGCTTAAATGCTCGTATTTCAATTAAATGAAAAGTAGGTCTGAGCTGGAATAAATCTTAAACTATGATGCTTTCCAAAAATGATATATTTCTTAAATTCTTTGAGATTTAATCGTTATTCTTTTATTGTCTCAAAGTGCATAGCATTTCGAGAGAGATAGTTAGGAAATGAATTCTAGTCCTTAGCAAATAGTGAAAACTAGTATTTAGTGTCTTGATTTTAATATTTTTGTTGTTGTTAGCTAGAATTAGAATTGTGCTAGTTGTTTTAGCTTCAAAATGCCTAAAATAAGCTTATTTAATCAATTCTTAAGTGGTTTGACCAATGCCTTGACCATTGAGCTTGTCATCCTTTATAATAACATAACATAGCACAAAATAAAAAAAGAAAAAAAGCTTAAAACATTTCTTCATCAAATCATCAAATCTTCGCGTAAGCTTGCACGGGGTGGTTTTCGAGGCACTCTACGAGGTTTTCCTAGCGTCTAGGAGCATCTAAGGTGAGGGTTTCATCGTTATTGTGCATTTGAAATATTTGTATCTAAACTTTGATTTTGGGATTTTATGCGTAGATTGTTGTTTTAATCGTTTTGTTGCTTAAAGAATGTTCTTTGTTGATTGTAGAACATGTATTTATAGCTTTTTAACATTTTCTGCGGTTAAATGTTGAGATTGCAATTTAAATTGGTTGTTGAATAGTGTTTTGTGAATAGTAAACCCTTGAAACGATGAAGTTGCTCTGTTATGCTGTCCGTTGATGTAAAAATGTGCTAGGTGTGCTAGAATGCCTAAATGCATGGTTTGTTTGGGTTGTGTAATGGAAAAAAATGGGAATTAAGCCTTGGTGAAAGTCGGGATCGTTTAGGTCGAGTTTGGCGTTTTCTCATTTTGCGTGTTGGCATTGTTTTGGGAGGCCATGGAAGCACTTTTGGTGCAATTATGGCGTTGGTTGGGTGTTTGGTTGGTATAGTTGTAGTTCAAACGAGCAAAAGGGGAAATCAGGACTTTGCGTGAATTCTAGGGTAAAGTAGGGTTTCAGGGTCTTTAGACGTGTCTTATGGTGACCTAGGAGGATTGGTGAAGTCGGTTTTCAAAGCTCGTGGCTCGTTTGAAAGTAGTAGTGTTTTGAAGTTGGGGTCATTTTTGTGATTTTGTGTTTTTTCATAGAATATTGCTTATAGTATGTTTATATTGCCCATAGAATGATTATATTGATTATAGAATGCTTATATTACTTATAGTATGCTTATGTTGCCTATAGAATACTTGTTATTGCTTGATAATTTTAGTTGGTGTTGTTCTTGTTACTTGTTTGATTGCAAATGCTTATTACGCTTGTTAGAGTTGATTATTGATTGAAATGTTTATCAATTGTTAAGAATGCTTGATATCGCTCGTTTATCGCCTTGTATCGAGTCTTGCATTGCATAGTGTCTCGCACGTGAGTGATGGGCCTCTCTGGGTAGCCTCGGGTTGCTAGTGTTGGTTGCTCTATCTCCGTAGCTATTCCCTCTTCTCGCTTGGGTTGCCTCCCAGGGAGTTTTGGGTCATAGAATTGATGGATACTTCCGGGGTATTCCAAACTGGTGTTATAAGGTGGTTTGGGCCGGCGCGTCATCATTAATGTCATCGGAATCGTGATTGGTACATTACTCGCTCGAGTGAACCATAGCCTTCAAAGTGTGGTGTAGCTTTGATTGGTTGTGTTAATGCTTTCTTTAATTGTTTGTTGTATTGTTGTTTATATTGAATGCCTTTTATTGATTGTATTGCTTAACTGTACCTATTTGCATTGCACGATCTTCTTTCTTTCCACTTCTATTTCTGTCTCGCCCTCACTGAGTATACGTGTTGTGTATACTCACTCCTCACCACCACATTTCAGGAAATGCCATGTTAGCTGGAAAGTTCGTGATTTCGTGAAAGTCCGTGCTTGAAGAGTTGTCTTGTGTGCCTGTGTGACTTGAGTTGTCAAAGTTGTAAGGATGTATGCTTTTATGTATTATATGTATTTAATGTCAAAAGGGTTGTAATTTAAGTTTCATTAGATTGTTGAAGTAGTTTGATAAGTTAGATTGTGTATTTAGTTAATGTAGCTTAATTTCAATGTATGTTTGTAATATCTAGAGGAAAAGAGTTAGAATGGCATGATAGTTTATTTTATGCTGTAGCTTAGCATGGTTTAACTGTCTAGATTGAATGTACTTGTAAAAAATGAAAAGAGATAGGCTAGCTTGTAAGTTGGAAATGTATGTATACTTGCTAATTTTAATTGTTGAAAACCAAGGCTCGGATGGCCTTGTGGTGTTTGTATGGTTGGACTCGGTGTAGGTCCACTTATATATTGTTGCAGGTTCTACTTCTCGCCTAGAAACAGGGGAGACTCCGTCCGTTTTCCTTGAAAATTTATGCCCGGGTTTGGTTTGGGTTGAGATTAGATCGATTGATAGAACTCCCGGTCTCGAGAGGGATCGGGGTGTCACAGGTGGTATCAGAGCTTGTTTAGCTCATAAGCCGGGACAAGGTCCTCGATCTGGTGGGTAGTGCTCCTTGAATGTGTGCTTGTTAAGTGTGTCTTGAAAGTGTATGCTTGTATGTGAGATTGTGTGTCTTGACATGAATGTGTGCTCCTATGTGATATAGTTATGTGTTATGTGTTAATTGTGTGCTAAGTGAAGTAAAGTGTCTAGTTGTGCATTGAATTGACCTATCGATTGGCATTGTGAATCGAATTGACCTCGTGGATTGTTATTTGCTTGAAGTATTACTTGTAATGTGTGTATAGAATGTCTTGAATTAGCTATGCCGTGATTTGAATTGATTATGTTGTGCTTGACTTGATTGCGGTGCTTGAGTGACTTTGTTGAATAAACTCTTTTGTAAACTTGCTTGCATAGTAGTTTGAGGCATGTGTATAATTGTGATATATTGGCATTCATACATGTCCTATGGAAATGGTAAGTAAGTCCTCTTCCTCCCCTGAAGAAAGTGGTTCACCGCTGGCTTTTCAAGGTGTATGGATTGGCAGGAAATGAATGGCATTTGACTAGCCTTATTTGGGAGTTGGTGTTTGTTTATGGAGCTCAGTTGTTGGCACACTTCTAAGACTCTTATTTGTGAATGGCAATCATAAAAAGATAACTTTCTTTGGGGTTTCTGTATGATGGCTTTTGATAGCATTCTTGGGTTTCTTACTGGGTATTCTTTGGAGACTTCTATTGGCACTTCTTGGTAGACTTGGCTATTGGGTTTTCAGTTGGACTTACTGCATGGTATTATCTATGGCATATGTGTCTCGGTCTTTATTGGAGTGTTACTGGTATTCCTTATTGGAAATTCTTCAATGGCATTCTCTAGGATTCTCAGTGGCCAATTATTTAGTATTACTTATTGGGCAATTCTTGGTACTTTCTTACTGGAGCATTGTTCGGGTATTTTCTTTGGCATCCCTCAGTTGGTTTGGTAACTGGAATCCCTATCAGACTCATTATCTCATGTTACTTACGGTATTCTTTGGAATTCTTATCGGGCATTTTACTAGTATTTTCCCTATTGGCATTTATTGGAAGATCCTATACTTGGAATTCTGCTTGGACATATTATCTTGTACTGTTTACGGCTTCTCCTTCGGCCTTTCCACTCAGGGGAATCTATATATGTTGTTTGACTAAGATGTTGCGGTAGGAACACAGTGATTGGAAGATTTCATTTAGAGGTTGGCCTTTGGTATTCTTCTCTATATTCCTTTACAGAACTTTCAGCTGGGTCTATTTACGGTAGTCAGTACTGCATGAGGTGCATCTACTCTGGCTATCTCTTAACTTTCTTATTTGGTACTTGTTAGACTTCTATTGAAGATTCTTAAATAGGGTATTCCTTCGGTACTCTTCCTGCCATTAGTATGTGGTATTGATGACATCTACAGTATCTTTGCTTTAGTCTTTGTTGGTATTATCTCGGCGCTCTTGGTTAGAATTTATTATTCTTCGGTATTCGTGTCAACGGGATTCTTGTACGGTATCTACATTTGAGCCTTTATTTGGCTTACCACTTGGCATTTCTACTTGAACTTTCCTATTGGTCATCTTGATGAAATACTTGTTCAGTAGCTAATGAAGATTAGTCAGAATTGGATTTCAGATGATGCTGAGTTCTATTGGAAGAAGAATTGCGAGGACGCAATTGTTTTAAGGGGGGAAGGATGTGATAACCCGAACCCGGCATGCATTTAATGGCATTTAATTGCATTTAACTAAGTGACATCTTAAATGTTGGCATTGAATTTGTGTTTATTTTTAGTTAAACATTTATTTGTAGTTCTACTTTCATATTTCTTTTAGAAGTAACTAGAATAATAACTGAGCTAATCTTATTAACGGAATAACAACTACTTTTCATATTGATGTCAATCAGTTTTATTTTTCTTGCGCTTAAATGCTCATATTTCAATTAAATGAAAAGTAGCTCCGAGCCGGAGTAAATCTTAAACTATGATGCTTTCCAAAAATGATATATTTCTTAAATTCTTGAGATTTAATCGTTATTCTTTTATTGTCGAAAAGTGCATAGCATTTCGAGAGAGATAGTTAGGAAATGAATTCTAGTCCTTAGCAAATAGTGAAAACTAGTATTTAGTGTCTTGATTTTAATATTTTTGTTGTTGTTAGCTAGAATTAGAATTGTGCTAGTTGTTTTAGCTTCAAAATTCCTAAAATAAGCTTATTTGACCAATTCTTAAGTGGTTTGACCAATGCCTTGACCATTGAGCTTGTCATCCTTTATAATAATATAACATAGCACAAAATAAAAAAAGAAAAAAGCTGAAAACAGTTTGGTCATGGCCGAAAATAGAAGGAAAGAAAAGAAAAACATTTCTTCATCAAATCATCAAATCTTCGCGTAAGCTTGCACGGGGTGGTTTCCGAGGCACTCTACGAGGTTTTCCAAACGTCTAGGAGCGTCTAAGGTGAGGGTTTCATCATTATTTGTGCATTTGAAATATTTGTATCTAAACTTTGATTTTTTGGATTTTATGCGTAGATTATTGTTTTAATCGTTTTGTTGCTTAAAGAATGTTCCTTGTTGATTGTAGAACATGTCTTTATAACTTTTTAACATTTTCTGCGGTTAAATGTTGAGATTGCAATTTAAATTGGTTGTTGAATAGTGTTTTGTGAATAGTAAACCCTTGAAACGATGAAGTTGCTCCGTTATGCTGTTTGTTGATGTAGAAATGTGCTAGGTGTGCTAGAATGCCTAAATACATGTTTTGTTTGGGTTGCGTAATGGAAAAAACAAGAATTAAGCCTTGGTGAAAGTCGGGGTCGTTTAGGTGGAGTTTGGTATTTTCTCGTTTTTCATGTTGGCATTGTTTCGGGAGGCCATGGAAGCACTTTTGGTGCGATTATGGCGTTGCTTGGGTGTTTGGTTGATATAGTTGTAGTTCAAATGAGCAAGGGGGAAAATTGGGACTTTGCGTGAATTCTAGGGTAAAGTAGGGTTTCGGGGTCTTTAGACATGCCTTATGGTGACCTAGGAGGATTGGTGAAGTCGGTTTCCAAAGCTCGTGGCTCATTTGAAAGTAGTAGTGTTTTGAAGTTGGGGTCATTTTTGTGAGTTTGTGTGTTTTCATAGAATATTGCTTATTGTATGTTTATATTGATTATAGAATGCTTATAATGCCCATAGAATGATTATATTGATTATAGAATGCTTATATTGCTTATAGTATGCTTATGTTGCCTATAGAATACTTGTTATTGCTTGATAATGTTAGTTGATGTTGTTCTTGTTACTTGTTTGATTGCAAATGTTTGTTAACGCTTATTACGCTTGTTGGAGTTGATTATTGATTGAAATGTTTATCAATTGTTGAGAATGCTTGATATCGCTCATTTATTGCCTTGTATCGAGTCTTGCATTGCATAGTGTATCGCACATGAGTGATGGGCCTCTCTAGGTAGCCTCGGGTTGCCAGTGGTGGTTGCTCTAGCCCCGTAGCTAGTCCCTCTTCTCGCTTGGGTTACCTCCCAGGGAGTTTTGGGTCGTAGATTGATGGATACTTCCGGGGTATTCCAAACTGGTGTTATAAGGTGGTTTGGGCTGGCGCGTCATTGTTAATGTCATCGGAATCATGATCGGTACATTACTCGCTCGAGTGAACCATTGCCTTCAAAGTGTGGTATAGCTTTGATTGGTTGTGTTAATGCTTTCTTTAATTGTTTATTGTATTGTTGTTTATATTGAATGCCTTTTATTGATTGTATTGCTTAACTGTACCTATTTGCATTGCACGATCTTCTTTCTCTCTACTTCGATATCTGTCTCGCCCTCACTGAGTATACGTGTTGTGTATACTCACTCCTCACCACCACATTTTAGGAGATGCCATGTTAGCTGGAAAGTTTGTGATTTCGTGAAAGTCCATGCTTGAAAAGTTGTCCTGCGTGCCTGTGTGACTTGAGTTGTCAAAGTTGTAAAGTTGTATGCTTTTATGTATTATATGTATTTAATGTCAAAAGGATTATAATTTAAGTTTCATTAGATTGGTGAAGTAGTTTGATAAGTTAGATTGTGTATTTAGTTAATGTAGCTTAATTTCAATGTATGTTTGTAATATCTAGAGGAAAAGAGTTAGAATGGCATGAGAGTTTAGTTTATGCAGTAGCTTAGTATAGTTTAACTGTCTAGATTGAATGTACTTTTCAAAAATGAAAAGAGATAGGCTAGCTTGTAAGTTGGAAATGTATGTATACTTGCTGAGTTTAATTGTTGAGAACCAAGGCTCGGATGGCCTTGAGGTGTTTGTATGGTTGGACTCGGTGTTGGTCTACTTATATGCTATTGCAGGTTCTACTTTTCGCCTAGAAACAGGGGAGACTCCGCCCGTTTTCCCTGAAAATTTATGCCCGGGTTTGGTTTGGGTTGAGATTAGATCGATTGATAGAACTCCCGGTCTCGAGAGGGATTGGGGTGTCACAGGTGGTATCAGAGCTTGTTTAGCTCATAAGCCGGGACAGGGTCCCCGTTCTGGTGGGTAGTGGTCCTTGGATGTGTGCTTGTTAAATGTATCTTGAAAGTGTATGCTTGTATGTGAGATTGTGTGTCTTGGCCTGAATGTGTGCTCCTATGTGAGATAATGATGTGCTATGTGGCAATTGTGTGCGAAGTGAAGTAAAGTATCTAGTTGTGCATTGAATTGACCTATCGAATTGGCATTGTGAATCGAATTGACCTCGTGGATTGTTATTTGCTTGAAGTATTACTTGTAATGTGTGTATAGAATGTCTTGAATTAGATATGCCGTGATTTGAATTGATTATGTTGTGCTTGACTTGATTGTCGTGCTTGAGTGACTCTGTTAAATAAACTCTTTTGTAAACTTGCTTGCATAGTAGTTTAAGGCATGTGTATAATTGTGATATATTGGCATTCATACATGTCCTATGGAAATGGCAAGTAAGTCATCTTCCTTCCCTGAAGAAACTGGTTCACCGCTGGCTTTTCAAGGTGTATGGATTGGCAGGAAATGAATGGCATTTGACTAGCCTTATTTGGGAGTTGGTGTTTGTCTATGGAGCTCAGTTGTTGGCACACTTCTAAGACTCTTATTTGTGAATGGCAATCATAAAAAGATAATTTTCTTTGGGGTTTTTGTATGATGGCTCTTGGTAGCATTCTTGGGTTTCTTACTGGGTATTCTTTGGAGACTTCTATTGGCACTTCTTGGTAGACTTGGCTATTGGGTTTTCAGTTGGACTTACTGCATGGTATTATCTATGGCATATGTGTCTCGGTCTTTATTGGAGTGTTACTGGTATTCCTTATTGGAAATTCTTCAATGGCATTCTCTAGGATTCTCAGTGGCCAATTATTTAGTATTACGTATTGGGCAATTCTTGGTACTTTCTTACTGGAGCATTGTTCGGGTATTTTCTTTGGCATCCCTCAGTTGGTTTGGTAACTGGAATCCCTATCAGACTCATTATCTCATGTTACTTACGGTATTCTTTGGAATTCCTATCGGGCATTTTACTAGTATTTTCCTTATTGGCATTTATTGGAAGATCCTACACTTGGAATTCTGCTTGGACATATTATCTTGTACTGTTTACGGCTTCTCCTTCGGCCTTTCCACTCAGGGGAATCTATATTTGTTGTTTGACTAAGATGTTGCAGTAGGAACACATTGATTGGAAGATTTCATTTAGAGGTTGGCCTTTGGTATTCTTCTCTATATTCCTTTACAGAACTTTCAGTTGGGTCTATTTACGGTAGTCAGTACTGCATGAGGTGCATCTACTCTGGCTATCTCTTAACTTTCTTATTTGTTACTTGTTAGACTTCTATTGAAGATTCTTAAATAGGGTATTCCTTCGGTACTCTTCCTGCCATTAGTATGTGGTATTGATGATATCTACAGTATCTTTGCTTCAGTCTTTGTTGGTATTATCTCGGCGCTCTTGGTTGGAATTTATTATTCTTCGGTATTCGTGTCAACGGGATTCTTGTACGGTATCTACATTTGAGCCTTTATTTGGCGTTACCTCTTGGCATTTCTACTTGAACTTTCCTATTGGTCATCTTGATGAAATACTTGTTCAGTAGCTAATGAAGATTAGTCAGAATTAGATTTCAGATGATGCTGAGTTCTATTGGAAGAAGAATTGGGAGGACGCAATTGTTTTAAGGGGGGAAGGATGTGATAACCCAAACCCGGCATGTATTTAATGGCATTTAATTGCATTTAACTAAGTGACATCTTAAATGTTGGCATTGAATTTGTGTTTATTTTTAGTTAAACATTTATTTGTAGTTTTACTTTCATATTTCTTTTAGAAGTAAGTAGAATAATACCTGAGATAATCATATTAACGGAATAACAACTACTTTTCATATTGATGTCAATCAGTTTTATTTTTCTTGCACTTAAATGCTCAGATTTGAATTAAATGAAAAGTAGCTCCAAGCCGGAGTAAATCTTAAACTATGATGCTTTCCAAAAATGATATATTTCTTAAATTCTTCAGATTTAATCGTTATTCTTTTATTGTCGCAAAGTGCATAGCATTTCGAGAGAAATAGTTAGGATATGAATTCTAGTCCTTAGCAAATAGTGAAAACTAGTATTTAGTGTCTTGATTTTAATATTTTTGTTGTTGTTAGCGAGAATTAGAATTGTGCTAGTTGTTTTAGCTTCAAAATGCCTAAAATAAGCTTATTTGACCAATTCTTAAGTGGTTTGACCAATGCCTTGACCATTGAGCTTGTCATCCTTTATAATAACAAAACATAGCACAAAATAAAAAAAGAAAAAAAACTAAAAACAGTTTGGTCATGGCCGAAAATAGAAGGAAAGAAAAAAAAAACATTTCTTCATCAAATCATCAAATCTTTGCATAAGCTTGCACGGGGTGGTTTCGGAGGCACTCTACGAGGTTTCCCTAGCGTCTAGGAGCGTCTAAGGTGAGGGTTTCATCGTTATTTGTGCATTTGAAATATTTGTATCTAAACTTTGATTTTTGGATTTTATGCGTAGATTGTTGTTTTAATCATTTTGTTGCTTAAAGAATGTTCCTTGTTGATTGTAGAACATGTATTTATAGCTTTTTAACATTTCATGCGGTTAAATGTTGAGATTGCAATTTAAATTGGTTGTTGAATAGTGTTTTGTGAATAGTAAACCCTTGAAACGATGAAGTTGCTCCGTTATGCTGTCCGTTGATGTAGAAATGTGCTAGGTGTGCTAGAATGCCTAAATGCATGGTTTGTTTGGGTTGCGTAATGGAAAAAAATGGGAATTAAGCCTTGGTGAAAGTTGGGGTCGTTTAGGTCGAGTTTGGCATTTTCTCGTTTTGCGTGTTGGCATTGTTTCGGGAGGCCATGGAAGCACTTTTGGTGCGATTATGGCGTTGGTTGGGTGTTTGGTTGGTATAGTTGTAGTTCAAACGAGCAAAGGGGGAAATAGGGACTTTGCGTGAATTCTAGGGTAAAGTAGGGTTTTGGGGTCTTTAGATGTGCCTTATGGTGACCTAGGAGGATTGGTGAAGTCGGTTTCCAAAGCTCGTGGCTTGTTTGAAAGTAGTAGTGTTTTGAAGTTGGGGTCATTTTTGTGATTTTGTGTGTTTTCATAGAATATTGCGTATAATATGTTTATATTGATTATAGAATGCTTATATTGCCCATAGAATGATTATATTGATTATAGAATGCTTATATTGCTTATAGTATGCTTATGTTGCCTATAGAATACTTGTTATTGCTTGATAATGTTAGTTGGTGTTGGTGTTGTTACTTGTTTGATTGCAAATGCTTGTTAATGCTTATTACGCTTGTTAGAGTTGATTATTGATTGAAATGTTTATCAATTGTTGAGAATGCTTGATATCGCTCATTTATTGCCTTGTATCGAGTCTTGCATTGCATAGTGTCTCGCACGTGAGTGATGGGCCTCTCTGGGTAACATCGGGTTGCCAGTGTTGGTTGCTCTAGCTCCGTAGCTATTCCCTCTTCTCGCTTGGGTTGCCTCCCAGGGAGTTTTGGGTCGTAGATTGATGGATACTTCCGGGGTATTCTACACTGGTGTTATAAGGTGGTTTGGGCCGGCGCGTCATCATTAATGTCATCGGAATTATGATCGGTACATTACTCGCTCGAGTGAACCATAGCCTTCAAAGTGTGGTATAGCTTTGATTGGTTGTGTTAATGCTTTCTTTAATTGTTTATTGTATTGTTGTTTATATTGAATGCCTTTTATTGATTGTATTTCTTAACTGTACCTATTTGCATTGCACGATCTTCTTTCTCTCCACTTCGATATCTGTCTCGCCCTCACTGAGTATACGTGTTGTGTATACTCACTCCTCACCACCACATTTCAGGAAATGCCATGTTAGCTGGAACGTTCTTGATTTCGTGAAAGTCCGTGCTTGAAGAGTTGTCTTGTGTGCCTGTGTGACTTGAGTTGTCAAAGTTGTAAAGATGTATGCTTTTATGTATTATATGTATTTAATGTCAAAGGGATTGTAATTTAAGTTTCATTAGTTTGTTGAAGTAGTTTGATAAGTTAGATTTTGTATTTAGTTAATGTAGCTTAATTTCAATGTATGTTTGTAATATCTAGAGGAAAAGAGTTAGAATGGCATGATAGTTTATTTTATGCAGTAGCTTAGTATGGTTTAACTTTCTATATTGAATGTACTTGTCAAAAATGAAAAGAGATAGGCTAGCTTGTAAGTTGGAAATGTATGTATACTTGCTGAGTTTAATTGTTGAGAACCAAGGCTCGGATGGCCTTAAGGTGTTTGTATGGTTGGACTCGGTGTTGGTCCACTTATATGTCATTGCAGGTTCTACTTTTCGCCAAGAAACAGGGGAGACTCCGTCCGTTTTCCCTGAAAATTAATGCCCGGCTTTGGTTTGGGTTGATATTAGATCGATTGATAGAACTCCCAGTCTCGAGAGGGATCGGGATGTCACAGGTGGTATCAGAGCTTGTTTAGCTCATAAGCCGGGACAGGGTCCTCGTTCTGGTGGGTAGTGGTCATTGAATGTGTGCTTGTTAAGTGTGTCTTGAAAGTGTATGCTTGTATGTGAGATTGTGTGTCTTGACATGAATGTGTGCTCCTATGTGATATAGTTATGTGTTATGTGTTAATTGTGTGCTAAGTGAAGTAAAGTGTCTAGTTGTGCATTGAATTGACCTATCGAATTGGCTCGTGAATCGAATCGACCTCGTGAATTGTTATTTGCTTGAAGTATTCCTTGTAATGTATGTATTGAAATGTCTTGAATTAGCTATGCCGTGATTTGAATTGATTATGTTGTGCTTGACTTGATTGTCGTGCTTGAGTGACTCTGTTAAATAAACTCTTTTGTAAACTTGCTTGCATAGTAGTTTAAGGCATGTGTATAATTGTGATATATTGGCATTCATACATGTCCTATGGAAATGGTAAGTAAGTCCTCTTCCTCCCGTGAAGAAAGTGGTTCACCGCTGGCTTTTCAAGGTGTATGGATTGACAGGAAATGAATGACATTTGACTAGCCTTATTTGGGAGTTGGTGTTTGTTTATGGAACTCAGTTGTTGGCACACTTCTAAGTCTCTTGTTTGTGAATGGCAATCATAAAAAGATAACTTTCTTTGGGGTTTCTGTATGATGGCTCTTGGTAGCATTCTTGGGTTTCTTACTGGGTATTCTTTGGAGACTTCTATTGGCACTTCTTGGTAGACTTGGCTATTGGGTTTTCAGTTGGACTTACTGCATGGTATTATCTATGGCATATGTGTCTCGGTCTTTATTGGAGTGTTACTGGTATTCCTTATTGGAAATTCTTCAATGGCATTCTCTAGGATTCTCAGTGGCCAATTATTTAGTATTACTTATTGGGCAATTCTTGGTACTTTCTTACTGGAGCATTGTTCGGGTATTTTCTTTGGCATCCCTCAGTTGGTTTGGTAACTGGAATCCCTATCAGACTCATTATCTCATGTTACTTACGGTATTCTTTGGAATTCTTATCGGGCATTTTACTAGTATTTTCCCTATTGGCATTTATTGGAAGATCCTATACTTGGAATTCTGCTTGGACATATTATCTTGTACTGCTTACGGCTTCTCCTTCGGCCTTTCCACTCAGGGGAATCTATATTTGCTGTTTGACTAAGATGTTGCGGTAGGAACACAGTGATTGGAAGATTTCATTTAGAGGTTGGCCTTTGGTATTCTTCTCTATATTCCTTTACAGAACTTTCAGCTGGGTCTATTTACGGTAGTCAGTACTGCATGAGGTGCATCTACTCTGGCTATCTCTTAACTTTCTTATTTGGTACTTGTTAGACTTCTATTGAAGATTCTTAAATAGGGTATTCCTTCGGTACTCTTCCTGCCATTAGTATGTGGTATTGATGACATCTACAGTATCTTTGCTTTAGTCTTTGTTGGTATTATCTCGGCGCTCTTGGTTGGAATTTATTATTCTTCAGTATTCGTGTCAACGGGATTCTTGTACGGTATCTACCTTTGATCCTTTATTTGGCGTTACCACTTGGCATTTCTACTTGAACTTTCCTATTGGTCATCTTGATGAAATACTTGTTCAGTAGCTAATGAAGATTAGTCAGAATTGGATTTCAGATGATGCTGAGTTCTATTGGAAGAAGAATTGCGAGAATGCAAATGTTTTAAGGGGGGAAGGATGTAATAACCCGAACCCGGCATGCATTTAATGGCATTTAATTGCATTTAACTAAGTGACATCTTAAATGTTGGCATTGAATTTGTGTTTATTTTTAGTTAAACATTTATTTGTAGTTCTACTTTCATATTTCTTTTAGAAGTAACTAGAATAATAACTGAGCTAATCATATTAACGGAATAACAACTACTTTTCATATTGATGTCAATCAGTTTTATTTTTCTTGCGCTTAAATGCCCAGACTTCAATTAGATGAAAAGTAGCTCTGAGCCGGAGTAAATCTTAAACTATGATGCTTTCCAAAAATGATATATTTCTTAAATTCTTGAGATTTAATCGTTATTCTTTTATTGTCGAAAAGTGCATAGCATTTCGAGAGAGATAGTTAGGAAATGAATTCTAGTCCTTAGCAAATAGTGAAAACTAGTATTTAGTGTCTTGATTTTAATATTTTTGTTGTTGTTAGCTAGAATTAGAATTGTGCTAGTTGTTTTAGCTTCAAAATTCCTAAAATAAGCTTATTTGACCAATTCTTAAGTGGTTTGACCAATGCCTTGACCATTGAGCTTGTCATCCTTTATAATAATATAACATAGCACAAAATAAAAAAAGAAAAAAGCTGAAAACAGTTTGGTCATGGCCGAAAATAGAAGGAAAGAAAAAAAAAACATTTCTTCATCAAATCATCAAATCTTTCACGTAAGCTTGCATGGGGTGGTTTTCGAGGCACTCTACGAGGTTTTCCAAACGTCTAGGAGCGTCTAAGGTGAGTGTTTCATCGTTATTTGTGCATTTGAAATATTTGTATCTAAACTTTGATTTTTGGATTTTATGCGTAGATTGTTGTTTTAATCGTTTTGTTGCCTAAAGAATGTTCCTTGTTGATTGTAGAACATGTATTTATAGCTTTTTAACATTTTATGCGGTTAAATGTTGAGATTGCAATTTAAATTGGTTGTTGAATAGTCTTTTGTGAATAGTAAACCCTTGAAACGATGAAGTTGCTCCGTTATGCTGTTCGGTGATGTAGAAATGTGCTAGGTGTGCTAGAATGCCTAAATGCATGGTGTGTTTGGGTTGCGTAATGGAAAAAAATGAATTAAGCCTTGGTGAAAGTCGGGGTCGTTTAGGTCGAGTTTGGCATTTTCTCATTTTGCGTGTTGGCATTTTTTCGGGAGGCCATGGAAGTACTTTTGGTGCGATTATGGCGTTGGTTGGGTGTTTGGTTGATATAGTTGTAGTTCAAACGAGCAAAGGGGGAAATCGGGACTTTGCGTGAATTCTAGGGTAAAGTAGGGTTTCGGGGTCTTTAGACGTGCCTTATGGTGACCTAGGAGGATTGGTGAAGTAGGTTTCCAAAGCTATTGTCTCGTTTGAAAGTTGTAGTGCTTTGAAGTTGGGGTCATTTTTGTGATTTTGTGTGTTTTCATAGAATATTGCTTATAGTATGTTTATATTGATTATAGAATGCTTATAATGCCCATAGAATGATTATATTGATTATAGAATGCTTATATTGCTTATAGTATGCTTATGTTGCCTATATAATACTTGTTATTGCTTGATAATGTTAGTTGGTGTTGTTCTTGTTACTTGTTTGATTGCAAATGCTTGTTAATGCTTATTACGTATGTTAGAGTTGATTATTGATTGAAATTTTTATCAATTGTTGAGAATGCTTGATATTGCTCGTTTATCGCCTTGTATCGAGTCTTGCATTGCATAGTGTCTCGCACGTGAGTGATGGGCCACTCTAGGTAGCCTCGGGTTGCCAGTGGTGGTTGCTCTAGCCCCGTAGCTAGTCCCTCTTCTCACTTGGGTTACCTCCCAGGGAGTTTTGGGTCGTAGATTGATGGATACTTCAGGGGTATTCCAAACTGGTGTTATAAGGTGGTTTGGCCGGCGCGTCATCGTTAATGTCATCGGAATCGTGATCGGTACATTACTCGCTCGAGTGAACCATAGCCTTCAAAGTGTGGTATAGCTTTGATTGGTTGTGTTAATGCTTTCTTTAATTGTTTATTGTATTGTTGTTTATATTGAATGCCTTTTATTGATTGTATTGCTTAACTGTACCTATTTGCATTGCACGATCTTCTTTCTCTCCACTTCGATATATGTCTCGCCCTCACTGAGTATATGTGTTGTGTATACTCACTCCTCACCACCACATTTCAGGAAATGCCATGTTATCTGGAAAGTTCGTGATTTCGTGAAAGTCCGTGCTTGAAGAGTTGTCTTGCGTGCCTGTGTGACTTGAGTTGTCAAAGTTGTAAAGATGTATGCTTTTATGTATTATATGTATTTAATGTCAAAAGGATTGTAATTTAAGTTTCATTAGATTGTTGAAGTAGTTTGATAAGTTAGATTGTGTATTTAGTTAATGTAGCTTAATTTCAATGTAAGTTTGTAATATCTAGAGGAAAAGAGTTAGAATGGCATGATAGTTTAATTTATGCAGTAGCTTAGTATAGTTTAACTGTCTAGATTGAATATACTTGTCAAAAATGAAAAGAGATTGGCTAGCTTGTAAGTTGGAAATGTATGTATACTTGCTGAGTTTAATTGTTGAGAACCAAGGCTCGGATGGCCTTCAGGTGTTTGTATGGTTGGACTCGGTGTTGGTCTACTTATATGTCGTTGCAGGTTCTACTTTTCGCCTAGAAACAGGGGAGACTCCGTCCGTTTTCCCTGAAAATTTATGCCCGGGTTTGGTTTGGGTTGAGATTAGATCGATTGATAGAACTTCCGGTCTCGAGAGGGATCGGGGTGTCACAGGTGGTATCAGAGCTTGTTTAGCTCATAAGCCAGGACAGGGTCCTCGTTCTGGTGGGTAGTGGTCCTTGAATGTGTGCTTGTTAAGTGTGTCTTGAAAGTGTATGCTTGTATGTGAGATTGTGTGTCATGACATGAATGTGTGCTCCTATGTGATATAGTTATGTGTTATGTGTTAATTGTGTGCTAAGTGAAGTAAAGTGTCTAGTTGGGCATTGAATTGACCTATCGAATTGGCATTGTGAATCGAATTGACCTCCTGGATTGTTATTTGCTTGAAGTATTACTTGTAATATGTGTATCGAATGTCTTGAATTAGCTATGTCGTGATTTGAATTGATTATGTTGTGCTTGACTTGATTGTCGTGCTTGAGTGACTTTGTTAAATAAACTCTTTTGTAAACTTGCTTGCATAGTAGTTTAAGGCATGTGTATAATTGTGATATATTGTCATTCATACATGTCCTATGGAAATGGTAAGTAAGTCATCTTCCTCCCCTGAAGAAACTGGTTCACCGCTGGCATTTCAAGGTGTATGGATTGGCAGGAAATGAATGGCATTTGACTAGTCTTATTTGGGAGTTGGTGTTTGTTTATGCAGCTCAGTTGTTGGCACACTTCTAAGTCTCTTGTTTGTGAATGGCAATCATAAAAAGATAACTTTCTTTGGGGTTTCTGTATGATGGCTCTTGGTAGCATTCTTGGGTTTCTTACTGGGTATTCTTTGGAGACTTCTATTGGCACTTCTTGGTAGACTTGGCTATTGGGTTTTCAGTTGGACTTACTGCATGGTATTATCTATGGCATATGTGTCTCGGTCTTTATTGGAGTGTTACTGGTATTCCTTATTGGAAATTCTTCAATGGCATTCTCTAGGATTCTCAGTGGCCAATTATTTAGTATTACTTATTGGCCAATTCTTGGTACTCTCTTTCTAGAGCTTTGTTCGGGTTCTTTCTTTGGCATCCCTCAGTTGGTTTGGTAACTGGAATCCCTCTCAGACTCATTATCTCATATTACTTACGGTATTCTTTGGAATTCTTATCGGGCATTTTACTAGTATTTTCCCTATTGGCATTTATTGGAAGATCCTATACTTGGAATTCTGCTTGGACATATTATCTTGTACTGTTTACGGCTTCTCCTTCGGCCTTTCCACTCAGGGGAATCTATATTTGCTATTTGACTAAGATGTTGCGGTAGGAACACATTGATTGGAAGATTTCATTTAGAGGTTGGCCTTTGGTATTCTTCTTTATATTCCTTTACAGAACTTTCAGCTGGGTCTATTTACGGTAGTCAGTACTGCATGAGGTGCATCTACTCTGGCTATCTCTTAACTTTCTTATTTGGTACTTGCTAGACTTTTATTAAAGATTCTTAAATAGGGTATTCCTTCGGTACTCTTCCTGCCATTAGTATGTGGTATTGATGATATCTATAGTATCTTTGCTTTAGTCTTTGTTGGTATTATCTCGGCGCTCTTGGTTGGAATTTATTATTCTTCGGTATTCGTGTCAACGGGATTCTTGTACGGTATCTACATTTGAGCCTTTATTTGGCGTTACCTCTTGGCATTTCTACTTGAACTTTCCTATTGGTCATCTTGATGAAATACTTGTTCAGTAGCTAATGAAGATTAGTCAGAATTGGATTTCAGATGATGCTGAGTTCTATTGGAAGAAGAATTGGGAGGACGCAATTGTTTTAAGGGGGGAAGGATGTGATAACCCAAACCCGGCATGTATTTAATGGCATTTAATTGCATTTAACTAAGTGACATCTTAAATGTTGGCATTGAATTTGTGTTTATTTTTAGTTAAACATTTATTTGTAGTTTTACTTTCATATTTCTTTTAGAAGTAAGTAGAATAATACCTGAGGTAATCATATTAACGGAATAACAACTACTTTTCATATTGATGTCAATCAGTTTTATTTTTCTTGCACTTAAATGCTCAGATTTGAATTAAATGAAAAGTAGCTCCAAGCCGGAGTAAATCTTAAACTATGATGCTTTCCAAAAATGATATATTTCTTAAATTCTTCAGATTTAATCGTTATTCTTTTATTGTCGCAAAGTGCATAGCATTTCGAGAGAAATAGTTAGGATATGAATTCTAGTCCTTAGCAAATAGTGAAAACTAGTATTTAGTGTCTTGATTTTAATATTTTTGTTGTTGTTAGCGAGAATTAGAATTGTGCTAGTTGTTTTAGCTTCAAAATGCCTAAAATAAGCTTATTTGACCAATTCTTAAGTGGTTTGACCAATGCCTTGACCATTGAGCTTGTCATCCTTTATAATAACAAAACATAGCACAAAATAAAAAAAGAAAAAAAACTGAAAACAGTTTGGTCATGGCCGAAAATAGAAGGAAAGAAAAAAAAACATTTCTTCATCAAATCATCAACTCTTCGCATAAGCTTGCACGGGGTGGTTTCCGAGGCACTCTACGAGGTTTTCCTAGTGTCTAGGAGCGTCTAAGGTGAGGGTTTCATCGTTATTTGTGTATTTGAAATATTTGTATCTAAACTTTGATTTTTGGATTTTATGCGTAGATTGTTGTTTTAATCATTTTGTTGCTTAAAGAATGTTCCTTGTTGATTGTAGAACATGTATTTATAGCTTTTTAACATTTCATGCGGTTAAATGTTGAGATTGCAATTTAAATTGGTTGTTGAATAGTGTTTTGTGAATAGTAAACCCTTGAAACGATGAAGTTGCTCCGTTATGCTGTTTGTTGATGTAGAAATGTGCTAGGTGTGCTAGAATGCCTAAATACATGTTTTGTTTGGGTTGCGTAATGGAGAAAAATGGGAATTAAGCCTTGGTGAAAGTCGGGGTCGTTTAGGTCGAGTTTGGTGTTTTCTCGTTTTGCGTGTTGGCATTATTTCGGAAGGCCATGGAAGCACTTTTGGTGCGATTATGGCGTTGGTTGGGTGTTTGGTTGGTATAGTTGTAGTTCATACGAGCAAAGAGGGAAATCGGGACTTTGCGTGAATTCTAGGGTAAAGTAGGGTTTTGGGGTCTTTAGACGTGCCTTATGGTGACCTACGAGGATTGGTGAAGTCGGTTTCCAAAGCTCGTGGCTCGTTTGAAAGTAGTAGTGTTTTGAAGTTGGGGTCATTTTTGTGATTTTGTGTGTTTTCATAGAATATTACTTATAGTATGTTTATATTGATTATAGAATGCTTATATTGCCCATAGAATGATTATATTGATTATAGAATGCTTATATTTCTTATAGTATGCTTATGTTGCCTATAGAATACTTGTTATTGCTTGATAATGTTAGTTGGTGTTGTTCTTGTTACTTGTTTGATTGCAAATGCTTGTTAATGCTTATTACGCTTGTTAGAGTTGATTATTGATTGAAATGTTTATCAATTGTTGAGAATGCTTGATATCGCTCATTTATCGCCTTGTATCGAGTCTTGCATTGCATAGTGTCTCGCACGTGAGTGATGGGCCTCTCAGGGTAGCCTCGGGTTGCCAGTGTTGGTTGCTCTAGCTCCGTAGCTATTCCCTCTTCTCGCTTGGGTTGCCTCCCAGGGAGTTTTGGGTCGTAGATTTATGGATACTTCCGGGGTATTCCAAACTAGTGTTATAAGGTGGTTTGGGCCGGCGCGTCATCATTAATGTCATCGGAATCGTGATCGGTACATTACTCGCTCGAGTGAACCATTGCCTTCAAAGTGTGGTATAGCTTTGATTGGTTGTGTTAATGCTTTCTTTAATTGTTTATTGTATTGTTGTTTATATTGAATGCCTTTTATTGATTGTATTGCTTAACTGTACCTATTTGCATTGCACGATCTTCTTTCTCTCTACTTCGATATCTGTCTCGCCCTCACTGAGTATACGTGTTGTGTATACTCACTCCTCACCACCACATTTCAAGAAATGCCATGTTAGTTGGAAAGTTCTTGATTTCGTGAAAGTCCGTGCTTGAAGAGTTGTCTTGCGTGCCTGTGTGACTTGAGTTGTCAAAGTTGTAAAGATGTATGCTTTTATGTATTATATGTATTTAATGTCAAAAGGATTGTAATTTAAGTTTCATTAGATTGTTGAAGTAGTTTGATAAGTTAGATTGTGTATTTAGTTAATGTAGCTTAATTTCAATGTATGTTTGTAATATCTAGAGGAAAAGAGTTAGAATGGCATGATAGTTCATTTTATGCAGTAGCTTAATATGGTTTAACTGTCTAGATTGAATGTACTTTTCAAAAATGAAAAGAGATAGGCTAGCTTGTAAGTTGGGAATGTATATATACTTGCTGAGTTTAATTGTTGAGAACCAAGGCTCGGATGGCCTTGAGGTGTTTGTATGGTTGGACTCGGTGTTGGTCCACTTATATGCTATTGCAGGTTCTACTTTTCGCCTAGAAACAGGGGAGACTCCGTCCGTTTTCCCTGAAAATTAATGCCCGGCTTTGGTTTGGATTGATATTAGATCGATTGATAGAACTCCCAGTCTCGAGAGGGATCGGGATGTCACAGGTGGTATCAGAGCTTGTTTAGCTCATAAGCCGGGACAGGGTCCTCGTTCTGGTGGGTAGTGGTCATTGAATGTGTGCTTGTTAAGTGTGTCTTGAAAGTGTATGCTTGTATGTGAGATTGTGTGTCTTGACATGAATGTGTGCTCCTATGTGATATAGTTATGTGTTATGTGTTAATTGTGTGCTAAGTGAAGTAAAGTGTCTAGTTGTGCATTGAATTGACCTATCGAATTGGCTTGTGAATCGAATTGACCTCGTGGATTTTTATTTGCTTGAAGTATTATTTGTTATGTGTGTATAGAATGTCTTGAGTTAGCTATGCCGTGATTTGAATTGATTATGTTGTGCTTGACTTGATTGCCGTTCTTGAGTGACTTTGTTGAATAAACTCTTTTGTAAACTTGCTTGCATAGTAGTTTAAGGCATGTGTATAATTGTGATATATTAGCATTCATACATGTCCTATGGAAATGGTAAGTAAGTCATCTTCCTCCCCTGAAGAAAGTGGTTCACCGCTGGCTTTTCAAGGTGTATGGATTGGCAGGAAATGAATGGCATTTGACTAGCCTTATTTGGGAGTTGGTGTTTGTTTATGGAACTCAGTTGTTGGCACACTTCTAAGACTCTTATTTGTGAATGGCAATCATAAAAAGATAACTTTCTTTGGGGTTTCTGTATGATGGCTCTTGGTAGCATTCTTGGGTTTCTTACTGGGTATTCTTTGGAGACTTCTATTGGCACTTCTTGGTAGACTTGGCTATTGGGTTTTAAGTTGGACTTACTACATGGTATTATCTATGGCATATGTGTCTCGGTCTTTATTGGAGTGTTACTGGTATTCCTTATTAGAAATTCTTCAATGGCATTCTCTAGGATTCTCAGTGGCCAATTATTTAGTATTACTTATTGGGCAATTCTTGGTACTTTCTTACTGGAGCATTGTTCGGGTATTTTCTTTGGCATCCCTCAGTTGGTTTGGTAACTGGAATCCCTATCAGACTCATTATCTCATGTTACTTACGGTATTCTTTGGAATTCTTATCGGGCATTTTACTAGTATTTTCCCTATTGGCATTTATTGGAAGATCCTATACTTGGAATTCTGCTTGGACATATTATCTTGTACTGCTTACGGCTTCTCCTTCGGCCTTTCCACTCAGGGGAATCTATATTTGCTGTTTGACTAAGATGTTGCGGTAGGAACACAGTGATTGGAAGATTTCATTTAGAGGTTGGCCTTTGGTATTCTTCTCTATATTCCTTTACAGAACTTTCAGCTGGGTCTATTTACGGTAGTCAGTACTGCATGAGGTGCATCTACTCTGGCTATCTCTTAACTTTCTTATTTGGTACTTGTTAGACTTCTATTGAAGATTCTTAAATAGGGTATTCCTTCGGTACTCTTCCTGCCATTAGTATGTGGTATTGATGACATCTACAGTATCTTTGCTTTAGTCTTTGTTGGTATTATCTCGGCGCTCTTGGTTGGAATTTATTATTCTTCAGTATTCGTGTCAACGGGATTCTTGTACGGTATCTACATTTGAGCCTTTATTTGGCTTACCACTTGGCATTTCTACTTGAACTTTCCTATTGGTCATCTTGATGAAATACTTGTTCAGTAGCTAATGAAGATTAGTCAGAATTGGATTTCAGATGATGCTGAGTTCTATTGGAAGAAGAATTGCGAGGACGCAATTGTTTTAAGGGGGGAAGGATGTGATAACCCGAACCCGGCATGCATTTAATGGCATTTAATTGCATTTAACTAAGTGACATCTTAAATGGTGGCATTGAAGTTGTGTTTATTTTTAGTTAAACATTTATTTGTAGTTTTACTTTCATATTTCTTTTACAACTAACTAGAATAATACCTGAGCTAATCATATTAACGGAATAACAACTACTTTTCATATTGATGTCAATCAGTTTTATTTTTCTTGAGCTTAAATGCTCAGATTTCAATTAAATGAAAAGTAGCTCTGAGCCGGAGTAAATCTTAAACTATGATGCTTTCCAAAAATGATATATTTCTTCAATTCTTGAGATTTAATCGTTATTCTTTTATTGTCACAAAGTGCATAGCATTTCAAGAGACATAGTTAGGAAATGAATTCTAGTCCTTAGCAAATAGTGAAAACTAGTATTTAGTGTCTTGATTTTAATATTTTTGTTGTTGTTAGCTAGAATTAGAATTGTGCTAGTTGTTTTAGCTTCAAAATTCCTAAAATAAGCTTATTTGACCAATTCTTAAGTGGTTTGACCAATGCCTTGACCATTGAGCTTGTCATCCTTTATAATAATATAACATAGCACAAAATAAAAAAAGAAAAAAGCTGAAAACAGTTTGGTCATGGCCGAAAATAGAAGGAAAGAAAAGAAAAACATTTCTTCATCAAATCATCAAATCTTCGCGTAAGCTTGCACGGGGTGGTTTCCGAGGCACTCTACGAGGTTTTCCTAGCGTTTAGGAGCGTCTAAGGTGAGGGTTTCATCGTTATTTGTGCATTTAAAATATTTGTATCTAAACTTTGATTTTTGGATTTTATGCGTAGATTGTTGTTTTAATCGTTTTATTGCTTAAAGAATGTTCCTTGTTGATTGTAGAACATGTATTTATAGTTTTTTTAACATTTTCTGCGGTTGAATATTGAAATTGAAATTGAAATTGGTTGTTGAATAGTGTTTTGTGAATAATAAACCCTTGAAACGATGAAGTTGCTCCGTTATGCTGTCCGTTGATGTAGAAATGTGCTAGGTGTGTTAGAATGCCTAAATTCATGGTTTTTTTGGGTTGCGTAATGGAAAAAAACAAGAATTAAGCCTTGGTGAAAGTCGGGGTCGTTTGGGTCGAGTTTCGCATTTTCTCGTTTTGGGTGTTGGCATTGTTTCGGGAGGCCACGGAAGCACTTTTGGTGCAATTATGGCATTGGTTGGGTGTTTGGTTGGTATAGTTATAGTTCAAACGAGCAAAGGGGAAAAACAGGACTTTGCGTGAATTCTAGGGTTAAGTAGGGTTTCGGGGTCTTTAGACGTGCCTTATAGTGACCTAGGAGGATTGGCAAAGTCAGTTTCTAGAACTCGTGGCTCGTTTGAAAGTAGTAGTGTTTTGAAGTTGGGGTCATTTTTGTGATTTTGTGTGTTTTCATTGAATATTGCTTATAGTATGTTTATATTGATTATAGAATGCTTATATTGCCCATAGAATGATTATATTGATTGTAGAAAGCTTATATTTCTTATAGTATGCTTATGTTGCCTATAGAATACTTGTTATGGCTTGATAATGTTAGTTGGTGTTGTTCTTGTTACTTGTTTGATTGCAAATGTTTGTTAATGCTTATTACGCTTGTTAGAGTTGATTATGGATTGAAATGTTTATCAATTGTGGAGAATGCTTGATATCGCTCATTTATCGCCTTGTATCCAGTCCTGCATTGCATAGTGTCTCGCACGTGAGTGATGGGCCTCTCTGGGTAGCCTCGGGTTGCTAGTGTTGGTTGCTCTAGCTCCGTAGCTATTCCCTCTTCTCGCTTGGGTTGCCTCCCATGGAGTTTTGGGTCGTAGATTGATGGATACTTCCGGGGTTTTCCAAACTGGTGTTATAAGGTGGTTTGGGCCGGCGCGTCATCGTTAATGTCATCGGAATCATGATCGGTACATTACTCGCTCGAGTGAACCGTGGCCTTAAAAGTGTGGTATAGCTTTGATTGGTTGTGTTAATGCTTTCTTTAATTTTTTATTGTATTGTTGTTTATATTGATTGCCTTTTATTGATTGTATTTCTTAACTATACCTATTTGTATTACACGATCTTCTTTCTCTCCACTCGATATCTGTCTCGCCCTCACTGAGTATACGTGTTGTGTATACTCACTCCCTACCACCACATTTCAGGAAATGCCATGTTAGCTGGAAAGTTCATGATTACATGAAAGATCATGCTTGAAGAGTTGTCTTGCGTGCCTGTGTGACTTGAGTTGTCAAAGTTGTAAAGATGTATGCTTTTATGTATTATATGTATTTAATGTCAAAAGGATTGTAATTTAAGTTTCATTAGATTGTTGAAGTAGTTTGATAAGTTAGATTGTGTATTTAGTTAATGTAGCTTAATTTCAATGTATGTTTGTAATATCTAGAGGAAAAGAGTTAGAATGGCATGATAGTTTATTTTATGCAGTAGCTTAGTATGGTTTAACTGTCTAGATTGAATGTACTTGTCAAAAATGAAAAGAGATAGGCTAGCTTGTAAGTTGGAAATGTATGTATACTTGCTGAGTTTAATTGTTGAGAACCAAGGCTCGGATGGCCTTGAGGTGTTTGTATGGTTGGACTCGGTGTTGGTCCACTTATATGCCGTTGCAGGTTCTACTTTTCGCCTAGAAACAGGGGAGACTCCGTCCGTTTTCCCTGAAAATTTATGCCCGGGTTTGGTTTGGGTTGAGATTAGATCGATTGATAGAACTCCCGGTCTCGAGAGGGATCGGGGTGTCACAGGTGGTATAAGAGCTTGTTTAGCTCATAAGCCAGAACAGGGTCCTCGTTCTGGTGGGTAGTGGTCCTTGAATGTGTGCTTGTTAATTGTGTCTTGAAAGTGTATGCTTGTATGTGAGATTGTGTGTCATGACATGAATGTGTGCTCCTATGTGATATAGTTATGTGTTATGTGTTAATTGTGTGCTAAGTGAAGTAAAGTGTCTAGTTCTGCATTGAATTGAGCTATCGAATTGGCATTGTGAATCGAATTGACCTCGTGGATTGTTATTTGCTTGAAGTATTACTTGTAATATGTGTATCGAATGTCTTGAATTAGCTATGTCGTGATTTGAATTGATTATGTTGTGCTTGACTTGATTGTCGTGCTTGAGTGACTCTGTTAAATAAACTCTTTTGTAAACTTGCTTGCATAGTAGTTTAAGGCATGTGTATAATTGTGATATATTGGCATTCATACATGTCCTATGGAAATGGTAAGTAAGTCCTCTTCCTCCCGTGAAGAAAGTGGTTCACCGCTGGCTTTTCAAGGTGTATGGATTGACAGGAAATGAATGACATTTGACTAGCCTTATTTGGGAGTTGGTGTTTGTTTATGGAACTCAGTTGTTGGCACACTTCTAAGTCTCTTGTTTGTGAATGGCAATCATAAAAAGATAACTTTCTTTGGGGTTTCTGTATGATGGCTCTTGGTAGCATTCTTGGGTTTCTTACTGGGTATTCTTTGGAGACTTCTATTGGCACTTCTTGGTAGACTTGGCTATTGGGTTTTCAGTTGGACTTACTGCATGGTATTATCTATGGCATATGTGTCTCGGTCTTTATTGGAGTGTTACTGGTATTCCTTATTGGAAATTTTTCAATGGCATTCTCTAGGATTCTCAGTGGCCATTTATTTAGTATTACTTATTGGGCAATTCTTGGTACTTTCTTACTGGAGCATTGTTCGGGTATTTTCTTTGGCATCCCTTAGTTGGTTTGGTCACTGGAATCCCTATCAGACTCATTATCTCATATTACTTACGGTATTCTTTGGAATTCTTATCGAGCATTTTACTAGTATTTTTCTTATTGGCATTTATTGGAAGATCCTACACTTGGAATTCTGCTTGGACATATTATCTTGTACTGTTTACGACTTTTCCACTCAGGGGAATCTATATTTGCTGTTTGACTAAGATGTTGCGGTAGGAACACAGTGATTGGAAGATTTCATTTAGAGGTTGGCCTTTGGTATTCTTCTCTATATTCCTTTACAGAACTTTCAGCTGGGTCTATTTACGGTAGTCAGTACTGCATGAGGTGCATCTACTCTGGCTATCTCTTAACTTTCTTATTTGGTACTTGTTAGACTACTATTGAAGATTCTTAAACAGGATATTCCTTCGGTATTCTTCCTGCCATTAGTATGGGGTATTGATGACATCTACAGTATCTTTGCTTTAGTCTTTGTTGGTATTATCTCGGCGCTCTTGGTTGGAATTTATTATTCTTCAGTATTCGTGTCAACGGGATTCTTGTACGGTATCTACATTTGAGCCTTTATTTGGTGTTACCACTTGGCATTTCTACTTGAACTTTCCTATTGGTCATCTTGATGAAATACTTGTTCAGTAGCTAATGAAGATTAGTCAGAATTGGATTTCAGATGATGCTGACTTCTATTGGAAGAAGAATTGCGAGGATGCAATTGTTTTAAGGGGGAAAGGTTGTGATAACCCGAACCCGACATGCATTTAATGGCATTTAATTGCATTTAACTAAGTGACATCTTAAATGTTGGCATTGAATTTGTGTTTATTTTTAGTTAAACATTTATTTGTAGTTTTACTTTCATATTTCTTTTAGAAGTAACTAGAATAACACCTAAGCTAATCATATTAACGGAATAACAACTACTTTTCATATTGATGTCAATCAGTTTTATTTTTCTTGCGCTTAAACGCTCAGATTTCAATTAAATGAAAAGTATCTCCGAGCCGGAGTAAATCTTAAACTATGATGCTTTCCAAAAATGATATATTTCTTAAATTCTTCAGATTTAATCGTTATTCTTTTATTGTCGCAAAGTTCATAGCATTTCGAGAGAGATAGTTAGGAAATGAATTCTAGTCCTTAGAAAATAGTGAAAACTAGTATTTAGTGTCTTGATTTTAATATTTTTGTAGTTGTTAGCTAGAATTAGAATTGTGCTAGTTGTTTTAGCTTCAAAATGCCTAAAATAAGCTTATTTGACCAATTCTTAAGTGGTTTGACCAATGCTTTTACCATTGAGCTTGTCATCCTTTATAATAAGATAACATAGCACAAAATAAAAAAATAAAAGAAGCTGAAAACAGTTTGGTCATGGCCGAAAATAGAATGAAAGAAAAAAAAAACATTTTTTCATCAAATCATCAAATTTTCGCGTAAGCTTGCACGGGGTGGTTTCCGAGGCATCCTACGAGGTTTTCCTAGCGTCTAGGAGCGTCCAAGGTGAGGGTTTCATCGTTATTTGTGCATTTGAAATATTTGTATCTAAACTTTGATTTTTGGATTTTATGCATAGATTGTTGTTTTAATCATTTTGTTGCTTAAAGAATGTTCCTTGTTGATTGTAGAACGTGTATTTATAGTTTTTTAACATTTTCTGCCGTTAAATGTTGAGATTGCAATTTAAATTGGTTGTTGAATAGTGTTTTATGAATAGTAAACCCTTGAAACGATGAAGTTGCTCCGTTATGATGTCCGTTGATGTAGAAATGTGCTAGGTGTGCTAGAATGCCTAAATGCATGGTTTGTTTGGGTTGTGTAATGCAAAAAAATGGGAATTAAGCCATGGTTAAAGTCGGGGTCGTTTAGGTCGAGTTTGGCGCTTTCTCGTTTTGCGTTTTGGCATTGTTTCGGGAGGCCATGGAAGCACTTTTGGCACGATTATGGTATTGGTTGGGTGTTTGGTTGGTATAGTTATTGTTCAAACGAGCAAAGGGAGAAATCGGGACTTTACGTGAATTCTAGGTTAAAGTAGGGTTTTGGGGTCTTTAGACGTGCCTTATGGTGACCTAGGAGGATTGGCGAAGTCGGTTTCCAAAGCTCGTGGCTCGTTTAAAAGTAGTAGTGTTTTGAAGTTGGGGTCATTTTTGTGATTTTGTGTGTTTTCATAGAATATTGCTTATAGTATGTTTATATTGATTATAGAATGCTTATATTGCCCATAGAATGATTATATTGATTATAGAATGCTTATATTGCTTATAGTATGCTTATGTTGCCTATAGAATACTTGTTATTGCTTGATAATGTTAGTTGGTGTTGTTCTTGCTACTTGTTTGATTGCAAATGCTTGTTAATGCTTATTACGCTTGTTAGAGTTGATTATTGATTGAAATGTTTATCAATTGTTGAGAATGCTTGATATCGCTCATTTATCGCCTTGTATCGAGTCTTGCATTGCATAGTGTCTCGCACGTGAGTGATGGGCCTCTCAGGGTAGCCTCGGGTTGCCAGTGTTGGTTGCTCTAGCTCCGTAGCTATTCCCTCTTCTCGCTTGGGTTGCCTCCCAGGGAGTTTTGGGTCGTAGATTGATGGATACTTCCGGGGTATTCCAAACTGGTGTTATAAGGTGGTTTGGGCCGCCGCGTCATTGTTAATGTCATCGGAATCATGATCGGTACATTACTCGCTCGAGTGAACCATAGCCTTCAAAGTGTGGTATAGCTTTGATTGGTTGTGTTAATGCTTTCTTTAATTGTTTATTGTATTGTTGTTTATATTGAATGCCTTTTATTGATTGTATTGCTTAACTGTACCTATTTGCATTGCACGATCTTCTTTCTCTCCACTTCGATATCTGTCTCGCCCTCACTGAGTATACGTGTTGTGTATACTCACTCCTCACCACCACATTTCAGGAAATGCCATGTTAGCTGGAAAGTTCGTGATTTCGTGAAAGTCCGTGCTTGAAGAGTTGTCTTGCGTGCCTGTGTGACTTGAGTTGTCAAAGTTGTAAAGATGTATGCTTTTATGTATTATATGTATTTAATGTCAAAAGGATTGTAATTTAAGTTTCATTAGATTGTTGAAGTAGTTTGATAAGTTAGATTGTGTATTTAGTTAATGTAGCTTAATTTCAATGTATGTTTGTAATATCTAGAGGAAAAGAGTTAGAATGGCATGATAGTTTATTTTATGCAGTAGCTTAGTATGGTTTAACTGTCTAGATTGAATGTACTTGTCAAAAATGAAAAGAGATAGGCTAGCTTGTAAGTTGGGAATGTATATATACTTGCTGAGTTTAATTGTTGAGAACCAAGGCTCGGATGGCCTTGAGGTGTTTGTATGGTTGGACTCGGTGTTGGTCCACTTATATGCTGTTGCAGGTTCTACTTTTCACCTAGAAACAGGAGAAACTCCGTCCGTTTTCCTTGAAATTTTATGCCCGGGTTTGGTTTGGGTTGAGATTAGATCGATTGATAGAACTCCCAGTCTCGAGAGGGATCGGGGTGTCACAGGTGGTATCAGAGCTTGTTTAGCTCATAAGGTAGGACACGGTCCTCGTTCTGGTGGGTAGTGGTCCTTGAATGTGTGCTTGTTAAGTGTGTCTTGAAAGTGTATGCTTGTAAGTAAGATTGTGTGTCTCGACATGAATGTGTGCTCCTATGTGATATAGTTATGTGTTATGTGTTAATTGTGTGCTAAGTGAAGTAAAGTGTCTAGTTGTGCATTGAATTGACCTATCGAATTGGCATTGTGAATCGAATCGACCTCGTGGATTGTTATTTGCTTGAAGTATTACTTGTAATATGTGTATAGAATGTCTTGAATTAGCTATGCCGTGATTTGAATTGATTATGTTGTGCTTGACTTGATTGCGGTGCTTGAGTGACTTTGTTGAATAAACTCTTTTGTAAACTTGTTTGCATAGTAGTTTAAGGCATGTGTATAATTGTGATATATTGGCATTCATACATGTCCTATGGAAATGGTAAGTAAGTCCTCTTCCTCCCCTGAAGAAAGTGGTTCACCGCTGGCTTTTCAAGGTGTATGGATTGGCAGGAAATGAATGGCATTTGACTAGCCTTATTTGGGAGTTGGTGTTTGTTTATGGAGCTCAGTTGTTGGCACACTTCTAAGACTCTTATTTGTGAATGGAAATCCTAAAAAGATAACTTTCTTTGGGGTTTCTGTATGATGGCTCTTGGTACCATTCTTGGGTTTCTTACTGGGTATTCTTTGGAGAATCTATTGGCACTTCTTGGTAGACTTGGCTATTGGGTTTTTAGTTGGACTTAATGCATGGTATTATCTATGGCATATGTGTCTCGGTCTTTATTGGAGTGTTACTGGTATTCCTTATTCGAAATTCTTCAATGGCATTCTCTAGGATTCTCAGTGGCCAATTATTTAGTATTACTTATTGGGCAATTCTTGGTACTTTCTTACTGGAGCATTGTTCGGGTATTTTCTTTGGCATCCCTCAGTTGGTTTGGTAACTGGAATCCCTATCAGACTCATTATCTCATGTTACTTACGGTATTCTTTGGAATTCTTATCGGGCATTTTACTAGTATTTTCCCTATTGGCATTTATTGGAAGATCCTATACTTGGAATTCTGCTTGGACATATTATCTTGTCCTGCTTACGGCTTCTCCTTCGGCCTTTCCACTCAGGGGAATCTATATTTGCTGTTTGACTAAGATGTTGCGGTAGGAACACAGTGATTGGAAGATTTCATTTAGAGGTTGGCCTTTGGTATTCTTCTCTATATTCCTTTACAGAACTTTCAGCTGGGTCTATTTACGGTAGTCAGTACTGCATGAGGTGCATCTACTCTGGCTATCTCTTAACTTTCTTATTTGGTACTTGTTAGTCTTCTATTGAAGATTCTTAAATAGGGTATTCCTTCGGTACTCTTCCTGCCATTAATACGTGGTATTGATGACATCTATAATATCTTTGCTTTAGTCTTTGTTGGTATTATCTCGGCGCCCTTGGTTGGAATTTATTATTCTTCAGTATTCGTGTCAACGGGATTCTTGTACGGTATCTACATTTGAGCCTTTATTTGGCTTACCACTTGGCATTTCTACTTGAACTTTCCTATTGGTCATCTTGATGAAATACTTGTTCAGTAGCTAATGAAGATTAGTCAGAATTGGATTTCAGATGATGCTGAGTTCTATTGGAAGAAGAATTGCGAGGACGCAATTGTTTTAAGGGGGGAAGGATGTGATAACCCGAACCCGGCATGCATTTAATGGCATTTAATTGCATTTAATTAAGTGACATCTTAAATGTTGGCATTGAATTTGTATTTATTTTTAGTTAAACATTTATTTGTAGTTTTATTTTGATATTTCTTTTAGAAGTAACTAGAATAACACCTGAGCTAATCATATTAAGGGAATAACAGTTACTTTTCATATTGATGTCAATCAGTTTTATTTTTCTTGAGCTTAAATGCTCAGATTTCAATTAAATGAAAAGTAGCTCTGAGCCGGAGTAAATCTTAAACTATGATGCTTTCCAAAAATGATATATTTCTTCAATTCTTGAGATTTAATCGTTATTCTTTTATTGTCGCAAAGTGTATAGCATTTCGAGAGAGATAGTTAGGAAATGAATTCTAGTCCTTAGCAAATAGTGAAAACTAGTATTTAGTGTCTTGATTTTAATATTTTTGTTGTTGTTAGCTAGAATTAGAATTGTGCTAGTTGTTTTAGTTTCAAAATGCCTAAAATAAGCTTATTTGACCAATTCTTAAGTGGTTTGACCAATGCCTTGACCATTGAGCTTGTCATCCTTTATAATAACATAACATAGCACAAAATAAAAAAAATAAAAAAAGCCGAAAACAGTTTGGTCATGGCCGAAAATAGAATGAAAGAAAAAAAAAACATTTTTTCATCAAATCATCAAATCTTCGCGTAAGCTTGCGCGGGGTGGTTTCCGCGGCACTCTACGAGATTTTCCTAGCGTCTAGGAGCGTTTAAGGTGAGGGTTTCATCGTTATTTGTGCATTTGAAATATTTGTATCTAAACTTTGATTTTTGGATTTTATGTGTGGATTGTTGTTTTAATCGTTTTGTTGCTTAAAGAATGTTCCTTGTTGATTGTAGAACGTGTATTTATAGCTTTTTAACAATTTCTGCGGTTAAATGTTGAGATTGCAATTTAAATTGGTTGTTAAATAGTGTTTTGTGAATAGTAAAACCTTGAAACGATGAAGTTGCTCCGTTATGCTGTCCGTTGATGTAGAAATGTGATAGGTGTACTAGAATGCCTAAATGCATGGTTTGTTTGGGTTGCGTAATGGAAAAAAAATGGAATTAAGCCTTGGTGAAAGTCGGGGTCGTTTAGGTCGAGTTTGGCGTTTTCTCGTTTTGCGTATTGGCATTGTATCGGGAGGCCATGGAAGCACTTTTGGTGCGATTATGGCGTTGGTTGGGTGTTTGGTTGGTATAGTTGTAGTTCAAACGAGCAAAGGGAAAAATCGGGACTTTGCGTGAATTCTAGGGTAAAGTAAGGTTTCGGGGTCTTTAGACGTGCCTTATGGTGACCTAGGAGGATTGGTGAAGTCGGTTTTCAAAGCTCGTGACTCGTTTGAAAATAGTAGTGTTTTGAAGTTGGGGTCATTTTTGTGATTTTGTGTGTTTTCATAGAATATTGCTTATAGTATGTTTATATTGATTATAGAATGCTTATATTGCTCATAGAATGATTATATTGATTATAGAATAATTATATTGCTTATAGTATGCTTATGTTGCCTATAGAATACTCGTTATTGCTTGATAATGTTAGTTGGTGTTGTTCTTGTTACTTGTTTGATTGCAAATGCTTGTTAATGCTTATTACGCTTGTTAGAGTTGATTATTGATTGAAATGTTTATCAATTGTTGAGAATGCTTGATATCGCTCATTTATCGCCTTGTATCGAGTCTTGGATTGCATAGTGTCTCGCACGTGAGTGATGGGCCTCTCTGGGTAGCCTCGGGTTGCTAGTGTTGGTTGCTCTAGCTCCGTAGCTATTCCCTCTTCTCGCTTGGGTTGCCTCCCAGGGAGTTTTGGGTCGTAGATTTATGGATACTTCCGGGGTATTCCAAACTAGTGTTATAAGGTGGTTTGGGCCGGCGCGTCATTGTTAATGTCATCGGAATCATGATCGGTACATTACTCGCTCGAGTGAACCATAGCCTTCAAAGTGTGGTATAGCTTTGATTGGTTGTGTTAATGCTTTCTTTAATTGTTTATTGTATTGTTGTTTATATTGATTGCCTTTTATTGATTGTATTGCTTAACTGTACCTATTTGCATTGCACGATCTTCTTTCTCTCCACTTCGATATCTGTCTCGCCCTCACTGAGTATACGTGTTGTGTATACTCACTCCTCACTACCACATTTCAGGAAATGCCATGTTAGCTGGAAAGTTCGTGATTTCGTGAAAGTCCGTGCTTGAAGAGTTGTCTTGCGTGCCTGTGTGACTTGAGTTGTCAAAGTTGTAAAGATGTATGCTTTTATGTATTATATGTATTTAATGTCAAAAGGATTGTAATTTAAGTTTCATTAGATTGTTGAAGTAGTTTGATAAGTTAGATTGTGTATTTAGTTAATGTAGCTTAATTTCGATGTATGTTTGTAATATCTAGAGGAAAAGAGTTAGAATGGCATGACAGTTTATTTTATACAGTAGATTAGTATGGTTTAACTATCTAGATTGAATGTACTTGTCAAAAATGAAAAGAGATAGGCTAGCTTGTAAGTTGGAAATGTATGTATACTTGCTGAGTTTAATTGTTGAGAACTAAGGCTCAGATGGCCTTGAGATGTTTGTATGGTTGGACTCGGTGTTGGTCCACTTATATGCTGTTGCAGGTTCTACTTTTTGCCTAGAAACAGGGGAGACTCCGTCCGTTTTCCCTGAAAATTTATGCCCGGGTTTAGTTTGGGTTGAGATTAGATCGATTGATAGAACTCCCGGTCTCGAGAGGGATCGGGGTGTCACACTGTGCGCCGCGTAACTCCTAACGGATCAAAAGTTACGGGCACCAGAGCGACGGATTCCTGGTCACAAGCACACGCCCTCGGTTTGCAAGCCCAGCATCCACGTGAAGTGAAGTTGTCTTGTCCAAGGTGCCGTGGGATTCGATAATAGAAATGTGATGGATTTGGTTGTCGTCCTTTTCGCGGCTCACAACGTACGATCCGGGATGGAAAAACAGCACAAAAGAAGGAAAGTGTCCCGAAACCGATGAAAATGTTCGATTTTGGGTTCCGAAAATAGGCGCAGCCGAACAGGCTTGCTGCCCGCGTCATAGAGCTCTCGGAGAGCTTTCAAACGGTATGATGTGCGACACATAACTCTTTACGGATCAAAAGTTATGGGCACCGGAGCGACGGATACCTGGTCACAAGCCCCACGCCCTCAGTTTACCGGCCCAGCCTCCACGTGAAGTGAGGTTTTCTTGCCCAAGGTGCCGTGGGATTCGATAATTGGAATCTGATGGATTAGGTTGTCGTCCTTTCCGAGACTCACGACGTACGATCCGTGACGAAAAAATAGTGCTAAAGAAGAAAAGTGTCCCGAAACTGATGAAAATGTTCAATTTTGGGCACTTGAAATAGGCGCAATTGAGCAAGCTTGCTGTCCTCATCGTAGAGCTCTCAGAGAACTGTCCAACGGTATGCTATGCACCGCTAACTCCTTTCGGATCAAAAGTTATGGGCACCGGAGCGACAGATACCTAGACACAAGTCCTAGGCCCTCGGGTTGCGGGCCCAGCCTCTACGTGAAGTGAAGTTGTCTTGCCCAAGGTGCTATGGGATTAGGTAATAGAAATGTGATGGATTAGGTTGTCGTCCTTTTCGCGGCTCACGACGTACGATCCGGGATGGAAAAACAGCGTAAAAGAAGAAAAGTGTCCCAAAACTGATGAAAACGTTCGATTTTGGGCTTTGAAAATAGTCGCAACCGAGTAGGCTAGCTGCCCCCGTGGTAGAGCTCTCGGAGAGCTTTCCAACGGTATTCTGTGCGCTGCGTAACTCTTTACGGATCCAAAGTTTCGGGCACCGGAGCGACGGATTCCTAGTCACAAGCCCTATGCCCTCGGTTTGTAGGCCCAGCCTCTACGTGAAGTGAGTTTTCTTGCCCAAGGTGCCGTGGAATTTGGTAATATAAATGTGATGGATTAGGTTGTCGTCCTTTTCGCGGCTCATGATGTACGATCCGGGACGGAAAAACAGTGCAAAAGAAGAAAAGTGTCCCAAAACTGATGAAAACGTTCGATTTTAGTCCCCAAAAATAGGCGCAGCCTAGAAGATTTGCTGCCCACATCGTAGAGCTCTCGGAGAGCTTTCCAACGGTATGCTGTTCGTCGTATAACTCCTTACGGATAAAAAGTTCTAGGCACCGGAGCGACGGATACCTTGTCACAAGCCACACACCCTCGGTTTATGGGCCCAACCTCTACGTGAAGTGAAGTTGTCTTGCCCAAGGTACAGTGGGACATACACAAGTTACGAATCATTTCCACAATACGACCCTATTTTTAGGAAGAACTCACCAAGCAACTAATCCATCTCAAATTGTCATCTATCGGTAGTATCATAGTTCTTATCTTGAAGGTACATTGGATTAGTAAATCCTCTAATGACTAGTCTCCCGGTTACAGGCTCCTATTCATTAACATTCTTCCCCAGCTTCATTAACCTTCAAGCTCGTAATCAAGAAGAAAGACCATTGAGATTCGTTAAACCCAAACTCTAAGGTTTATTAGGTACCACCAACAAATTGCCATCGAAATTGCATGAGTAAACTAATCATGTAGCACTAGTTCAACTTTTCAAGTAAGCTTCATCAGCTTGTGATCCACAATTTATTCCCATATTCAAATCTCCATTTTCAAGTCACGAGGCTTCAGAACTTTCTTTTAATCTTATCCAAAACTCCTAAGGCGAATAGTTTCAACCTCAAATAAATTTCACTCACCTCAATCCAAGGTTATGTCATACTTAAGAAGACAATGGTCCTACTCACTTAGCAACCCAGTCATTCCTTCGAACACTTAATGCCCGCCAATATATCTTCAACATTAATGTTACTAAGCTGGGTTCATAGCCATGTAAGTGATATCAATTCTCTACTAGGTTACCGGTCGTACAACAACAATCCTAGGACTATAAATAGGTACCGAAATGATCTAGCTCATAAGATACTTACCATACTAATCTAAGTAGCTTATTACATGAAATACTTCAAGGATATGTCATCATAAGAATTATAACCACAAGTCATCCTACAATATAATCTAATAGAATTTCAAAAGTAATCAACCACTCATTTAATTATCACTATAAGATTCACCCTCTATTCAACAACCACGATTCGAAGTATACCAACCGCTAGTTTCTAGAAGTGAAACGGTGCACATAGATATGGTGGTCTAACAATAGTCTTTTGGGTCATCATGACTCTGATTCATCTCTATCTTACTCTCTTCATTTACATGTTCAACTAGCTAAGAGCATCAAGACTCATTGACCTTAGGTCCTAGGGTTTACCATGAATCATCATGCATACTCATTATTAGCTATTTAGGGTTTCAAATCATATCCTAACAACTCCACTTTGCAACCAGATGTTTAATATCATTTACATGGTTTATATAATAGGTCCATCGATCTTACTTAGGGATATATACTATCTAACATCCTCTAGGGTATCCAAACAACGAGTGCATAGATTGACTTACTTGCATATTTACAGCTAAGTTCGGGGGACACCAAACTAATACCGTGTTTCTTAATATCACAAATATCCAACTTAGGACCTTAGCAACGTTACTCATCTAATGCATAATTCAATACCTTAAACTTCTATTCGACCTAACATTTAGGTGTAGTCCTCCGAACACAAGTTCTAGCTACGTGAATTCCTCGATTCCAACATCTCTGTATCTTGTTATACCAAAGAATCATCAACCTTGTTAAATTCGGTCTCCAGAGTTGCCTACATGTCTTGAGGTTATCCATTGTTAAGTCACTCAAATACACTATCCATGTCTCAATAATCTAACCCCTAAAAGTAACTATCGTCAACTTCCACGAATTTATCTCTTAATTTCTAGGTCATGATCTCAACATTTAGTGGACTTGAAACTCGCTAGTATACAGCATATCAGATTCATCAATGCTTAATTCCAATCAAGTAAGGATTCAATCATTTAAACAATCTATTACACCAATTCAAGATATAAGAATTTGATTCAAAAGCACCTCTTAAGTCAACTTCCATTATAAGCATATGAATATATATATGCTACTCCACATGTCCAATAGTATACTCTTATACCTAAGGAAAGTTGTATGTCCTTAACATTTATACTTGAACCGCAATTAGAAGAACGGTTTAACAGAATCAAGAACTCTATGGCTATAAAATTGATAACTTAATCACAGGCATGTGTATGTGTATTCCAAAGATAAGGAGAAAATTTTACCTCAACAATTATACCTGTGCTACGCATTTTATATATATGCATATCCAACAATACATACGATCCATCAAGTACCTGTGAAGATGCGAGAAATCTCTAACCGAGACTTTTCTTTCTTCCTGCATGAATTCACTTCCCTGAAAGTTCTAATCCTAACTATCTATGTGTATAAACAGTCATTCACGGTTATATAACGTGCACATGTATCAAGGAAGGAGTATAAAAGCATGCATGCATTATTGAGGTCACTAACGTGTCGGTGTGCATGACACATAATACATATGGTCCACAAAGGCACATAATACTCAATACTTAAAGCAATTAAAGCACATTAGCACACATTAACACATATAAACAAGACATCATAGTTACCTTAGGGCTTCTACCCACGGTCCGAGAGTTGAACCCGACTAATGCCTAGTTACTAAACTAAGCTCTAATACCATTCTACTTATAAGGTGTCACGCCCCAACCCAGCCTATAAAGGTTAGAATAGGGTGTGATCTAAACATTCAAGTCACGTCTCGTACTTAACCGTTCATGAAAATTTAACACTTAACGTCTTGGCCTAAACTCCAAAATTTTTTGGTAAACCGGCAACATAACGGCTGTAATTGGGCTCTTTGGTTTAACCTAATTCTCTAAACGCCTCAATTATTCCAATCATTAATCCAATTCCATTAAGGACTCCTAGTTGTCACCAACCGATTTACCTACTAGTTTATCTTGAAAGTCTCGTTTGGTTAATAAGCCTAACATGATAACTATGTCCCGTTTATTTGTCAATTTCCTATCATGCAAGTACTTATTATCCTTTAGTTTGCAAATGAGCACCTAAGTGAAATTAGATAGAATTAACTTAGTTGATTGTTCATCTAGTGGTTTGAATGCCTACGATAACTACTAATTAAGGAAACGAAAGCAAACAACCAAATAAAAGTTCGTCTGGTTATAGATAGCAGAATCCCTGAATTAGACCCAAATTACAACGGGGTCATTTACATCAATAAACAATGAGCAACATAAAAGGAAATAGTGTTCAAGTAGCATAAAGTTCATAAGTAGCCATAATCACGCAAAACACACAAACAGGCAATCACTCCAAGGATTCATCGTTAGGCACACCGTCCTCGGGTACCTGTTCTGGGTCTTCTTCACCTGAGATGATAAAAGAGGGTGAATCCTTATGAACTCAGCGAGGGGGAACGAGAAATAGGTTTTGGAACTCATTTTCCGGTTCAACTTATGAAATCCTTTTGCAAGCATGAATATAACAATAATACAAGTACAAAAATAGAAATACCAGTCTTTCCTCCCCGAGGATCTCTAGGAACCAAGCGAGAGTACTTATACACATAGTAAAAAGGATACAGTGAGCTTTTGCTCTCAGATCAGTTCAGAATCAGAAGTTGCGGCCGACTTCAAATAACCCCAAAACACTCCAGGTGCGTGTACTCCGGATGTACCCCGAAATCCTACGACCCAACTCTCTGAGGAAGTCTAGCCCCCAAGCGAGAGAGGGAATGGGACCATGGTAGTCACGGGTGCACCGGCAAGCCCAATGCCGCCCGGTGTGTGTGATCGCTACCATGCCGACAGGAAAGGTTGCAACCTTGTATGCAATGTACATTTATGACAGGTAATATATCACAGTAGGAGGACAACAAAGTAGGTTTCCTCCGGACAGTCATAAGATTGCACATTGACAGGTAAACAAGCAGGGCACGATAAGACAGGAAATTTCACTTGAAAGGCATATAGAGTTATATGAAAATTAAATGGGCAGCCATGTAACACATGTAAAACAGGCCATATAACTCATTACGAAGCCCACATGATCAAGTGATAAGATTATTCAACATGCAATGACATCAACATGGGTCCGGGTGCAAGAAAAACTTATTTGTCAACATGCAATGGTCAAAATCACATTTGAAGCAATAAGACATTTACGGGCAGCCCACTAAGCATATAATCTCCACACAATATCCAAATGATCAACACTTAGCAAGACTACCTAGTCATTAGGGTTTTCGTTTCATGCTTAACCGTGTGATTAAACCCTAAGTCAACTCAAGATCATTCTCAAGTCATGCATCATTCAATTCAAACATCTTCAAGTACTCAAAACAGTCCACACAACATCCCAACACCACAATTCCAAGCAATTAGTACCACAAGAGAGGTTACAACAATTTTCCAAGCATATAACTAAGTGAAACCTTTACTGCAATAGGCTGTTTTCTCACAATCAATAGGATAATCAAACAATCTCCAAGTCCATTGAATAAGATTTCAAATTAAAGCTTAAGAAGTTAACTAAAATCAGAAACAAACCTTGCATCAATTGGAGTTCAGGATCATTAGATATAGCCGAAACAGTGGAATAGCACAAAACTGTCCAGATTTGCACACATTTCGATAATTGACGTTTTTGAGGTCCTTAGGGTCAGATTTAGCCTTGGTCCATTTCTGACAAAAATTTCCATAACTGAAAAATATAGCAACACACCAAATTTCATGCATTTTGGACATCATTTACTAAGTCAAATCTGATTCGTTCTACAAGGTCAGTGCATCTGCCAAAACCTGCTTCATTTTTCCAGATTTCCAGATTTGTACACATTTTAAAATTTTTCCATTTTGAGAACCTTAAAGTCAAAATTAGCTTTGGCCTATTTCTGTGAAAAATGTTCCAAACTGGCCAAAATAGTCACCTTCCAATTTTCGTGCATTTTCAACATCATTTGCTTATCCAAACTCACCTCGAAACAACAGGTCAGAGAGTTGTCACATAATCCGATTTCACCTATCATCATCTTCAAGCCAAAATCTTGCCATGCATGGTTGTAAAAGCTTATGAACGAACATATAACTCAAGAACAGAAGCAAAGACATACATTTATGAGCATGCATGTGGATTTTTAAAGGATTTTCAAAAAGTTTTAGCCCTCACCTTAGCAATCAACCAAAAAGATGCACAAAAACTTGTTGAAGCACAAATTTCTTCTTCTTCCTTGCTTAGCCAAGACTCCACCCGATTTCTCTCTATTTTTCCTAGCTTAGTGGCCAAGTTCTTAGTACATGCATGTGGTTAGAACAAGAAGAAAAGAAATGGAAGCAAGGAAACTCACCAAGGCCGAAAATGGTGACTCAAAATGCTTGCATGTGTGTTTCTTGCATCCTAGCTTGCTTGGGTGAGTTTCTTTGCTTGTTGTTTGTCTTGATGCACCATAGGATGATGAAGATGAGCTAAGGGATGAAGAAACTCAGCCCAAAACTGAGATGGAGAGAGAAGAATGAGAGGGAGAGAGAGAAATGTGAGGAGAATGAGAGAAATGAAAGAAAAATGAGGCTTTTTGCAAAAGTTGATGCATGGGTTCAGCCTTGAGCTTAGCAATTCTGATTTTTATGTCTTCAAGAGGCATTTTGAAATTCCTAGCATGGGCGGGCCCAGCCTCTACGTGAAATGAAGTTGTCTTGCCCAAGGTGTTGTAGGATTTGGTAATAGAAATGTGATGGATTAGGTTGTCGTCATTTTCGTAGCTCACGACGTACAATCCGGGATGGAAAAACAACACAAAAGAATGAAAGTGTCCCGAAATTGATGAAAACTTTCGATTTTGGGCTCCAAAAATAGGCACATGCGAGCGGCTTGCTGCCCGCGTCATAGAGCTCTCGGAGAGCTTTCCAACGGTATGCTGTGTGCTGCGTAACTCTTTCCGGATCAAAAGTTATAGGCACCGGAGCGACGAATACCTGGTCACAAGCCCCACGCCCTCGGTTTACGGGCCCAGCCTCTACGTGAAGTGAAGTTGTCTTGCTCAAGGTGCCACGGGATTTGGTAATAGAAATGTGATGAATTAGGTTGTCGTCCTTTTCGCAGCTCACGATGTACGATCCAGAACGGAAAAACAGTGCAAAAGAAGAAAAGTGTCTCGAAACTGATGAAAACGTTCGATTTTAGGCCCCAAAAATAGGCGCAGCTGAGAAGATTTGATGCCCACATTGTAGAGCTCTCGAAGAGCTTTCCAACGGCATGCTGTGCACCATGTAACTCCTTAAGGATAAAAAGTTCTAGGCACCGGAGCGACGGATACCTGGTCACAAGCCCCACACCCTCGGTTTGCGGGCCCAACCTCAACATGAAGTGAAGTTGTCTTGCCCAAGGTACAGTGGGATTCGGTAATAGAAATGTGATAGATTATTTTGTCGTCCTTTTTACGGCTCGCGACATACGATCCGGGACGAAAAAACAGCGCAAAAGAAGAAAAGTATCCCGAAACTGATTGAAACGTTCGATTTTGGGCTCCATAAAGAGGCACTGCCGAGTAGGCTTGTTGCCCACGTCGTAGAGCTCTCGTAGAGCTTTCCAACGGTATGCTGTGCGCCGCGTAACTCCTTACGGATCTAAAGTTATGGGCACCGGAGCGACGAATACCTGGTCACAAGCCCCACGCCCTGGGTTCGCAGGTCCAGCCTCTACGTGAAGTGAAGTTATCTTGCCCAAGGTATCGTGGGATTCGGTAATAGAAATGTGATGGATTAGGTTGTTGTCCTTTTCGCGACTCACGACGTACGATCCAGGACGGAAAAACAACACAAAAGAATGAAAGTGTCCCAAAATTGATGAAAACTTTCGATTTTGGGCTCCAAAAATAGGCACAGCTGAGCGGCTTGCTGCCCGCGTCATAGAGCTCTCGGAGAGCTTTCCAACGGTATGCTGTGTGCTGCATAACTCTTTATGGATCAAAAGTTATAGGCACCGGAGCGACGGATACCTGGTCACAAGCCCCACGCCCTCGGTTTATAGGCCCAGCCTCTACGTGAAGTGAAGTTGTCTTGCCCAAGATGCCGTGGGATTCATTAATAGAAATGTGATGGATTAGGTTGTTGTCCTTTCACAGTTTACGACGTACGATCCGGGACAGAAAAACAGCGCAAAAGAAGAAAAGTGTCGCGAAATTGATTAAAACGTTAGATTTTGGGCTCTGAATATAGGCGTTGCTTAGCAGGCTTGCTTCCCACATCGTAGAGCTCTTAGAGAGCTTTCCAACGGTATGCTTTGCACCGTTAACTCCTTACGGATCAAAAGTTATAGGCACCGGAGCGACGGATACCTGGTCACAAGCCCCACGCCCTCGGTTTGCTGGCCCAGCTTCTACGTGAAGTGAAGGTGTCTTGCCCAAGGTGCCATGGGATTCTGTAATAGAAATGTGATGGATTAGGTTGTCGTCATTTTCGCGGCTCATGACGTACGATCCGGGACGGAAAAACAGTGCAAAAGAAGAAAAGTGTCCCGAAAATGATGAAAACATTCCATTTTAGGCCCCGAAAATAGGCGCAGCTGAGAATATTTATTGCCCACGTCGTAGAGCTCTCAGAGAGCTTTCCAATGGTATGCTGTGCGCCGTGTAACTCCTTACGGATCAAAAGTTATGGGCACCGGAACGATGGATACCTAGTCACAAGCCCCATACCCTCGGTTTGTGGGCCCAACCTCTACGTGAAGTGAAGTTGTCTTGCCCAAGGTGCAGTGGGATTTGGTAATAGAAATGTGATAGATTAGGTTGTCGTCCTTTTCGCGGCTCGCGACATACGATCCGGGATGAAAAAACAGTGCAAAAAAAGAAAAGTATCCCAAAACTGATTAAAACATTCGATTTTGGGCTCTAGAAAGAGGCACAGCCGAGCAGGCTTGCTTCCTACATCGTAGAGCTCTCGTAGAGCTTTTCAACGGTATCCTGTGCATCGCATAACTCCTTACGGATCTAAAGTTATGGGCACCGGAGCGACGGATTCCTGGTCACAAGCCCTACACCCTTGGTTTGCTGGCCCAGACTCTACGTGAAGTGAAGTTGCCTTGCCCAAGGTGCCGTGGGATTCGGTAATAGAAATGTGATGGATTAGGTTGTCGTCCTTTTCGCGGCTCACGACGTACGATCCGGGACGGAAATACAACGCAAAAGAAGAAAAATATCCCAAAACTGATGAAAACGTTCAATTTTGGGCTCCGAAAATAGTCACAGCCGAGCAGGCTTGCTGCCCCCGTAGTAGAGCTCTCGGAGAGCTTTCCAACGGTATGCTGTGCACCGCGTAACTCCTTACGGATCGAAAGTTATAGGCACCGGAGCGACGAATACCTGGTCACAAGCCCCACGTCCTGGGTTTGCGGGCCCAGCCTCTACGTGAAGTGAAGCTGTCTTGCCCAAGGTGCCGTGGGATTCGGTAATAGAAATGTGATGAATTAGGTTGTCGTCCTTTTCGCGGCTCACGGCGTACGATCTGGGACGGAAAAACAACACAAAAGAAGGAAAGTGTCCCAAAACTGATGAAAACTTTCGATTTTAGACTCCGATGTGAGGCCTGACCTCGATTTGCGCGCGATACCTCGTTTCATGTACCCTAGCCTAGATTTGTGTGCCGTGGCCTAGGTTTAAGAAATGTGTTTCGTTTTGTGTGCCTTGCATCGAATTACGTGTATTCATTTAGGGTTGCGTGCATTTACTTGGGAAACGTACATTTGTCTCGTAGTTCGTGCCTTGTCTCGTAGTGCGAGCCCTAAACCTAGGAAAGCGTGCCCACACGCTAATCAAGAAAGTATCTTACACGAAGCACTAGGTCAATAATTAATCCTACAAATCCCACTAACTAATATTAAATAACTAATTCAACCCACTAGAAGACAAAATCTCACAAAAAGCTATACATTATTTATTCTTTATTCCTTATTCCTTATTCTTTGCATATCCCAATTACACAAATAAAATATTGCTCAACCAAGACAAAAAATTCAGATTCTTGCAATGTCTTGGCTGACCACTTTGTGTGCATTTGTGCTTGCTTGCATAATTCAAAATTGAACCTAGACAATTCTATGACACAAAGCAATAAAAAAATTAGCTCAAAACCCTCCTCAAAGCTCCAATTCTTGACACAAGCTCCTTGCCCATGCTAGACACTTCAAATGATGCTTCTTGAAGACACAAAATCTGAATTTGCAAAGCTCAAGGCCGACATATGCTTCAAACTTTGCAAAGCTTTTATTTTTCTTTCATTTTCCTTCATTTCCTCTCATTCCTCTCTCATTTCTTCTCTCTCTCTCGGCCTTGGCTGAGTTTCTACACTCCATAGCTTATCTTCATCACTTCATGGTAAATCAAAGCATGCAAGAAGCTAGGGAGCTCGACTAAGCAAGCTAGGTTGCAAGAAACACACATGCAAGCTCTTTGAACCTCCATTTCGGCTTAGGTGAGTTTGCTAGCTTCTATTTCTTTTCTTCTTGTTCTAACCACATGCACCTACTAAGAACTTGGTTACAAAGCTAGGAAACTAGAGAAAATCGAGTGGTGTCTCGGCTAAGCAAGGAAAAGAGTCAATCTTGTGCAACCATCAAGAGTCTTGTGCATCTTTTTGTTGTTTTGCTAAGGTGAGGGCTAAAACTTCTTTAAAATCTTTCAAAAAACCACATGCATGCCCTTAAATGTCTATCTTTACTTCTGTACTTGAGATATATGTGTGTTCATGAGCTTTTATAAACATGCATGGCAAGATTTTTGGCTAGAATGTGATGATAGATGAAACCGTGTATGTGACAGCCCTCTGTCTTGTTGGTACAAGATGATTTTTACTAGGTAAATGATATTGAAAATGCGTGAAAATTGGTAGGTAACTAGTTTTTCCAGGTTTGAACACTTTTCGCAGAAATAGACCAAAGCTAATTTTGACTCTAAGGTCCTCAAAATGGCAAATTATTAAAATGTATCCAAATCTGGAAAGTCTGGAAAAATGAAGCAGGTTTTGGCAGATTCACTGACCTTGTAGAACGAACCAGTTTTGACTTATTGAATGATATCCAAAATACATGAAATTTGGTTTTCTGCTATATTTTTAAGTTCTGGACATTTTTGTCAGAAATGGACTAAGGCTAAATCGGACTCTAAGGCCCTCAAAAACGACAAGTATTGAAATGTGTGCAAATCTGGACAGTTTTGTGCAGTCTCACTGTTTTGGCTATAACTATTGAACCTGAACTCCAAATGATGCGAGGTTTGCTTCTGAATTTAGTTTACTTCTTAGGCTTTAATCTGACATCTTATTCACTGGAATTGGAGATTGTTGGATTGTCTTAATGATTGTGAGAAAACAGTCCATTGCAGTGAGGGTTTCACTTAGTGAAATGCTTAGAAAAATTATTGTAGCTTTTCTTGTTGTATTAAATGCTTGGGATTGTGGCATTTGGATATTGTGTGGACTGTTTTGAATGCTTGAGGGTGTTGGAATTAATCAATGCATGGCTTGAGCTTAATTACGAGATGACTTGGGGTTTAATCGCACGGGTAAACATGAATTGAAACCCTAGTAACTAGGTAAACTCGCTAAGTATTGATCCTTTGGATATTGTGTTTGATTATGTGTTTAGTAGGCTGCCCGTAGTTGCCCTCATAGCCCTGAACATGATTTCGATGATTACATGTTGACAAGTAGGCCTTTCTTGCACCCGGTTCCACGTAGATATCGTTGCATGTTGAATAATCTTGTTATTTGATTACGTGAACTTCGAAGTGAGTTATATGACTTGATTTACGTGCGTTACATGGCTGCCCGATTAATACTCATATAACTCCATGTGCTTTTTAAGTAAAATTGCCTGTCATATCGTGCCTTGCTTATTTATTTGTCAATGTGCAATCTTATGACTGTTCGGAGGCAACCTACTTTGTTGACCTCCAAATGTGATATGTTAAATGTCATAAATGTGCATTGCATACAAGGTTGCAACCTTTCATTCTAGCGTGGTAGCGTTCACGCACACCGGGCGGCATCGGGCTTACCTGTGCAACCGTGACTACTATTGTCCAATTCCCTCTCTCGTTTGGGGGCTAGACTTCCTCGGAGAGTTGGGTCATAGGATTTCGGGGTACATCCGGAGTACACCCATTTGGCGTGATAAGGGGATGATTTGAAGTCGGCCGTAACAACTGATACTGACATGAACTGAGAGCAAAAGCTCACCGTATCCTTTTCACTATGTGTATAAGTACTCTCGCTTGGTTCCTAGAGGACCTCGGGGAGGAAAGACGGGTAATTGTGTTCCTTTACTTTTATATTATGTTATGTACTTAGTTGTGATATATTCATGCTTGCAAAAAGGGTTTTCATAAGTTGAACCGGAAAATGAGTTTCAAACCTATTTCTTGTTCCCCCTTGCTGAGTTCATAAGGACTCGCCCTCTTTTATCATCTCAGGTGAAGAAGACCAAGAACATGTACCTGAGGACGATGTGCCTAACGATGATTCCTTGGAATGATTGCTTGCCCTACATGCCTTACGTGACTATGGCATATTTTGTGAACAATATGTTGCTTGAAGACTATTTCATTTCTTATGATGCTTGCTATTGTAATGTAAAAGACCCCCGTTGTAATTTGGTGTCTAATTTTGGTTTGTACTGATAATAACTAGATAGACTCTACTGTGGTCGTTTTGCTATCGTTATCTATCATAGGATTATGAAGTATCAGGTAAGGATTAAGTAAAATGAACCCATCCAATCTTAAGCAGGTACTCATTGATAAGCTAATATCAATAGGTACGTTTGTAACAAGGATTAGCAAACAAACGAGACATAGTATCATGCTAGGTTATTAATCAAACGAGACTTCGAGACAACTAGTAGGCGTTTCAATTGATGATAAATAGTAATCTTTGTTGGAAACGAAATTGAGATTGGAAAATTTGAGGCGTTTTGAGAATTAGGTCAAACTAAAGAGCCCAATTACAACCGTCATGTTGTCAGTTTTCTGAAAAATTGCAGAGTTTAGGCTAAAACGTTAAGTGTTAAACCCTCTTGAACGATTAAGTACGTGATATAACTTGAATGATTAGATCACACCCTAGTCTAACCTTTATAGGTCGGGTTGGGGTGTGACACCTTATAGAAAGAAATGGTATCAGAGCTTAGATTGCTTAAGCCGAGTTTAACTCTCGGACCGTGGGTAGAGCCCTAAGCTAATTAGGATGACTTGTCTATAAGTTATTGTGTGATAATGTTAAATGTGCCTTTTATGTTCTATGTGCTTAAGTGATTAACATGTCTTAATTGTTTCTGGAATTGTGTATCTATATTATGTTGCATATCTTATGCATTAAATTCTTGTCTTGTCGTATTTCAATAAATTGTGCATCGTAATCTGTGCTTATAGATGGCTGGCCCTAGTACCCGCATTACTAATAGGAGCGGTGAGCCCCAAGAGACCGGAGATGCCTATCAAACTACTTCCGGCATGGCTATGTTTAATATGATGGAGAATGCCATGGATTGCATGTCACAAGTGATGGAACGTCAAGATGCACGCGAAGCAAGCAACAACAACAACAACAGGAATGATAGTAACCATGGGAGACATAGCAGAATGAGGGAGTTCCTTGACTTTTGCCCGTCCAAATTTCACAGGGAAGCTAATGATGAGAAAGCAAAGGCTTGGCTGTCTAAGATCGAGAGGATTTTCATGCCACTTGATTATACTGATGAAGAAAAGGTGGAGTTTACTGTGTTTCTGTTGCATGGGGATGCTGAGCGTTGGTGGCACACTGTGGAGGCACTGTGGGAAACTGATCATACCCCTTGCTTGTGGGGTAATTTCGTTAAGGCATTCAAGGAGAAATATGTACCTGCAGTTTCCAGGCAGAGGCGGATTGAGGAATTCATGCACTTGAACCAAGGTAACATGACGGTGGCCTAGTACGAGGCTCGTTTTGACCGATTGTCCCGCTATGCTCAATACATGGTCAGTACTTCGGAGGCGAAGATGTGGAAATTTACGACTGGATTGAGGCCAGAGATTCAGGACCAGTTGGCTTCGCATGACTTCGATACCTATTATGCTCTCTTTGCTACTGCTTCCCGAGTTGAGAAGAGGAAACTTGATAGAGCCGATTTAAGTTAGCCGAACAAGAAACCATACCAGCCTTCAGGTCAACAGAGGAAATTCCAGAGCTAGAGTCGTAGTCAGGGCCAGAGCCAGAACAGACCAGTGAATAACCGTGGCCCGACTAAAGCACCATCAGCCTCTTCCACCCGCGGATCCACAGGTAGTTCACCTGCTACTCAGTCTATCAACTGTTCTTACTGTGACAAGAAGGGTCATACCGAGGCCCAGTGCTGGAAGAAGTCAGGACGATGTGTACGGTGTGGCAGTGATCAGCATCAGATCAAGGATTGCCCTAAATGGCAAGCAGGACAAAATCAGGTTAAACCAGCTGGTAGAGGCAAGACTCCAGTTCCTAGAGTTCAGGCTCGAGCTTATGCTATTGAGTGCGAGGAGCTTCCAGAGGAGACCGCTGTTGTTGAAGGTACATTCTTCATACTGAATCAACCTGTTAGGGTGCTAATTGATCCGGGTGCTACTCATTCATTTATTACTCCCTTATGTGTGCAACGTGTGAAACTACGAGTTGTATGTTTGCCTTACGAAGTAGAAGTTGGTACTCCGATGGGTTCTAAACTTGTTACTAGCTCAGCTTCTAAAGCATGTAAAATCCAAATTAAAGATAGGGAATTCTCGGCCAATCTTATTGTTTTACCTTTTCGAGACTATGAGGTCATCTTAGGGATGGACTGGTTGGCAAAGCATCATGCCCAACTAGATTGCCAGACAAAGATTGTAACATTTCGGATACCTAGTCAACCAACATTGGAAGTCATGGGTCGAAGATATTTCACCGGGAGTTCCATCATTTCATCTACGAAAGCAGTGAAGTTCTTGAGAAAAGGGTGTAGTGGATACTTAGCTTACCTTATTAACAAGCCGTCGGACAAAGCTAAGTTAGAGGAGATGCCAATGATCAACGACTATACGGATGTGTTTCTAGAAGAATTGCCCAGTTTACCCCAAAATCGGGAGATCGAGTTCATTATAGAGTTACTGCCTGGCACCCAGTCGATATCTAACGCTCCCTATCGCATGGCACCGGCCGAGCTACAAGAATTGAAGGACCAATTGCAAGGATTGTTGAAGAAGGGATTTGCTCAACCAAGTTCTTCACCGTGGGGTGCACCAGTCCTATTTGTAAAGATGAAAGACGGAACGTTGAGGCTATGCATCGATTACCGAGGATTGAACCAAGTGACCGTCAAGAATAAATACCCACTTCCACTGATCGACGAGTTGTTTGATCAACTTCAAGGAGCCAAAGTGTATTCAAAGCTCAACTTGAGGCAAGGGTACTATCAGTTGCGGATCAAAAAGGATGATGTTCCTAAAACGGCTTTCAGGACAAGATATGGGCATTATGAATATGTGGTGATGCCATTTGGACTAACCAATGCCCCTGTAGCTTTTATGGATTTGATGTACAGGGTGTTTCAACCCTACTTGGACCAATTTGTGGTGATCTTCATCGATGATATTTTGGTATACTCGAAATCCGAGGCTGAGCATGAACAACATCTGCGATTGGTATTGCAGAAACTTCGAGAGCATCAATTGTATGCTAAGTTTAGCAAGTTCGAATTTTGGTTGCAGCAGATTGCATTTTTGGGGCATATCATATCCCAAGAGGGAATAGCAGTGGATCCAGCAAAGATAGAAGCGGTGATGTCTTGGAAGAAGCCGAAAAACGTTACGAAGGTTCGGAGTTTTCTTGGTCTAGCCGGCTATTATCGGAGGTTCGTGAAGGATTTCTCTAAGATTGCAAGACCGCTTACAAAGCTCACTCAAAAGAAAACAAAGTTCGTGTGGGATGACAAGTGTGAGAACAGCTTCCAAGAATTGAAGAAAAGATTGACTACCACACCTGTTCTTGCATTGCCTGAAGGGAGTCAAGGTTTTGTAATCTATAGCGATGCTTCGAAGGAAGGATTGGGTTGTGTGTTGATGCAAACTGGTAGAGTGATTGCGTATGCTTCTAGGAAACCGAAGCCGTATGAATTGAACTACCCGACACATGATTTGGAGTTAACGGCTATTGTGTTTGCACTCAAGAAATGGAGGCACTATCTATGGGGTAACAAGTTCGAGGTGTTTACTGATCACAAGAGCTTGAAATACTTGTTCTCACAAAAGGAGTTGAATATGAGCCAAACACGGTGGATGGAGCTTTTGGATGACTATAACTGCACAATCAATTATGTGCCCGGTAAAGCAAATGTAGTTGCAGATGCCTTAAGTAGAAAAGCGAGCGTGGCAAAACTGGAAGTCAAGGTGCAGGAGTTGTTGGAGGAAGCATTTTTGTGGAAACCACAATTGACTCGGAAAGGGTTACTTTTTGCCACTACACAAGTTCAATCGACCTTGTTGTCAGAATTACGAGAGGCTCAATAGAAGGACCAACAGTTTCAGAAGATTAAAGAAAGCAACACAGATTTCAAGTTTTATGATGATGGTATTTGGAAGTTTAGGAATCGGATTTGTGTTCCTAATGAGCCAGAGCTAAAAAGAAGTTTCTTGAAGAAGCCCATAATTCAAGATACACTATTTACCCTGGCGGAATAAAGATGTACCGGGATTTGAAGCAACACTATTGGTAGAATAATATGAAGAGAGAGATTGCGGAGTTTGTGGCACGGTGTTTGACTTGCCAGAGAATCAAAGCAGAACATCAACGACCAGCAGGTTTACTTCAGCCGTTGGAGATCCCTCAATGGAAATGGGAACATATAACAATGGACTTTGTTATGGACCTGCCCAGGTCACAAAAGGGTCATGACGCCGTTTGGGTCATAGTGGATAGGTTGACTAACTCAGCACATTTTCTACCGATGAACAAGGAGGATAGTCCTGAGAAATTGTGAGATATGTATATGGCGGAGATTGTAAGATTGCACGGGATGCCTGTGAGTATTGTATCGGATAGGGATCCTCATTTTACTTCCCGATTTTGGAAGAGATTGCAATAAGCTTTGGGAACGAAGTTGAGTTTCAGCACGACTTATCACCCTCAGACTAATGGACAATCTAAGAGAACTATTCAGATTCTGGAGGATATGCTGAGGGCGTGTGTTTTAGACTTCGGGAAAGGTTGGGAGAAATGCCTGTCTCTAGTGGAGTTCGCTTATAATAATAGTTATCAGGCCACTATCGGGATGGCCCCATTTGAGGCATTATATGGACGTAAGTGTCGATCCCCAATTTACTAGGATGAAGTAGGTGAGACGAAGACTTTTGACCCGACCCTTCTACCTGAACTTATGAAGACTGTTGATAATATCCACCTCATTCGGAAACGGATGCTTACCGCCCAGAGCAGGCAGAAAAGTTATGCAGACCGACGGAGACGGAGCCTAGAGTTCGGGGTCAGCGACAAGGTGTTCTTGAAGATATCACCCCGAAGGGGACTAATTAAACACGGCAAGGGTGGAAAGTTGAGCCCGAGGTTTGTAGGACCATTCGAGATAATTGAGAAGGTTGGCAAATTGGCATATCGCCTAGAACTACCCCAAAACCTCTCCAATATTCACGACGTCTTACATGTTTCGATGCTGCGGAAGTATCACCCTGATCCATCGCATATCTTGGAGCCAGAGCCGTTACAGCTTCGGGAGAACTTGTCTTATGAAGAGAAGCCCATTCGGATCCTAGACCAGCAAGATCGGGAGTTGCGCAGCAAAACTATACCAATGGTGAAAGTGTTGTGGGATCATCATGGAGTTGAAGAAGCAACGTGGGAAAGGCGAGACCAGATGGAGCAACAATATCTAACTTTATTTCAAAGGTAATATTGAATTTCGGGACGAAATTCTTTTAAGGAGAGGAGGATGTGAGGCCCGACCTCGATTTACGTGCGATACCTCGTTTCGTGTGCCCTAACCTAGATTTGCGTGCCGTGACCTAGGTTTAAGAATTGTGTTTCGTTTTGTGTACCTTCCATCGAATTACGTGCATTCATTTAGGATTGCGTGCATTTACTTGGGAAACGTGCATTCATCTCGTAGTTCGTGCCTTGTCTCGTAGTGCATGCCCTAAACCTAGGAAAGCGTGCCCACACGCTAATCAAGAAAGCATCTTACACGAAGCACTAGGTCAATAATTAATCCTACAAATCCCACTAACTAATATTAAATTACTAATTCAACCCACTAAAAGACAAAATCTCACAAAAAGCTAGACATTCTTTATTCTTTAATCCTTATTCCTTATTCTTTGCATATCCCAAAAACACAATTAAAATATTGCTCAACCAAGACAAAAAATTCAGATTCTTGCAATGCCTTGGCCAACCACCTTGTGTGCATTTGTGCTTGCTTGCATTATTCAAAATTGAACCTAGACAATTCTATGACAATTCTATGGCACAAAGCAATAAAAAATTAGCTCAAAACCCTCCTCAAAGCTCCAATTCTCGACACAAGCTCCTTGCCCATGCTAGACACTTCAAATGATGCTTCTTGAAGACACAAAATCTGAATTTGCAAAGCTCAAGGCTGACATATGCTTCAAACTTTGCAAAGCTTTTATTTTTTTTTCATTTTCCTTCATTTCCTCTTATTCCTCTCTCATTTCTTCTCTCTCTCTTGGCCTTGGCTGAGTTTCTACACTCCATAGCTTATCTTCATCACTTCATGGTTCATCAAAGCATGCAAGAAGCTAGGGAGCTCGACTAAGCAAGCTAGGTTGCAAGAAACACACATGCAAGCTCTTGGACCCTCCATTTCGGCTTAGGTGAGTTTGCTAGCTTCCATTTCTTTTCTTCTTGTTCTAACTACATGCACCTACTAATAACTTGGTTACAAAGCTAGGAAACTAGAGAAAATCGAGTGGTGTCTCGGCTAAGCAAGGAAAAGAGTCAATCTTGTGCAACCATCAAGAGTCTTGTGCATTTTCTTGTTGTTTTGCTAAGGTGAGGGCTAAAACTTCTTGAAAATCTTTCAAAAAACCACATGCATGCCCTTAAATGTCTATCTTTACTTCTGTACTTGAGATATATGTGTGTTCATGAGCTTTTATAAACATGCATGGCAAGATTTTTGGCTAGAATGTGATGATAGATGAAACCGTGTATGTGACAGCCCTCTGTCTTGTTGGTGCGAGGTGATTTTTACTAGGTAAATGATGTTGAAAATGCGTGAAAATTGGTAGGTAACTAGTTTTTCCAGTTTTTAACACTTTTCGAAGAAATAGACCAAAGCTAATTTTGACTCTAAGGTCCTCAAAATGGAAAATTATTAAAATGTGTCCAAATCTGGAAAGTCTGGAAAAATGAAGCAGGTTTTGGCAGATTCACTGACCTTGTAGAACGAACCCATTTTGACTTAGTGAATGATATCAAAAATGCATGAAATTTGGTTTTCTGATAGATTTTTCAGTTCGAGACATTTTTGTCAGAAATGGACTAAGGCTAAATCTGAACCTAAGGCCCTAAAAAATGACAAGTATTGAAATGTGTGCAAATTTGGACAGTTTTGTGCAGTCTCACTGTTTTGGCTATAACTATTGAACCCGAACTCCAAATGATGCGAGGTTTGTTTCTGAATTTAGTTCACTTCTTAAGATTTAATTTGAAATCTTATTCACTAGAATTGGAGATTGTTGGCTTGTCTTAATGATTGAGAGAAAACAGTCCATTGCAGTGAGGGTTTCACTTAGGCTAATGCTTAGAAAAATTAATGTAGCTTCTCTTGTTGTATTAAATGCTTGGGATTGTGGCATTTGGATGTTGTGTGGACTGTTTTGAATGCTTGAGGGTATTGGAATTAATCAATGCATGGCTTGAGCTTAATTACGAGATGACTTAGGGTTTAATCGCACGGGTAAGCACGAATTGAAACCCTAGTAACTAGGTAAATTTGCTAAGTGTTGATCCTTTGGATATTGTGTTTGATTATGTGCTTAGTAGACTGCCCGTAGTTGCCCTCATAGCCCTAAATATGATTTCGATGATTACATGTTGACAAGTAGGCCTTTCTTGCACCCGATTCCATGTAGATGTCGTTGCATGTTGATAATCTTGTTATTTGATTACGTGAACTTCAAAGTGAGTTATATGACTGGATTTACATGCATTACATGGCTGCCCGATTAATACTCATATAACTCCATGTGCTTTTTAAGTAAAATTTCCTGTCATATCGTGCCTCGCTTGTTTACTTGTCAATGTGCAATCTTATGACTATTCGGAGGCAACCTACTTTGTTGACCTCCAAATGTGATATATTAAATGTCATAAATGTGCATTGCATACAAAGTTGCAACCTTTTATTCTGGCGTGGTAGCGTTCACGCACACCGGGCGGCATCGGGCTTGCCGATGCAACCGTGACTACCATTGTCCAATTTTCTCTCTCGCTTGGGGGCTAGACTTCCTCGGAGAGTTAGGTCGTAGGATTTCGGGCTACATCCGGAGTACACCCATTTGGCGTGATAAGGGGATAATTTGAAGTCGGCCGCAACAACTGATACTGACATGAACTGAGAGCAAAAGCTTACCATATCATTTTCACTATGTGTATAAGTACTCTCGCTTGGTTCCTAGAGGACCTCGGGGAGGAAAGACGGGTAATTGTGTTCCTTTACTTTTACATTATGTTATGTACTTAGTTGTGATATATTCATGCTTGCAAAAAGGGTTTTCATAAGTTGAACCGAAAAATGAGTTTCAAACCTATTTCTCGTTCCCTCTCGCTGAGTTTATAAGGACTCACCCTCTTTTATCATCTCAGGTGAAGAAGACAAAGAACGGGTACCCGAGGACGACGTGCCTAACGATGATTCCTTGGAATGATTGCTTGCCCTACGTGCTTTACGTGACTATGGTCATTTTGTGAACAATATGTTGCTTGAAGACTATTTCATTTCTTATGATGCTTGCTATTGTAATGTAAAAGACCCCCGTTGTAATTTAGGGTCTAATTTTGGTTTGTACTAATAATAACTAGATAGACTCTACTGTGGTCGTTTTGCTATCGTTATTGGCTAGTATCTATCATAGGATTATGAAGTATCAGGTAAGGATTAAGTAAAATGAACCCATCCAATCTTAAGCAGGTACTCATTGATAAGCTAAGATCAACAGATACATTTGTAACAAGGATTAGCAAACAAACGAGACATAGTATCATGCTAGGTTATTAATCAAACGAGACATCAAGACAACTAGTAGGCGTTTCAATTGATGATAAATAGTAATCTTTGTTGGAAATGAAATTGAGATTGGAAAATTTGAGGCGTTTTGAGAATTAGGTCAAACTAAATAGCCCAATTAAAGCCGTCATGCTGCTGGTTTTCCAAAAATTTGCAAAGTTTAGGCTAAAACGTTAAGTGTTAAACCCTCTTGAACGATTAAGTACGTGATACGACTTGAATGATTAGCTCACACCCTAGTCTAACCTTTATAGGTCAGGTTGGGGCGTGACATCCGAAAACAGGCGTAGCCGAGCGGCTTGTTGTCCGCGTCATAGAGCTCTCGGAGAGCTTTCCAACGGTATGCTGTGTGCTGCGTAACTCTTTACGGATCAAAAGTTATGGGCACCGGAGCAACAGATACTTAGTCACAAGCCCCACGTCCTCGGTTTATGGGCCCAGCCTCTACGTGAAGTGAAGTTGTCTTGCACAAGGTGTCATGGGATTCATTAATAGATATGTGATGGATTAGGTTGTCGTCCATTTCGTGGCTCACGACGTATGATCTGGGATGGAAAAACAACACAAAAGAAGAAAAATGTTCTGAAACTTATGAAAATGTTCAATTTTGGGCTTCGAAAAGAGGCGCTGCTTTGCAGGCTTGCTGCCCCCGTCGTAGAGCTCTCGAAGAGCTTTCTAACGGTATGTTGTGCGTCACGTAACTCCTTACAGATCAAAAGTTATGGGCAGCGGAGCGACGGATACTTGGTCACAAGCCCCACGCCCTCGGTTTGCTGGCCTAGCCTCTACGTGAAGTGAAGTTGTTTTGGCTAAGGTGCCATAGGATTTGGTAATTGAAATGTGATGGATTAGGTTGTCGTCCTTCTCGCAGCTCACGAGGTACGATCTGGGACCGAAAAACAACGCAAAAGAAGAAAAGTGTCCCGAAATTGATGAAAACGTTCGATTTTGGGCTCCGAAAATATTCGCAGCTAAGTAGGATTGATGGCCCCATCGTAGAGCTCCCGCAGAGCTTTCCAACGTATGTTGTGCGCAGTGTAACTCCTTACGGATCAAAAGTTACGGGCACTAGAGCGACGGATTCCTGGTCACAAACACACACCCTCGGTTTGCAGGCCCAGCCTCTACGTGAAGTGAATTTGTCTTGGCCAAGGTGTCATGGGATTCGGTAATAGAAATGTGATGGATTAGGCTGTCGTCCTTTTCGTAGCTCACGACCAACGATTCGGGACGGAAAAATAGCGCAAAAGTAGAAAAGTGTCCCGAAACTGATGAAAATATTTGATTTTGGGCTCCGAAAATAGGCGCAGCCGAGTATGATTGATGGCCCTATAGTAGAGTTCTCGGACAGCTTTCCAACGGTATGGTGTGCACCGCGTAACTCCTTACGGATCAAAAGTTAAGGGCACCGAAGTGACAGATTCTTGGTCACAAGCACACGCCCTCAGTTTGTGGGCCCAGCATCCACGTGAAGTGAAGTTGTCTTGCCCAAGGTGCTATGGGATTCGGTAATAGAAATGTGATAGATTTGGTTGTCGTCCTTTTCGCCGCTCACGACGTACGATATGGGATGGAAAAACAGCATAAAAGAATGAAAGTGTCCCGAAACTGATGAAAATGTTCGATTTTGGGGTCCAAAATAGGCGCAGCCGAACAGGATTGCTGCCCGCGTCATAGAGCTCTTGGAGAGCTTTACAACGGTATGTTATGCGACGCGTAACTCTTTACGGATCAAAAGTTATTGGCACTGGAGCGACGGATACCTGGTCACAAGCCCTACGCCCTCGGTTTACCAGCCCAGTCTCCACATGAAGTAAGGTTGTCTTGTTGAAGCTGCCGTGGGATTCGTTAATAGAAAAGTGATGGATTAGGTTGTTGTCCTTTTTGCAGCTCACGACGTACGATCCGGGATGAAAAAATAGCGCAAAAGAAGAAAAATGTCCCGAAACTGATAAAAATGTTTGATTTTGAGCTCTGAAAACAAGCGCAGCTATGCAGGCTTGCTGCCCACATCGTAGAGCTCTCAGAGAACTTTCCAACGGTATGCTGTGCACCGCTAACTCCTTACGGATCAAAAGTTACGGGCAACGGAGCGATGGATTCCTGGTCACAAGCACACGCCGTCGGTTTGCCGGCCTAGCATCCACGTGAAGTGAAGTTTTCTTGCCCAAGGTGCCGTGGGATTCAATAATTGAAATGTTATGGATTTGGTTGTCGTCCTTTTTGCGGCTCATGACGTACGACTCGGGATGGAAAAACGGCACAAAACAAGGAAAGTGTCCCGAAATTGATGAAAATGTTTGATTTCGGGCTCCGAAAATAGGTGCAACCGAGCAGGCTTGTTGCCTGCGTCATAGAACTCTCGGAGAGCTTTCCAACAGTATGTTGTGCGATGCGTAACTCTTTACGGATCAAAAGATATGGGCACCGGAGCGACGGATACCTGGTCAGAAGCCCCACACCCTCGGATTACTAGCCTAGCCTCTACGTGAAGTGAGGTTTTCTTGCCAAAGGTGCCATGGGATTCGTTAATAGAAATGTGATGGATTAGGTTGTCATCCTTTTCGCGGCTCACGACGTACTATCTGGGACAAAAAAATAGTATAAAAGAAGAAAAGTGTCCCGAAACTGATGAAAACGTTCAATTTTGGGCTCCAAAAATAGCCATAGTCGAGCAGGCTTGTTGCCCCCGTCGTAGAGCTTTTGGCAAGCTTTCCAACAATATGCTATGCTCCGTATAACTCCTTACGGATCAAAAGTTATGGGCACCGGAGCGATGGATACCTGGTAACAAGCCCACGCCCTCGGTTTGCGGGCCCAGCCTCTACGTGAAGTGAAGTTGTCTTGCCCTAGGTGCCGTGAGATTCAATAATAGAAATGTGATGGATTAGGTTGTCGTCCATTTCATGGCTCATGACGTACGATCCGGGACAGAAAAACAGCGCAAAATAAGAAAAGTGTCCCAAAACTGATGAAAACATTCGATTTTAGGCCCCGAAAATAGGCACATCAGAGAAGGCTTGCACCCACATCGTAGAGCTGTAGGAGAGCTTTCCAACGGTATGCTGTGCGCCGCGTAACTCCTTACGGATCAAAAGTTATGGGCATCGGAGCGACGGATACCTGGTCACAAGCCCCACACCCTCAGTTTTCGGGCCCAGCCTCTACGTGAAGTGTACTTGTCTTGCCCAAGGTTACGTGGGATTCGGTAAAAGAAATATCATGGATTAGGCTGTCGTCCTTTTTGCGGCTCATGACGTACGATCTGGGACGGAAAAATAGCTCAAAAGAAGAAAAGAGTCCCAAAACTGATGAAAATGTTCAATTTTCGGCTTCGAAAAGAGGCGCAGCCGATCAGGCTTGCTGCCAATGTCGTAGAGCTCTCGTAGAGCTTTCTAACGGTGTGCTGTGCGCCGCATAACTCCTTACGGATCAAAAGTTATGGGCAGCGGAGCTACGGATACCTGGTCACAAGCCCCACGCCCTCGGTTTGCTGGCCTAGCCTCTACGTGAAGTGAAGTTGTCTTGGCCAAAGTGTCGTAGGATTTGGTAATAGAAATGTGATGGATTAGATTGTCGTCCTTTTTGCAGCTCACGACGTTCGATCTGGGACTGAAAAACAGCGCAAAAGAAGAAAAGTGTCCCGAAACTGATAAAAACGTTCGATTTTGGGTGCCAAAAATATTTGCGGCTGAGTAGCATTGATGGACTCGTCGTAGAGCTCTTGGAGAGCTTTACAATGGTATGTTGTGCGCTGCGTAACTCCTTACGGATCAAAAGTTACGGGCACCGGAGCGACGGATTCCTGGTCACAAGCACATGCCCTCGGTTTGCTGGCCCAGCATCCACGTGAAGTGAAGTTGTCTTGGCCAAGGTGCCTTGGGCTTCGGTAATAGAAATGTAATGGATTTGGTTGTCGTCCTTTTTGTGGCTCACGACACACGATCCGAGATGGAAAAACAACACAAAAGAAGGAAAGTGTCCCGAAACCAATGAAAATGTTCGATTTTAGGTTCCGAAAAAAGGCGTAACCGAACAGGCTTGCTGCTCGCATCATAGAGCTCTGGGAGAGCTTTCCAACGGTATGTTGTGCGATGCGTAACTCTTTACAGATCAAAAGTTATGGGCACCGGAGCGACGGATACCTGGTCACAAGCCCTACGCCCTCGGTTTACCGGCCCAGCCTCCACGTGAAGTGAGGTTGTCTTGCCAAAGGTGCCGTGGGATTCATTAATAGAAATGTGATGGATTAGGTTGTCGTCCTTTTCGCGGCTCACGACGTACGATCCGGGATGAAAAAATAGCTCAAAAGTAGAAAAGTGTCCCGAAATTGATAAAAACGTTCGATTTAAGGCTCTGAAAATAGGCGCAGCTGAACAGGCTTGCTATCCACATCGTAGAGCTCTCAGAGAACTTTCCAACGGTATGCTGTGCACCGCTAACTCCTTACGGATCAAAAGTTACGGGCACCGGAGCGACGGATTCCTGGTCACAAGCACACGTCGTCGGTTTGCCGGCCCAGCATCCACGTGAAGTGAAGTTGTCTTGCCCAAGGTGCCATGGGATTCGGTAATAGAAATGTGATGGATTTGGTTGTCATCATTTTCGCGTCTTATGACGTACGACCCGAGATGGAAAAATAGTACAAAAGAAGGAAAGTGTCCCAAAACTGATGAAAATGTTCGATTTTGTGCTCCGAAAATAGGCGCAGCCGAGCAGGCTTGCTGCCAGCGTCATAGTGCTCTCGGAGAGCTTTTCAACGGTATGCTATGCAACGCGTAACTCTTTACGGATCAAAAGATATGGGCACCGAAGCGACGGATACCTGGTCACAAGCCCCACGCTCTCGGTTTACCGGCCTAGCCTCTACGTGAAGTGAGGTTGTCTTGCTGAAGGTGCCATGAGATTCGTTAATAGAAATACGATGGATTAGGTTCCTGTCCTTTTCGCAGCTCACGACGTACGATCCGGGATAAAAAAAATAGCATAAAAGAAGAAAAGTATCTCGAAACTGAGGAAACTATTTGATTTTGGGCTCCGAAAGCAGGCACAGCAGAGCAGGCTTGCTGCCCCCATCGTAGAGCTCTCAGAGAACTTTCCAACGGTATGCTGTGCACCGTTAACTCCTTACGGATCAAAAGTTATGGGCACCGGAGCGACAGATACCTAGACACAAGCCCCATGCCCTCGGGTTGCAGGCCCAGCCTTTACGTGAAGTGAAGTTGTCTTGCCCAAGGTGTTGTGGGATTCGGTAATAGAAATATGATGGATTAGGTTGTGTCCTTTTCGCGGCTCACGACGTATGATCTGGGATGGAAAAATAGCGCAGAAGAAGAAAAGTGTCCCGAAACTGATTAAAACATTCAATTTTGGGCTCTGAAAACAGTCGCAACCGAGTAGGCTAGCTGCCCCCGTCGTAGAGCTCTAGGAGAGCTTTCCAACGGTATGCTGTGCGCCGCGTAACTCTTTACGGATCAAAAGTTATGGGCACCGGAGCGATGGATAACCGGTCACAAGCCCCACGCCCTCGGTTTACCGGCCCAGCCGCCACGTGAAGTGAGGATGTCTTGCCAAAGGTGCGTGGGATTCGTTAATAAAAATGTGATGGATTAGGCTGTCGTCCTTTTCACGGCTCACGACGTACGATCGGGGAGAAAAAAATAGTGCAAAAGAAGAAAAGTGTCCCGAAACTGATAAAAACGTTTGATTTTGGGCTCTGAAAACAGGCGCAGCTAAGCAGGCTTGCTGCCCACATCGTAGAGCTCTCAGAGAACTTTCCAACGGTATGCTGTGCACCGCTAACTCCTTACGGATCAAAAGTTACGGGCACCAGAGCGACGGATTCCTTGTCACAAGCACACGCCGTCGGTTTACCGGCCCAGCATCCACATGAAGTGAAGTTGTCTTGCCCAAGGTGCCGTGGGATTCGGTAATAGAAATGTGATAGATTTGGTTGTCGTCCTTTTTGCGGCTCATGACGTATGACCCGGGATGGAAAAACAGCACAAAAGAAGGAAAGTGTCCCAAAACTGATGAAATTTTTTGATTTTGGGCTCCGAAAATTGGCGCAGCCGAGCAGGCTTGCTGCCCGCGTTATAGAGCTCTCGTTAAGCTTTCCAACGGTATGCTGTACGACATGTAACTCTTTACGGATCAAAAGATATGGGCACCGGAGCGACGGATACTTGGTCACAAGCCCTACACCCTCGGTTTACTGGCCTAGCCTCTCTGTGAAGTGAGGTTGTCTTGCCGAAGGTGCCATTGGATTCGTTAATAGAAATGTGATGGATTAGGTTGTCGTCTGTTTCGCGGCTCACGACGTACGATCCGGGACAGAAAAATAGCATAAAAGAAGAAATGTGTCCCAAAACTGATGAAAACATTCGATTTTGGGCTCCAAAAACAGCCGCAGTCGAGCGGTCTTGCTGCCCCCGTCGTAGAGCTCTCGGAGAGCTTTCCAACGGTATGCTGTGCACCGTATAACTCCTTACGGATCAAAAGTTATGGGCACCGGAGCGACAGATACATGGACACAAACCCCACGCCCTCGGGTTACGGGCCCAGTCTCTACGTGAAGTGAAGTTGTCTTGCCCAAGGTACCGTGGGATTCGGTAATAGAAATGTGATGGATTAGGTTGTCATCCTTTTCGCTGCTCACGACGTACGATCCGGGATGGAAAAATAGTGCAAAAGAAAAAAAGTATCCCGAAACTGATGAAAATGTTCAATTTTGGGCTCTAAAAATAGGCGCAACTGAGCAGGCTAGCTACCCCCGTCGTAGAGCTCTCGGAGAGCTTTACAACGGTATGTTGTGCACTGTGTAATTTCTTACGGATCAAAAGTTACGGGCACTGGAGCGACAGATTCCTAGTTACAAGTCCCATGGCCTTGGTTTACGGGCCCAGCCCCCAACTGAAGTGAATTTGTCTTGCCCAAGGTGTCATGGGATTCGGTAATAAAAATGTGATGGATTAGGTTGTCGTCCTTTTCGCGGCTCAAGACGTACGATCCAGGACGAAAAAAGAGAGTAAAAGAAGAAAAGTGTCCCAAAACTAATGAAAATGTTCAATTTTGGGCTCTGAAAATAGGTACAGTCGAGCAGGCTTGCTGCCTACGTAGGAGAGCCGTCGGAGAGCTTTCCAACGATATGTTGTGCGCAGCGTAACTCCCTACGGATCAAAAGTTATGGGCACCGGTGCGACGTATTCCTGGTCATAAGCCCTACGCCCTCCGTTTGCGGGCTTAGCCTCTATGTTAAGTGAAGTTGTCTTGCCCAAGGTGTTAGGGGATTCGGTAATAGAAATGTGATGGATTTGGTTGTCGTGCTTTTCGCGAAATTGATAAAAACGTTTGATTTAGGGCTTTGAAAACAGGCGCAGCTGAATAGGCTTGCTGCCCACATCGTAGAGCACTCAGAGAACTTTGCAACGGTATGCTGTGCACCGCTAACTCCTTACGGATCAAAAGTTACGGGCACCGGAGCGACGGATTCCTGGTCACAAACACACGCCGCCGGTTTGCCGGCCCAGCATCCACGTGAAGTGAAGTTCTAGGTGCCATGGGATTCGGTAATAGAAATGTGATGGATTTGTTTGTCGTCCTTTTCGCGGTTCATGACGTACGACCTGGGATGGAAAAACAGCACAAAAGAAGGAAAGTGTCCCGAAACTGATGAAAATATTCTATTTTGGGCTCCGAAAATAGGCGCAGCCGAGCAGGCTTGCTACACTCGTCATAGAGCTCTCGGAGAGCTTTCCAACTGTATGTTGTGCGACGCGTAACTCTTTACGGATCAAAAGATATGGGCACCGGAGCAACGGATACCTGGTCACAAGGCCCACGCCCTAGGTTTACTGGCCTAGCCTCTACGTGAAATGAGGTTTTCTTGCCTAAGGTTCCATGGGATTTGTTAATAGAAATGTGATGGATCAGGTTGTCGTCCTTTTCGCGGCTCACGACGTACGATCCTGAACGAAAAAACAGCATAAAAGAAGAAAAGTATCCCAAAACTGATGAAAATGTTTGATTTTGGGCTCCGAAAACAAGCGCAGCAGAGCAGGCTTGCTGCCCACATCGTAGAGCTCTCAGAGAACTTTCCAACGGTATGCTGTGCACTGCTAACTCCTTACGGATCAAAAGTTATGGGCACCGGAGCGACAGATACCTGGACACAAGCCCCATGCCCTCGGGTTGCGGGCCCAGCCTCTATGTGAAGTGAAGTTGTCTTGCCCAAGGTGCCTTGGGATTCGGTAATAGAAATGTGATGGATTAGATTGTCATCTTTTTTGCGGCTCACGACGTACGATCCAAGACGGAAAAAGAGCGTGAAAGAAGAAAAGTATCCCAAAACTGAAGAAAACATTCAATTTTGGGCTCCAAAAATAGGTGCAGCCGAGCAGGCTTGCTGCCCACGTTGTAGAGCTCTCGGAGAGCTTTCCAACGATATGCTGTGCGCAGTGTAACTCCCTACGGATCTAAAGTTATGGGCACCGGAGCGACGGATTCCTGGTCACAAGCCCTACGCCCTCCGTTTGCGTGCCTAGCCTCTACGTGAAGTGAAGTTGTCTTGCCCAAGGTGCCGTGGGATTCGGTAATAGAAATGTGATGGATTTGGTTGTCGTGCTTTTCGCGGCTCACGACGTACGATCTGGGATGGAAAAACAGCGCAAAAGAAGAAAAGTATACCGAAACTAATGAAAATGTTCAATTTTGTGCTCCGAAAAGAGGCTCAGCCGAGCAGGCTTGCTACCCACGTCATAGAGCTCTTGTAGAGCTTTCCAACGGCATGCGGTGTGCCACGTAACTACTTACGGATCAAAACTTATGGCCACCGGGGCGACAAATACCTGGTCACAAGCCCCACGCCCTCAGTTTGCTGGCCCAGCCTCTACGTGAAGTGAAGTTGTCTTGTCCAAGGTGCCATGGGATTCGGTAATAGAAATGTGATGGATTAGGTTGTCGTCCTTTTCGCGGTTCACAACGTACGATCCGGGACAGAAAAATTGTGCAAAAGAAGAAAAATATCCCGAAACTGATGAAAACGTTCAATTTTGGGCTCCGAAAATAGGCAAAGTCAATTAGGCTCGCTGCCCCCGTCGTAGAGCTCTCGAAGACCTTTCCAACGGTATGCTGTGCGACGCGTAACTCCTTACGGATCAAAAGTTATGGGCATTGGAGCGACGGATACCTCGTCACAAGCCCTATGCCCTCGGTTTGCGGGCGCAGCCTCTACGTGAAGTGATGTTTTCTTGCCCAAGGTGCCGTGGAATTCGTTAATAGAAATGTGATGGATTTGGTTGTCGTCCTTTTCGCGGCTCACTACATACGATCCGGGACGGAAAAATAACACAACAGAAGATAAGTATCCCAAAATTGATGAAAACGTTCAATTTTGGACTCCGAAAAGAGATGCAGCCAAGCAGGCTTGCTACCCACATCGTAGAGCTCTCGTAGGGCTTTCCAAGGGTATGCTGTGTGCCGCGTATCTCTTGACGAATCAAAAGTTATGGGCATAGGGGCGATGGATACCAAGTCACAAACCTAACGCCCTCGTTTTCCTGGCCCAGCCTCTACGTGAAGTGAAGTTGTCTTGCCCAAGGTGCCATGGGATTCATTAATATAAATGTGGTGGATTAGGTTGTCGTCCTTTTTGCGGGTTACGACGTACGATCCGGGACAGAAAAACAGCGCAAAAGAAGAAAAGTGTCCCGAAACTGATGAAAACGTTCGATTTTGGGCTCCGAAAACAGGCGCAGATGAGCAGGCTCGTTTCCCCCATCGTAGAACTCTTTGAGAGCTTTCCAACGGTATGTTGTGCGCCGCTAACTCCTTACGGATCGAAAGTTATGGGCACCGGAGCGACGGATACCTGGTCACAAGCCCCACACCCTTGGTTTATGGGCCAAGCCTCTACGTGAAGTAAAGTTGTCTTTCCCAAGGTGTCGTGGAATTCGGTAATAGAAATGTGGTGGATTAGGTTGTCGTCCTTTTCACAGCTCACGACGTATGATCCGGGACGGAAAAATAGGGTAAAATAAGAAAAGCATCCCAAAACTGATGAAAACGTTCGATTTCAGGCCCCGAAAATAGGCGCAGCCGAGAAGGCTCACTGCCCATGTCATAGAACTCTACAAGAGCTTTCCAACAGTATGTTGTGTGCCACGTAACTCCTTATGGATCAAAACTTATGGGCACCGGAGCGACGGACACCTGGTAATAGATTGTCGTCCATTTCGCAGCTCACGACGTACGATCTGGGACGGAAAAACAACGAAAAGGAAGAAAAATATCCTTAAACTGATGTAAACGTTTGATTTTGGTCTCCAAAAATAGGCGCAGCAGAACAGGCATGCTGCCCCCGTGGTAAAGCTCTCGGAGAGCTTTCTAATGGTATGTTGTGTACCACGTAACTACTTACGGATCGAAAGTTATAGGCTCTGGAGCGACGGATACCTGGTCACAAGCCCCACGCCCTCGGTTTACGGGCCCAGCCTCTACGTGAAGTGAAGTTTCCTTGCCTAAGGTGCCGTGGGATTCGGTAATAGAAATGTGATAGATTAGGTTGTCGTCCTTTTCGCGGCTCACGACGTACGATCCGGGACAAAAAAATAACACAAAAGAAAGAATGTGTCCCGAAAATGATGAAAATGTTCGATTTTGGGCTCCCAAAACAGGCACAGCTGAGCAGGCTTGTTGCCCCTGTCGTAGAGCTCTCGGAGAGCTTTCCCACGGTATGTTGTGCGCCGCGTAACTCTTTACGGATCAAAATCAAAAGTTATGGGCACCGGAGCGACGTATACCTGGCCACAAGCCTTACGCCCTCGGTTTGCGGGCCCAGCCTCTACGTGAAGTGAAGTTGTCTTGGCCAAGGTGCCGTGGGATTTGTTAATAGAAATGTGATGGATTAGGTTGTCGTCCTTTTCGCGGCTCACGACGTACGATCCGGGACGGAAAAACATCGCAAAATAAGAAAAGTATCCCGAAACTGATGAAAACATTCAATTTTGGGCTCTGAAAACAGGCGCAGCCAAGTAGACTCACTGCCTACATCGTAGAGCTCTCAGAGAGCTTTCCAACGGTATGTTGTGCACTGCTAACTCCTTACGGATCAAAAGTTATGGGCACCGGAGCGAAAAATACATGGTCACAAGCCCCACGTCCTCGGTTTGCGGGCCCAGCCTCTACGTGAAGGGAAGTTGTCTTGCCCAAGGTGTCGTGGGATTCGGTTATAGAAATGTGATGGATTAGATTGTCATCCTTTTTGCGGCTCATGACGTACGATCCGGGATTGAAAAACAGCGCAAAACAATTAAAGTATCCAGAAACTGATGAAAACGTTCGATTTTGTTCCCTGAAAATAGACGCAACTGAGCAAGCTAGCTGCCACTGACGTAGAGCTCTCAAAGAGCTTTCCAACGGTCTGCTGTGCGCCGCGTAACTCCTTACGGATCAAAAGTTATGGGCACCGGAGCGACGGATACCTGGTCAGAAGCCCCACACCCTCGGTTTGCAGGGCCAGCCTTTACGTGAAGTGAAGTTGTCTTGCGCAAGATGCTTTGGGATTCGGTAATAGAAATGTGATGGATTAGGTTGTCCTCCTTTTCGCGGCTCACGACGTACGATCCGGGATAGAAAAACAGTGCAAAATAAGAAAAGTGTCCCGAAACTGATGAAAACGTTCGATTTTAGGCCTCAAAAATAGGCGCAGCGAAAAGGACTTGTTGCCCACGTCGAAGAGCTCTCGGAGAGCTTTCCAACAGTAAGCTGTGCGCCGCGTAACTCCTTACGGATCAAAAGTTATGGGCACCGGAGCGACAGATACCTGGTCACAAACCCCACACCCTCGGTTTGCGGGCCCAGCCTCTACGTGAAGGGAAGTTGTCCTGCCCAAGGTGCCGTGGGATTCGATAATAGAAATGTGATGGATTAGGTTGTCGTCCTTTTCGCGACTCACTACGTACGATCCGGGGCGAAAACATAGCGCAAAAGTAGAAAAGTATCCCGAAATTGATTAAAACGTTCGATTTTAGGCTCCGAAAATAGGCACCGCAAAGTGGCTTGCTGCCCGTGTCATAGAGATCTTGGAGAGCTTTCCAACGGTATGCTGTGTGCCGCATAACTCTTTACGGATCAAAAGTTATGGGCACCGGAACGACGGATACTTGGTCATAAGCCCCACGCCCTCGGTTTATGGGCCCAGCCTCTACGTGAAGTGAAGTTGTCTTGCCCAAGGTGCTATGGGATTCGTTAATAGAAATGTGATAGATTATGTTGTCGTTATTTTCGCGGCTCACGATGTACGATCCGGGACCAAAAAACAGCGCAAAAGAAGAAATGTATCCTGAAATTGATGAAAACATTTGATTTTGGGCTCAAAAAATAGGCGCAACTGAGCAGGCTAGCAGCCCTTGTCGTAGAGCTCTCAGAGAGCTTTCCAACGGTATGCTATACGTCGTGTAACCCCTTACAGATTAAAAGTTATGGGCACTGGAGCGACAGATACCCAGTCACAAGCCCCACGCCCTCAGTTTGCGGGCCCAGCCTCTACGTGAAGTGAAGTGGTCTTGCCCAAGGTTCCATGGGATTCAGTAATAGAAATGTGATGGATTAGGTTGTCGTCCTTTTCGCGGCTCACGACGTACGATCTGGGACCCAAAAACTGTGCAAAAGAAGAAAAGTATCCGAAAATTGATGAAAATGTTCAATTTTGGGCTCAGAAAATAGGCGCAACTGAGCAGGCTAGCTGGTCCTGTCGTAGAGCTCTCGGAGAGCTTTCCAACGGTATATTGTACGTCGCTTAACCCCTTACGGATCAAAAGTTATGGGCACTGGAGCGACGGATACCCGGTCACAAGCCCCACGCCCTCAGTTTGCGGGCCCAACCTCTTCGTTAAGTGAAGTTGTCTTGCCCAAGGTACTGTGGGAATCAGTAATAAAAATGTGATGGATTAGGTTGTCCTCCTTTTTACGGCTCACGACGTACGATCCAGGACAGAAAAACAGCGCAAAAGAAGAAAAGTATCCGAAAACGGATGAAAACATTCAATTTTGGTCTCCAAAAATAAGCGTAGCCAGGAAGGCTTGCTTCCCTCGTTGTAGAGCTCTCGTAGGGCTTTCCAACGGTATGCTGTGCGCCGGGGAACTCCTTAAGGATGAAAAGTTATGGGCACCGGAGCGACGGATACCTGGTCACAAGCCCCATGCCCTCGGTTTGCGGGCCCAGCCTCTACGTGAAGTGAAGTTGTCTTGCCCAAGGTGTCGTGATATTCGGTAATAGAAATGTGATGGATTAGGTTGTCGTCCATTTCATGGCTCACGACGTACGATCCGGGATAGAAAAACAGCGCAAATAAGAAAAGTGTCCCAAAACTGATGAAAACGTTCGATTTTAGGCCCCAAAAATAGGCACATCAGAGAAGGCTTGCTACCCACGTCGTAGAGCTGTAGGAGAGCTTTCCAACGGTATACCGTGCGCCGCGTAACTCCTTACGGATCAAAAGTTATGGGCACCGGAGCGACGGATACCTGGTCACAAGCCCCACACCCTTAGTTTTCGGGCCCAGCCTCTACGTGAAGTGAAGATGTCTTGCCCAAGGTGCCGTGGGATTCGGTAATAGAAATGTGATGGATTAGGCTGTCGCCCTTTTCGCGGCTCACGACGTACGATCCGGGACGGAAAAAAAGTGTAAAAGAAGAAAAGTATCTTGAAACTGATTAAAACGATCGATTTTGACTCCAAAAATAGGCGCATCCTAGTAGGCTTCCTGCCCACGTCGTAGAGCTCTCGTAGAGCTTTCCAACGGTATGCCGTGCGCCGCGTAACTCCTTACGGATCAAAAGTTACGGGCACCGGAGCGACGGATTCTAGGTCACAAGCCCCAAGCCCTCGGTGTGCGGGCCCAGCCTCCACATGAAGCGAAGTTGTCTTGCCCAAGGTGCTGTGGCATTCGTTAATAGAAATGTGATGGATTAGGCTATCGTCCTTTTCGCGACTCACGACGTACGATCCGGGACTGAAAAACAGCGCAAAAGAAGAAAAGTGTCCTAAAATTGATGAAAACTTTCTATTTTGGGCTCTGAAAACAGGCGCAGCCAGCCGGCTTGCTGCCCGCGTCATAAAGCTCTTGGAGAGCTTTCCAACGGTATGTTGTGGATGGCGTAACTCTTTACGGATCAAAAGTTATGGGCACCGGATCGACGGATACTTGGTCACATGCCCTACGCCCTCGGTTTGCGGGCCCAGCCTCTACGTGAAGTGAAGTTATCTTGCTCAAGGTGTCGTGGGATTCGTTAATAGAAATGTGATGGATTAGGTTGTCGTCCTTTTCGCGGTTCACAACATACAATCCGGGACGAAAAAACAGCGCAAAAGAAGAAAAGTGTCACGAAACAGATGAAAACGTTAGATTTTGGGCTCCGAATACAGGCGTTGCTTTGCATGCTTTCTGCCCACATCGTAGAGCTCTCAAAGAGCTTCCAACGGTATGCTTTGCACCGTTAACTCCTTACGGATCAAAAGTTATGGGCACCGGAGCGACGGATACCTGGTCACAGGCCCCACGCCCTCGGTTTGCTGGCCCAGCTTCTACGTGAAGTGAAGTTGTCTTGCCCAAGGTGCCGTGGGATTCTGTAATAGAAATGTGATGGATTAGGTTGTTGTCATTTTCGCGGTTCACGACGTACAATCCGGGATGAAAAAGCAGTGCAAAAGAAGAAAAGTGTCACGAAACTGATGAAAACGTTAGATTTTGGGCTTCGAATACAGGCGTTGCTATGCAGGCTTATAGCCCACATCGTAGAGCTCTCAGAGAGCTTTCCAACGGTATGCTTTGCACCGTTAACTCCTTACGGATCAAAAGTTATGAGCACCGGATCGACGGATACCTAGTCACAAGCCCCATGCCCTCGGTTTGCTGGCCCAGCTTCTACGTGAAGTGAAGCTGTATTGCCCAAGGTGCCGTGGGATTCTGTAATAGAAATGTGATAGATTAGGTTGTCGTTATTTTTGCGGCTAACCAAGTACGATCCGGGACGGAAAAACAGTGCAAAAGAAGAAAAGTGTCCCGAAACTGATGAAATTTTTTTAATTTAGGCCCCGAAAATAGCCGCAATCGAGAAGATTTGTTGCCCACGTCGGAGAGCTCTCGGAGAGCTTTCCAACGGTATGTTGTGTGCCGTGTAACTCCTTACGAATCAAAAGTTATAGGCACTGGAGTGACGGATACCTGGTCACAAGCCCCATACCCTCGGTTTGCAGGCCCAGCCTCTATGTGAAGTAAAGTTGTCTTGCCCAAGGTACAGTGGGATTCAGTAATAGAAATGTGATAGATTAGGTTGTTGTCGTTTTCGCGGCTCGCGACGTACGATTCGGGACGAAAAAACAGTGCAAAAGAATAAAAGTATCCTGAAACTGATTAAAACGTTCGATTTTGGACTCTAGAAAGAGGCACAGCCGAGCAGGCTTGCTGCCCACGTCGTAGAGCTCTCGTAGAGCTTTCCAACGGTATGTTGTGCGTCGCGTAACTCCTTACGGATCTAAAGTTATGGGCACCGGAGCGACGGATACCTGGTCGCAAGCCCCACGCCCTCGGTTTGCTGGCCCAGACTCTACGTGAGGTGAAGTTGTCTTGCCCAAGGTGCCGTGGGATTCGATAATAGAAATGTGATGGATTAGGTTGTCGTCCTCTTCGCGGCTCACGACGTACGATCCGGGACGAAAATATAGCGCGAAAGAAGAAAAATATCCCAAAACTGATGAAAACGTTCGATTTTGGGCTCCAAAAATAGTCACAGCCGAGCAGGCTTGCTGCCCCCGTAGTAGAGCTCTCGGGGAGCTTTCCAATGGTATACTGTGCGCTGCGTAACTCCTTACGGATCAAAAGTTATGGGCAGCGGAGCGACGGATACCTGGTCACAAGCCCCACACCCTTGGTATGCTGGCCTAGCCTCTACGTGAAGTTAAGTTGTCTTGGCCAAGGTGCCGTAGGATTCGGTAATAGAAATGTGATGGATTAGGTTGTCGTCCTTTTCGCAGCTTACAACGTACGATCTGGGTCCGAAAAACAGCACAAAAGAAGAAAAGTGTCCTGAAATTGATGAAAACGTTCGATTTTGGGTTCTGAAAATATTAGCAGCCGAGCAGGATTGATTGCCCCGTCGCAGAGCTCTCGGAGAGCTTTCCAACGGTATGCTGAGCACCGCGTAACTTCTTACGGATCAAAAGTTACGGGCACCGGAGCGACGGATTCCTGGTCACAAGCACACGCCCTCAGTTTGCAGGGCCTGCATCCACGTGAAGTGAAGTTGTCTTGCCCAAGGTGCCGTGGGATTCGGTAATAGAAATGTGATGGATTTGGTTGTCGTCCTTTTCGTGGCTCACGACGTACGAGCTGAGATGGAAAAACAGCACAAAAGAAGGAAAGTGTCCAGAAACCAATGAAAATGTTCGATTTCAGGCTCTGAAAATAGGCGCAGCCGAATAGGCTTGCTGCCCGCATCATAGAGCTGTCGGAGAGCTTTCCAACAGTATGCTGTACGACGCGTAACTCTTTACGGATCAAAAGTTATGGGCATCAGAGCGACGGATACCTGGTCACAAGCCCCACGCCCTCGGTTTACCGGCCCAGCCTCCACGTGAAGTGAGGTTGTCTTGCCGAAGGTTCCGTGGGATTCGTTAATAGAAATGTGATGGATTAGGTTGTCGTCCTTTTCGCGGCTCACGACATATGATCCGGGATGAAAAAACAGCGCAAAAGAAGAAAAGTGTACCAAAACTGATAAAAATGTTTGATTTTGGGCTCTGAAAATAGGCGCAGCTGAGTAGGATTGCTGCCCACATCGTAGAGCTCTCAGAAAACTTTCCTACGGTGTCCTGTGCACCGCTAACTCCTTACGGATCAAAAGTTACGGGCACTGGAGCGACGAATTCCTGGTCACAAGCACACGCCGTCGGTTTGCCGACCCAGCATCCACATGAAGTGAAGTTGTCTTGCCCAAGGTGCCGTGGGATTTGGTAATAGAAATGTGATGGATTTGGTTGTCGTCCTTTTCGCGGCTCATGACGTACGACCCAAGATGGTAAACAGCACAAAAGAAGGAAAGTGTCCCAAAACAGATGAAAATGTTCAATTTTGGGCTCCGAAAATAGGCGCAGCCGAGCAGGCTTGCTGCTCGCGTTATAGAGCTCTCGAAGAGCTTTCCAACGGTATGCTGTGCGACGCATAACTCTTTACGGATCAAAAGATATGGGCACCCGAGCGACGGATACCTGGTCACAAGCCCCACGCCCACGATATACTTGCCTAGCCTCTACGTGAAGTGACGTTGTCTTGCGGAAGATGCCATGGGATTCGTTAATTGAAATGTGATGGATTAGGTTGTCGTCCTTTTGGCGGCTCACGACGTACGATCCGGGACGAAAAAACAGCATAAAAGAAGAAAAGTATCCTGAAACTGATGAAAACGTTTGATTTTGGGCTCCGAAAACAGGCGGAGCAGAGCAGGCTCGCTGCCCATATTGTAGAGCTCTCAGAGAACTTTCCAACGGTATGCTGTGCACCGCTAACTCCTTACAGATCAAAAGTTATGGGCACCGGAGCGACAGATACCTGGACACAAGCCTCACGCCCTCGAGTTGCGGGCCCAGCCTCTACATGAAGTGAAGTTGTCTTACCCAAGGTGTCGTGGGATTTGGTAATAGAAATGTGATGGATTAGGTTGTCATCCTTTTCGCGGCTCACGACGTACGATCCGGGATGGAAAAACAGCGCAAAAGAAAAAAAGTGTCCCGAAACTGATGAAAACGTTCAATTTTGTTCTCTGAAAACAGTTGCAACCGAGTAGGCTAGCTGCCCCCGTCGTAGAGCTCTCGGAAAAGTTTCCAACGGTATGATGTGCGCCGCGTAACTCCTTACGGATCAAAAGTTTCGGGCACCGGAGCGACGGATTCCTGGTCACAAGCCCCACGGCCTCGGTTTGCGGGCCCAGCCCCTACGTGAAGTAAAGTTGTCTTGCCCAAGGTGTCATGGGATTCGGTAATAGAAATGTGATGGATTAGGTTGTCATCCTTTTCGCGGCTCACGACGTACGATCCAGGACAGAAAAAGAACATAAAAGAAGAAAAGTGTCCCAAAACTGATGAAAACGTTCGATTTTGGGCTCTGAAAATAGGTACAGTCGAGCAGGCTTGCTGCCTACGTAGGAGAGCCGTCGGAGAGCTTTCCAACGATATGTTGTGCGCAGCGTAACTCCCTACGGATCAAAAGTTATGGGCACCGGAGCGACGGATTCCTTGTCACAAGCCTTACGCCCTCCGTTTGCGGGCCTAGCCTCTACGTGAAGTGAAGTTGTCTTGCCCAAGGTGCCGTGGGATTTGGTAATAGAAATGTGATGGATTTGGTTGTCGTGCTTTTCGCGGCTCACGACGTACGATCCACGACGAAAAAACAGCGCAAAAGAAGAAAAGTATACCGAAACTAATGAAAACGTTCGATATTGGGCTCCGAAAAGTGGTGCAGCTGAGCAGGTTTTTAACCCACGTCGTAGAGCTCTTGTGGAGCTTTCCAACGGTATGCGGTGTGCCGCGTAACTCTTTACGGATCAAAAGTTATGGGCAGCGGGGCGACGGATACCTGGTCACATGCCCTACGCCCTCAGTTTGCTAGCCCAGCCTCTACGTGAAGTGAAGTTGTCTTGTCCAAGGTGCCGTGGAATTCGGTAATAGAAATGTGATGGATTAGGTTGTCGTCCTTTCTGCGGTTCACGACGTACGATCCGGGACAGAAAAACAGTGCAAAAGAAGAAAAGTGTCCCAAAATTGATGAAAACGTTCGATTTTAGGCTCCGAAAATAGGCGCAGTCGAGTAGGCTCGCTGCCCCCGTCGTAGAGCTCTCGGAGAGCTTTCCAACGGTATGCTGTGCGACGCGTAACTCCTTACGGATCAAAAGTTATGGGCACCGGAGCGATAGATACCTGGTCACAAACCTCACGCCCTCGTTTTGCGGGCCTAGCCTTTACATGAAGTGAAGTTGTCTTGCCCAAGGTGCAGTGGGATTCGGTAATAGAAATGTGATAGATTAGGTTGTCGTCATTTTCGCAGCTCGCGACGTACGATTCGGGATGAAAAAATAGTGCAAAAGAATAAAAGTATCCCGAAACTGATTAAAATGTTTGATTTTGGATTCCAGAAAGAGGCACAACCGAGCAGGCTTGCTACCCACGTCGTATAGCTCTCGTAGAGCTTTCCAACGGTATGTTGTACGTCGCGTAACTCCTTTTGGATCTAAAGTTATGGGCACCGGAGCGACGGATACCTGGTCGCAAGCCCCACACCCTCGGTTTGTTGGCCCAGACTCTACGTGAAGTGAAGGTGGCTTGCCCAAGGTGCCATGGGATTCGGTATTAGATATGTGATGGATTAGGTTGTCGTCCTTTTCGCGGCTCACAACGTACGATCCGGGACGGAAATACAGCGCAAAAGAAGAAAAATATCCCAAAACTGATGAAAACGTTCAATTTTGGGCTCCGAAAATAGTCACAGCTGAGCAGGCGTGCTGCCCCCGTAGTAGAGCTCTCGGAGAGCTTTCCAACGGTATACTGTGCGCCGCGTAACTCCTTACAGATCAAAAGTTATGGGCACCAGAGCGACGGATACTTGGTCACAAGCCCCACGCCCTCAGTTTGCTGGCCTGGCCTCTATGTGAAGTGAAGTTGTCTTGGCCAAGGTGCCATAGGATTCGGTAATAGAAATGTGATGGATTAGGTTGTCGTCCTTTTCGCAGCTCACGACATACGATCTGGTACCAAAAAACAGCGCAAAAGAAGAAAAGTGTCCCAAAACTGATGAAAACGTTCGATTTTGGGCTCCGAAAATATTCTCAGCCGAGCAGGATTGATGGCCTCATCGCAGAGCTCTCGTAGAGCTTTCTAACAGTATGCTGTGCACTGCGTAACTTCTTACGGATCAAAAGTTACGGGCACCGGAGTGACGAATTCCTGGTCACAAGCACACACCCTCAGTTTGCAGGGCCTGCATCCATGTGAAGTGAAGTTGTCTTGCCCAAGGTACCGTGGGATTCGGTAATAGAAATGTGATGGATTTGGATGTCGTCCTTTTTGCAGCTCACGATGTACGATCCAGGATAGAAAAACAGCACAAAAGAAGGAAAGTGTCCAGAAATCGATGAAAATGTTCGATTTCGGGCTCCAAAAATAGGCGCAGCCGAACAGGCTTGCTTCCCGCGTCATAGGGCTCTCGGAGAGCTTTCCAACGGTATGCTTTGCGACGCGTAACTCTTTACGGATCAAAAGTTATGGGCACCAGAGCGACGGATACCTGGTCACAAGCCCCACGTCCTCGGTTTACCGGCCCAGCCTCCATGTGAAGTGAGGTTGTCTTGCTGAAGGTGCCATGGCATTCGTTAATAGAAATGTGATGGATTAGGTTGTCGTCCTTTTCGCGGCTCACGACGTATGATCCGGGATGAAAAAATAGCACAAAAGAAGAAAAGTGTACCGAAACTGATAAAAACGTTTGATTTTGGGCTCTGAAAACATGCGCAGCTGAGCAGGCTTGCTGCCCACATCGTAGAGCTCTCAGAGAACTTTCCTACGGTGTGCTGTGCACCGCTAACTCCTTACGGATCAAAAGTTACGGGCACCGGAGCGACGAATTCCTGGTCACAAGCACACGCCGTCGGTTTGCCGGCCCAGCATCCATATGAAGTGAAGTTGTCTTGCCTAATGTGCCGTGGGATTTGGCAATAGAAATGTAATGGATTTGGTTGTCGTCCTTTTCGCGGCTCATGACGTACGACCCGGGATGGTAAACAGCACAAAAGAAGGAAAGTGTCTCGCAACTGATGAAAATGTTCGATTTTGGGCTCTGAAAATAGGCGCAGCCGAGCAGGCTTGCTGCCCGCGTCATACAGCTCTCGGAGAGCTTTCCAACGGTATGATGTGCGACGCGTAACTCTTTACGGATCAAAAGATATGGGCACCGGAGCGACGGATACATGGTCACAAGCCCCACGCCCTCGATTTACTGGCCTAGCCTCTACGTGAAGTGAGGTTGTCTTGTCGAAGGTGCCATGGGATTCGTTAATAGAAATGTGATGGATTAGTTTATCATCCTTTTTGCGGCTCACGACGTACGATCCGGGACGAAAAAACAGCATAAAAGAAGAAAAGTAACCCAAACTGATGAAAACGTTTGATTTTGGGCTCTGAAAACTAGCGCAGCAGAGCAGGCTTGCTGCCCACATCGTAGAGCTCTAAGAGAACTTTCTAACGGTATGCTGTGCGTCGTGCAACTCCTTACGGATCGAAAGTTATAGGCACAAGAGCGACGGATACCTGGTCACAAGCCCTATACCCTCGGTTTGCGGGCCCAGCCTCTACGTGAAGTGAAGTTGTCTTGCCCAAGGTGCAGTGGGATTCGGTAATAGAAATGTGATAGATTAGGTTGTCGTCCTTTTCGCGGCTCGCGACATACGATTCGGGATGAAAAAACAGTGCAAAAGAATAAAAGTATTCCGAAACTGATTAAAATGTTCGATTTTGGATTCCAGAAATAGGCACAGCCGAGCAAGCTTTCTGCCCACCTCGTAGAGCTCTCGTAAAGCTTTACAACGGTTAACTGTGCGTCGTGTAACTCCTTACGGATCTAAAGTTGTGGGCACCGGAGCGACGGATACTTGGTCGCAAGCCCCACGCCCTCGGTTTGCTGGCCCAGACTCTACGTGAAGTGAAGTTGTCTTGCCCAAGGTGCCGTGGGATTCGGTAATAGAAATGTGATGGATTAGGTTGTCGTCCTCTTCGCGGCTTACGACGTACGATCCGGGACGGAAATACAGCGCAAAAAAAGAAAAATATCCCAAAACAAATAAAAACATTAGATTTTGGGCTCCAAAAATAGTCACAGCCAAGTAGGCTTGCTGCCCCCGTAGTAGAGCTCTCGGAGAGCTTTCCAACGGTATACTGTGCGCCGCGTAACTCCTTACAGATCAAAAGTTATGGGCACCGGAGCGACGGATACCTGGTCATAAGCCCCACGCCCTCAGTTTGCTGGCCTAGCCTCTACGTGAAGTGAAGTTGTCTTGCCCAAGGTTCCGTGGGATTTGGTATTAGAAATGTGATGGATTTGATTGTCGTGCTTTTCGCGGCTCACGACGTACGATCCGCGACGAAAAAATAGCGCAAAAGAAGAAAAGTATACCGAAACTAATGAAAATGTTCGATATTGGGCTCAGAAAAGAGGTGCAGCCGAGCAGGTTTGCAACCCACATCGTAGAGCTCTTGTAGAGCTTTCCAACGGTATGTGGTGTGCCGCGTAACTCCTTACGGATCAAAAGTTATGGGCACCGGGGCGATGGATACCTGGTCACAAGCCCTACGCCCTCGGTTTGCTGGCCCAGCCTCTACGTGAAGTGAAGTTGTCTTGTCCAAGGTGCCATGGGATTCGGTAATAGAAATGTGATGGATTAGGTTCTCGTCCTTCTTGCGGTTCACGACGTACTATCCGGTACAGAAAAACAACGCAAAAGAAGAAAAGTATGCCGAAACTAATGAAAACGTTCGAATTTGGGCTCCAAAAATAGGCGTAGCCAAGCAGGCTTGCTGCCCCCGTCGTAGAGCTCTCGGAGAGCTTTCCAACTGTATGCTGTGCGCCACGTAACTCCTTACGGATTAAAAGTTATGGGCACCGAAGCGACGGACACCTGGTCACAAGCCCCACATCCCCGGTTTATGGGCCCAGCCTCTACGTGAAGTGAAGTTGTCTTGCCTAAGGTGCCGTGGGATTTGGTAATTGAAATGTGATGGATTAGATTTTCGTCCTTTTCGCAGCTCAAGACGTACGATTCGGGACGGAAAAACAACGCAAAAGAAGAAAAGTATCTCGAAACTGATGTAAACATTTGATTTTGGTCTCCAAAAATAGGGGTAGCAGAGCAGGCTTGCTGCCCCAGTCGTAAAGCTCCTGGAGAGCTTTCCAATGGTATGCTGTGCGCCACGTAACTTGTGAGGCCCGACCCCGAATAACGTGTATTACCCCGATTTACATGCCATATCTTGGTTCTCGTGCATGCTTCGTCATTCGTGCCTTGACCTAGAATTATGTGCCCTAATCCTCGACTTACGTGCCCTGACTTCGAATTGCGTGCGTTACCTCATTTCGTGTGCCCTGACCTTGAATTACGTGTCTTAATCTAGGTTTAAGAGTCGTACCTCGATATATGTGCATTGCATTGAATTATGTGCCTTGCATCGGTTTACGTGCATTCACTTAGAATTGTGTGCATTAGTCTTGAAGTACGTGCCTTAGTCATGAAGTACGTGTCTACCTCGTAGTTCGTGTCTACCTCGTGATTCGTGCCTCGTATCGATTTCTGTGCGTGTCTCGTAGTACGTGCCCTAGACCTAGGAAAGCGTGCCCGCACGCTAATTAATAAAGAATCCTACACAAAGCACTAGACTATAAAATAATCCTACAAACACCACTAACTATTATTATAATCCTAATTCAAATCTCTACAAAATCCACTAACACTATAATAATAATAAACTATCTCAACTTTCATATAATTTATTCTACCTAGGTTCCCTAGATTCCCAACATTCTCTTACATTCTAACTACTAGGCAATTAAAATATATCAACCTATAATAAATAAGGCTTTAACACATGGCAAAATTCAGAATTTGAGCTCACTTGGCCGACCATGTGTAGGAATGTGACAAGCTTTGCAATTTAAAATTAGTCCTAGACAAACTATGACACACACACAAGACACTAGGCATAAAATAAACCCATACACACCACCCAAGCACCCTTTCTCGACCAACACACCCAAGGCATGCTAAAACATTTCAAAAATGCTCAAAGATGACAAAAATTCAGACTTGTAGAAGCTCAAGGCCGACCATATGCTCAAGCACATCATTTCTCCCTCTCAAGCTCTCATTCTCTCATTCTCTCTCTCCTTTTCTCTCCATTTTTGACCAAGGCTGACCTTTGAGCCCCCAAGACACCTAAAAACACCCAAGGGCCCTCTAAGCCACTCCCAAGCTCGGCCATGGCAGCCCAAGCAAGATAGAAGCAAAGAGACATGCATGCAAGCTCATAGAACACTCATTCGGCCCTTTGGCATGTTGATAGCTTCCATTTCATTTACTTTTGTTCTAACCACATGCACCTACTAAGAACTTGGTCACTAAGCTAGGAAAAATACAGAAAATTGAGTTGGTGTCTCGGCTAAGCAAGGAAGAAGATCAACTTTGTGCTTCATCCAAGTCTTGTGCATCTTCTTGTTGTTTTGCTAAGGTGAGGGCTAAAACTTCTTGAAAATCTTTCAAAAACCCACATGCATGCTCTTAAATGTTTGTCTTTGCTTCTGTACTTGAGTTATATGTGTGTTTATAAGCTTTTACAACCATGCATGGCAAGATTTTGGCTTGAAGATGATGATAGATGAAATCGGGTTTTGTGACAGCTCTCTGTCTTGTTGTTGCGAGGTGCGTTTGGCTAGGCAAATGATGTTTAAAATGCATGAAAATTGGTAGGTAACTAGTTTTGCCAGTTTTGAACATTCTTCGCAGAAATAGGCAAAGCTAATTTTGACTCTAAGGTCCTCAAAATGGAAAATCATTAAAATGTGTCCAAATCTGGAAAATCTGAAAAAATGAAGCAGGTTTTGGCAGATTCACTGACTTTGTGGAACGAACCAGTTTTGACTTAGTAAATGATGTCCAAAATGTATGAAATTTGTTGTGCTGCTAGATTTTGCAGTTCTGGACATTGTTGTCAGAAATGGACTAAGGCTAAATCTGACCCTAAGGACCTCAAAAATGACAAGTATTGAAATGTGTGCAAATCTGGACAGTTTTGTGCAATCCCACTGTTTTGGCTATAACTATTGATCCCGAACTCCAAATGATGCAAGGTTTGTTTCTGAATTTAGTTCACTTCTTAAGCTTTAATTTGACATCTTATTCACTGGAATTGGAGATTGTTTTCGTGTCTTAATGATTGTGAGAATACAGCCCATTGCAGTGAGGGTTTCACTTAGTGATATGCTTAGAGAATTGTTGTAACTCCTCTTGTTGAATTAAATGCTTGGGATTGTGGCATTGGGATGTTCTGTGGACTGTTTTGAATACTTGAGGATGATTGAACTAATCGATGCATGTCTTGAGATTGATTTTGAGTTGATTTGGGGCTCAATCGCACGGGTAAGCACGAAATGGAAACCCTAGTGACTAGGTAAACTTGCTAAGTGTTGATCCTTTGGATATTGTGTGTAATTATATGTTTAGTAGGCTTCCCGTAGTTGCCCTTATAGCCCTAAATGTGATTTTGATCATTGCATGTTGACAAATAGGCCTTTCTTGCATCCGAGCCCACGTAGATGTTGTTGCATGTTGAATAATCTTATTATTTGATTACGTGAACGTTGAAATGAGTTATATGACTTGATTTACGTGTGTTACATGGCTATTCGTTTAATGTTCATATAACTCCATATGCCTTTCAAGTGAAATTACTTGTCTTATCGTGCCTCGTTTGTTTACTTGTCAATGTACAATCTTATGACTGTCCGGAGGCAACCTACTTTGTTGTCCTCCTAATGTGATATATTAAATTTCATTAATGTGCATTGCATATAAGGTTGCAACCTTTCATTCTGGCGTGGTAGCGTTCACGCACACCGGGCGGCATCGGGCTTGCCGGTGCAACCGTGACTACCATTGTCCAATTCCCTCTCTCGCTTGGGGGCTAGACTTCTTCGGAGAGTTAGGTCGTAGGATTTCGGGGTACATCCAGAGTACACCCATTTGGCGTGAAAAGTGGATGATTGAAGCCAGCCACAACAACTGTTACTGAAAATGAACTTGAACGGCAGGAAGTAAGTGTTATGCGGGGAAAAGTGCTACACCTTAATGTGGTGGGAGCTACCTCTTGAGCCAGTATGAGCTACTTCTAGAGTCCTGTACGTATCAAATCGTATCCTTTTTACTATGTGTTTAAGTACTCTCGCTTGGTTCCTAGAGGACCTTGGGGAGGAAAGACGAGTAATTGTGTTCCTTTACCTTTATATTATGTTATTTACTTACTTGTGATATAATGTCATGCCTTCAAAATGGGTTTTTCATAAGTTTAACCCGAAAAGGATTTCAAAACGTTATCTCTCGTTCCCCTCGCTGAGTTCATAAGGACTCACCCTCTTTTTTTGTCACATGTACAACAGATTTGGAACAGATACCCGAAGTAAATGTGCTTGTTGACGATTCCTTGGAGTGACTACGAGCTTTTGTGCTTTGCCTGAAAGTAGTTGCTATATGGATGTTGTGTTTGATTGCAAACTATTCATTTTATTGATGTAAATGACCCCATTATAATTTGGGTCTAATTTTGGGATTGTCGGACGAACTTGTTATTTGGTTATTTGCTTTCATTATCTTGAATAATAGCTATCATAGGCAATTAAACCACTAGGTGAAAAATCAACTAAGTCAATTCTATCTAATTCCACTTAGGTTCTTATTTGTAAACTAAAGAATAATAGGTACTTGCATGATAGGAAATTGATAAATAAACGGGACATAGTTATCATGCTAGACTTATTAACCAAACGAGACTTTCAAGATAGATTACTAGGCATATCGGTTGATGAGACAAAATAGGAGTCCTTAATGGAATTGGATTAATGATTGGCATAATTGAGGCGTTTAGAAATTAGGTCAAACTAAAAGGTCCTAACTACAACTGTTATGCTGCCGGTTTTTCGGAGAATTTGTGGGGTTTAGGCTAAAACGTTAAGTGTTAAACCCTCTAGAATGATTAAGTACGTGATATGACTAAATGTTTAGATCACACCATAGTCTAACCTTTATAGGCCGGGTTGGGGCTTGACACCTTATATTAGAATGGCATCAGAGCTTAGTTTGCTAACTAGGCATTAGTCGGGTTCAACTCTCGGACCGTAGGTAGAAGCCCTAAGGTAATTATGATGTCTTGTTTATATGTGTTAATATGTGCTAATGTGCTTTAATTGCTTTAAGTATCGAGTATTATGTGCCTTTGTGGACAATATGTATTCTGTATCATGCACACCAACACGTCCTCAATAATGCATGCATGCTTTTATACTCCTTCCTTGATACATGTGCATGTTATATAACCGTGAATGACTGTTTATACACATAGATAGTTAGGATTAGGACTTTCACGGAAGTGAATTTGTGCAGGACGAACGAAAAGGCTCGGTTAGAGATTTTTGGCATCTTTACAGGTACTCGATGGATCGTATGTATTATTAGATATGTATAAATATAAAATGCATAGCACAGGTATAATTGTTGAGGTAAAGTTATCTCCTTATCTTTGGAATACCCATACCTATAATTAAGTTATCAATTTTGTAGCCATAAAGTTTTTGATTCTGGTAAACCGTTCTTCTAATTGTGGTTCAAGAATAAATGTTAAGGACATACAACTTCCCTTAGATATAAGAATATACTATTGGACATATGGAGTAGTATATATATATATATTCATATGCTTATAATGGAAGTTTGACTTATAAGTTGCTTTTGAATCAAATTCTTATATCTTAAATTGGTATAATAGACTATTTATATGATTGAATCCTTACTTGATTGGAATTAAGCATCGTTGAACCTAATAAGGTGTATACTAGCGAGTTTCAAGTTTACTCAATGGTAAGATCGTGTCCTAGAAATTAAGAGATGAATTCGTGGAAATTGACGATAGGGGTTAGATTATTAAGGCATGAATAGTGTATTTAAGTGACTTAACAATGGATAACCTCAAGACATGTAGACAACTCTGGAGATTGAGTTTAACAAGATTGATGATTCTTTAGTATAACAAGATATAGAGATGTTGAAATCGAGGGATTCACGTAGCTAGAACACGTGTTTGGAAAACTACACCTAAAATGTTAGGTCGAGTAGAAGTGTAAGGAATTGAATTATGCATTAGATGACTAACGTTGCTAAAGGTCCTAAGTTGGATATGGGTCATATTTAGAATCATGGTATTAATTTGGTGCTTCTCGGATTTAGTTGTAATTATGCAAGTAAGTCAATCTATGCACTCGTTATTTGGATACCTTAGAGGATGTTAGGAAGCATATATCCCTAAGTAATACCGATGGACCCGGTATATAAACCATGGAAATGAGATTAAAGCATCCGGTTGCAAAGTGGAGTCGTTAGGGTGTGAATAGTAATCTTAAATAGCTAATAGTGAGTATGCTTGATGATTCATGGTGAACCCTAGGGCCTAAGGTCAATGAGACTTGATGCTCACGTCGTAGAGATCTCGTAGAGCTTTCCAACGGTATGCTGTGCGTCGCATAACTCCTTACGGATCTAAAGTTATGGGCACCGGAGCGACAGATACCTGGTCACAAGCCCAACGTCCTCGATTTGCGGGCCCAGCCTCTACGTGAAGTGAAGTTGTCTTGCCCAAGGTGCCGTGAGATTCGATAATAGAAATGTAATGGATTAGGTTGTCGTCCTTTTCGCGGCTCACGACGTACGATCCGGGATGAAAAAATAGCGCAAAAGAATAAGAGTATCTAGAAACTGATGAAAACACTCGATTTTGGGCTCTGAAAATAGACGCAACTTAGCAAGCTTGCTGCCCACGTCGTAGAGCTCTCGGAGAGCTTTCCAACGGTATGCTGTGCGCCGCGTAACTACTTACGGATCAAAAGTTATGGGCACCGGAGCGACGGATACCTGGTCACAAGCCCCACACCCTCGGTTTGCAGGCCCAGCCTCTACGTGAAGTGAAGTTGTCTTACCCAAGGTGCCGTGGGATTCGGTAATAGAAATGTGATGGATTAGGTTGTCGTCCTATTCGCGGCTCACGACGTAGGATCCGGGACGAAAAAACAGCGCAAAAGAAGAAAAGTATCCCGAAACTAATTAAAACGTTTGATTTTAGGCTCTAAAAAGAAGCGCAGCCGAGCAGGCTTGCTAGCCATGTCGTAGAGCTCTTGTAGAGCTTTTCAACGATATGCTGTGCGCCGCGTAACTCCTTACTGATCTAAAGTTATGGGCACCGGAGCGACGGATACCAGGTCACAAGCCCCGTACCCTCGGTTTGCTGGCCCAGCCTCTACGTGAAGTGAAGTTGTCTTTCCCAAGGTGCCACGGGATTCGGTTATAGAAATGTATTAGGTTGTCATTCTTTTCGCGGCTCACGACGTACGATCCGGGACAAAAATACAGCACAAAAGAAGAAAAATATCACGAAACTGATGAAAACGTTCAATTTTGGGCTCTGAAATTAGGCGCAGCATAGCAGGCTTGCTGCCCACATCGTAGAGCACTCAGAGAGCTATGTAACGATATGTTGTGCACCGCTAACTTCATACAGATCAAAAGTTATGGGCACTGGAGCGACGGATACCTGGTCACAAGCCCCACGCCCTCGGTTTGCGGGCCCAGCCTTTACGTGAAGTAAAGTTCTCTCGCCCAAGGTACCGTGGGATTCGGTAATAGAAATGTGATGGATTAGGTTGTCCTTCTTTTCGCGGCTCACGACGTACAATCCAAGATGAAAAAACAGCGCAAAAGTAGAAAAGTATCCCAAAACTGATGAAAATGTTCAATTTTAGGCTGTAAAAATAGGTACAGCCAAGAAGGCTTGCTGCCCACGTTGTAGAGCTCTCGGAGACCTTTCCAACAGTATGTTGTGCGGCGCGTAACTCCTTACGGATCAAAAGTTATGGGCACCGGAGCGACGGATACCTGGTCACAAGCCCCACACCCTCGGTTTGCGGGCTTAGCCTCTACGTGAAGTGAAGTTGTCTTTCCCAAGGTGCAATGGGATTCGGTAATAGAAATGTGATGGATTAGGTTGTCGTCCTTTTCGCAGCTCACGACGTACGATCTAGGATGAAAAACCAACGCAAAAGAAGAAAATATCCCGAAACTAATGAAAACGTTTGATTTTGGGCACCGAAAAGAGGGGCAGCTAATCAAGCTTGCTGCCTATGTCGTAGAACTCTCGTAGAGCTTTCCAACGATATGCTGTGCGCCGTGTAACTCCTTACGGGTCTAAAGTTATGGGCACCGGAGCGACGGATACCGGGTCACAAGCCTCATGCCCTCAGTTTGCTGGCCCAACCTCTATGTGAAGTGAAGTTTTCTTTCCCAAGGTTTCATGGGATTTGGTAATAGAAATGTGATGGATTAGGTTGTCGTCCTTTTCGCGGCTCACGACGTACGATCCGGGACGAAAAAATAGTGCAAAAGAAGAAAAGTGTCTCGAAATTGATGAAAACGTTTGATTTTAGGCCCCGAAAATAGGCGCAACCAAGAATATTTGCTACCCACATCGTAGAGCTCTCGGAGAGCTTTCCAACGGTATGCTGTGCGCCGTGTAACTCCTTAGGAATAAAAAGTTCTGGGCACCGGAGCGACGGATACCTAGTCACAAGCCCCACACCATCGGTTTACGGGCCCAGCCTCTACGTGAAGTGAAGTTGTCTTGCCCAAGATGCAGTGGGATTCGGTAATAGAAATGTGATAGATTATGTTGTCGTCCTTTTCGCGGCTCGCGACATACGATCTGGGACGAAAAAACAGCACAAAAGAAGAAAAGTATCCCGAAACTGATTAAAACGTTCAATTTTGGGTTCCAGAAAGAGGCGCTGCCGAGTAGGCTTGCTGCCCACGTCGTAGAGCTCTCGTAGAGCTTTCCAATGGTATGCTGTGCGCCGCGTAACTCCTTACGGATCTAAAGCTATGGGCACCGGAGCGACGAATACCTGGTCACAATCCCCACGCCCTGGGTTTGCTGGCCCAGCTTCTACGTGAAGTGAAGTTGTCTTGCCCAAGGTGCCGTGGGATTCGGTAATAGAAATGTGATGGATTAGGTTGTCGTCCTTTTCGCGGCTCACGACGTACGATTCGGGACGGAAAAACAACACAAAAGAAGGAAAGTGTCCCAAAACTGATGAAAACTTTCGATTTTGGGCTCCGAAAATAGGTACAGCCGAGCGGCTCGCTGCCTGAGTCATAGAGCTCTCAGAGAGCTTTCCAACGGTATGCTGTGTGCTGCATAACTCTTTACGGATCAAAAGTTATGGGTACCGGAGCGACGGATAACTTGTCACAAGCCCCACGCCCTTGGTTTGCTGGCCCAACTTCTACGTGAAGTGAAGTTTTCTTGCCCAAGGTACCATGGGATTCGGTAATAGAAATGTGATGGATTAGGTTGTCATCCTTTTCGCTGCTCACGACGTACGATACGGGACGAAAAAATTGCGCAAAAGAAGAAAAGTATCTCGAAACTGATGAAAACGTTCGATTTTGGGCTATGAAAATAGGCGTTGCTTAGTAGGCTTGCTACCCACATCGTAGAGCTCTCAGAGAGCTTTCCAAAGGTATGTTGTGCACCGCTAACTCCTTACGGATCAAAAGTTATGGGCACCTGAGCGACGGGTACTTGGTCACAAGCCCCATGCCCTCGATTTGCTGGCCCAACTTCTACGTGAAGTGAAGTTGTCTTGCCCAAGGTGCCGTGGGATTCGGTAATAGAAATGTGATAGATTAGGTAGTCGTCCTTTTCGAGGCCAGCGACATACGATCCGGGATGAAAAAACAGCGCAAAAGAAGAAAAGTATCCAAAACTAATCAAAACATTCGATTTTGGGCTCCGAAAAGAGTCACAGCCGAGTAGGCTGGCTTCCCACGTCGTAGAGCTATCGTAGAGCTTTCCAACGGTATGCTGTGCGCCGCGTAACTCTTTACGGATCGAAAGTTATAGTCACTGGACCGACGAATACCTGGTCACAGGCCCCACGTCCTGGGTTTGCGGGCCCAGCCTCCACGTGAAGTGAAGTTGTCTTGCCCAAGGTGCCGTGGGATTCGGTGATAGAAATGTGATGGATTAGGTTGTCGTCCTTTTTGCGGCACACGACGTACGATCCGGGACAGAAAAACAACACAAAAGAAGGAAAGTGTCCCAAAATTGATAAAAACTTTCGATTTTGGGCTCCAAAAATAGGCGCAGCTGAGCGGCTTACTACCCACGTCATAGAGCTCTCGGAGAGCTTTCCACTGGTATGTTGTGTGCTGCGTAACTCTTTACGAATCAAAAGTTATGGGCACCGGAGCGACGGATGCCTGGTCACAAGCCCCACGTCCTCGGTTTACGGGCCCAGCCTCTACGTAAAGTGAAGTTGTCTTGCCCAAGGTGCCATGGGAATTGTAAATAGAAATGTGATGGATTAGGTTGTCGTCCTTTTCGTGGCTCACAACATACGATCCGGGACAGAAAAATAACACAAAAGAAGGAAAGTGTCCCAAAACTGATGAAAACGTTCAATTTTGGCCTCCGAAAACTGGCGTAGCATAGCAAGCTTGCTGCCCACATCGTAGAACTCTCAAAGAGCTTTCCAACGGTATGCTATGCGCCGCTAACTCCTTACGGATCAAAAGTTATGGGCACCGTAGCGACGGATACCTGATCACAAGCCCCATGCCCTCGGTTTGCTGGCCCAGCTTCTACGTGAAGTGAAGTTGTCTTGCCCAAGGTGCCATGGGATTTGATAATAGAAATGTGATGGATTAGGTTTTCGTCCTTTTCGCGGCTCATGACATACGATCCGGGACGGAAAAACAGTGCAAAAGAAGAAAAGTGTCGTTAAACTGATAAAAACGTTTGATTTTAGGCTCTAAAAATAGGCGCAGCCGAGAAGATTTTCTGCCCACGTCATAGAGCTCTCAGAGAGCTTTCCAACGGTATGTTGTGCATCGTGTAACTACTTATGGATCAAAAGTTATGGGTACCGTAGCGACGAATACCTGGTCACAAGCCCCACACCCTCGGTTTGCGGGCCCAGGCTCTACGTGAAGTGAAGTTGTCTTGCCCAAGGTGCATTGGGATTCGGTAATAGAAATGTGATAGATTAGGTTGTCATCCTTTTCGCGGCCCACGACGTGTGATCCGGGATGAAAAAATTGCGCAAAAGAAGGAAAGTATCCCAAAACTGATGAAAACGTTCTATTTTGGGCTTCGAAAATAGGCGTTTCTTAGTAGGCTTGCTGCCCACATCGTAGAGCTCTCAGAGAGCTTTCCAACGGTATGCTGTGCACCGCTAACTCCTTACAGATCAAAAGTTATGGGCACTTGAGCAACGGGTACCTGGTCACAAGCCCCACGCCCTCGGTTTGCTGGCCCATCTTCTACTTGAAGTGAAGTTGTCTTGACCAAGGTGCCGTGGGATTCGGTAATAGAAATGTAATAGATTAGGTAGTCGTCCTTTTCGAGGCCAGCGACATAAGATCCAGGATGAAAAAATAGCGCAAAAGAAGAAAAGTATCCAAAACTGATTAAAACGTTCGATTTTAGGCTCCGGAAATAGGCGCAGCCAAGTAGGCTTGTTGCCCACGTCGTAGAGCTCTCGTAGAGCTTTCCAACGGTATGTTGTGTGCCGCGTAACTCCTTACAGATCGAAAGTTATAGTCACCGGAGCGACGAATACCTAGTCACAGGCCCCACGTCCTGGGTTTACGGGCCTAGCCTCTACGTGAAGTGAAGTTGTCTTGCCCAAGGTTTCGTGGGATTCGGTGATAGAAATTGGATTAGGTTGTCGTCCTTTTCGCGGCTCACGACGTACGATCCGGGACGGAAAAATAACACAAAAAAGGAAAGTGTCCCAAAATAGATAAAAACTTTCGATTTTGGGCTCCAAAAATAGGCGCAGCCGAGCGGCTTGCTGCCCACGTCATAGAGCTCTCGGAGAGCTTTCCACTGGTATGCTGTGTGCTGCGTAACTCTTTACGGATCAAAAGTTATTGGCACCGGAGCGACGGATACCTGGTCATAAGCCCCACGCCCCTGGTTTACGGGCCCAGCCTCTACGTAAAGTGAAGTTGTCTTGCCCAAGGTGCCGTGGGAATCGTAAATAGAAATGTGATGGATTAGGTTGTCATCCTTTTCGTGGCTTACAACGTACGAGCCGGGAAGGAAAAACAACACAAAAGAAGGAAAGTGTCCCAAAACTGATGAAAACGTTCAATTTTGGGCTCTGAAAACTGGCGCAACTTAGCAGGCTTGCTATCCACGTCGTAGAACTCTCATAGAGCTTTCCAACGGTATGTTGTGCACCACTAACTCCTTACGGATCAAAAGTTATGGGCACCGGAGCGACGGATACCTGGTCACAAGGCCCACGCCCTCAGTTTGCTGGCCCAGCTTCTATGTGAAGTGAAGTTGTCTTGCTCAAGGTGCCATGGGATTTGATAATAGAAATGTGATGAATTAGGTTGTCGTCCTTTTCGCGGCTCACGACGTACGATCCGGGACGGAAAGACAGTGTAAAAGAAGAAAAGTATCCTAAAACTAATGAAAACATTCGATTTTAGGCCCCGAAAATAGGCACAACCAAGACAATTTGCTGCCCACGTCGTAGAGCTCTCGGAGAGCTTTCCAACGGTATGTTGTGCACCATGTAACTCCTTATGGATCAAAAGTTATGGGCACTGGAGCGACAGATACCTGGTCACAAGCCCCACACACTCAATTTGTGGGCCCAGGCTCTACGTGAAGTGAAGTTGTCTTGCCCAAGGTGCATTGGGATTCGGTAATAGAAATGTGATAGATTAGGTTGTCGTCCTTTTCGCTGCTCGCGACGTACGATCCGGGATGAAAAAATAGCGCAAAAGAAGAAAAGTATTCCAAAATTGATTAAAACGTTCGATTTTGGGCTCCAGAAAGAGGCGTAGCCGAGCATGCTTGCTACTCACGTCGTAGAGCTCTCGTAGAGCTTTCCAACGGTATGCTGTGCGTCACGTAACTCCTTACGGATCTAAAGTTATGGGCACTAGAACGACGGATACCTGGTCATAAGCCCCACGCCCTCGATTTGCTGGCCTAGCCTCTATGTGAAGTGAAGTTGTCTTGCCCAAGGTGCCATGGGATTCAGTAATAGAAATGTGATGGATTAGGTTGTCGTCCTTTTAGCGGCTCACGACGTACGATCCGGGACGGAAATACAGTGCAAAAGAAGAAAGATATCTGAAAACTGATGAAAACGTTCGATTTTGGGCTACAAAAATAGACGCAACCGAGCAGGCTTGCTGCCCCTGTAGTAGAGCTCTCGGAAAGCTTTCCAACGGTATACTGTGCGCCGCGTAACTCCTTAAGGATCGAAAGTTATAGGCACCAGAGTGACGAATACCTGGTCACTAGCCCTACGCCCTGGGTTTGCGGGCCCAGCCTCTACGTGAAGTGAAGTTGTCTTGCCTAAGGTGCCGTGGGATTCGGTAATAGAAATGTGATGGATTAGGTTGTCGTCCTTTTCGCGGCTCACGACGTACGATCCGGGACGGAAAAACAACACAAAAGAAGGAAAGTGTCCCAAAATTGATGAAAACTTTCAATTTTGGGCTCCAAAAATAGGCGCAGCCGAGCGGCTTGCTGCACGCGACATAGAGCTCTCGGAGAGCTTTCCATCGGTATGCTGTGTGCTGCGTAACTCTTTACGGATCAAAAGTTATGAGCACCGGAGCGACGGATACCTGGTCACAAGCCCCACGCCCTCTGTTTACGGGCCCAGCCTCTACGTGAAGTGAAGTTGTCTTGCCAAAGGTTCCCTTGGGATTCGTTAATAGAAATGTGACTGATTAGGCTGAAGTCCTTTTAGCGGCTCACGACGTACGATCCGGGATGAAAAAATAGCGTAAAAGAAGAAAAGTGTCCCGAAACTGATGAAAACGTTCGATTTTGGGCTCCGAAAATAGGCATAGCTTAGCAGGCTTGATGCCCACATCGTAGAGCTCTTAGAGAGCTTTCCAACGGTACGCTGTACACTGCTAACTCCTTACAGATCAAAAGTTATGGGCACCAGAGCGACGGATACCTGGTCACAAGCCCCACGCCCTCAGTTTGCGGGCCCAGCCTCTACGTGAAGTGAAGTTTTCTTGCCCAAAGTGCCATGGGATTCGGTAATAGAAATGTGATGGACTAGGTTGTCATCCTTTTCGTGGCTCACGACGTACGATCCGGAACGGAAAAACAGTGCAAAAGAAGAATAGTATCCCGAAACTGATGAAAACGTTCAATTTTGTGCTATGAAAATAGGCACAACTCAGCAGGCTAGCTACTTTTGTCGTAGAACTCTCGGAGACCTTTCCATCGGTATGCTGTGTGCTGCGTAACTCTTTACGGATCAAAAGTTATGACCACCGGAGCGACAGATACCTGGTCACAAGCCCCACGCCCTCAGTTTACGGACCCAGCCTCTACGTGAAGTGAAGTTGTCTTGCCAAAGGTTCCCTTGGGATTCGTTAATAGAAATGTGATTGATTAGGCTGGCGTCCTTTTCGCGGCTCACGACGTACGATCCGGGACGAAAAAATAGCGCAAAAGAAGAAAAGTGTCCCAAACTGATGAAAACGTTCGATTTTGGGCTTCAAAAACAGGCGTAGCTTAGCAGGCTTGCTGCCCACATCGTAGATCTCTCAGAGAGCTTTCTAACGGTACGCTGTGCACCACTAACTCCTTACGGATCAAAAGTTATGGACACCAGAGCGACGGATACCTAGTCACAAGCCCCACGCCCTCAGTTTGCGGGCCCAGCCTCTACGTGAAGTGAAGTTGTCTTGCCCAAAGTGCCATGGGATTCGGTAATAGAAATGTAATGGACTAGGTTGTCGTCCTTTTCGCGGCTCACGACGTACAATCCGGAACGGAAAAATAGCGCAAAAGAAGAATAGTATCCCGAAACTAATGAAAACGTTCAATTTTGTGCTCTAAAAATAGGCGCAACTGATCAGGCTAGCTGGCTTCGTCGTAGAGCTCTCGGAGAGCTTTCCAACGGTATGCTGTGCGCCGCGTCACTCCTTATGGATCAAAAGTTACGGGCACCGAAGCGAAGGATTCCTGGTCACAAGCCCCACGGCTTCGGTTTGCGGGCCTAGCCCCCACGTGAAGTGAAGTTGTCTTGCCCAAGGTGCTGTGGGATTTGGTAATAGAAATGTGATGGATTTGGTTGTCTTCCTTTTCACGGCTCACGACGTACGATCCGGGACGGAAAAATAGCACAAAAGAAGGAAAGTGTCCCGAAATTGATGAAAACGTTCGATTTCGAGCACCAAAAATAGGTGCAGCCGAGCAAGCTTGATACCCCCATCGTAGGGCTCTCGGAGAGCTTTGCAATGATATGTTGTGCGCCGCGTAACTCCTAACGGATCAAAAGTTATGGGCACCGGAGCGACGGATACCTGGTCACAAGCCCCATGCCCTCGGTTTACGGGCCCAGCCTCTACGTGAAGTGAAGTTGTCTTGCCCAAGGTGCCGTGGGATTCGGTAATAGAAATGTGATGGATTAGGTTGTTGTCCTTTTCGTGGCTCACGACGTACGATCCGGGACGGAAAAAATAGTGCAAAAGAATAAATATGTCCCGAAACTGATGAAAATGTTCGATTTTGGGCTTTGAAAATAGGCGCAGACGAGCAGGCTTAATGCCCACGTCGTAGAGCTCTCGAATAGCTTTCCAACGGTATGCTGTGCGCCGCGTAACTCCTTACGGATCAAAAGTTATGGGCATCAGAGCAACGGATACCTGGTCACAAGCTCCACGCCCTCGGTTTGCGGGCCCAGCCTCTACGTGAAGTGAAGTTGTCTTGCCCAAGGTACCATGGGATTCGGTAATAGAAATGTGATGGATTAGGTTGTCGTCCTTTTCACGGCTCACGACGTACGATTCAGGACGAAAAAACAGTGCAAAAAAAGAAAAGTATCCCGAAACTGATTAAAACGTTCAATTTTGGGCTCCGGAAAGAGTCGCAGCAAAGCAGGCTTGCTGCCTACGTCGTAGAGCTCTCGTAGAGCTTTCCAACATTATACTGTGTGTCACGCCCCCAACCCGACCTATGAAGGATAGACTAGGGTGTGATCTAATCATTCACGTTCTTTTACGATTATAACTGGTTAACGAAGGTTAAGCTTATCCGTTAGGCTAGAACTCCAACAATTCTTCGGAAAAACCGGCAGCATAATAGCTGTAGTTAGGACCTTTTTGTTTGACCTAATTTCTAAACGCCTCGATTATTCCAATCATTAATCCAATTCCGTTAAGGACTCCTATTTTGTCATCAACCGATATGCCTACCAGTCTATCTTGAAAGTCTCGTTTGGTTAATAAGCCTAGCATGATAACTATGTCCCGTTTATTTATCAATTTCCTATCATGCAAGTACCTATTATTCTTTAGTTTACAAATTAGCACCTAAGTGGAACTAGATAGAATTGACTTAGTTGATTTTTCACCTAGTGGTTTAATTGCCTACGATAGCTACTATTCAAGATAATGAAAGAAAATAACCAAAAAAGAAGTTTGTCCGGTTATAGATAGTACAATCCCAAAATTAGACCGAAGTTACAACGGGGTCATTTACATCAATAACATGAACAGTTTGCAATCAAACACAACATCCATATAGCAACCACTCTCAGGCAAAGCACAAAAGTACATAGTCACTCCAAGGAATCATCAACAAGCACATTTACTTCGGGTACTTGTTCCAAATCTGCTGCACCTGTGACAAAAAAGAGGGTGAGTCCTTATGAACTCAGCGAGGGGGAACAAGAAATACGTTTTGAAACTCTTTTTCCGATTCAACTTATGAAAAACCCTTTTTGAAAGCATGACATATAACACAAGTAAGTTTATAATGTAATATAAAAGTAAAAGAACACAATTACCCGTCTTTCTTCCCTGAGGTCCTCTAAGAACCAAGCGAGAGTACTTATACACAGTAAAAAGGATGCGGTGAGCTTTTGCTCTCAGTTCATTTCCAGTATCAGTTGTTGCGGCCGACTTCAAATCATCCCCTTATCACGCCAAATGGGTGTACTCCGGATGTACCCCGAAATCCTACAACCAAACTCTCCGAGGAAGTCTAGCCCCCAAACGAGATAGAGAATTGGATAATGGTAGTCACGGTTGCATCGGCAAGATCGATGCCGCCCGGTGTGCGTGAACGCTACCACGCCAGAATGAAAGGTTGCAACCTTGTATGCAATGCACATTTATGACATGTAATATATATCACATTAGGAGGACAACAAAGTAGGTTGCCTCCGAGCAGTCATAAGATTGCACATTGACAGTTAAACACGCGAGGCACGATATGACAAGTAAATTCACTTGAAAAGTACAGGGAGTTATATGAACATTAAACGGGCAGCCATGTAACGCATGTAAATCAAGTCATATAACTCATTTCAAAGTTCACGTAATCAAATAATAAGATTATTCAACATGGAATGACATCTAAGTGGGATCGGGTGCAAGAAAGGCCTACTTGTCAACATGTAATCATCGAGATCATATTTAAGGTTACAAGGGAAACTACGGGCAGCCTACTAAACACATAATCAAACACAACATCCAAAGGATCAACACTTAGCAAGTTTACCTAGTTACTAGGGTTCCAATTAGTGCTTACCCGTGCGATTAAGCCCCAAGTCATCTCGTAATTAAACTCAAGCCACGCATTGATTAGTTCATACACCCTTAAGCATTCAAAAAAGTTCACACAACATCCAAATGCCACAATCTCAAGCATTTAATACAACAAGAGAAGCTACAATAATTTTTCTAAGCATATCACTAAGTGAAACCCTCACTGCAATGGACTGTTTTCTCACAATCATTAAGACAAGCAAACAATCTCCAATTCCAGTGAATAAGATGTCAAATTAAATCTTAAGGAGTGAACTAAATTCAGAAACAAACCTCGCATCATTTGGAGTTCGGGTTCAATAGTTATAGCCAAAACAGTGAGACTGCACAAAACTGTCCAGATTTGCACACATTTCAATACTTGTCGTTTTGAGGGCCTTAGGGTCAGATTTAGCCTTAGTCCATTTCTGAAAAAATTGTCCAGAATTGAAAAATCTAGCAGCACACCAAATTGCATACATTTTGGATGTCATCTACTAAGTCAAAACTGGTTCGTTCTACAAGGTCAGTGAATCTGCCAAAACCTGCTTCATTTTTCCAGACTTTCCAGATTTGGACACATTTTAATGATTTGCCATTTTGAGGACCTTAGATTCAAAATTAGCTTTGGTCTATTTCTGTAAAAAATGCTCAGAAATGGAAAAACTAGTTACCTACAAATTTTCATGCATTTTCAACATCTTTTACCTGGTCAAAATCACCTCGCACCAACAAGTCAGAAGGCTATTACATACCCGATTTCATCTATCATCACATTCTAGCCAAAAATCTTGCCATGCATGTTTACAAAAACTCATGAACACACATATATCTCAGGTACAGAAGTAAAGATAGACATTTAAGGGCATGCATGTGGATTTTGAAAGAATTTCAAGAAGTTTTAGCCCTCACCTTAGCAAAACAACAAGAAGATGCACAAGACTCTTGATGGTTGCACAAGATTGACTCTTTTCCTTGCTTAGCCGAGACACCACTTGATTTTCTCTATTTTTCCTAGCTTAGTGACCAAGTTCTTAGTAGGTGCATGTGGTTAGAACAAGAAGAAAAGAAATGGAAGCTAGCAAACTCACCTAAGCCGAAATGGAAGTGCTAAAGGCTTGCATGTGCATTTCTTTGCTCCTAGCTTGCTTAGTCGAGCTCCCTAGCTTCTTGCATGCCTTGATGAACCATGAAGTGATGAAGATAAGGTATGGAGTGTAGAAACTCAGCCAAGGCCGAGAGAGAGAGAAGAAATGAGAGAGGAATGAGAAGAAATGAAGGAAAATGAAAGAAAAATAAAAGTTTTGCAAAGTTTGAAGCATATGTCGGCCTTGAGCTTTTCAAATTCAGATTGGTGTCTTCAAGAAACACAATTTGAATCATCCTAGCATGGGCAAGGAGCTTGTGTTGAGATTTGGAGTTTTGAGCTAATTTTTTATGCATTGTGTCATAACTTGTCTAAGCAAGAACTTTGAAATTGCAAAGCTTGATCACATGCTCCTACATGGTCGGCCAAGGCTTGAAAAATGCTGAATCTTTGTCATCTTTTGAGCATTATTTAATTGTGTGTTTGGAAAGTACAAAAGAATAAAGAATAAGAATGTCTAGCTTTTGGTGAAATTTCGTCTTCTAGTGAGTTGAATTAGCATTTTAATATTAGTTAGTGGAGTTTGTAGGATTAATTAATGATCTAGTGTTTCGTGTAAGATGTTTTCTTGATTAGCGTGAGGGCACACTTTCCTAGGTTTAGGGCACGCACTATGAGGTAAGACACGAACTACGAGACGAATGCACGTTTTTCAAGTAAATACATGCAACCCTAAGTGAATGCACATAATTCAATGCAAGGTACACAAAATGAAACACGATTCTTAAACCTAGGTCAAGGCACGTAAATCTAGGTTAGGGCACACGAAATGAGGTATCGCACGCAAATTGAGGTCAGGGTACTTATACTTAGGTATCGCACGTCACTCGGGGATTAGGGCATACCATTCTAGGTCAAGGCATGAATGATGAAGCATGCACGAAACCCAAGACATGGCACGTACTCCAAGGTCAGTCATATAATTCTTGGTCTATGGCACGCAATCGAAGTAACACGCGTTATTCAGGGTCGGGCCTCACACTGTGCGCCGCGTAACTCCTTACGGATCAAAAGTTATGGGCACCGGAGCGACGGATACCTGGTCATAAGCCCCACGCCCTCGGTTTACGGGCCCAACCTCTACGTGAAGTGAAGTTGTCTTGCCCAAGGTGCCATGGGATTCGGTAATAGAAATGTGATGGATTAGGTTGTCGTCCTTTTCGCGGCTCACGACGTACGATCCGGGACGGAAAAACAGCGCAAAAGAAGAAAAGTATCCCGAAACTGATGAAAATGTTTGATTTTGGGCTTCGAAAAGAGGTGCAGCTGAGCAGGCTTGCCACCCACGTCGTAGAGCTCTCGTAGAGCTTTCCAACGTTATGCTGTGCGCCGCGTAACTCCTTACAGATCAAAAGTTATGGGCACCGGAGCGACGGATACCTGGTCACAAGCCCCACGCCCTCGGTTTGCGGGCCCAGCCTCTACGTGAAGTGAAGTTGTCTTGCCCAAGGTGCCATGGGATTCAGTAATAGAAATGTAATGGATTAGGTTGTCGTCCTTTTCGCGGTTCACGACGTACGATCCAGGATGGAAAAACAATGCAAAAGAAGAAAAATATCCCAAAACTGATGAAAATGTTCAATTTTTGGCTCAGAAAATAGGCGCAGCCGAGCAGGCTAGCTGCCCTTGTTTTAGAGCTCTCGGAGAGCTTTCCAATGGTATGTTGTGCACCGCATAACTCCTTACGGATCAAAAGTTATGGGCACCGGTGCGACGGATGCCTGGTCACAAGCCCCATGCCCTCGGTTTGCGGGCCCAGCCTCTATGTGAAGTGAAGTTCTTTTGCCCAAGGAACCGTGGGATTCGGTAATATAAATGTGATGGATTAGGTTGTCCTCTTTTTTGAGGCTCACGACGTACGATCCGGGATGGAAAAACAGCGCAAAAGAAGAAAAGTATCCCAAAACTGATGAAAATGTTCAATTTTAGGCCTCGAAAGTAGATGCAGCCGAGAAGGCTTGTTGCCCACATCGTAGAGCTCTCGAAGAGCTTTCCAACGTTATGCCGTGCACCACGTAACTCTTTACGGATCAAAAGTTATGGGCACTCAAGTGACGGATACCTGGTCACAAGCCCCACACCCTTTGTTTGTGGGCCCAGCCTCTACGTGAAGTAAAGGTGTCTTGCCGAAGGTGCAAAGGGATTCAGTAATAGAAATGTGATTGATTAGGTTGTTGTCCTTTTCGCCTCTCACAACGTACGATTCGGGACTGAAAAACAGCTCAAAAGAAGAAAAGTATCCCAAAACTGATGAAAACATTCGATTTTGGACTTCAAAAAGAGGGGCAGCAGAGCAGTCTCACTATCTATGTCGTAGAGCTCTCGTAGAGTTTTCCAACAATATGTTGTGCACCGCATAACTCCTTACGGATCTAAAGTTATTGGCATCGGAGCGACGGATACCTAGTCACAAGCCCCACGCCCTCGGTTTACGGGCCCAGCCTCTATGTGAAATGAAGTTGTCTTGCCCAAGGTGCCATGGGATTCGGTAATAGAAATGTGATGGATTAGGTTGTCGTCCTTTTCGGGGCTCACGACGTACGATCCGGGACGGAAAAACAGCGCAAAAGAAGAAAAGTATCCCGAAACTGATGAAAATGTTTGATTTTGGGCTTCGAAAAGAGGCGCAGCAAAGCAGGCTTGCCATCCATGTTGTAGAGCTCTTGTAGAGCTTTCCAACTTTATGTTGTGCGCCGCGTAACTCCTTACGGATCAAAAGTTATTGGCACCGGAGCGACGGATACCTGGTCATAAGCCCCACGCCCTCGGTTTTCGGGCCCAGCCTCTACGTGAAATAAAGTTGTCTTGCCCAAGGTGCCATGGGATTCAGTAATAGAAATGTAATGGATTAGGTTGTCGTCCTTTTCGCGACTCACGAAAAAATAACGCAAAAGAAGAAAATATCCCGAAACTGATGAAAATGTTCAATTTTTAGCTCAGAAAATAGGCGCAGCCGAGCAGGCTAGCTGCCCTTGTCGTAGAGCTCTCGGAGAGCTTTCTAATGTTATGCTGTGCGCCGCGTAACTGCTTACGGATCAAAAGTTGTGGGCACCGGTGCGACGGATGCCTGGTCACAAGCCCCATGCCCTCGGTTTGCGGGCCCAGCCTCTACGTGAAGTGAAGTTTTCTTTCCCAAGGAACCGTGGGATTTGGTAATAGAAATGTGATGGATTAGGCTGTCCTCTTTTTTTAGGCTCACGACGTAAGATCCGGGACGAAAAAACAGCGCAAAAGAAGAAAAGTATCCCAAAACTGATGAAAATGTTCAATTTTAGGCCTTGAAAATAGGCGCAGCTGAGAAGGCTTGTTGCCCACGTCATAGAGCTCTCGGAGAGCTTTCTAACGGTATGCTGTGCGCCGCGTAACTCCTTACGGATCAAAAGTTATGGGCACCCGAGTGACGGATACCTGGTCACAAGCCCCACACCCTTTGTTTGCGGGCCCAGCCTCTACGTGAAGTGAAGGTGTCTTGCCCAAGGTGCAAAGGGATTCGGTAATAGAAATGTGATTGATTAGGTTGTCATCTTTTTCGCCACTCACGACGTACGATCCGGGACTGAAAAACAGCTCAAAAGAAGAAAAGTATCTCGAAACTAATGAAAATATTTGATTTTGGACTTCGAAAAGAGGGGCAGCTGAGCAGTCTCACTGTCTATGTCGTAGAGCTCTCGTAGAGCTTTCCAACAATATGTTGTGCGCCGCGTAACTCCTTACGGATCTAAAGTTATTGGCACCGGAGCGACGGATACCTGGTCACAAGCCCCAAGCCCTCGGTTTGCTGGCCCAGCCTCTACGTGAAGTGAAGTTGTCTTGCCCAAGGTGCCGTGGGATTCGATAATAGAAATGTGATGGATTAGGTTGTCGTCCTTTTCGCGGCTCACGACGTACGATCCGGGACGGAAAAATAGTGCAAAAGAAGAAAAGTGTCCCGAAACTAATGAAAACATTCGATTTTAGGCCCCGAAAATGGGCGCAGCCGAGAAGATTTGCTGCCCACGTCGTAGAGATCTCGGAGAGCTTTCCAACGGTATGCTCTACGCCATGTAACTCCTTACGGATAAAAAGTTATGGGTACCAGAGCGACGGATACCTGGTCACATGCCCCACACCCTCGGTTTGCGGGCCCAACCTCTACGTGAAGTGAAGTTATCTTTCCCAAGGTGCAGTGGGATTCGGTAATAGAAATGTGATAGATTAGGTTGTCGTCCTTTTCGCAGCTCGCGACTACGATACAGGATTAAAAAACATCGCAAATGAAGAAAAGTATCCCGAAACTGATTAAAACATTCGATTTTGGGCTCCTAAAAGAGGCGCAGCCGAGTAGGCTTGCCACCCACGTCGTAGAGCTCTCATAGAGCTTTCCAACGGTATGTTGTGCGCCGTGTAACTCCTTACGGATCTAAAGTTATGGGCACCGGAACGACGAAAACCTTGTCACAAGCCCCACACCCGGGGTTTGCGGGCCCAGCATCTACGTGAAGTGAAGTTATCTTGCCCAAGGTGCCGTGGAATTCGGTAATAGAAATGTGATGGATTAGGTTGTCGTCCTTTTCGCGGCACACGACATACAATTCGGGACGGGAAAACAACACAAAAAAAAGAAATTATCCCAAAACTGATCAAAACTTTCAATTTTGGGCTTTGAAAACAGGCACAACCAAGCAACTTGCTGCTCGCGTCATAGAGCTCTCAAAGAACTTTCCAACGGTATGTTGTGTGCTGCGTAACTCTTTACGGATCAACAGTTATGGGCACCGGAGCACCGGATACCTGGTCACAAGCCCCACGCCCTCGATTTACGGGCCCAGCCTCTACGTGAAGTGAAGTTTTCTTGCCCAAGGTGATGTGGGAATCGTTAATAGAAATGTAATGGATTAGGTTGTCCTCCTTTTTGCAGCTCACGACGTACGATCCGGAATGAAAAAAAAGTGCAAAAGAAGAGAAGTATCCCGAAACTGATGAAAACGTTCGATTTTGGGCTCAGAAAACAGGCGTTGCTTAACAGGCTTGCTACCTACATTGTAGAGCTCTTAGAGAGCTTTCCATCGGCATGCTGTGCACCGCTAACTCCATACGGATAAAAAGTTATGTGCACCGGAGCGACAGATACTTGGTCACAAGCCCCACGCCCTCAGTTTGCTGGCCCAGCTTCTACGTGAAATGAAGTTGTCTTGCCCAAGGTGCAGTGGGATTCTGTAATAGAAATGTGATGGATTAGGTTGTCGTCCTTTTCGCGGATCACGACATACGATCCGGGTGGAAAAACAGTGCAAAAGAAGAAAAGTGTCCCGAAATTGATGAAAATGTTGAATTTTGGGCTCCGAAAAATAGGCGCAGTCGAGATGATTTGTTGCTCACGTCGTAGAGCTCTCGGAGAGCTTTTCAACGGTATGCTATGCACCATGTAACTCCTTACAAATCAAAAGTTATAGGCACCGGAGTGACGGATGCCTGGTCATAAGTCCCACACCCTCGGTTTGCGGGCCTAGCCTCTACGTGAAGTGATGTTGTCTTGCCCAAGGTGCAGTGGGATTCGATAATAGAAATGTGATCGATTAGGTTGTCGTCCTTTTCGCAGCTCGCGACGTACGATCCTGGATGAAAAAATTGTGCAAAAGAAGAAAAGTATCCCGAAACTAATTAAAACGATCAATTTTGTGCTCTAAAAAGAGACACAGCCGAGCAGGCTTGCTGCTCACGTCGTAGAGCTCTCGTAGAGCTTTCCAACGGTATGCTGTGCGCCGCGTAACTCCTTACGGATCTAAAGTTATGGGCACCGGAGTGACGGATACCTGGTCACAAGCCCCACGCCCTCGGTTTGCTGGCCCAGCCTCTATGTGAAGTGAAGTTGTCTTACCCAAGGTGTCGTGGGATTCGGTAATAGAAATGTGATGGATTAGGTTGTCGTCTTTTTTGCGGCTCACGACGTACGATCCGAGACGGAAACACAGCGCAAAAGAAGAAAAATATCCCAAAATTGATGAAAATGTTCAATTTTGGGCTCCGAAAATAGGCGCAATCGAGCAGGCTTGCTGCCCCAGTAGTAGAGCTCTCAGAGAACTTTCCAACGGTATGTTGTGCGCCACATAACTCCTTGCGGATCGAAAGTTATAGGCACCGGAGTGACGAATACCTGGTCACAAGCCCCACGCCCTGGGTTTGCGGGCCCAGCCTCTACGTGAAGTGAAGTTGTCTTGCCCAAGGTGCCATGGGATTCGGTGATAGAAATGTGATAGATTAGGTTGTCGTCCTTTTCGCAGCTCACGACGTACGATCTGGCACGAAAAAATAGCGCAAAAGGAGAAATGTGTCCCGAAACTGATGAAAATGTTCTATTTTGGCCTCTGAAGTGAGCAGGCTAGCGACCTCCGTCGTAGAGCTCTTAGAGAGCTTTCCAACGGTATGCTGTGTGCCGCGTAACTCCTTACGGATCAAAAGTTACGGGCACCGAAGCGAAGGATTCCTAGTGACAAGCCCCACGGCCTCGGCTTACGGGCCCAGCCCCCATGTGAAGTGAAGTTGTCTTTCCCAAGGTGCTATGGGATTTGGTAATAGAAATGTGATGGATTTGGTTGTCGTCCTTTTCACGGCTCACGACGTACGATCCGGGACGAAAAAATAGCACAAACGAAGAAAAGTGTCCCGAACTAATGAAAACGTTCGATTTCGAGTACCGAAAATAGGTGCAGCCGAGCAGGATTGATACCCCCGTCGTAGGGCTCTCGGAGAGCTTTGCAATGGTATATTGTGCGCCGCGTAACTCCTTACGGATCAAAAGTTACGGGCACCGGAGCGACGGATACCTAGTCACAAGCCCCATTCCCTCGGTTTACGGGCCCAGCCTCTACGTGAAGTGAAGTTTTCTTGCCCAAGGTACCGTGGGATTTGGTAATAGAAATGTGATGGATTAGGTTGTTGTCCTTTTCGAGGCTCACTACGTACGATCCGGGACGAAAAACTGCGCAAAAGAAGAAATGTGTTCCGAAATTGATAAAAACATTCAATTTTGGGCTCTGTAAATAGGCGCAGATGAGCAGGCTTCCTGCCCACGTCGTAGAGCTCTTGAATAGCTTTCCAACGGTATGTTGTGCGCCGCGTAACTCGTTACGGATCAAAAGTTATGGGCATCGGAGTGACGGATACCTGGTCATAAGCTTTACGCCCTCGGTTTGTGGGCCCAGCCTCTACGTGAAGTGAAGTTGTCTTGACCAAGGTACCATGGGATTTAGTAAAAGAAATGTGATAGATTAGGTTGTCGTCCTTTTCGCGGCTCACGATGTACGATCTGGGACGGAAAAACAGCGCAAAAAAAAGAAAAGTATCCCGAAACTGATTAAAATGTTAGATTTTGGGCTCCGAAAAGAGGCCAGCAAAGCAGGCTTCCTACTTACATCGTAGAGCTCTCGTAGAGCTTTCCAACGTTATGCTGTGCTCTGCGTAACTCCTTACGAATTAAAATTTATGGGCACCTGAGCGACGGATACCTGGTTACAAGCCCCACGCCCTCGATTTGCGGGCCCAGCCACTACGTGAAGTAAAGTTGTCTTGCCCAAGGTGCCATGGAATTCGTTAATAGAAATGTGATGGATTAGGTTGTTGTCCTTTTCAAGGCTCACGACGTACGATACGAGACGGAAAAACAGCGCAAAAGAATAAAAGTATCCCAAAACTGATGAAAATGTTCGAATTTGGGTTCTGAAAACAGGCGCAATAGAGCAGGCTAGCTGCCCCCATCGCAGAGCACTCGGAGAGCTTTCCAACGGTATGCTGTGTGCCGCGTAATTCCTTAATGATCAAAAGTTACGGGAACCGGAGCAACGGATTCCTAGTCACAAGTCCCACGGCCTCGGTATGCAGGCCCAGCCTGTACGTGAAGTGAAGTTGTCTTGCCCAAGGTGTCATGGGATTCGGTAATAGAAATGTGATAGATTAGGTTGTCATCCTTTTTGTGGCTCACGACGTACGATCCGGGACGGAAAAACAACGCAAAAGAAGAAAAGTATCCCGAAACTGATGAAAACATTCGATTTTGGGCTCCAAAAAGAGGTGCAGCTGAGTAGGCTTGCATCCCACGTCGTAGAGCTCTCATAGAGCTTTCCAACATTATATTGTGCGCCGCGTAACTCCTTACATATCAAAAGTTATGGGCACCGGAGCGATGGATACCTGGTCACAAGCCCCACGCCCCTGGTTTGCGGACCCAGCCTCTACGTGAAGTGAAGTTGTCTTGCCCAAGGTGGCATAGGATTCAGTAATAGAAATATGACGGATTAAGTTGTCGTCCTTTTCGCGGCTCACGACGTACGACCCAGGACGGAAAAAACAACACAAAAGAAGAATAGTGTCCCGAAATTGATGAAAACGTTCAATTTTTGGCCCCAAAATTAGGCACAACTGAGCAGGCTAGCTGCCCTTGTCGTAGAGCTCTCGGAGAGCTTTCCAACGGTATGTTGTGCGTCGCGTAACCCCTTACAGATCAAAAGTTATGGGCAACGGTGCGACGGATACATGGTCACAAGCCCTACGCCCTCGGTTTGCAGACCTAGCCTCTACGTGAAGTGAAGTTGTCTTGCCCAAGGGACCGTGGGATTCGGTAATAGAAATGTGATGGATTAGGTTGTCCTCTTTTTCGCCGCTCACGAAGTACGATCCGGGACGAAAAAACAGCGCAAAAAAAGAAAAGTATCCCGAAACTGATGAAAATGTTCAATTTTAGGCCTTGAAAATAGGCACAACCGAGAAGGATTGTTGCCCACGTCATAGAGCTCTTGGAGAGCTTTCCAACGGTATGTTGTGCGCTGCGTAACTCCTTATGGATCAAAAGTTATGGGCACCGGAGTGACGGATACCTGGTCACCAGACCCACACCCTTTGTTTGCAAGCCCAGCCTCTATGTGAAGTGAAGGTGTCTTGCCCAAGGTGCAATGGGATTCGGTAATAGAAATGTGATTGATTAGGTTGTCATCCTTTTCGTCGCTCACGGCGTACGATACGGGACTGAAAAACTACTCAAAAGAAGAAAAGTATCCCAAAACTGATGAAAATGTTCGATTTTGGGCTTCGAAAATGGGGGCAGCTTAGCAGTCTCGCTGTCTATGTCGTAGAGCTCTCGTAGAGCTTTCCAACAATATGCTATGCGCCGCGTAACTCCTTATGGATCTAAAGTCACGGGCACCGGAGCTACAGATACCTGGTCACAAGCCCCAAGCCCTCGGTTTGCTTGCCCAGCCTCTACGTGAAGTGAAGTTGTCTTGCCCAAGGTGCCGTGGGATTCAATAATAGAAATGTGATGGATTAGGTTGTCGTCCTTTTCGCGACTCACGACGTACGATCCGAGACGGAAAAACAGTGCAAAAGAAGAAAAGTGTCCCGAAACTGATGAAAACGTTCGATTTTAGGCCCCAAAAATGGGCGCAGCCAAGAAGATTTACTGCCCACGTCGTAGAGCTTTCGGAGAGCTTTCCAACGGTATATTGTATGCCGTGTAACTCCTTACGAATAAAAAGTTCTGGGCACCGGAGCAACGGATACCTGGTCACTAGTCCTACACCCTTGGTTTACGGGCCCAGCCTCTACATGAAGTGAAGTTGTCTTGCCCAAGGTGCAGTGGGATTCAGTAATAGAAATGTGATAGATTTGGTTGTCGTCCTTTTTGCGGCTCGCGACTTACGATCCGGGATGAAAAAACAGCGCAAAAGAAGAAAAGTATCCCGAAACTGATGAAAATGTTTGATTTTGGGCTTTGAAAAGAGGCGCAGTAGAGCAGGCTTGCTGCCCACGTCGTAGAGCTCTCGAAGAGCTTTCTAATGTTATGTTGTGCGCCGCGTAACTCCTTACGGATCAAAGTTATGGGCACGGGAGCGACGGATACCTGGTCACAAGCCCCACGCCCTCGGTTTGCGGGCCCAGCCTCTACGTGAAGTGAAGTTGTCTTGCCCAAGGTACCGTGGGATTCGGTAATAGAAATGTGATGGATTAGGTTGTTGTCCTTTTCGCGGCTCACGACGTACGATCCGAGACGGAAAAATAGCGCAAAAGAAGAAAAGTATCCTGAAACGGATGAAAACCTTCGATTTTGGGCTCTGAAAAGAGGAGCAGGCTTGCCTCACACGTCGTAGAGCTTTCCAACGTTATGTTGTGCGCTGCATAACTCCTTACGGATCAAAAGTTATGGGCACCGGAGCGACGGATACCTGGACACAAGCCCCACGCCCTCAGTTTGCGGGCCCAGCCTCTACGTGAAGTGAAGTTGTCTTGCCCAAGGTGCCATGGGATTCGGTAATAGAAATGTGATGGATTAGGTTGTCGTCCTTTTCGTGGCCCACGACGTACGATCCAGGACGGAAAAACAACGCAAAATAAGAAAAATATCCCAAAACTGATGAAAATGTTCAATTTTTAGCTCAAAAAATAGGTGCAGCCGAGCAGGCTAGATGCCGTTGTCGTAGAGCTCTCAAAGAGCTTTTCAACGGTATGCTGTGCGCCGCGTAACTCCTTACGGATCAAAAGTTATGGGAACCGGTACGACGGATGCCTGGTGACAAGCCCTATGCCCTCAGTTTGCGGGCCCAGCCTCTACGTGAAGTGAAGTTGTCTTGCCCAAGGAACCGTGGGATTCGGTAATAGAAATGTGATGGATTAGGCTGTCCTCCTTTTCGAGGCTCACGACGTACGATCCGGGACGGAAAAACAGTATAAAAGAAGAAAAGTATATCGAAACTGATGAAAATGTTCGATTTTAGGACTCGAAAATAGGCGCAGTGGAGAAAGCTTGTTGCCCACGTCGTAGAGCTCTCAGAGAGCTTTCCAACGGTATGCTGTGCACCGCGTAACTCCTTACGGATCAAAAGTTATGGGCACCCGAGTGACGGATACCTGGTCACAAGCTCCACACCCTTTGTTTGCGGGCCCAGCCTCTACGTGAAGTGAAGGTGTCTTGCCCAAGGTGCAAAGGGATTCGGTAATAGAAATGTGATTGATTAGGTTGTCGTCCTTTTCACCGCTCACGACGTACGATCCGAGACTGAAAAACAGCTCAAAAGAAGAAAAGTATCCCGAAACTGATGAAAACATTCAATTTTGGACTTCAAAAAGAGGGACAACTGAGCAGTCTCCCTATCTATGTCGTAGAGCTCTCATAGTACTTTCCAACAATATGCTGTGCGCCGCATAACTCCTTACGGATCTAAAGTTATTAGCATCGGAGCGACGGATACCTGGTCACAAGCCCCAAGCCCTTAGTTTGCTGGCCCAGCCTCTACGTGAAGTGAAGTTGTCTTGCCCAAGGTACCGTGGGATTCGATAATAAAAATGTGATGGATTAGGTTGTCGTCCTTTTTGCGGCTCACGACGTACGATTCGAGACGGAAAAATAGTTCAAAAGAAGAAAAGTATCCCGAAACTAATGAAAATGTTCAATTTTAAGCCCCAAAAATGGACGCAGCCAAGAAGATTTACGGCCCACGTCGTAGAGCTCTCGGAGAGCTTTCCAACGGTATGCGGTACGCCATGTAACTCCTTACGGATCAAAAGTTATGGGCACCGGAGCGACGGATACCTGGTCACAAGCCCCACACCCTCGGTTTGCGGGCCTAGCCTCTACGTGATGTGAAGTTTTCTTGCCCAAGGTGTAGTGGGATTCGGTAATGGAAATGTGATAGATTAGGTTGTCGTCCTTTTCGCGGCTCGTGACATACGACCCGGGATGAAAAAATAGAGCAAATGAAGAAAAGTATCCCGAAACTGATTAAAACGTTCGATTTTGGGCTCCTAAAAAAGGCACAGCCAAGTAGGCTTGCTGCCCATGTCGTAGAGCTTTCGTAGAGCTTTCCAACGGTATGCTGTACGCCACGTAACTACTTACGGATCTAAAGTTATAGGCACCGGAGTGACGAATACCTGGTCACAAGCCCCACGCCCGGGGTTTGCGGGCCCAGCATCTACGTGAAGTGAAGTTGTCTTGTCCAAGGTGCCATGGGATTCGGTAATAGAAATGTGATGGATTAGATTGTCATCCTTTTCACGGCACACGACATACGATCCGGGACGGCAAAACAACACAAAAAAGAAAAGTATCCTAAAACTGATGAAAACTTTTGATTTTGGGCTCTGAAAACAGGCGCAGCCAAGCAGCTTGCTGCCCGCATCATAGAGCTCTTAAAGAGCTTTCCAACGGTATGCCGTTTGCTGCGTAACTCTTTACGAATCAACAGTTATGGCACCGGAGCGACGGATACCTGGTCACAAGCCCCACGCCCTCGGTTTACGGGCCCAGCCTCTACGTGAAGTGAAGTTGTCTTGCCCAAGGTGCTGTGGGATTTGTTAATAGAAATGTAATGGATTAGGTTGTCCTTATTTTTGCGGCTCACGACGTACGATCCGCGACGAAAAAAAAGTGCAAAAGAAGAAAAGTGTCCCGAAATTGATGAAAACGTTCGATTTTGGGCTCAGAAAACAGGCGTTCCATAGCAGGCTTGCTGCCCACAATGTAGAGCTCTCAGAGAGCTTTCCATCGGCATGCTGTGCATCGCTAACTCCTTACGGATAAAAAGTTATGTGCACCGGAGCGACAGATACTTGGTCACAAGCCCCACGCCCTCGATTTGCTGGCCCAGCTTCTACGTGAAATGAAGTTGTCTTGCCCAAGGTGCCGTGGGATTTTGTAATAGAAATGTGATGGATTAGGTTGTCGTCCTTTTTGCGGCTCACGACATACGATCCGGGACGAAAAAACAGTGCAAAAGAAGGAAAGTGTCCCGAAATTGATGAAAATGTTCAATTTTTTGCCCCGAAATTAGGCGCAGTAGAGAAGATTTGTTGCCCACGTCATACAGCTCTCGGAGAGCTTTACAACGGTATGCTGTGCACCGTGTAACTCCTTGCGAATCAAAAGTTATGGGCACCGGAGCGATGGATGCCTGGTCACAAGCCCCACATCCTCGTTTTGCGGGCACAGCCTCTACGTGAAGTGAAGTTGTCTTGCCCAAGGTGCAGTGGGATTCGATAATAGAAATGTGATCGATTAGGTTATCGTCCTTTTCGCGGCTCGCGACATACAATCTGGGACGAAAAATTTGCCCAAAAGAAGAAAAGTATCCCGAAACTAATTAAAATGATAAATTTTGGGCTCTAGAAAGAGGAACAACAGAGCAGGCTTGCTGCCCACGTCGTAGAGCTCTCGTAGAGCTTTCCAACGGTATGCTGTGCACCGTGTAACTCCTTACGGATCTAACGTTATGGGCACCAGAGCGACGAATACCTGGTCACAAGCCCCACGCCCTCGGTTTGTTGGTCCAGCCTCTATGTGAAGTGAAGTTGTCTTACCCAAGGTACCGTGGGATTCGGTAATAGAAATGTGATGGATTAGGTTGTCGTCCTTTTCGCGGCTCACGACGTATCATCCGAGACGGAAACACATCGTTAAAGAAGAAAAATATCCCAAAACTGATGAAAATGTTCAATTTTGGGCTCCGAAAATAGGCGCAACCAAGCAGGCTTGCTGCCCCCATAGTAGAGCTCTCGGAGAGCTTTCCAACGGTATGCTGTGTGTCGCGTAACTCCTTACGGATCAAAAGTTATGGGCACCAGAGCAACAAATACCTGGTCACAAGCCCCATCCCCTGAGTTTGCAGGCCCAGTCTCTACGTGAAGTGAAGTTGTCTTGCCCAAGGTACCGTGGGATTCGGTGATAGAAATGTGATAGATTAGGTTGTCGTCCTTTTCGCAGCTCACGACGTAATATCCGACACGAAAAAATAGCGCAAAAGGATAAATGTGTCCCGAAACTGATGAAAACGTTCTATTTTGGCCTTTGAAGTGAGCAGGCTAGCTACCTCCGTCGTAGAGCTCTCGGAGAGATTTCCAACGGTATGCTGTGCGCCGCGTAACTCTTTACGAATCAAAAGTTACGGGCACCGGAGCGAAGGATTCCTGGTGACAAGCCCCACGGCCTCGGCTTGCGGGCCCAGCCCCCACACGAAGTGAAGTTGTCTTGCCCAAGGTGCTGTGGGATTTGGTAATAGAAATGTGATGGATTTGGTTGTCATCCTTTTCCCGGCTCACGACGTACGATCCAGGATGGAAAAATAGCACAAAACAAGAAAAGTGTCCCGAACTGATGAAAACGTTCGATTTCGAGCACCGAAAATAGGTGCAGCCGAGCAGGATTGATACCCCCGTCGTAGGGCTCTTGGAGAGCTTTGCAATGGTATGTTGTGCACCGCGTAACTCCTTACGGATCAAAAGTTATGGGCACCGGAGCGACGGATACCTAGTCACAAGCCCCACGCCCTCGGTTTACGGGCCCAGCCTCTACGTGAAGTGAAGTTGTCTTGCCCAAGGTGCCGTGGGATTTGGTAATAGAAATGTGATGGATTAGGTTGTTGTCCTTTTCGTGGCTCACGACGTACGATCCGAGACGAAAACACTGCGCAAAGGAAGAAATATGTTCCGAAACTGATGAAAACGTTCGATTTTGGGCTCTGAAAATAGGCGCAGACGAGCAGGCTTCCTGCCTACATCGTAGAGCTCTTGAATAGCTTTCCAACGGTATGCTGTGCGCCGTGTAACTCATTACAGATCAAAAGTTATGGGCATCGGAGCGACGGATATCTAGTCACAAGCTCCGCGCCCTCGGTTTGCGGGCCCAGCCTCTACGTGAAGTGAAGTTGTCTCGACCAAGGTACCATGGGATTCAGTAATAGAAATGTGATGGATTAGGTTGTCGTCCTTTTCGCGGTTCACGATGTACGATCCGGGACAGAAAAACAGCGCAAAAAAAGAAAAGTATCCCAAAACTAATTAAAACGTTCGATTTTGGGCTCCGAAAAGAGGCCAGCAAAGCAGGCCTACTGCCTACATCGTAGAGCTCGTGTAGAGCTTTCCAACGTTATATTGTGCGCCGCGTAACTCCCTACGGATTAAAAGTTATGGGCACCTGAGCGACGGATACCTGGTCACAAGCCCCACGCTCTCGGTTTGCGGGCCCAGCCTTTACGTGAAGCGAAGTTGTCTTGCCCAAGGTGCCATGGGATTCGTTAATAGAAATATGATGGATTAGGTTGTCATCCTTTTCGCGGCTCACGACGTACGATCCGGGACCGAAAAACAGTGCAAAAGAAGAAAAGTATCCCGAAACTGATAAAAATGTTCGAATTTGGGTTCTAAAAATAGGCGCAACAGAGCTGGCTAGCTGCCCCCGTTGTAGAGCTCTTGGAGAACTTTCCAACGGTATGCTGTGCGATGCGTAATTCCTTACGGATCAAAAGTTACGGGCACTGGAGCGACGGATTCCTAGTCACAAGCCCCACGGCCTCGGTATGCAGGCCCAGCCTGTACGTGAAGTGAAGTTGTCTTGCCCAAGGTGTCGTGGGATTCGATAATAGAAATGTGATGGATTAGGTTGTCGTCCTTTTCGCGGCTCACGACGTACGATCCGGGACGGAAAAACAGCGCAAAAGAAGAAAAGTATCCCGAAACTGACGAAAACATTCAATTTTGGGCTCCAAAAAGAGGCATAGCTGAGCAGACTTGCATCCCACGTCGTAGAGCTCTCAAAGAGCTTTCCAACGTTATGTTGTGCGCTGCGTAACTCCTTACAGATCAAAAGTTATGGGCACTGGAGCGACGGATACCTGGTCATAAGCCCCACGCCCTCGGTTTGCTAGCCCAGCTTCTACGTGAAGTGAAGTCGTCTTGCCGAAGGTGCCGTGGGATTAGGTAATGGAAATGTGACGGATTAGGTGGTCGTCCTTTTCGCAGCTCACGACATACGATCCGGTACAGAAAAATAGTGCAAAAGAAGAAAAGTGTCCCGAAACTGATGTAAATGTTCAATTTTTGGCCCCGAAATTAGGCGTAGTCGAGAAGATTTGTTTCCCACGTCGTAGAGCTCTCGGAGAGCTTTCCAATGGTATGCTATGCACAGTGTAACTCCTTACGAATCAAAAGTTATGGGCACCGGAGCGACGAATGCCTGGTCACAAGCCCCACATCCTCGATTTGCGGGCACAGCCTCTACATGAAGTGAAGTTGTCTTGCCCAAGGTGCAGTGGGATTCGATCATAGAAATGTGATCGATTAGGTTGTCGTCCTTTTCGCGGTTCGCGACGTACGATCCGGGACGAAAAAATTGCGCAAAAGAAGAAAAGTATCCCGAAACTAATTAAAACGATCAATTTTGGGCTCTAGAAAGAGGCGCAGCCGAGCAGGCTTGTTGCCCACGTTGTAGAGCTATCGTAGAGCTTTTCAACGGTATGTTGTGCGCCACGTAACTCCTTACGGATCTAAAGTTATAGGCACCGGAACGACAGATACCTGGTCACAAGCCCCATGCCCTCGGTATGCTGGCCTAGCCTCTTTGTGATGTGAAGTTGTCTTGCCCAAGGTGCCATGGGATTCGGTAATAGAAATGTGATGGATTTGGTTGCCGTCCTTTTCGCGGCTCACGACATACGATCCGAAACAGAAATACAGCGTAAAAGAAGAAAAATATCACAAAACTGATGAAAATGTTCAATTTTGGGCTCCAAAAATAGGCGCAACCGAGCAGGCTTGCTGCCCCGGTAGTAGAGCTCTAGGAGAGCTTTCCAACGGTATGCTGTGCGCCGCGTTACTCCTTACGGATCGAAAGTTATAGGCACCGGAACGACGAATACCTGGTCACAAGCCCCACGCCCTGGGTTTGCGGGCCCAGCCTCTACGTAAAGTGAAGTTGTCTTGCCCGAGGTACTGTGGGATTCGGTAATAGAAATGTGATAGATTAGGTTGTCGTCCTTTTCGCGGCTGACAACGTACGATCCGGCATGGAAAAATAGCGCAAAAGAAGAAATGTGTCCCGAAACTAATGAAAATGTTCGATTTTGGCCTCTGAAGTGAGCAGGCTAGCTACTTCCATTGTAGAGCTCTCGGAGAGCTTTCCAACGGTATGCTGTGCGCCGCGTAACTCCTTACGGATCAAAAGTTACGGGTATCGGAGTGAAGGATTCCTAGTGACAAGCCCCACGGCCTCGGCTTGCGGGCCCAGCCCCCACGTGAAGTGAAGTTGTCTTGCCCAAGGTGTTGTGGGATTTGGTATTAGAAATGTGATCGATTTGGTTGTCGTCCTTTTCACGGCTCACGACGTACGATCCGGGATGAAAAAATAGCACAAAAGAATAAAAGTGTCCCGAAACTGATGAAAACGTTCGATTTCAAGCACCGAAAATAGGTGCAGCAGAGCAGGCTTGCTACCCCCGCCGTAGGGCTCTCGGAGAGCTTTGCAATGGTATGTTGTGCGCCACGTAACTCCTTAGGGATAAAAAGTTACGGGCACCAGAGCGACGGATAGCAAGTCACAAGCCCCATGCCCTCGGCTTACGGGCCTAGCCTCCACGTGAAGTGAAGTTGTCTTACCCAAGGTGTCGTGGGATTCGGTTATAGAAATGTGATGGATTAGGTTATCGTCCTTTTCGTGGCTCACGATGTACGATCTAGGACCGAAAAACAGCGCAAAAGAAGAAATGTGTCCCGAAACTGATGAAAATATTCGATTTTGGGCTATGAAAATAGGCGCAGACGAGCAGGCTTCCTGCCCACGTTGTAGAGCTCTCGAATAGCTTTCCAACGGTATGTTGTGCGCCTCGTAACTCCTTATGGATCAAAAGTTATGGGCATCGGAGCGACGGATACCTGGTCACAAGCTCCACGCCCTCGGTTTGCGGGCCCAGCCTCTACGTAAAGTGAAGTTGTCTCGACCAAGGTACCATGGGATTCGGTAATAGAAATGTGATGGATTAGGTTGTCGTCCTTTTCGCGGCTCACGATGTATGATCCGGGATGGAAAAACAGCGCAAAAAAAAAAGTATCCCGGAACTGATTAAAACGATAGATTTTGGGCTCCAGAAAGAGGCACAGCAAAGCAGGCTTGCTACCTACGCCGTAGAGCTCTTGTAGAGCTTTCCAACGTTATGCTGTGCGCCGCGTAACTCCGTACGGATCAAAAGTTATGGGCACCGGAGCGACGGATACCTGGTCGTAAGCCCCACGCCCTCGGTTTGTGGGCCCAGCCTCTACGTGAAGTGAAGTTGTCTTGCCCAAGGTGCCATGGGATTCGTTAATAGAAATGTGATGGATTAGGTTGTCATCCTTTTCGCGGCTCACGACGTACGATCCGGGACCGAAAAATAGTGCAAAAGAAGAAAAGTATCCCGAAACTGATAAAAATGTTCGAATTTGGGTTCTGAAAACATCGCAACAGAGTTGGCTAGCTGCCCTCGTCGTAGAGCTCTCGGAGAGCTTTCCAACGGTATGCTGTGCGGCGCGTAATTCCTTATGGATCAAAAGTTACGGGCACCGGAGCGACAGATTCCTAGTCATAAGCCCCACGGCCTCGGTATGCAGGCCCAGCCTGTACATGAAGTGAAGTTGTCTTGCCCAAGGTGTCGTGGGATTCGGAAATAAAAATGTGATAGATTAGGTTGTGATCTTTTTCGTGGCCCACGACGTACGATCCGGGACGGAAAAACAACGCAAAAGAAGAAAAGTATCCCGAAACTGATGAAACCGTTCGATTTTGGGGTTCAAAAATAGGTGCAGCTGAGCAGGCTTGTTGCCCCCGTCGTAGAGCTCTCATAGAGCTTTCCAACATTATATTGTGCGCCGCGTAACTCCTTACAAATCAAAAGTTATGGGCACTTGAGCGACGGATACCTGGTCACAAGCCCCATGCCCTCGATTTGCGGGCCTAGCCTCTACGTGAAGTGAAGTTGTCTTGCCCAAGATACAATGGGATTGGGTAATAGAAATGTGATGGATTAGGTTGTCGTCCTTTTCGCGGCTCACGACGTACGATCCAGGACGGAAAAAACAACACAAAAGAAGAATAGTGTCCCGAAATTGATGAAAATGTTCAATTTTTGGCTCAGAAAATAGGCGCAGCCGAGCAGGCTAGATGCCCCTATAGTAGAGCTCTCGGAGAGCTTTTCAACGGTATGCTGTGCGTCGTGTAACTCCTTACGGATCAAAAGTTATAGGCAACGGTGCGACCGATACCTGGTCACAAGCCCTACTCCCTCGGTTTGCGGACCCAGCCTCTAAGTGAAGTGAAGTTGTCTAGCCCAAGGGACCGTGGGATTCGGTAATAGAAATGTGATGGATTAGGTTGTCCTCATTTTCGCCGCTCGCGACGTACGATCCGGGACGGAAAAACAGCGCAAAAAAAGAAAAGTATCCTGAAACTGATGAAAATGTTCGATTTTAGGCCTCGAAAATAGGCGCAACCGAGAAGGCTTATTGCCCACGTCGTAGAGCTCTCGGAGAGCTTTCTAATGGTATGCTGTGCGCCGCATAACTCCTTACGGATCAAAAGTTATGGGCACCGGAGTGACGGATACCTGGTCACAAGCCCCACACCCTTTGTTTGCAGGCCCATCCTTTACGTGAAGTGAAGGCGTCTTGTCCAAGGTGCAATGGGATTCGGTAATAGAAATGTGATTAATTAGGTTGTCGTCCTTTTCGTCGCTTACGACGTACGATTCGGGACTGAAAAACTGCTCAAAAGAAGAAAAGTATCCCGAAACTGATGAAAACGTTCAATTTTGGGCTTCGAAAATGGGGGCAGCTTAGCAGTCTCGCTGTCTATGTCGTAGAGCTATCGTAGAGCTTTCCAACAATATGTTGTGCGCCTCGTAACTCCTTATGGATCTAAAGTCAGGGGCACAGGAACGATGGATACTTGGTCAAAAACCCCACGCCCTTGGTTTGCACGCCCAGCCTCTACATGAAGTGAAGTTTTCTTGCCCAAGGTGCCGTGGGATTCAGTAATAGAAATTTGATGGATTAGGTTGTTATCCTTTTCGCGACTCACGACGTACGATCCGAGACGGAAAAACAGTGCAAAAGAAGAAAAGTGTCCCGAAACTGATGAAAACGTTTGATTTTAGGCCCCGAAAATGGGCGCAGCCGAGAAGATTTACTGCCCACGTCACAGAGCTCTCGGAGAGCTTTCCAACGGTATTCTGTACGCCGTGTAATTCGTTACGGATAAAAAGTTCTGGGCACCGGAGCGATGGATACCTAGTCACAAGCCCCACACCCTCGGTTTGCAGGCCAGCCTCTACATGAAGTGAAGTTGTCTTGCCCAAGGTACAGTTGGATTCAGTAATAGAAATGTGATAGATTAGGTTTTCGTTCTTTTCGCGGCTCGCGGCATATGATTCGGGATGAAAAAACAGCGCAAAAGAAGAAAAGTATCATGAAACTGATGAAAATGTACGATTTTGGGCTTTGAAAAGAGGCACAGTAGAGCAGGCTTGCTACCCACGTCATAGAGCTCTCGAAGAGCTTTCTAATGTTATGTTGTGAGCCACGTAACTCCTTTCGGATCAAAGTTATGGGCACCGGAGCGACAGATACCTAGTCACAAGCCCCACGCCCTCGGTTTGCGGCCCAGCCTCTACGTGAAGTGAAGTTGTCTTGCCCAAGGTACCGTGGGATTCGGTAATAGAAATGTGATGAATTAGGTTGTTGTCCTTTTTGCGGCTCACGATGTACGATCCGAGACGGAAAAATAGCGCAAAAGAAGAAAAGTATCCTGAAACGGATGAAAACCTTCGATTTTGGGCTCTGAAAAGAGGAGCAGGCTTGCCTCACACGTCGTAGAGCTTTCCAACGTTATGTTGTGCGCTGCATAACTCCTTACGGATCAAAAGTTATGGGCACCGGAGCGACGGATACCTGGTCACAAGCCCCACGCCCTCGGTTTTCGGGCCCAGCCTCTACGTGAAATAAAGTTGTCTTGCCCAAGGTGCCATGGGATTCAGTAATAGAAATGTAATGGATTAGGTTGTCGTCCTTTTCGCGACTCACGACGTTCGATCTAGGACGAAAAAATAACGCAAAAGAAGAAAATATCCCGAAACTGATGAAAATGTTCAATTTTTAGCTCAGAAAATAGGCGCAGCCGAGCAGGCTAGCTGCCCTTGTCGTAGAGCTCTCGGAGAGCTTTCTAATGTTATGCTGTGCGCCGCGTAACTGCTTACGGATCAAAAGTTGTGGGCACCGGTGCGACGGATGCCTGGTCACAAGCCCCATGCCCTCAGTTTGCGGGCCCAGCCTCTATGTGAAGTGAAGTTCTCTTGCCCAAGGAACCGTAGGATTCGGTAATAGAAATGTGATGGATTAGGCTATCCTCCTTTTTGAGGCTCACGACGTACGATCCGCGACGGAAAAATAACGCAAAAGAAGAAAATTATCCCAAAACTGATGAAAATGTTCAATTTTAGGCCTTGAAAATAGGCGCAGCTGAGAAGGCTTGTTGCCCACGTCATAGAGCTCTCGGAGAGCTTTCTAACGGTATGCTGTGCGCCGCGTAACTCCTTACGGATCAAAAGTTATGGGCACCCGAGTGACGGATACCTGGTCACAAGCCCCATACCCTTTGTTTGCGGGCCCAGCCTCTACGTGAAGTGAAGGTGTATTGCCCAAGGTGGAAAGGGATTCGGTAATAGAAATGTGATTGATTAGGTTATCGTCCTTTTCGCCGCTCACGACGTACGATCCGGGACTGAAAAACAACTCAAAAGAAGAAAAGTATCCCGAAACTGATGAAAACATTCAATTTTGGACTTCAAAAAGAGGGACAACTGAGCAGTCTCCCTATCTATGTCGTAGAGCTCTCATAGTACTTTCCAACAATATGCTGTGCGCCGCATAACTCCTTACGGATCTAAAGTTATTGGCACCGGAGCGATAGATACCTGGTCACAAGCCCCAAGCCCTCGGTTTGCTGGCCCAGCCTCTACGTGAAGTGAAGTTGTCTTGCCCAAGGTGCCGTGGGATTCGATAATAGAAATGTGATGGATTAGGTTGTCGTCCTTTTCGCGGCTCACGACGTACGATCAGAGACGGAAAAATAGTGCAAAAGAAGAAAAGTGTCCCAAAACTGATGAAAACGTTCGATTTTAGGCCCCGAAAATGGGCGCAGCCAAGAAGATTTGCTGCCCACGTCGTAGAGCTCTCGGAGAGCTTTCCAACGGTATGTTGTACGCCATGTAACTCCTTACGGATAAAAAGTTCTGGGTACCGGAGCGACGGATACCTGGTCACAAGCCCCACACCCTCGGTTTGCGGGCCCAGCCTCTACGTGATGTGAAGTTGTCTTGCCCAAGGTGCAGTGGGATTTGGTAATAGAAATGTGATAGATTAGGTTGTCGTCCTTTTCGCGGCTAATGACATACGATCCGGGATGAAAAAACAGCGTAAATGAAGAAAAGTATCCCAAAACTAATTAAAACGTTCGATTTTGGGCTCCTAAAAGAGGCGCAGCCAAGTAGGCTTGCTACCCACGTCGTAGAGCTCTCGTAGAGATTTCCAACGGTATGCTGTGCGCCGCGTAACTCCTTACGGATCTAAAGTTATGGGCACCGGAGCGATGAATACCTGGTCACAAGCCCCACGCCCGGGGTTTGCGGGCCCAGCATCTACGTGAAGTGAAGTTGTCTTGCCCAAGGTGCCGTGGGATTCAGTAATAGAAATGTGATAGATTAGGTTGTCGTCCTTTTCGCGGCACACGACATACGATCCGGGACGGGAAAACAACACAAAAAAAGGAAAGTATCCCAAAACTGATGAAAACTTTTGATTTTGGGCTCTAAAAACAGGGCAGCCAAGCAGCTTGTTGTTCGCGTCATAGAGCTCTCAAAGAGCTTTCCAACGGTATGCTGTGTGCTGCGTAACTCTTTACGGATCAACAATTATGGGCACCGGAGCAACGGATACCTGGTCACAAGCCCCACACCCTCGGTTTACGGGCCTAGCTCTACGTGAAGTGAAGTTGTCTTGCCCAAGGTGCTGTGGGATTCATTAATAGAAATGTAATGGATTAGGTTGTCCTTCTTTTTACAGCTCACGACGTACGATTCAGGACGAAAAAAAAGTGCAAAAGAAGAAAAGTGTCTTGAAACTGATGAAAACGTTCGATTTTGGGCTCAAAAAATAGGCGTTTCTTAGCAGGCTTGCTGCTCACATCGTAGAGCTCTCAGAGAGCTTTCCATCGGCATGCTGTGCACCGCTAACTCCTTACGGATAAAAAGTTATGTGCACCGGAGCGACGGATACTTGGTCACAAGCCCCACGCCCTCGGTTTGCTGGCCCAGCTTCTACGTGAAGTGAAGTTGTCTTGCCCAAGGTACCGTGGGATTCTGTAATAGAAATGTGATGGATTAGGTTGTCGTCCTTTTCGCGGCTCACGACATACGATCCGGGATGGAAAAACCGTGCAAAAGAAGAAAAGTATCCCAAAACTGATGAAAACGTTCAATTTTAGGCCCCGAAATTAGGCGCAGTCGAGATGATTTGTTTCCCATGTCGTAGAGCTCTCGGAGAGCTTTCCAACGGTATGATGTGCACTGTGTAACTCCTTACGAATCAAAAGTTATGAGCACCGGAGCGATGGATGCCTGGTCACAAGCCCCACATCCTCGGTTTGCGGGCACAGCCTCTACGTGAAGTGAAGTTGTCTTGCCCAAGGTGCAGTGGGATTCGATAATAGAAATGTGATCGATTAGGTTGTCGTCTTTTTCGCGGCTCACGACGTACGATCCAGGACGAAAAAATTGCGCAAAAGAAGAAAAGTATCCCGAAACTAATTAAAACGATAAATTTTGGGCTCTAGAAAGAGGAGCAGCCGAGCAGGCTTGCTGCCCACGTCGTAGAGCTCTCGTAGAGCTTTCCAACAGTATGTTGTGCGCCGTGTAACTCCTTACGGATCTAAAGTTATGGGCACCGGAGCGACGGATACCTGGTCACAAGCCCCACGCCCTCGGTTTGTTGGCCCAGCCTCTATGTGAAGTGAAGCTGTCTTGCCCAAGGTATCGTGGGATTCGGTAACAGAAATGTGATGGATTATGTTTTCGTCCTTTTCACGGCTCACGACGTACGATCCGAGACGGAAATATAGCGTAAAAGATTAAAAGTGTCCTAAAACTTATGAAAATGTTCAATTTTGGGCTCCGAAAATAGGCGCAACTGAGCAGGCTTGGTGCCTTCATCGTAGAGCTCTCAAAGTGCTTTCCAACGGAATGCTGTGCACCGCGTAACTCCTTGCGGATCGAAAGTTATAGGCACCGGAACGACGAATACCTGGTCACAAGCCCCACGCCCTAGGTTTACGGGCCCAGCCTCTACGTGAAGTGAAGTTGTCTTGCCCATGGTGAGGTGGGATTCGGTGATAGAAATGTGATAGATTAGGTTGTCATCCTTTTCACGGCACATGACGTACGATCCGACACAAAAAAATAGCGCAAAAGAAGAAATGTGTCCCGAAACTGATGAAAATGTTCTATTTTGGCCTCTGAAGTGAGCAGGCTAGCTACTTCCATTGTAGAGCTCTCGGAGAGCTTTCCAACAGTATGTTGTGCACCGCATAACTCCTTACGGATCAAAAGTTACGGGCACTGGAGCGAAGGATTCCGGGTGACAAGCCCCACGTCCTCGGCTTACGGGCCCAGCCCCCACGTGAAGTGAAGTTGTCTTGCCCAAGGTGCTGTGGGATTTGGTAATAGAAATGTGATGGATTTGGTTGTCGTCTTTTTCACGGCTCACGACGTACGATTCGGGACGGAAAAATAGCACAAAAGAAGAAAAGTGTCCCAAACTGATGAAAACATTTGATTTTGAGAACCGAAAATAGGTGCAGCCTAGCAGGATTGATACCCCCGTCGTAGGGCTCTCGGAGAGCTTTGCAATTGTATGTTGTGCGCCGCGTAACTCCTTACCGATCAAAAGTTAAGGGCACCGGAGCGACAGGTACCTGGTCACAAGCCCCATGCCCTCGGTTTACGAGCCCAGCGTCTACGTGAAGTGAAGTTGTCTTGCCCAAGGTGCCATGGGATTCAATAATAGAAATGTGATGGATTAGGTTATCGTCCTTTTCGTGGCTCACGACGTACGATCCGGAACGGAAAAACAGCGCAAAAGAAGAAATGTGTCCCGAAATTGATGAAAACATTCGATTTTGGGCTCTGAAAATAGGCGCAGACGAGCAGGCTTCCTACCCATGTTGTAGAGCTCTCGAATAGCTTTCCAACGGTATGCTGTGCGCCGCGTAACTCCTTACGGATCAAAAGTTATGGGCATCGGAGCGACGGATACCTGGTCACAAGCTCCATGCCCTCGGTTTGCGGGCCCAGCCTCTACGTGAAGTGAAGTTGTCTCGACCAAGGTACCATGAGATTCAATAATAGAAATGTGATGGATTAGGTTGTTGTCCTTTTTGCGGCTCACGATGTACGATCCGGGACAGAAAAACAGCGCAAAAAAAGAAAAGTATCCCGAAACTAATTAAAACGTTCGATTTTGGGCTCCGAAAATAGGCGTAGCAAAGAAGGCTTGCTTCCTACATCGTAGAGCTCTCGTAGAGCTTTCCAACGTTATGCTGTGCGCCGCATAACTCCTTACGGATTAAAAGTTATGGGCACCTGAACGATGGATACTTGGTCACAAGCCCCACGCCCTCGGTTTGCGGGCCCAGCCTTTACGTGAAGCGAAGTTGTCTTGCCCAAGGTGCCATGGGATTCGTTAATAGAAATATGATGGATTAGGTTGTCATCCTTTTCGCGGCTCACGACGTACGATCCGGGACCGAAAAACAGTGCAAAAGAAGAAAAGTATCCCGAAACTGATAAAAATGTTCGAATTTGGGTTCTGAAAACATCGCAACAGAGTTGGCTAGCTGCCCTCGTCGTAGAGCTCTCGGAGAGCTTTCCAACGGTATGCTGTGCGGCGCGTAATTCCTTATGGATCAAAAGTTACGGGCACCGGAGCGACAGATTCCTAGTCATAAGCCCCACGGCCTCGGTATGCAGGCCCCATCCTGTACGTGAAGTGAAGTTGTCTTGCCCAAGGTGTCGTGGGATTCGGTAATAAAAATGTGATAGATTAGGTTGTCGTCCTTTTCGCGGCCCACGACGTACGATCCGGGACGAAAAAATAGCGCAAAAGAATAAAAGTATCCTGAAACTGATGAAAACATTTGATTTTGGGCTCCAAAAAGAGGCGCAGCTAAGCAGGCTTGCACCCACGTCGTAGAGCTCTCATAGAGCTTTCCAACGTTATGCTGTGCGCCGCGTAACTCCTTACAAATCAAAAGTTATGGGCACCGGAGCGACGGATACCTGGTCACAAGCCCCACGCCCTCGGTTTGCGGGCCCAGCCTCTACGTGAAGTGAAGTTGTCTTGCCCAAGGTGCCATGGGATTCAGTAATAGAAATATGACGGATTAAGTTGTCGTCCTTTTCGCGGCTCACGACGTACGACCCAGGACGGAAAAAACAACACAAAAGAAGAATAGTGTCCCGAAATTGATGAAAACGTTCAATTTTTGGCCCCAAAATTAGGCACAACTGAGCAGGCTAGCTGCCCTTGTCGTAGAGCTCTCGGAGAGCTTTCCAACGGTATGTTGTGCGTCACGTAACTCCTTACGGATCAAAAGTTATAGGCAACGGTGCGACGGATACCTGGTCACAAGCCCTACGCCCTCGGTTTGCGGACCCAGCCTCTACGTGAAATGAAGTTGTCTTGCCCAAGGGACCGTGGGATTCGGTAATAGAAATGTGATGGATTAGGATGTCCTCCTTTTCGCCGCTCACGACGTACGATCCGGGACGGAAAAACAGTGCAAAAAAAAAGTATCCCGAAATTGATGAAAATGTTCGATTTTAGGCCTCGAAAATAGGTGCAACCGAAAAGGCTTCTTGCCCAAGACGTAGAGCTCTCGGAGAGCTTTCCAACGGTATGCTTTGCGCTGCGTGACTCCTTACAGATCAAAAGTTATGGGCACCGGAGTGGCGGATACCTGGTCACAAGCCCCACACCCCTTGCTTGCGGGCCCAGCCTCTACGTGAAGTGAAGGTGTCTTGCCCAAGGTGCAATGGGATTCGGTAATAGAAATGTGATTGATTAGGTTATCGTCCTTTTCGTCGCTCACGACGTACGATCCGAGACTGAAAAACTGCTCAAAAGAAGAAAAGTATCCCGAAACTGATCAAAACGTTCGATTTTGGGCTCCGAAAATGGGGGCAGCTTAGCAGTCTCATTGTCTATGTCGTAGAGCTCTCGTAGAGCTTTCCAACAATATGCTGTGCGCCGCGTAACTCCTTATGGATCTAAAGTCACGGGCACCGGAGCGACGGATACGTGGTCACAAGCCCCAAGCCCTCGGTTTGCTGGCCCAGCCTCTACGTGAAGTGAAGTTGCCTTGCCCAAGGTGCCGTGGGATTCAATAATAGAAATGTGATGGATTAGGTTGTCGTCCTTTTCGCGGCTCATGATATACGATATGGGACGAAAAAACAGTGCAAAAGAAGAAAAGTGTCCCGAAACTGATGACAACGTTTGATTTTAGGCCCCGAAAATGGGCGCAGCTGAGAAGATTTGCTGCCCACGTCGTAGAGCTCTCGGAGAGCGTTCCAACGGTATTCTGTACGCCGTGTAATTCCTTATGGATAAAAAGTTCTGGGCACCGGAGCGATGGATACTTGGTCACAAGCCCCATACCCTCGGTTTGTGGGCCAGCCTCTACATAAAGTGAAGTTGTCTTGCCCAAGGTGCAGTGGGATTCAGTAATAGAAATGTGATAGATTAGGTTTTCGTCCTTTTCGCGGCTCGCGGCATACGATCCGGGATGAAAAAACAGCGCAAAAGAAGAAAAGTATCCCGAAATTGATGAAAATATTCGATTTTGGGCTTCGAAAAGAGGCGTAGCAGAGCAGGCTTGCTACCCACGTCGTAGAGCTCTCAAAGAGCTTTCTAATGTTATGCTGTGCGCCGCGTAACTCCTTACGGATCAAAGTTATGGGCACCGAAGCAACGGATACCTGGTTACAAGCCCCACGCCCTCGGTTTGCAGGCCCAGCCTCTACGTGAAGTGAAGTTGTCTTGCCCAAGGTACCATGGGATTCGATAATAGAAATGTGATGGATTAGGTTGTCGTCCTTTTTTAGGCTCACGACGTACGATCCGAGACGGAAGAACAGCGCAAAAGAAGAAAAGTATCCTGAAACTGATGAAAACCTTCGATTTTGTGCTCCGAAAAGAGGCATAGCTGAGCAGGCTTGCCTCCCACGTAGTAGATCTCTCGTAGAGCTTTCCAACGTTATACTGTGCGCCGCGTAACTCCTTACGGATCAAAAGTTATGGGCACCGGAGCGACGGATACCTGGTCACAATCCCCACACCCTCGGTTTGCGGGCCCAGCCTCTACGTGAAGTGAAGTTGTCTTGCCCAAGGTGCCATGGGATTCGGTAATAGAAATGTGATGGATTAGGTTGTTGTCCTTTTCGCGGCTTACGACGTACGATCCGGGACGGAAAAATAGCGCAAAATGAGAAAAGTATCCCAAAATTGATGAAAACGTTCAATTTTTGGTTCAGAAAAAAGGTACAGCCAAGCACGCTTGCTTCCCACGTCGTAGAGCTCTCGTAGAGCTTTCCAACGGTATGTTGTGCGCCGCGTAACTCCTTACGGATCAAAAGTTATGGGCACCGGAGTGACGGATACCTGGTCACAAGCCCCACGCCCTCGGTTTGCTGGCCCAGCCTCTACGTGAAGTGAAGTTGTCTTGCCCAAGTTCCCATGGGATTTGGTAATAGAAATGTGATGGATTAGGTGGTCGTCCTTTTCACGGCTCATGACGTACGATCCGGGATAGAAAAACAGCGCAAAAGAAGAAAAGTGTCCTGAAACTGAGGAAAATGTTCAATTTTGGGCTCTGAAAATAGGCGCAGTCGAGCAGGATTGCTACCCCCGTCGTAGAGCTCTCAGATAGCTTTCCAACGGTTTGCTGTGCGCCGCTTAACTCCTTACGGATCAAAATTTATGGTCACCAGAGCGACGGATACCTGGTCACAAGCCCCATGCCCTCGGTTTGCGGGCCCATCCTCAACGTGAAGTGAAGTTGTCTTGCCCAAGGTGCCGTGGGATTCGGTAATAGAAATGTGATGGACTAGGTTGTCGTCCTTTTCGCGGCTCACGACATACGATCCGGGATAGAAAAATAGCACAAAAGTAGAAAAGTATCCTAAAACTGATGAAAACGTTTGATTTTGGGCTCTGAAAATAGCGTAACTGAGCAGGTTTGCTGCTTACATCGTGGAGCTGTCGTAGAGCTTTCCAACGGTATGCTGTGCGCCGCGTAAATCCCTACAGATCAAAAGTTATGGGCACTGGAGTGACGGATACCTGGCCACAAGCCCCACGCCCTCGGTTTGCGGGCCCAGCTTCTACATGAAGTGAATTTGTCTTGCCCAAGGTGCCGTGGGATTTGGTAATAGAAATGAGATGGATTTGGTTGTCGTCCATTTTGCGGCTCACGACGTACGATCCGGGAGGAAAAAACAGCGCAAAAGAATAAATGTGTCCCGAAACTAATGAATACGTTTGATTTTGGGCTCCGAAAATAGGCATAGTCAAGCAGGCTTATTTCCCTCCTCGTAGAGCTCTCGAAGAGCTTTCCAACGGTATGCTGTGCGCCGTGTAACTCTTTACGGATCTAAAGTTATGGGCACCGGAGCGACGGATTCCTCGTCACAAGCCCCACGCCCTCGGTTTGCGGGCCCAACCTCTACGTGAAGTGCAGTCATCTTGCCCAAGGTGCCGTGGGATTCGGTAATAGAAATGTGATGGATTAGGTTGTCGTCCTTTTCGTGGCTCACGATGTACGATCCGGGACGAAAAAACAGCGCAAAAGAAGAAAAGTGTCCTGAAACTGATGAAAACGTTCGATTTTGGGCTCCGAAAGCAGGCGCAGCTAAGCAGGCTTGCTGCCCACATCGTAGAGCTCTCAGAGAGCTTTCCAACGGTATGCTGTGCACCGCTAACTTCTTACAGATCAAAAGTTATGGGCACCGGAGCGACGGATACCTGGTCACAAGCCCAACGCCCTCGGTTTGCGGGCCCAGCCTCTAAGTGAAGTTGTCTTGCCCAAGGTGCCATGGGATTCGATAATAGAAATGTGATGGATTAGGTTGTCGTCCTTTTCGCGGCTCACGACGTACGATCCAGGACAGAAAAATAGAGCAAAAGAAGAAAAGTATCCTGAAATTGATGAAAACGTTTGATTTTGGGCTCTGAAAACAGGCACAATAGAGCAGGCTAGCTGCCCCCGTCGTAGAGCTCTTGGAGAGTTTTCCAATGGTATGTTGTGTGCCGCGTAACTCCTTACGGATCAAAAGTTACGGGCATCGAAGCGACGGATTCCTTGTCACAAGCCCCATGGCCTCGGTTTACGAGCCCAGCCCCTACATGAAGTGAAGTTTTCTTACCTATGGTGCTGGGGGATTCGATAATAGAAATGTGATGGATTTGGTTGTCGTCCTTTTCGCAGCTCACGACGTACGATCCGGGACAGAAAAACAGCGCAAAAGAAGAAAAGTATCCTGAAACTGATGAAAAAATTCAATTTTTGTCTCCGAAAAGAGGCACAACTGAGCAAGCTTTCCTCCCACATCGTAGAGCTCTCATAGAGCTTTCCAACGTTATGCTGTGCGCCGCGTAACTCCATACGGATAAAAAGTTATGGGCACCGGAGCGACGGATACCTGGTCACAAGCCCCACACCCTCGGTTTGCGGGCCTAGCCTCTACGTGAAGTGAATTTGTCTTGCCCAAGGTGCCATGGGATTTGGTAATAGAAATGTGATGGATTAGGTGGTCGTCCTTTTAGCAGCTCACGACGTACGATCCGGGATGGAAAAACAGCGCAGAAGAAGAAAAGTATCCTGAAACTGATGAAAACGTTCGATTTTGCTCTCAGAAAAAAGGCGCAGCCGAGCATGCTTGCCACCCACGTCGTAGAGCTCTCGTAGAGCTTTCCAACGGTATGCTGTGCGCCACGTAACTCCTTACGGATCAAAAGTTACGGGCACCGGAGCGACGGATTCCTGGTCACAAGCCCCACGGCCTCGGTTTGCGGGCCCATCCCCCATGTGAAGTGAAGTTGTCTTACCCAAGGTGCTGTGGGATTCGGTAATAGAAATGTGGTGGATTTGGTTTTCGTCCTTTTCGTGGCTCACGACGTACGATCCTGGACGAGAAAATAGAACAAAAGAAGGAAAGTGTCCTGAAACTAATGAAAATTTTCGATTTTGAGCACCGAAAATAGGTGCAGCCAAGCAGGCTTGTTTTCCCCGTCTTAGAGCTCTCAGAGAGCTTTGCAACGGTATGCTTTGCGCCGCGTAACTCCTTACGGGTCAAAAGTTATGGGCACTGGAACGACGGATACCTGGTCACAAGCCCCACGCCCTCGGTTTGAGGGGCCAGCCTCTACGTGAAGTGAAGTTGTCTTGCCCAAGGTGCCGTGGGATTCGGTAATAGAAATGTGATGGATTAGGTTGTCGTCCTTTTCGCGGCTCACGACGTACGATCCGGGACGGAAAAACAGCGCTAAAGAAAAAAGTATCCTGAAACTGATGAAAATGTTTGATTTTTGGCTCCGAAAAGAGTCACAGCCGAGCAGGGTTGCCGCCCATGTCATAGAGCTCTCGTAGAGCTTTCCAACGTCATGTTGTGCGTCGCGTAACTCCTTACGGATCAAAAGTTACGGGCACCGGAGCGACGGATACCTGGTCACAAGCCCCACACCCTCAGTTTGCGGGTCCAGCCTCTACGTGTAGTGAAGTTGTTTTGCCTAAAGTGCCGTTGGATTCAGTAATAGAAATGTGATGGATTAGGTTATCGTCCTTTTCGCGGCTGACGACGTACTATCCGAGATGAAAAAATAGTGCAAAAGAAGAAAAGTATCCCGAAACTGATGAAAACGTTCGATTTTGGGCTCCGAAAAGAGGCGCAGCTGTCACGCCCCAACCCGACCTATAGAGGTTAGACTAGGATGTGATCTAAACATTCATATCATTTCACGTACTTAATCGTTCATTAAGGTTTAACACTTAACGTTAGCCTAAAACTCCAAAAATTCTCGGAAAAATCGGCAGCATAACGGCTGTAATTGGGCATTTTAGTTTGACCTAATTTTCTAAAGGCCTCAAAACTTTCAATCTCAAATTCATTTCCAACTAAGATTACTATTTATCACCAATCGAAATGCCTACTAGTTATCTCGAAGTCTCGCTTGATTAACATCCTAGCATGATAACTATGTCTCGTTTGTTTGTCAATCCTTGTTACAAAAGTACCTGTTGATCTTAGCTTACCAATGAATACCTGCTTAAGATTGGATAGATTCATTTTACTTAACCCTTTACCTAATACCTCATAAGCCTGTGATAGATACAAAACCAAGTAGCGATAGCAAAACGACCAGAAGAGTATCTATCTAGTTATGATCAGTACAAACCAAAAGTTGACCCCAAATTACAACGGGGGTCATTTACAATAGCAACAGTAAGCAACACAAGAAATAGTCTTCAATACAACATGTCATTCACCAAATAGCCACAGTCAAGTAAGGCACGTAGGGCAGACAATCACTCCAAGGAGTCATCAATAGGCACGTTATCCTCAGATACCTGTTCCTGATCTTCTTCACCTGTAATGATAAAAGAGGGTGAGTCCTTATGAACTCAGTGAGGAGGAACGAGAAATATGTTTTGAAACTCTTTTTCCGGATCAACTTATGAAAAACCCCTTTTGAAACATGTCACGTATCACAAGTAATAAGGTACGCAAAGTATAAGAATCAAATTGAGCAATAGACACAATTACCAATCATTTCAAGGATACGGTGAGCATTTGCTCTCAATATTGATTTCGATACGATTGTTGCGGCCGACTTCAATAATCCACTTATCGCTCTAATTTGGGTGTTCTCTGGATGTACCCCGAAAACTGACGACCCAACTCTCCGAAGGTGGAATGCCAAGCGAGATAGGGAATTGGACCATGGTAGTCACGGTAGCACCGGCAAGCCCGATGCTGCCCAGTGTGCGTGAAACGCTACCATGCCACAATGAAAGGTTGCAACCTTGTATGCAATGCACATTTATAACATTTAACATATCACATTAGGAGGACAACAAAGTAGGTTGCCTCCAAGCAGTTATAAGATTGCACATTGACAAGTAAACACACGATAACCATAGGATCAATACTTAGCGAGTTTTCATAGTCACTAGGGTTTCAATTCATGCATACCCGTGCGATTAAGCCACAAGTTGTCACGTAATTAAGTCAAGGCCATGCATTGATTAATTAAATATCCTCAATCATTCAAAACAGTCCACACAACATCCAAGTGCCACAATCCCAAGCATTTAATACCACAAGAGAAGTTACAATAATTTTCAAAGCATATCACTAGATAAAAAAACTCACTGCAATGGCCTGTTTTCCCACAATCATTTAGACAAGTAAACAATCTCCAATTTCAGTGAAAAAAATTTCAAATTAAAGCTTATTAAGTGAACTAAATCCAGAAATAAACCTCGCATCATTTGGAGTTCGGATTCAAGAGTTATAGCCAAAACTGTGAGACTACGCAAAACTGTCTAGATTTGTACACATTTCAATACTTTTCATTTTTGTGGGCCTTAGGGTCAGATTTAGCCTTAGGGTCAGATTTAGCCTTAGTCTATTTCTGACAAAAATGTCTCGAACTGAAACATCTAGCAACCTACCAAATTTCATGCATTTTAGGTATCATTTGCTAAGTCAAAACTGGTTCGTTCTACAAGGACAGTGAACTGCCAAAAACCTGCTCCATTTTCCCAGATTTTCCAGATTTAGACACCCTTCGATGTTTTGCCATTTTTGAGGCCTTAGAGTCAAAATTGGCCTTGGCCTATTTCTATGAAAAATTCTCAGAACTGGCAAAATTAGTCACCTACCAATTGTCATGCATTTTCAACATCATTTACCAGGTCAAATTCACCTCACTCTAACAAGTTAGAAATCTGCCATTTTCGCGATTTCACCTATCTTCAAATTCTAGCTAAATATCTTGCCATGCATGGTTACAAAAGCTCATGTACACACATATACCACAAGTACAGAGGTGAAAATAGACATATGAAGGCATGCATGTGGATTTCGAAAGCTTTTAAAAGAGTTTTAGCCCTCACCTTAGCCTATTGACAATAAATGATGCTCAAAACTCTTGAAGATGCACAAATGGTCTTCTCTCCTTGTTTGGCCGATAGATAATGCTCGATTTCCTTAATTCCTAGCTGAGTTACCATGCCCTTAGTATGTGCATGTGGTTAGAACAAAGGAAGATGAAAGAAAAGCTATCAACATACCTAGGGCCGAAATGAATGTTCTATGAGCTTGCATGCATGTCTCTTTGCTTCTAGCTTTCTTGGTCGAGCTTCCTAGGGCCTTGAGTGTCTTGGTGAGCATTAGGATGATGAGCTTAAGCTATGGAGAGTGATGAAGCAGCCTAGGCCGAGAGGGTGAGAGAAAATGAGAGGATGAGAGAATGAAATGAATGAAGTGTTGGTGTTTGTGAGTGTGTCGGCCTAAGGCTTCAAAATTTCTAAATTTTGTGTCTTCAAGAGCATATTTTGAATTGTGAGACATAAGGTGATTTGGTCGAGGGAGTGAAGCCTGGTGTTTGATAAAATAATGCTTGGTTTCATTTTTTTTTTTTACTAAGCATGCAAGATATAAAATAATGGTTCAAACCTTGCTAAAGTCCTTAGCATGGCCGGCCATCTTGGCTCCAATTTCTGAATTTTTGTCATGCTTTAAGCTTTATTTAATTGAGTGTGCTTGGAACATGCAAAAAGAATGAAGAATAAAGAATAAGAATGTTTAGCTTTTGGTGAAGTTTTGTCTTCTAGTGCATTGACTTAGCATTTTAATATTAGTTAGTGGAGTTTGTAGGATTAATTAATAATCTTGTGTTTCGTGCAAGATGCTTTCTTGATTAGCATGCGGGCACGCTTTCCAAGGTTTAGGGCACGCACTACGAGGTAAGGCACAAACTACGAGACAAATGCATATTTTCCAAGCAAATGCACGCAACCCTAAATGAATGCACATAATTCGATGCAAGGCGCATAAAATGAGACACGACTCTTAAACCTAGGTCAAGGCATGCAATTCTAGGTTAGGGCACACAAAACGAGGTATTGCATGCAAATCGAGGTCGGGCCTCACATCCTCCCTTCTTTAAAAGAATTTTGTCCGAAAATTCAATATTACCTTTGAAATAATGCTGGATACTGTTGCTCCATCTGGTCTCGTTTTTCCCATGTTGCTTCTTCTACTCCATGGTGATCCCACAACACTTTCACCATCGGTATAGATTTGTTGCGCAACTCCCGATCTTGCTGGTCTAGGATCCGAATGGGTTTTTCTCTGGCTCCAAGATATGCGATGGATCAGGGTGATACTTCCGTAGCTTTGAAATATGAAAGACGTCGTGAATATTGGAGAGGTTTTGGGGGTAGTTCCAGATGATACGCCAATTTGCCAACTTTCTCAATTATCCCAAATGGTCCTACAAACCTCGGGCTCAACTTTCCACCCTTGCCATGTTTAATCAGACCCCTCCGAGGTGATATCTTCAAGAACACTTTATCGGCAACTTTCTCAATTAAACTCTAGACTCCGTCTCCGTCGGTCTGCATAACTTTTCTGCCTGCTTTGGGCGATAAACATCCGTTTTCGGATGAGGTGGATATTATCAACAGTTTTCTTAAGTTCAGGTAGAAGTGTCGGGTCAAAAGTCTTCGTCTCACCTACTTCATCACAGTAAATTGGGGATCGACACTTACGTCTATACAATGCCTCAAATGGGGCCATCCCGATAGTGGCCTGATAACTATTATTATAAGCGAACTCCGCTAGAGGCAGATATTTTTCCCAACCTTTTCCGAAGTCTAGAACACACGCCCTCAGCATGTCCTCCAGAATCTGAATAGTTCTCTCAGATTGTCCGTCCGTTTGAGGGTGATAAGCTGTACTGAAACTCAACTTCGTTCCCAAAGCTTCTTGCAATCTCTTCCAAAATCGGGAAGTAAAACGAGGATCCCTATCCGATACAATACTCACAGGCATCCCGTGCAACCTTACAATATCCGCCACATACATATCTCCCAATTTCTCAGGACTATCGTCCTTGTTCATTGGTAAGAAGTACGCTGACTTAGTCAATCTATCCACTATGACCCAAATAGCATCATGACCCTTTTGTGACCTGGGCAGGTCCATGACAAAGTCCATAGTTATGTGTTCTATTTCCATTGAGGAATTTCCAACGGCTAAAGTAAACCTGCCGGTCGTTGATGTTCTGCTTTGACTCTCTGGCAAGTTAAACATCGTGCCACAAACACTGCGATCTCCCTCTTCATGTTATTCCACCAATAGTGTTGCTTCAAAACCCTGTACATCTTTGTTCCGCCGGGGTGAATAGTATATCTTGAGTTATGGACTTCTTCAAGAGTCTTCTTTTTCAACTTCGGATCATTAGGAACACAAATTCGATTCCTGAACCTCCAAATACCATCATCATGAAACTTGAAATATGTGTTGCTTCCTTTAATCTTCTGAAACTGTTGGTCCTTCTGTTGAGCCTCTCGTAATTCAGACAACAAGGTCGATTGAACTTGTGCAGTGGCAAATAATAACCCTTTCTGAGTCAATTGTGGATTCCACGAAAATGCTTCCTCTAACAACTCCTGCACCTTAACTTCCAGTTTTGCCATGCTCGCTTTCCGACTTAAGGCATCTGCAACTATATTTTCTTTACCGGGCACATAATTGATTATGCAGTTATAATCATCCAAGAGCTCCATCCACCGTCTTTGCCTCATGTTCAACTCTTTTTGTGAGAACAAGTACTTCAAGCTCTTGTTATCAGTAAACACCTCAAACTTGTTACCCCACAGATAGTTCCTCCATTTCTTGAGTGTAAACACAATAGCCGCTAACTCCAAATCATGCGTTGGGTAATTCAATTCATACAATTTCGGTTTCCTAGAGGCATACACAATCACTCTACCGTTCTACATCAACACACACCCCAGTCCTTCTTTGGAAGCATCGCCATAGATTACAAAGGCTTGACTCCCTTCCGGCAATGCAAGAACAGGTGCGGTAGTCAATCTTTTCTTCAGTTCTTGAAAGCTATTCTCACACTTGTCATCCCACACGAACTTTGTTTTCTTTTGAGTGAGCTTTGTAAGCGGTCCTGCAATCTTTGTGAAATCCTTTACGAACCTCGGATAATAGCCGGCCAAACCGAGAAAACTCCGAACCTCCGTAACATTTTTCGGCTTCTTCCAAGACATCACCGCTTCTATCATTGCTGGATCCACTGCTATTCCCTCTTGGGATATAATGTGCCCCAAGAATGCAATCTACCGCAACCAAAATTCGTATTTGCTAAACTTTGCATACAATTGGTACTCCCGAAGTTTCTGCAATACCAATCGCAAATGTTGTTCATAATCAACCTCAGATTTCGAGTATACCAAAATATCATCAATAAAGATCACTACAAATTGGTCCAAGTAGGGTTGAAACACCCTGTGCATCAAGTCCATAAAAGCTGCAGGGGCATTAGTTAGCCCAAATGGCATCACCACAAATTCATAATGCCCATATCTCGTCCTGAAAGCCGTTTTAGGCACGTCCTCCTTTTTGATCCGCAACTGATAGTACCCTTGCCTCAAGTCGAGCTTCGAATACACTTTAGCTCCTTGAAATTGATCAAACAACTAGTCGATCAGTGGAAGTGGGTATTTATTCTTGACGGTCACTTGGTTCAATCCTCGATAATCGATGCATAGCCTCAACGTTCCGTATTTCTTCTTTACAAATAGGACTGGCGTACCCCACGGAGAAGAACTTGGTTGAACAAACCCCTTCTTCAACAATCCTTGCAATTGGTCCTTCAATTCTTGTAGCTCGGCTGGTGCTATACGATAGGGAGCTTTAGATATCGGCTGGGTACCAGGCAGTAATTCTATTATGAACTCGATCTCCCGATCCGGGGGTAAACCGGGCAATTCTTCTGGAAACACGTCAGCGTAATCTTTAATCACTGGCATCTCCTCCAACTTAGCTTTGTTCGATGGCTTGTTGATGAGATAAGCTAAGTATCCACTACACCCTTTTCTCAAGGACTTCACTGCTTTTGTAGATGAAATGATGGAACTCCCGGTGAAGTCTCTTCGACCCATTACCTCCAATATTGGTTGACCAGGTATCTGGAATGTTACAATCTTTGTCCGGCAATCTAGTTGGGCATGATGCTTTACCAACCAGTCCATCCCTAAGATGACTTCATAGTCTCGAAATGGTAATACTATAAGATTGGCTAAGAATTCCCTATCCTTAATTTGAATTTTACAAGCTTTACAAGCTGAGCGAGTAACAAGTTTAGAACCCATCGGAGTACCAACTTCTACTTCGTAAGGCAAACATACAACTCGTAGTTTCACACGTTACACACATAAGGGAGTAATAAATTAATGAGTAACACCTGGATCAATTAGCACCCTAACAGGTTGATTCAGTATCAAGAATGTACCTTCAACAACAACAGTCTCCTCAGGAAGCTCCTCGCACTCAATGGCATAAGCTCAGGCCTGAACTCTAGGAACTGGAGTCTTGCCTCTACCAGCTAGTTTAATCTAATTGTGTCCCCCTTGCCATTTAGGGCAATCCTTAACCTGGTATTGATCGCTGCCACACCCTACACATCATCCCGATTTCCTCCAACACTGGGCCTCGTTGTAACCTTTCCTGTTACAGTAAGAACAGGTGACAGTCTGAGAAGCAGGTGAACTACCTGTGGATCCACGAGTGGAAGAGGCTGATGGTGCTTTAGTCGGGCCACGGTTATTAACTGGTCTGTTCTGGCTCTGGCCCTGATTACGACTCTGAGTCTGGAATTTTCTCTGTTGTCCTGGAGGTTGATATGGTTTCTTGTTCGGCTGGCTTGAACTGGCTCTATCAAGTTTCCTCTTCTCAACTCGGGAGGCAGCAGCCAGGAGAGTAGAATAGGTAGTAAAGTCATGCGAAGCCAACTGATCCTGAATTTCTGGTCTCAACCCATTCGTAAATTTCCACATCTTCGCCTCAGGGGTACTGATCATGTATTGAGCATAACGGGACAGTCTGTCAAAACGAGCCTCATACTGGGCCACCGTTATGTTACCCTTATTCAAGTGCATAAATTCTTCAATCTGCCTCTGCCTGGAAACTGCAGGTACGTATTTCTCCTTGAATGCCTTAACGAAATTACCCCACAAGCGAGGTGTATGATCAGTTTTCCAAAGTGCCTCCACAGTGTGCCACCAATGCTCAGCATTCCCGTGCAACAGAAACACAGCGAACTCAACCTTTTCTTCATCAGTATAGTCAAGTGGCCTAAAAATCCTTTCAATCTCGAACAACCAAGCCTCGGCCTTTTCATCATCAGCTTCCCCGTAGAATTTGGACTGGCGAAAGTCAAAGAACTCCTGCATTCTGCTATTTCTCCCATTGTTACCGTCATTCCTATTGTTGTTGTTGTTGTTTGCTTCACATGTATCTTGACGTTCCATTACTCGGGACACGCGATCCATAGCATTCACCATCATGTTAAACATGGCCATGCCAGGGTTAGTTTGATGAGCATCTCTGGCTTCTTGAGGCTCATCGCTCCTATTGGTATTGCGGGTACTAGGGCCAGCCATCTATAGGCACAGATTACGATGCACAATTTATTAGAATACGACAAGACAAGAATTTAATGTATAAGGTATGCAACATATAATTTTACATAGCCACACAATTCTTGAAACAGTTAAGACATGTTAATCACATAAGCACATAAAAACAAAGAAGGCACAATTGATACTGTCACACATAACACACATAAACAAGTCATCCCAACAATCTTAGGGCTTCTACCCATGGTCCGAGAGTTAAACCTGGCTTAAGCAATCTAAGCTCTGATACCATTAATATTAGGTGTCACACCCCAACCCGACCTATAAAGGTTAGACTAGGATGTGATCTAAACATTCATATCATTTCACGTACTTAATCGTTCATTAAGGTTTAACACTTAACGTTAGCCTAAAACTCCAAAAATTCTTCGAAAAACCGGCAACATAATGGCTGTAATTGGGCTCTTTAGTTTGACCTAATTTTCTAAAGGCCTCAAAACTTTCAATCTCAAATTCATTTCCAACTAAGATTACTATTTATCACCAATCAAAATGCCTACTAGTTATCTCGAAGTCTCGCTTGATTAAGAACCTAGCATGATAACTATGTCTCGTTTGTTTGTCAATCCATGTTACAAAAGTACCTGTTGATCTTATCTTACCAATGAATACCTGCTTAAGTTTGGATATATTCATTTTACTTAACCCTTTACCTAATACCTCATAAACCTGTGATAGATACTAAACCAAGTAGCGATAGCAATATGACCAGAAGAGTATCTATCTAGTTTTGATCAGTACAAACCAAAATTTGACCCCAAATTACAACGGGGGTCATTTACAATAGCAACAGTAAGCAACACAAGAAATAGTCTTCAATACAACATGTCATTCACCAAATAGCCACAGTCAAGTAAGGCACGTAGGGTAGACAATCACTCCAAGGAGTCATCAATAGGCACGTTATCCTCAGGTACCTGTTTCTGATCTTCTTCACCTGTAATGATAAAAGAGGCTGAGTCCTTATGAACTCAGCGAGGGGGAACGAGAAATACGTTTTGAAACTCTTTTTCTGGTTCAACTTATGAAAAACCCCTTTTGAAACATGTCACGTATCACAAGTAATAAGGTACGCAAAGTATAAGAATTAAATTGAGCAACATATACAATTACCAATCATTTCAAGGATACAGTGAGCATTTGCTCTCAATATTGATTTCGATACGATTGTTGCGGTCGACTTCAATAATCCACTTATCGCTCCCATTTGGGTGTACTCCAGATGTACCCCGAAAACCTATGACCCAACTCTCTGAGGGTGGAATGCCAAGCGAGAGAGGGATTTGGACCATGGTAGTCACGGTAGCACCAGCAAGCCCGATGCCGCCCAGCGTGCGTGAAATGCTACCACGCCACAATGAAAGGTTGCAACCTTGTATGCAATGCACATTTATAACATTTAACATATCACATTAGGAAAACAACAAAGTAGGTTGCCTCCGAGAAGTTATAAGATTGCACATTGACAAGTAAACACGCGAGGCATGCTATGACAGGTAATTTCACTTGTAAGGCACATGGAGTTATATGAATATTTAACGGGCAGCCATGTAACACTTGTAAATCAAGTCATATAACTCATTTCGGGGTTCACATAATCAAATAATAAGGTCATACAACATGCAACGACGTTTACGTGGGAACGGGTGCAAGAAAGGTCTACTTGTCAACATGTAATCATCGGAATCACATTTAAGGCTATAAGGACAACTACGGGCAGCCCACTAATCACATAATTAGACACGATAACCATAGGATCAACACTTAGCTAGTTTTCATAGTCGCTAGGGTTTCAATTCATGCTTACCCGTGCGATTAAGCCACAAGTTGTCACGTAATTAAGTCAAGGCCATACATCGATTAATTAAACATCCTCAATCATTTAAAACAGTCCACACAACATCCAAGCGCTACAATCCCAAGCATTTAATACCACAAGAGAAGTTACAATAATTTTCAAAGCATATCACTAGATAAAAAAACTCACTGCAATGGTCTGTTTTCCCACAATCATTTAGACAAGTAAAAAATATCCAATTTCAGTGAACAAAATTTCAAATTAAATCTTATTAAGTGAACTAAATCCAGAAACAAACCTCACATCATTTGGAGTTCGGATTCAAGAGTTATAGCCAAAACCGTGAGACTACGCAAAACTGTCCAGATTTGTACACATTTCAATACTTGTCATTTTTGTGGGCCTTAGGGTCAGATTTAGCCTTAGTCTATTTCTGACCAAAAAGTCCTCAACTGAAACATCTAGCAGCCTACCAAATTTCATACATTTTAGGTATCATTTGCTAAGTCAAAACTGGTTCGTTCTACAAGGACAGTGAACTGCCAAAAACCTGCTCCATTTTCCCATATTTTCCAGATTTAGATACCCTTCGATGTTTTGCCATTTTGGAGGCTTTAGAGTCAAAATTGTCCTTGCCCTATTTCTACAAAAAATTCTCAGAACTGGCAAAATTAGTCACCTACCAATTTTCATGCATTTTCAACATTATTTACCAGGTCATATTCACCTCACTCTAAAAAGTCAGAAATCTGCCATTTTCGCGATTTCACCTATCTTCAAATTCTAGCTAAATATCTTGCTATGCATGGTTACAAAAGCTCATGTACATACATATACCATAATTATAGAGGTAAAAATAGACATATGAAGGCATGCATGTGGATTTCGAAAGCTTTTAAAAGAGTTTTAGCCCTCACCTTAGCCTATTGACAACAAATGATGCTCAAAACTCTTGAAAAGTTATCAACATACCTAGGGCCGAAATGAATGTTCTATGAGCTTGCATGCATGTCTCTTTGCTTCTAGCTTGCTTGGTCGAGCTTCCTAGGGCCTTGAGTGTCTTGGTGAGCTTTAGGATGATGAGCTTAAGCTATGGAGAGTGATGAAGCAGCCTAGGCCGAGAGGGTGAGAGAAAATGAGAGGATGAGAGAATGAAATGAATGAAGTGTTGGTGTTTGTGAGTGTGTCGGCCTAAGGCTTCAAAATTTCTAATTTTTGTGTCTTCAAGAGCATATTTTGAATTGTGAGGAGACATAAGGTGATTTGGTCGAGGGAGTGAAGCATGGTGTTTGATAAAATAATGCTTGGTTTCATTTCTTTTTTTTTTTACTAAGCATGCAAGATATAAAATAATTGTTCAAACCTTGCTAAAGTCCTTAGCATGGCCGGCCATCTTGGCTCCAATTTCTGAATTTTGTCATGCTTTAAGCTTTATTTAATTGAGTGTGCTTGGAACATGCAAAAAGAATGAAGAATAAAGAATAAGAATGTTTAGCTTTTGGTGAAGTTTTGTCTTCTAGTGCATTGACTTAGCATTTTAATATTAGTTAGTGGAGTTTTTAGGATTAATCAATAATCTAGTGCTTCGTGCAAGATGTTTTCTTGATTAGCGTGCGGGCACGCTTTTCTAGGTTTAGGGCATGCACTACGAGGTAAGGCACAAACTACGAGACAAATGCAATTTCCCAAGCAAATGCATGCAACCCTAAATGAATGCACGTAATTCGATGCAAGCCACATAAAATGAGACATGACTCTTAAACCTAGGTCAAGGCACGTAATTCTAGGTTAGGGTACACGAAACGAGGTATTGCTCGCAAATCGGGCCTCACATCCTCCCCTCCTTAAAAGAATTTCATCCCAAAATTCAATATTACCTTTGAAATAATGCTGGATACTGTTGCTCCATCTGGCTTCGCCTTTCCCACGGTTCTTCTTCAACTCCATGGTGATCTCACAACACTTTCACCATCAGTATAGATTTGTTGCACAACTCCCGATCTTGCTGGTCTAGGATCCGAATGGGCTTCTCTTCGTAGGACAAGTTCTCCCGAAGTTGCAACGGCTCTGGCTCCAAGATATGCGATGGATCGGGGTGATACTTCCGTAGCATTGAAACATGAAAGACGTCGTGAATATTGGAGAGGTTTTGGGGTAGTTCCAGACGATACACCAATTTGCTAACCTTCTCAATTATCCCAAATGGTCCTACAAACCTCGGGCTCAACTTTCCACCCTTGCCATGTTTAATCAGTCCCCTCCGAGGTGATATCTTCAAGAACACTTTGTCGCCGACCTCAAATTCTAGACTCCGTCTCCGTTGGTCTGCATAACTTTTATGCCTGCTTTGGGCGGTAAGCATCGGTTTTTGGATGAGGTGGACACTATCAACAGTCTTCATAAGTTTAGGTAGAAGGGTCAGGTCAAAAGTCTTCGTCTCACCTACTTCCTCCCAGTAAATTGGGGATCGACACTTACGTCCATACAATGCCTCAAATGGGGCCATCCCAATAGTGGCCTGATAACTGTTATTATAAGCGAACTCCGCTAGAGGCAAATATTTTTCGCAACCTTTTCCGAAGTCTAGAACACATGCCCTCAGCATATCCTCCAGAATCTGAATAGTTCTCTCAGATTATCCGTCCGTTTGAGTGTGATAAGCTGTACTGAAACTCAACTTCGTTCCCAAAGCTTCTTGCAATCTCTTCCAAAATCGAGAAGTAAAACGAGGATCCCTATCCGATACAATACTCACAGGCATCCCGTGTAACCTTACAATATCTGCCACATACATATCACCCAGTTTCTCAGGATTATCCTCCTTGTTCATCGGTAAAAAGTGCGCTGACTTAGTCAATCTATCCACTATGACCCAAACGGCGTCATGACCCTTTTGAGACCCGGGCAGGTCCATGACAAAGTCCATAGTTATGTGTTCCCATTTCCATTGAGGAATTTCCAACAGCTGAAGTAAACCTGCCGGTCGTTGATGTTCTGCTTTGACTCTCGGGCAAGTTAAACATCGTGCCACAAACACCACGATCTCCCTCTTCATGTTATTCCACCAATAGTGTTGCTTCAAATCCCAGTACATCTTTGTTCCGCTGGGGTGAATAATATATATTGAGTTATAGGCTTCTTCAAGAATCTTCTTTTTCAACTCTAGATCATTAGGAACACAAATTCGATTCCTGAACCCCCAAATACCATCATCATGAAACTTGAAATCTGTGTTCCTTCCTTTAATCTTCTGAAACTATGGGTCCTTCTTTTGAGCCTCTCGTAATTCAGACAACAAGGTCGATTGAACTTGTGTAGTGGCAAATAATAACCCTTTCTGAGTCAATTGTGGATTCCACGAAAATACTTCCTCTAACAACTCCTGCACCTTAACTTCCAGTTTTGCCATGCTCGCTTTCCGACTTAAGGCATCTGCAACTACATTTTCTTTACCGGGCACATAATTGATTGTGCAGTTATAATCATCCAAGAGCTCCATCCACCGTCTTTGCCTCATGGTTAACTCTTTTTGTGAGAACAAGTACTTCAAGCTCTTGTGATCAGTAAACACCTCAAACTTGTTACCCCACAGATAGTTCCTCCATTTCTTGAGTGCAAACACAATAGCCGCTAACTCCAAATCATGCGTTGGGTAATTCAATTCATATGGTTTTGGTTTCCTAGAGACATACGCAATCACTCTACCATTCTGCATCAACACACACCCCAGTCCTTCTTTGGAAGCATCGCTATAGATTACAAAGCCTTGACTCCCTTCCGGCAATGCAAGAACAGGTACGTTAGTCAATCTTTTCTTCAGTTCTTGAAAGCTATTCTCACACTTGTCATCCCACACGAACTTTGTTTTCTTTTGAGTGTGCTTTGTAAGCGGTCCTGTAATCTTTGTGAAATCCTTTACGAACCTCCGATAATAGCCGGCTAAACCGAGAAAACTCTGAACCTCTGTAACATTTTTCGGCTTCTTCCAAGACATCACCGCTTCTATCTTTGCTGGATCCACTGCTATTCCCTCTTGGTATATAATGTGCCCCAAGAATGCAATCGGCCACAACCAAAATTCGCATTTGCTAAACTTTGCATATAATTGGTGCTCCCGAAGTTTCTACAATACCAATCGTAGATGTTGTTCATGCTCAGCCTTGGATTTCGAGTATACCAAAATATCATCAATAAAGATCACCACAAATTGGTCCAAGTAGGGTTGAAACACCCTGTGCATCAAGTCCATAAAAGCTGCAGGGGCATTAGTTAGCCCAAATGGCATCACCACAAATTCATAATGCCCATATCTCGTCCTGAAAGCCGTTTTAGGCACGTCCTCCTTTTTGATCCGCAACTGATAGTACCCTTGCCTCAAGTCGAGCTTCGAATACACTTTAGCTCCTTGAAGTTGATCAAACAACTCATCGATCAGTGGAAGTGGGTATTTATTCTTGACGGTCACTTGGTTCAATCCTCGATAATCGATGCATAGCGTCAACGTTCCGTCTTTCTTCTTTACAAATAGGACTGGCGCGCCCCACAGAGAAGAACTTGGTTGAACAAACCCCTTCTGCAACAATCCTTGCAATTGGTCCTTCAATTCTTGTAGCTCGGCTGGTGCCATACGATAGGGAGCTTTAGATATCGGCTGGGTGTCAGGCAGTAATTCTATTATGAACTCGATCTCTCGATTCGGGGGCAAACCGGGCAATTCTTCTGGAAACACGTCAGCGTAATCTTTAATCACTGGCATCTCCTCCAACTTAGCTTTGTTTGATGGCTTGTTGATGAGATAAGCTAAGTATCCATTACACCCTTTTCTCAAGGACTTCACTGTTTTCGTAGATGAAATGATGGAACTCCCAGTGAAATCTCTTCGACCCATTACCTTCAATATTGGTTGACCAGGTATCTGAAATGTTACAATCTTCGTCTGGCAATCTAGTTGGGCATGATGTTTTGCCAACCAGTCCATCCCTAAGATGACTTCATAGTCTTGAAAGGGTAACACTTTAAGATTGGCTTAGAATTCGCTATCCTTAATTTGGATTTTACATGCTTTACAAGCTGAGCGAGTAACAAGTTTAGAACCCATCGGAGTGCCAACTTCTACATCGTAAGACAAACATACAACTCGTAGTTTCACACGTTGCACACATAAGGGAGTAATAAATGAATGAGTAGCACCTGGATCAATTAGCACCCTAACAGGTTGATTCAGTATTAAGAATGTACCTTCAACAACAGCAGTCTCCTCAGGAAGCTCCTCGCACTCAATGGCGTAAGCTCGGGCCTGAACTCTAGGAACTGGAGTCTTGCCTCTACCAACTGGTTTAATCTAATTTTGCCCCCCTTGCCATTTAGGGCAATCCTTAACCTGGTATTGATCGCTACCACACCCTACACATCGTCCCAATTTCCTCCAACACTGGGCCTCGGTGTGACCCTTCCTGTTACAGTAAGAACAGGTGACAGTTTGAGAAGCAGGTGAACTACCTGTGGATCCACAAATGGAAGGGGCTGATGGTGCTTTAGTCGGGCCACAGTTATTAACTGGTCTGTTTTGGCTCTGGCCCTGACTACGACTCTGAGTCTGGAATTTTCTCTGTTGTCCTAGAGGTTGATATGGTTTCTTGTTCGGCTGGCTTGAACCGTCTCTATCAAGTTTCATCTTCTCAACTCAGGAGGCAGCAGCAAGGAGAGCAGAATAGGTAGTAAAGTCATGTGAAGCCAACTGATCCTGAATTTCTGGCCTCAACCCATTCGTAAATTTCCACATCTTCGCCTCAGGGGTACTGACCATGTATTGAGCATAATGGGACAGTCTGTCAAAACGAGCCTCATACTAGGCTACCATCATGTTACCCTAATTCAAGTGCATAAATTCTTCAATTCGCCTCTGCCTGGAAACTGCAGGTACGTATTTCTCCTTGAATGCCTTAACGAAATTACCCCACATGCGAGGTGTATGATCAGTTTCCCAAAGTGCCTCCATAGTGTGCCACCAATGCTCAGCATCCCTGTGCAACAGAAACACAGTGAACACAACCTTCTCTTCATCAGTATAGTCAAGTGGCCTGAAAATCCTTTCAATCTCGAACAACCAAGCCTCAACCTTTTCATCATCAGCTTCCCCATAGAATTTGGACGGGCGAAAGTCAAGGAACTCCCGCATTCTGCTATTTCTCCCATTGTTACCGTCATTCCTGTTGTTGTTGTTATTGTTGTTGTTTGCTTCACGTGCATCTTGACGTTCCATTCCTTGCAACACGCGATCCATAGCATTCACCATCATGTTAAACATGGCCATGCCAGGGTTAGTTTGATGAGCTTCTCCAGCTTCTTGAGGCTCATCGCTCCTATTGGTATTGCGGGTACTAAGGCCAGCCACCTGTAGGCACAGATTACGATACACAATTTTTTGGAATATGACAAGACAAGAATTTAATGTATAAGGTATGCAACATATAATTTTACATAGACACACAATTATCGAAACAGTTAAGACATGTTAATCACATAAGCACAAAAAAAAACAGGGAAGGCACAATTGATACTGTCACACATAACACACATAAACAAGTCATCCCAATAATCTTAGGGCTTCTACCCATGGTCCGAGAGTTAAACCTAGCTTAAGCAATCTAAGCTCTGATACCATTAATATAAGGTGTCACGCCCCAACCCGACCTATAGAGGTTAGACTAGGATGTGATCTAAACATTCATATCATTTCACGTACTTAATCGTTCATTAAGGTTTAACACTTAACGTTAGCCTAAAACTCCAAAAATTCTCTGAAAAACCGGCAGCATAACGGCTGTAATTGGGCTCTTTAGTTTGACCTAATTTTCTAAAGGCCTCAAAACTTTCAATCTCAAATTCATTTCCAACTAAGATTACTATTTATCACCAATCGAAATGCCTACTAGTTATCTCGAAGTCTCGCTTGATTAACATCCTAGCATGATAACTATGTCTCGTTTGTTTGTCAATCCTTGTTACAAAAGTACCTGTTGATCTTAGCTTACCAATGAATACCTGCTTAAGATTGGATAGATTCATTTTACTTAACCCTTTACCTAATACCTTATAAGCCTGTGATAGATACTAAACCAAGTAGCGATAGCAAAATGACCAGAAGAGTATCTATCTAGTTTTGATCAGTACAAACCAAAATTTGACCCCAAATTACAATGGGGGTCATTTACAATAGCAACAATAAGCAACACAAGAAATAGTCTTCAATACAACATGTCATTCACCAAATAGCCACAGTCAGCGAGGGGGAACGAGAAATACGTTTTGAAACTCTTTTTCTTGTTCAACTTATGAAAAACCCCTTTTGAAACATGTCACGTATCACAAGTAATAAGGTACGCAAAGTATAAGAATCAAATTGAGCAATAGATACAATTACCAATCATTTCAAGGATACGGTGAGCATTTGCTCTCAATATTGAATTCGATACGATTGTTGCGGTCGACTTCAATAATCCACTTATCGCTCCCATTTGGGTGTACTCCGGATGTACCCCCGAAAACCTACGACCCAACTCTCCGAGGGTGGAATGCCAAGCGAGAGAGGGAATTGGACCATGGTAGTCACGGTAGCACCGGCAAGCCCGAACCGCCCGGCGTGCGTGAAACGCTACCATGCCACAATGAAAGGTTGCATCCTTGTATGCAATGCACATTTATAACATTTAACATATCACATTAGGAGGACAACAAAGTAGGTTGCCTCCGAGCAGTTATAAGATTGCACATTAACAGATAAACACGCGAGGCATGCTATGACAGGTAATTTCACTTGTAAGGCACATGGAGTTATATGAATATTTAACGGGCTGCCATGTAACACATGTAAATCAAGTCATATAACTCATTTTGGGGTTCACGTAATCAAATAATAAGGTCATACAACATGCAACGACGTTTACGTGGGAACAGGTGCAAGAAAGGTCTACTTGTCAACATGTAATCATCGGAATCACATTTAGGGCTATAAGGACAACTACGGGCAGCCCACTAATCACATAATTAGACACGATAACCATAGGATCAACACTTAGCGAGTTTTCATAGTCACTAGGGTTTCAATTCATGCTTACCCGTGCGATTAAGCCACAAGTTGTCACGTAATTAAGTCAAGGCCATGCATCGATTAATTAAACATCCTCAATCATTCAAAACAGTCCACACAATATCCAAGTGCCACAATCCCAAGCATTTAATACCACAAGAGAAGTTACAATAATTTTCAAAGCATATCACTAGATAAAAAAACTCACTGCAATGGTCTGTTTTCCCACAATCATTTAGACAAGCAAACAATCTCCAATTTGGGGTCACAAGCCCAAATTTATGGGCACCGGAGTGACGGATACCTGGTCACAAGCTGCACGCCCTCAGTTTGCTGGCCCAGCCTCTACGTGAAGTGAAATTGTCTTGCCCAAGGTGCCGTGGGATTCGGTAATAGAAATGTGATAGATTAGGTTGTCGTCCTTTTTGCGGCTCACGACGTACGATCCGGGACGGAAAAACATCGCAAAAGAAGAAAATGTCCCGAAACTAATGAAAATGTTCAATTTTGGGCTCCGAAAACAGGCGCAGTTGTGAGGCCCGACCTCGATTTGTGTGCGATACCTCATTTTGTGTACCCTAACCTAGATTTATGTGCCTTGACCTAGGTTTAAGAATCGTGTTTCGTTTTGTGTTCCTTGCATTGAACTACGTGCATACATTTAGGGTTGTGTGCATTTACTTGGGAAACGTGCATTCATCTCGTAGTGCGTGCCCTACCTCGTAGTGCGTGCCCTAGAACTAGGAAAGCATGCCCTAACGCTAATCAAGAAAGCACCTTACACGAAGCACTAGATCATCAATTAATCCTACAAATCCCACTAACTAATATTAAATTGCTAATTCAACTCACTAGAAGACGAATTTGCACCAAAAGTTAGATATTCTTTATTATTTATTATTTATTCTTTATTCTTTGCATATCCCAAACACACAATAAAATAGCCTTGAAAAAAAAAAAATTCAGATTTAAACACACCCTTGGCCGACCACATGGACGCTTGTGCATGAACTTCAATTTCAAAATCTGCACCTAAACATTCTATGACAATTTAATGACACAACGCAATAAAAAAATGGCTCAAAAACCCTCCCCAAAGCTCCACCATCTCGACACAAACTCCATGCCCATACTAGAGAATTCAAAATGCTTCTTGAAGACACAAAAATTTGAAATTTACATGCTCAAGGCCGACACAAGCATCAATTCCCATCAAGCTTTCATTTTCTTTCATTTTCTCTCATTTCCTCTCATTCTTCTCTCTCTCTCGGCCCTAGCTGAAAATATACTCTCCATAGCTAAGTTCTTCATCCTAAGGCTCTTCAAGACTTCCAAGCTACCAAGGAACTTGACCAAGCAAAGCTAGAGGGCAAAAGACACACATGCAAGCTCTTTGAACCTTCATTTTGGCTTAGGTGAGTTGTTAGCTTCCATTTCGTTTTCTTCTTGTTCTAACCACATGCACCTACTAAGAACATGGTAACTTAGCTAGGAAATTAGAGAAATCCCAAGTTGTCTCTCGGCTAAGCAAGGAGAAGAGTCATCATTGTGCTTCATCAAGAATTTGTGCATCTTCTTTGTTGTCTTGCTAAGGTGAGGGCTAAAACTTCTTGAAAATCTTTCAAAAACCACATGCATTCCCTTAAATGTCTATCTTTACTTCTGTACTTGTGATATATGTGTGTTCATGAGCTTTTGTAAACATGCATGACAAGATATTTGGCTAGAATGTGATGATAGATGAAATCGGGTATGTGACAGCCTTCTGCCTTGTTGGTGCGAGGTGATTTTTACCAGGTAAATGAGGTTGAAAATGCGTGAAAATTGGTAGGTGACTAGTTTTGCCAGTTCTGAAAATTTTTCATAGAAATAGGCCAAAGCTAATTTCGACTCTAAGGTCCTCAAAATGGAAAAATATCAAAATGTATCCAAATCTGGAAAGTCTGGAAAAATGAAGCAGGTTTTGGCAGATTCACTGACCTTGTAGAACGAACCAGTTTTGACTTAGTAAATGATATCCAAAATGCATGAAAATTGGTGTACTGCTAGATTGTTCAGTTCTGGACATTTTTTGTCCGAAATGGACTAAGGCTACATCGGACCCTAAGGCCCTAAAAAATGACAAGTATTGAAATGTGTGCAAATCTGGACAGTTTTGCGTAGCCTCACTATTTTGGCTATAACTCTTGAACCCGAACTCCAAATGATGCGAGGTTTATTTCTGGATTTAGCTCACTCCTTAAGCTTTAATTTGACATTTTGTTTACTGGAATTGGAGTTTTTTTGCTTGTCTTAATGATTGTGAGAAAACAGCCCATTGCAGTGAGGGTTTCACCTATTGATATGCTTAGAAAAATTATTGTAGCTTCTCTTGTTGTATTAAATGCTTGGGATTGTGGCATTTGGATGTTTTATGGACTGTTTTGAAGGCTTGAGGGCATTTGATTTAATCAATGCATGGCTTGAGCTTAATTACGAGATGACTTGGGGCTTAATCGCACGGGTAAGCACGAATTGAAACCCTAGTAACTAGGTAAACTCGCTAAGTGTTAATCCTATGGATATCGTGTTTAATTATGCGATTAGTAGGCTGCCCATAGTTTCCCTTGTAGCCCTAAATATGATTTCGATGATTACATGTTGATAAGTAGGCCATTCTTGAACCCGGTCCCACGTAGATGTCGTTGCATGATGAATAATCTTATTATTTGATTACGTGAACTTTGAAATGAGTTATATGACTTGATTTACATGTGTTACATGGCTGCCCGTTTAATATTCATATAACTCCATGTGCTTTTCAAGTGAAATTGCCTACCATATTGTGCCTCGCTTGTTTACTTGTCAATGTGCAATCTTATGATTGCTCGGAGGCAACCTACTTTGTTGACCTCCAAATGTGATATATTAAATGTCATAAATGTGCATTGCATACAAGGTTGCAACCTTTCATTCTGGCGTGGTAGCGTTCACGCACACCAGGCGGCATCGGGCTTGCCGGTACAACCGTGACTACCATTGTCCAATTCCCTCTCTTGCTTGAGGGCTAGACTTCCTCGGAGAGTTGGGTCATAGGATTTCGGGGTACATCCGGAGTACACCCATTTGGCGTGATAAATGGATGATTTGAAGTCGGCCGCAACAACTGATACTGGAATTAAACTGAGAGCAGAAGCTCAGCGTATCCTTTTTACTATGTGTATAAGTACTCTCGCTTGGTTCCTAGAGGATCTCGGGGAGGAAAGACAGGTAATTGTGTTCTTTTATTGTTACATTACATTATGTACTTACTTGCGATATATGTCATGCTTGAAAAGGGTTTTCATAAGTTGAACCGGAAAATGAGTTTCAAAACTTATTTCTCATGCCCCCTCGCTGAGTTCATAAGGACTCACCCTCTTTTATCATCTCAGGTGAAGAAGACCAGGAACAGGTACCCGAGGACAACGTGCCTAATGATGATTCCTTGGAATGATTGCTTGCCCTACGTGCCTTGCTTGACTATGGCCATTTTGTGAACGATATGTTGCTTGAAGACTATTTCATTTCTTATGTTGTTTGTTATTGTGTTGTAAATGACCCCCGTTGTAATTTGGGGTCTAATTTTGGCTTGTACTGATCATAACTAGATAGACACTACTATGGTCGTTTTTGCTATCGTTATTGGCTAGTATCTATCATAGGATTATGAAGTATCAGGTAACGATTAAGTAAAATGAACCTATCCAATCTTAAGCAGGTACTCATTATTAAGTTAAGATCAACAGGTACTTTTGTAACGAGGATTAACAAACAAACGAGACATAGTATCATGCTAGGTTATTAATCAAACGAGACTTCGAGATAACTAGTAGGCGTTTCAATTGATAGTAAATAGTAATCTTAGTTGGAAATGAAACAGAGATTGAAAATTTTGAGGCATTTAGAGAATTAGGTCAAACTAAAGAGCCCATTTACAGCCGTTATGCTGTCGATTTTCCAAAAATTTGTGGAGTTAGGCTAAACGTTAAGTGTTAAACTTTCATGAACGATTAAGTACAAGATATGACTTGAATGTTTAGATCACACCCTAGTCTAACCTTTATAGGCCGGGTTGGGGCGTGACAGCAGTCGAGCAGGCTTGCTGCCCCCGTTGTAGAGCTCTCAGAGAGCTTTCCAACGGTATGCTGTGCGCCGCGTAACTCCTTACGGATCAAAAGTTATGGGCACCGGAGCGACGGATACCTGTTTACAAGCCCCACGCCTTACGCCTTCGGTTTGCAGGCCTAACCTCTACGTGAAGTAAAGTTGTCTTGCCCAAGGTGACGTGGGATTCATTAATAGAAATGTGATGGATTAGGTTATCGTCCTTTTTGTGACTCACGACGTACTATCCGGGACAAAAAAAAAGCGCAAAAGTAGAAAAGTGTCCCAAAACTGATAAAAACGTTGAATTTTGGGCTCCGAAAACAAGCGCAGCTAATCAAGCTTGCTACCCACGTCGTAGAGCTGTCATAGAGCTTTCCAACGGTATGTTGTGACCGCATAAATCCCTACAGATCAAAAGTTATGGGACTGGAGTGACGGATACCTAGTCACAAGCCCCACGTCCTCGGTTTGCGGGCCCAGCCTCTATATGAAGTGAAGTTGACTTGCCCAAAGTGACGTGGGATTCGGTAATAGAAATGTGATGGATTAGGTTGTCGTCCTTTTCGCGGCTCACGACGTACGATCCGGGACGGAAAAACAGCACAAAAGAAGAAACGTGTCCCAAAACTAATGAAAACGTTTGATTTTGGGCTCCGAAAATAGGCGCAATCGAGCAAGCTTGTTGCCCCCGTCATAGAGCTCTTGGAGAGCTTTCCAACGGTATGCTGTGCATCGCGTAACTCCTTACGGATCAAAAGTTATGGGTACCGGAGCGACAGATTCCTCGTCACAAGCCCCACGCCCTCGGTTTGTGGGACCCAACCTCTACATGAAGTGAAGTTGTCTTGCCCAAGGTGCTATGGGATTTGATAATAGAAATGTGATGGATTAGGTTGTCGTCCATTTCGCGGCTCACGACGAACGATTCGGGACGAAAAAATAGAGCAAAATAAGAAAAGTGTCCCGAAACAAATGAAAACGTTTGATTTTGGGCATCGAAAGCAGGCGCAGCTAAGCAGGCTTGCTGCCCACATCGTAGAGATCTCAGAGAGCTTTCCAACGGTATGCTATGCACCGATAACTCCTTACGGATCAAAAGTTATAGGCACCGGAGCGACAGATACCTGGTCACAAGCCCCACACCCTCGGTTTGCGGGCCCAACCTCTACGTGAAGTGAAGTTGTCTTGCCCAAGGTGCCATGGGATTCGTTAATAGAAATGTGATGAATTAGGTTGTCCTTTTCGCGGCTCACGATGTACGATCCGGGATGGAAAAATAGCGCAAAAGAAGAAACGTGTCCCGAAACTGATGAAAATGATTTATTTTGGGCTCCAAAAATAGGCGCAGTCGAGCAGGCTTTCTGCCTCCGTCGTAGAGTTCTCGGAGAGCTTTCCAACAGTATGATGTGCACCGCCTAACTCCTTACGGTTCAAAAGTTATGGGCACTGAAGCGACGGATTCCTCGTCACAAGCCCCATGCCCTCGGTTTGCGGGCCCAACCTCTACGTGAAGTGAAGTTGTCTTGCCCAAGGTGCCGTGGGATTCGGTAATAAAAATGTGATGGATTAGGTTGTCGTCCTTTTCGCGGCTCACGACGTACGATCTGGGGCGGAAAAACAGCGTAAAAGAAGAAACGTGTCCCGAAACTGATAAAAACGTTTGATTTTAGTCTTCGAAAATAGGCGCAGTCGAGCAGGATTGTTGCCCCCGTCGTAGAGCTCTCGGAGAGCTTTCCAACGGTTTGCTGTGCACCGCGTAACTCCTTACGGATCAAAAGTTATGGGTACTGGAGGGACGGATTCCTCGTCACAAGCCGTACGCCCTCGGTTTGCGGGCCCAACCTCTACGTTAAGTGAAGTTGTCTTGCCCAAGGTGCCGTGGGATTCGGTAATAGAAATGTGATGGATTAGGTTGTCGTCCTTTTCGCGGCTCACGACGTACGATCCGGGACGGAAAAACAGCGCAAAAGAAGAGAAGTGTCCCGAAACTGATGAAAACGTTCGATTTTGGGCTTCAAAAGCAGGCGCAGCTAAGCAGGCTTGCTGCCCACATCGTAGAGATCTCAGAGAGCTTTACAACGGTAAGCTATGCACCGCTAACTCCTTACGGATCAAAAGTTATGGGCACCGGAGCGACAGATACCTGGTCACAAGCCCCACGCCCTCGGTTTACGGGCCCAGCCTCTACGTGAAGTGAAGTTGTCTTGCCCAAGGTGCCATGGGATTTGTTAATAGAAATGTGATGGATTAGGTTGTCGTCCTTTTCACAGCTCACGACGTACGATCCGGGATGAAAAAACAGCGCAAAAGAAGAAACATGTCACGAAACTGATGAAAACATTTGATTTTGGGCTCCAAAAATAGGCGCAGTCGAGCAGGCTTGCTGCCCCCATCGTAGAGCTCTCGGAGAGCTTTCCAACGGTATGCTGTGCACCGCGTAACTCCTTACGGATCAAAAGTTATGGGCACCGGAGCGACGGATTCCTCGTCACAAGCCCCATGCCCTCGGTTTGCGGGCCCAACCTCTACGTGAAGTGAAGTTGTCTTGCCCAAGGTGCTGTGGGATTCGGTAATAGAAATGTGATGGATTAGGTTGTCGTCCTTTTCGCGGCTCACGACGTACGATCCGGGATGAAAAAATAGCGCAAAAGAAGAAAAGTGTCCCAAAACTGATGAAAACGTTCGATTTTGGGCTCCGAAAGCAGGCGCAGCTAAGCAGGCTTGCTGCCCACATCGTAGAGATCTCAGAGAGCTTTCCAACGGTATGCTATGCACCGCTAACTCCTTACAGATCAAAAGTTATGGGCACCGGAGCGACAGATACCTGGTCACAAGCCCCACGCCCTCGGTTTGCGGGCCCAGCCTTTACGTGAAGTGAAGTTGTCTTGCCCAAGGTGCCATGGGATTCGTTAATAGAAATGTGATGGATTAGGTTGTCGTCCTTTTCGCGGCTCACGACGTACAATCCGGGACCGAAAAATAGTGCAAAAGAAGAAAAGTATCCTGAAACTGATAAAAATGTTCGAATTTGGGTTCTGAAAACAGGCGCAATAGAGCTGGCTAGCTGCCCTTGTCGTAGAGCTCTCGGAGAGCTTTCCAACGGTATGCTGTGCGGCGCGTAATTCCTTATGGATCAAAAGTTTCGGGCACCGGAGCGACGGATTCCTAGTCATAAGCCCCACGGCCTCGGTATACAGGCCCAACCTGTACGTGAAGTGAAGTTGTCTTGCCCAAGGTGTCGTGGGATTCGGTAATAGAAATGTGATGGATTAGGTTGTCGTCTTTTTCGCGGCTCATGACGTACGATCCAGGACGAAAAAACAGTGCAAAAGAAGAAAAGTATCCCGAAACTGATGAAAATGTTTAATTTTGGGCTTCGAAAAGAGGAGCAGCCAAGCAGGCTTGCCACGCACGTCGTAGAGCTCTTGGAGAGCTTTCCAACGGAATGCTGTACGGTGCGTAACTCCTTACGGATCAAAAGTTATGGGCACCGGAGCGACGGATACCTGGTCACAAGCCCCACACCCTCGGTTTGCGGGCCCAGCCTCTACGTGTAGTGAAGTTGTCTTGCCCATGGTGTCATCGGATTCGTTAATAGAAATGTGATGGATTAGGTTGTCGTCCTTTTCGCGGCTCACGACATATGATCCAAGATGGAAAAACAGCGCAAAAGAAGAAAAGTATCCTGAAACTGATGAAAACGTTCGATTTTGGGCTCTAAAAAGAGGCGCAGCTGTGCAGGCTTGCCACCCACATTGTAGAGCTCTCGTAGAGCTTTCCAACGTTATGCTGTGCGCCGCGTAACTCCTTACGGATCAAAAGTTTTGGGCACCGGAGCGACGGATACTTGGTCACAAGCCCCACGCCCTCGGTTTGCGGGCCCAGCCTCTACGTGAAGTGAAGTTGTCTTGCCCAAGGTGTCATGGGATTCGGTAATAGAAATGTGATGGATTAGGTTGTTATCCTTTTTGCGACTCACGACGTACGATCCGGGATGAAAAAACAGCGCAAAAGAAGAAAAGTGTCCCCAAACTGATAAAAACGTTCGATTTTGGACTCAGAAAACAGGCGCGGTCGAGCAGGCTTGCGGCCCCCGTCGTAAAGCCCCCGGAGAGCTTACCAACGGTATGCTGTGCGCCGCGTAACTCCTTACGGATCAGAAATTATGGGCACCGGAGCGACGGATACTTGGTCACAAGCCCCACGCCCTCGGTATACAGGCCCAGCCTCTACGTGAAGTAAAGTTGTCTTGCCCAAGGTGCCATGGGATTCAGTAATAGAAATGTGATGGATTAGGTTGTCTTCCTTTTCGCGGCTCACGACGTACGATCCGATACGGAAAAAAGCACAAAAGAAGAAAAGTATACCGAAACTGATGAAAATGTTCAATTTTGGGCTCCGAAAATAGGCGCAGTCGAGCAGGCTTGCTGCCCTCGTCGTAGAGCTCTCGGAGAGCTTTCCAAAGGTATGTTGTGCACCACGTAACTCCTTACGGATCAAAAATTATGAGCACCGGTGCGACGGATACCTGGTCACAAGCCCCACGCCCTCGGTTTGCGGGCCCAATCTCTACGTGAAGTGAAGTTGTCTTGCCCAAGGTACCGCGGGATTTGGTAATAGAAATGTTATGGATTAGGTTGTCGTCCTTTTCGCGGCTCACGACGTACGATCCGGGATGAAAAACAGCGCAAAATAAGAAAAGTGTCCCAAAACTGATGAAAACGTTCGATTTTGGGCTCCGAAAGCAGGCGCAACTAAGCAGGCTTGCTGCCCACATCGTAGAGATCTCAGAGAGCTTTCCAACGGTATGCTATGCACCGTTAACTCCTTACGGATCAAAAGTTATGGGTACCAGAGCGACAGATACCTGGTCACAAGCCCCACGCCTCGGTTTGCGGGCCCAGCCTTTACGTGAAGTGAAGTTGTCTTGCCCAAGGTGCCATGGGATTCGTTAATAGAAATGTGATGGATTAGGTTGTCGTCCTTTTCGCGGCTCACGACGTACGATCCGGGACGAAAAAATAGCGCAAAAGAAGAAAAGTATCCCGAAATTGATGAAAATATTCGAAGTTGGGTTCGTTAATAGAAATGTGATGGATTAGGTTGTCGTCCTTTTCGCGACTCACGACGTACGATCCGGGATGAAAAAACAGCGCAAAAGAAGAAAAGTGTCCCCAAACTGATAAAAACGTGCGATTTTGGACTCAGAAAACAGGCGCGGTCGAGCAGGCTTGCGGCCCCCGCCGTAAAGCCCCCGGAGAGCTTACCAACGGTATGCTGTGCGCCGCGTAACTCCTTACGGATCAGAAATTATAGGCACCGGAACGACGGATACTTGGTCACAAGCCCCACACCCTCGGTATGCAGGCCCAGCCTCTACGTGAAGTGAAGTTGTCTTGCCCAAGGTGCCGTGGGATTCAGTAATAGAAATGTGATGGATTAGGTTGTCGTCCTTTTCGCGACTCACGACATACGATCCGGGACGAAAAAAAAGTGCAAATGAAGAAAAGTGTCTCAAAACTGATGAAAACGTTCAATTTTGGGCTCTGAAAACAGGCGCAGTTGAGTAGGCTTTCTGCCCTCATCGTAGAGCTCTCGGAGAGCTTTCCAAAGGTATATTGTGCGCCACGTAACTCCTTACGGATCAAAAATTATGAGCACCGGTGCGACGGATACCTGGTCACAAGTCCCACGCCCTCGGTTTGCGGGCCCAATCTCTACGTGAAGTGAAGTTGTCTTGCCCAAGGTACCGCGGGATTCGGTAATAGAAATGTTATGGATTAGGTTGTCGTCCTTTTCGCGGCTCACGACGTACGATCCGGGACGAAAAAACAGCGCAAAATAAGAAAAGTGTCCCAAAACTGATGAAAACGTTCGATTTTGGGCTCCGAAAGCAGGCGCAGCTAAGCAGGCTTGCTGCCCACATCGTAGAGATCTCAGAGAGCTTTCCAACGGTATGCTATGCACCGCTAACTCCTTACAGATCAAAAGTTATGGGCACCGGAGCGACAGATACCTGGTCACAAGCCCCACGCCCTCGGTTTACGGGCCCAGCCTTTACGTGAAGTGAAGTTGTCTTGGCCATGGTGCCATGGGATTCGTTAATAGAAATGTGATGGATTAGGTTGTCGTCCTTTTCGCGGCTCACGACGGACGATCCGGGACGGAAAAACAGCCCAAAAGAAGAAAAGTATCCCGAAATTGATGAAAATGTTCGAATTTGGGTTCTGAAAACAGGCGCAACAGAGCAGGCTAGCTGCCCCCGTCGTAGAGCTCTCGGAGAGCTTTCCAACGTTATTCTGTGCGGCGCGTAATTCCTTACGGATCAAAAGTTACGAGCACCGGAGCGACGGATACCTGGTCACAAGCCCTACGCCCTCGGTTTGCTGGCCCAGCCTGTACGTGAAGTGAAGTTGTCTTGCCTAAGGTGCCGTGGGATTCGGTAATAGAAATGTGATGGATTAGGTTGTCGTCCTTTTCGTAACTCACGACGTACGATCCAGGACGGAAAAACAGCGTAAAAGAAGAAAAGTGTCCCGAAACTGATGAAAACGTTCAATTTTGGGCTCCGAAAATAGGCGCAGCCGAGCAGGCTTGCTGCCCCCGTCGTAGAGCTCTCGGAGAGCTTTCCAACGGTATGCTGTACGCCGCGTAACTCCTTACGGGTCAAAAGTTACCTGGTCACAAGCCCCACACCCTCGGTTTGCGGGCCCAGCCTCCACGTGAAGTGAAGTTGTCTTGCCCAAGGTGCCATGGGATTCGGTAATAGAAATGTGATGGATTTGGTTATCGTCTTTTTCGCGGCTCACGACGTACGATCCGGGACGGAAAAACAGCACAAAAGAAGAAAAGTATCCCAAAACTGATGAAAACGTTCGATTTTGGGCTCCAAAAACAGGCGCTATGAGGCCTGACACAGAATAACGCGTCTTACCTCGATTTGCGTACCTCAGACCCATAATTATATGGCTGATCTTGGATTGCATGCCCTGTCTTGATTTTCGTGCATGCTTTATCATACATGCCTTGACCTAAAATTGTGTTCCCTAATCCTCGATGTACGTGCATACCTAGATATACTTGCCCTGACCTTGAATTACGTGCGAGACATCGATTTGTGTGCGTTTCCTCATTTTATATGCCATAACCTTGAACTGTGTACCCTAACCTAGGTTTAAGCGCCATACCTTGATTTACATGCATTGTATTGAATTACGTACCTTGCATTGGTTTACGTGCACTTACCCAGAATTGTGTGCATTTACATAGAAATTTGTGCATTTACCTTGAAGTACGTGCCTTATCTCGTAGTGCGTGCCCTAGACCTAGGAATGCATATCTGCACGCTAATCAATAAAGATTCTTGCACAAAGCACAAGACACTAAAATAATCCTACACAATCCACTAACCAATATTATATTCCTAATTCAAATTCTCTACAAATCCCACTAACTATAAAATATTATATTCTACCCAACATTCTCTTACACCATGTCATAACTTTTCCTAAGTTCTATGCCCTTTTTGCTAACTCCTAAGCCTCCAACATGCTCATGCACTTATTCCTTACACACTACATTTCCTAGGCACAATATTCAGCAACTTTAGAAGGCATTTGACACACAAAAATTCTGCAAAACCGAGCACACACACACACACACACTAAAACTTCATTTTTCCTCTCAAAAACCCTCTCAAGCTCTCATTTTCTCTCCATTTCCACCATGGCTGCCTCTTGACCTTCCAAGACCTCAAGCATGCTCTCAAGATCTCTCCCAAGCTTGGCCATAGCAGCCCAAGCAAGCAAGAAGCAAGAAAGAAGCTCCATTGTGCATCTTCATCTATTAACTTGCTAAGGTGAGGGTTAAACTCTTTTAAAAGCTTTCAAAAATCACATGCATGCCTTCATATGACTATATTTTCCTCTGTAGTTGTTGTATATGTGTGTACATGAGTTTATATGACCATGCATGGCTAGATTTTGGGCTAGAACTTGAAGATAAGTAAAAATCGCGTAGCTGGCAGATTTCTGACTTGGTAGTGTGAAGTGCATTTGGCCCAGTAAATGATGTCAAAAATAAGTCAAAATTGGTAGGTAACTAGTTTTGCCAGTTTTGAGCATTTTTCATAGAAACAGGACAAGGCCAATTCTGATTCTAAGACCCTTAAAATGGCCAAATATCAAAAGGAATCTAAATCTGGAAATATGGAATAGGTTCTGGCAGCCTTCTGACCTTGTGGAACGAAACAGTTCTAGCCTAGCAAATGATGTCAAAAATGCGTGAAAATTGGTAGGTCACTAGTTTTTCCAGTTTTGAGCATTTTTCGTAGAAATAGGCCAAGGCCAATTCTGACTCTAAGGCCTCCAAAATGGTCAAACATCGTGAGGTGTCTAAATCTGGAAGAATTGGAAAAATGAAATAGATTTCTGGCAGATTACTGACTATGTAGAACGAAGCATTTTTGACCTAGTAAATGTTGGTTAAATTGCATTAAATTTGGTAGGTTGCTATATTTTTCAGTTCTGGACATTTTTGTCAGAAATAGACTAAGGCTAAATCTGACCCTAAGACCCTAAAAAATGGCAAGTATTGAAATGTGTACAAATCTGGACAGTTTTGCGTAGTCTCACGGTTTTGGCTATAATTCTTGAATCCGAACTCCAAATGATACGAGGTTTGTTTCTGGATTTAAATCACTCATTAAGCTTTAATTTGATATTTTGTTCACTGAAATTGGAGATTGTTTGATTGTCTAAATGAATGTGGGAAAACAGACCATTGCAGTGGGATTTTTGTTTAGTGATATGCTTAGAATCATGTTGAGACCTTGCTTGTGGTATTGAATGCTTGGAATTGTGGCACGTAGATGTTGTGTGAACTGTTGTGGCTGGTTGAGGTTGCATAATTTGATTGATGTATGACTTGGGATCACTAATTGATGAATGGTTTGCTTAATCGCATGTGCAAGCACAGAATTGAGGCCCTAGCACTCATGACTATTTGCTAAGGGATGACCTTATGTTTAAATGTGTTTAATAGGCTGCCCGGATTTGTCCTTATGCCTCTAATATGATTCCCGATGATTGCATGATTGATAAGTTAGTTAGTTTTGTACCCGGTCGATTGTAGGCGTCGTTGCATGCTTGTATAATCTTAATATTTGATACGTGAACCCCGAAATGAGTTATATGACTTGATTTATTTTTGTTGCTTGGCTGCCCGTTTAATGTTCATATGACTCTATGTGTTCTACAAAGTGAAATTTCATGTCAAGCATGCCTTGTTCGTTTACTTGGCAATATGTGATCTTGAAATTGCTCGGAGGCAACCTACTTTGTTGTTCTCCTAATGTGAATTGTTAAAAGATATTCAATGGTTTATTTGAACATGATTACTTGGCTGCCCGTGAAAGTTTAATTGCTTTCAAATGGATATATGAAATGATTATATGTTCTTACAATGCCTTATATGCCAATATGTCAAAATGTGATCATATACTTGCTCGGAGGCAACCTACTTTGTTGACCTCCTAATGCGAAATGTTAAATGACATAAATGGACATTGTATACAAGGTTGCAACCTTTCATTGTGGCATAGTAGCGTTTCACGAACGACGGGCGGCATAGGGCTTACCGGTGCTTGTAATGACCTGAAAAAAAAAAAAAGAACTCCAACCCTTCTCAGGACTAGGTAGTAGGTCAATACGCATTCAACCATTATAACTGAATATATTAAACTAGTATTCATATATTTATTACAACCTTGGCCTTAAACTCTTACAACCGACCAGACTCTGATTAACAAAATGAGCCTGGTACTTAAGTTACACACCTAATCTTCATACGAAAAACCATAATAAACCACATATGCCAACATACATGGCCCAAACCCGATGTCCACTACTACATCATTTATTATTACATCATATAACAAGTGATAGGGTACATCCTGATTTTCTAGGTCCTCGCCAAAAAGGTAATGCTGATGTATAATAACATCAACATCCCGTGGTATCAACTCCAAACCCCTCAGTACATAGAAAAGACACATTATTGATCTCCGGATCTACCTCTTCTGTTTCAGCTTCACCTGAAATAGGAGTGGAAAGGGTCATGAGCTCAAAGAACTCAGTACGGGATAGTCAGCCGAGGGGGTTTTGAAAAACATTTTCGAGTTTTTAAAAATCATGATGCAATGCAAGTCAAGTACATCAATGTATAACATTTTCAGATCACGTTGTAAAGGATACAATTGTCTTTACGTGATGGCTAGCCAAATCTCAACTTCTTATTTCTCCCAAGAGGATACTCCGGATTGTATCCAAAATCTACGACCAACATCTCCGAGGGCGGACCCGAACCCAAGTGAGGAAAAAAAAAACTCTGCAAGGGCGATAGGCGTCCCAAACGAGAAGAGGGAATAGGGCCACGATAGTCACGGGATCACCGGCAAGCCCTATGCCGCCCGGCATTCGTGAAACGCTATCGTGCCTGAGGTTGCAACTCCTAATTTCATACAAGCATGCACAAGTAATCACGTAGCACACGTGCGTACAAATAATGAGAGTACGGCAAAGTAGGTCGCCTCTCGAGTATACATTCAGATAGGTATTAAAGCAAATTCATGTTTGTCACTAATAGTAATTTAGAAATAAGTGGACGAAGGCTATATCCTTTAAATATTCAAGTTTCAAGCAATCTATCATGTAATATATTATATTATATCATATATACCTATCCATATAATTTAAATACTCAAGCCGAAAAAGACTATGTACATATTATATATATAAGTCATCTAATATATCAAAGTTGTATAACATATCTTTGAAATAGACTACATATATATACATATTATATTCTTATATATGTAATCCATAACATGTTAAAGTTACATTTGAAAAGTCAACTCGTATAAACTTGTCCTAGTAAATTAAAAAATCAACTTGTCTTAGTAAATTAAAAAGTCAACTCGTATAAACTTGTCTTAATAAATTAAAAAGTCAACTTGTCTTAGTAAATTAAAAAGTCAACTTGTAAAACCAAACTTTTAGAGTATGAAACAAGAGAATAATAAGTATAGGTAATTCAAAAGATTAACAATGTTGTTTTAAAATGATCCGTACACCTATGTTCATGTTATAAGCTAAATATAAAATAGTACCAGCTAAGCTTAATTAAATAAAAGAAATCAGCCATGCACTTTAAAAGAAACCCACACCTTAGATCATGGCTTTGATTTTGATAAGAAGAGGAAATTTAAAAGCTAATGACTTGTTTATTGTTTCTGTGTCTTAAACTCCTAGTTTAATAGCCTATTTATAGTATTCCTATTCGATTCCCATTGGACCGTTTGATCTAATCTTAAAGTTTCCCAAAGCTGTTGCGTGCCTTTTCCCCAAAGTCTTATCCGCATGCAAGCTCGTAGAAACAGACAGCTCCACAATTGAAATGCTGAATCAGGAAATATGTTTAGCTGGCTCGACGAAAAATGCACACGCATGGACAGCCCTAACTTCAAGATGATAATACTTATCTATTGTATCGTGCTGAAGATTTATTGGAGCTGACTATCTACAACCCCATGCAAAACGACACCATGCATAATTGAGACTTATCCTAATGCAATTCATTTAAGAGAGTGCCACGACTCCCTGCTAGCCGAAGATACTAAGCAATTTTCTTAATGTAATAAATGCTGATTGGTTTAATAGTGCGGTGTAAATTGCTCTGAATTAGCTAGTTGTTTAATCAAGTGTTTAAAACACAACAGATGCCACCTACGTGGACTTGGTTGCAGCGAAGGTTTAAGTTGGCTAGCCGTTTAGTTAATAGTGATAGTAATTAGGTAGTTTCGACAGCTACATGTGGTGTAGTAAGGCAAAATGGTGTTGTTTATTCTTATCTTAACGACTAATTAATCCTAATCAAATTATTTGATAGTCTAAACTTTATTAACTACCATTATTTGGATAAAGGTGCAAGCTCTTGAAAAATATAATTTAAAAATTAATACCGTGAACATAATGGTATTTCAATTCGACCATTTCTGCCTAACTAGCCATCAATTTTACTTACTACCCATATCGTTCCCTAGTGACTTCCAAATAACATATTCATTAATCCTTCACTTAATTATATCAAGTAAAGTACTCTTCATTGTCCAAATAAATCAACTAATTCATTACATATGATTCTTAACCCCAAGTTAACTCCGAAAGAACTCTAGCATTTTTTTCCTTTTCTAAACTATTACATTCCAAGTCTCAGCTAATTACTTATGAACTTCAGTTAACAACCAAGTATCATACATAAGTTAAAATGGTTCAACTATAAAATAAACTCAACTATTCCTAATTATAAAGTTGAACTTATAATTAACTAATAAATTCCAATATACACTTAGCTAAATTCATCACTCATATCTAGTTAAGTTGACCTACTCAAGTACGGGTTCTTACAGTGCTCCCGTGACTGCCATGGTCCAATTCCCTCTCTCGCTTGGCATTCCACCCTCGGAGAGTTGGGTCGTAGGTTTTCGGGGTACATCCGAAGTACACCCAATTGGGATCGATAAGTGGATAATTGAAGTCGGCCGTAACAATTGTTATCGAAAATGATCTTGAGAGCAAATGCTCACTGATTGATCTCGAGAGCGAAAGCTCACCATATCCTTTTTACTATGTGCTTAAGTACTCTCGCTTGGTTCCTAGAGGACCTCGGGGAGGAAAGACGGGTAAATGTGTTCATTTATATATATATATATATATATATGTTATATTATGAGCTTACTTGTTTTGTTTGACATGTTTTCAAAGGAGTTTTTATAAAGTTTAATCGGAAAAGGATTTCAAAATGTTATTTCTTGTTCCCCCTTGCTGAGTTCATAAGGACTCACCCTCTTTTATCATCACAGATGAAGAACATCTGGAACAAGTACCTGAGAAAAAAGTGCCTGTTGATTATTCCCTGGAATGATTACATGCCTTATGTGCCTTGCCTGACTGTCGTTGTTTTGTGAACGTTATGCTTGCTTTGAAGAATACTTATTTTGTTGATGTAAATGACCCTGTTGTAATTTGGGTTTGATTTTGGGATTGTACTATCTACAACCAGACGAACTCTTTATTTGGTTGTTTACTTTCATTATCTTGAATAGTAGCTATCGTAGGCAATTAAACCACTAGGTGAAAAATCAACTAAGTTAATTTTATCTAATTTCTCTTAGGTGCTCATTTGTAAACTAAAGGATAATAGGTACTTGCATGATAGGAAATTGACAAATAAACGGGACATATTTATCATGCTATGCTTATTAATCAAACGAGACTTTCAAGATAGACTAGTAGGCATATCGGTTGATGACAAAATAAGAGCCCTTAATGGAATTGGGTTAATGATTGGAATAATTGAGGCGTTTAGGAAATTAGGTTAAACCAAAGGTCTTAAAAATAGTCGTTATGCTGCCGAATTTCTGGAAAATCTTTTGAAGTTCTAGGCTAACGTTAAGTGTTAAATCACAACAAATGGTCAAGTATGTGAATTGGCGTAAAAAAATTAGGTCATACCCTAGTCTAGCCTCTATAGGTCGGGTTGGGACGTGACAGGCGCAGCAGAACGGGCTTGCTACCCACGTCATGAAGCTCTCGGAGAGCTTTCCAACGGTATGCTGTGCGCCGCGTAACTCCTTACAAATCAAAAGTTATGGGCACCGGAGCGACAAATACTTGGTCACAAACCACACGCCCTCGGTTTACGGGCCCAGCCTCCACGTGAAGTGAAGTTGTCTTGCCCAAGGTGCCGTGGGATTCGGTAAAAGAAATGTGATGGATTTGGTTGCCGTCCTTTTCGCGGCTCACGATGTACGATCTGGAACGGAAAAACAGCATAATAGTAGAAAAGTGTTCCAAAACTGATGAAAACATTCGATTTTTGGATCCAAAAATAGGCACAACCGAGCAGGCTTGCTGCCCACGTCATAGAGCTCTCGGAGAGATTTCCAACGGTATGATGTGCGGCGCGTAACTCTTTACAAATCAAAAGTTACGGGCACTGGAGCGACGGATTCCTGGTCACAAGCCCCACGCCCCCGGTTTGTGGGCCCCGCCTCTACGTGAAGTGAAGTTGTCTTGACCAAAGTGCCATCGGATTTGGTAATAGAAATGTGATAGATTTGGTTATCGTCCTTTTCGCGGCTCACGACGTACGATCCGAGATAGAAAAACAGCATAAAAGAATGAAAGTGTCCCAAAACTGATGAAAACGTTAGATTTTGGACTTTGAAAACAAGCACAGCTGAGCAGGGTTGCAACCTGTGTTATAGAGCTCTCGAAGAGCTTTCCAACAGTATGCTATGCGCCGCGTAACTCTTTACGGATCAAAAGTTATGGGCACCAGAGCGACGGATACCTGGTCACAAGCAACACGCCCTCGGTTTACGGGCCCAGCCTCTATGTGAAGTGAAGTTGTCTTGCCCAAGGAGCCATGGGATTCGTTAATAGAAATGTGATGGATTAGGTTGTCGTCCTATTCGTGGCTCACGACGTAAGATCCGGGACAAAAAAATAAGGTAAAAGAAGAAATATGTCCCGAAATTGATGAAAACATTTGATTTTGGGCTCCGAAAATAGACGCAGCCTAGTAGGCTTTCAGCATCCGTCGTAGACCTCTCGGAGAGCTTTCCAACGGTATGTTGTGCGCCGCGTAACGCCTTTTGTATCAAAAGTTATGGGCACCGGAGTGATGGATACCTGGTCACAAGCCCCACGCCCTCGGTTTGCGGGCCCAGCCTCTACGTGAAGTGAAGTTGTCTTACTCAAGGCAACGTGGGATTCGGTTATTTAAATGTGATGGATTAGGTTGTCGTCGTTTCCGCGGCTCATGACGTACGATCCTGGATGAAAAAATAGCGCAAAAGAAGAAAAGTATCCTGAAACTGAAAAAAATGTTTGATTTTGGCCTCCGAAAAGAGGTGCAGCCAAATAGGCTTGCTACCCACGGCGTAGGGCTCCCGGAGAGCTTTCCAACAGTATGCTCTGCACCTCGTAACTCCTTACGGATCAAAAGTTATGGGCAACGGAGCGACAGATACCTCGTCACAAACCCCACGCCCTTGGTTTACTGGCCCAGCCTCTATGTGAAGTGAAGTTTTCTTGCCCAAGGTGCCATGGGATTCGGTAACATAAATGTGATGGATTAGGTTGTCGTCCTTTTTGCGGCTCACGACGTACGATCCGGGACGAAAAAATAGCACAAAAGAAGAAAAGTGTCCCGAAACGGATGAAAACATTCAATTTTAGGTTCCAAAAATAGGCGCAGCCGTGCAAACTTGCTTCCCAAGTCGTAGAGCTCTCGGAGAGCTTTTCAACGGTATGCTGTGCGCCACGTAACTTCTTGCGGATCAAAAGTTATGGGCACCGGAATGACGGACACCTGGTCACAAGCCCTACGTCCCCGGTTTGCGGGCCCAGCCTCTACGTGAAGTGAATTTGTCTTGCCCAAGGTGTGGCGGGATTCAGTAACAGAAATGTGATAGATTAGGTTGTCATCCTTTTCGTGACTGACGACGTACGATCTTGGACGAAAAAATAGCGTATAAGAAGAAAAGTATCCCGAAACTGATGAAAACGTTCGATTTTGGGCTCCAAAAAAAGGCGCAGCCGAGTAGGCTTACTGCCCACGTCGTAGAGCTCTTGTAGAGCTTTCCAACGGTATACTGTGCGCCGCGTAAATTCTTGCGGATCAATAGTTATGGGCACCGGAGCGACGGATACCTAATCACAAACCACACGCCCTCGGTTTACAGCCCCAGCCTCTACGTGAAGTGAAGTTGTCTTGCCCAATGTCCTGTGGGATTCAGAAATAGAAATGTGATGGATTAGGTTGTCGTCCTTTTCGCGGCTCACGACGTACGATCCGGGACAAAAAAATAGCGCAAAAGAAGAAAAGTGTCCCGAAACTGATGAAAATAATCGATTTTGGGCTCCGAAAATAGGTGCAGCCGACTAGGCTTGCTGCCCCCATTGTAGATTCCTTACGGATCAAAAGTTATGGGCACCGGAGCGACAGATACCTGGTCACAAGCCCTACGCCCTCGGTTTGCGGGCCTAGCCTCTAGGTGAAGTGAAGTTGTCTTGCCCAAGGTGCCATGGGATTCGGTTATAGAAATGTGATGGATTAGGTTGTCGTCCTTTTCGCTGCTCATGACGTACGATTCAGGATGAAAAAATAGCACAAAAGAAGAAAAGTATCCCGAAACTGATAAAAATGTTTGATTTTGGGCCACGAAAAGAGGCGCAGCAGAGTAGGCTTGCTGTCCACGGCGTACAGTTCTCGGAAAGCTTTCCAACGGTATGCTGTGCACTGCGTAACTCCTTACGGATCAAAAGTTATGGGCACCGGAGCGACGGATACCTCGTCACAAACCCCACGCCCTCGTTTTGCTGGCCCAGCCTCTACGTGAAGTGAAGTTATCTTGCCCAAGGTGCCATGGGATTCAGTAATAGAAATGTGATGGATTAGGTTGTCGTTCTTTTCGCGGCTCACGACGTACGATCCGGGACGAAAAAACAACATGCTACCCACGTCGTAGAACTCTGTGAGAGCTTTCCAACGGTATGCTGTACGCCGCATAACTTCTTACAGATCAAAAAGTAATGAGCACAGGAGAGACGGATACCTAGTCACAAGCCCCACGCCCCCGGTTTGCGGGCCCAACCTCTAGGTGAAGTGAATTTTTCTTGCCCAAGGTGCCGTGGGATTCCGTAACAAAAATGTGATAGATTAGGTTATCGTCCTTTTCACGGTTGACGATGCACGATCCGGGATGGAAAAATAGCGCAAAAGAAGAAAAGTATCCCGAAACTGATGAAAACGTTTGATTTTGAGTTCCGAAAAAAGGCGCAGCCGAGTAGGCTCACAGCCCACATCGTAAAGCTCTCATAGAGCTTTCCAACGGTATGGTGTGCGCCGCGTAAATCCTTACGGATCAAAAGTTATGGGCATTGGAGCGACGGATACCTGGTCACAAACCACACGCCCTCGGTTTACGGCCCCAGCCTCTACGTGAAGTGAAGTTGTCTTACCCAAGGTGCCATGGGATTCGAAAATCAAAATGTGATGGATTAGGTTGTCGTCCTTTTCGCGGCTCACGACATACGATCCGGGACGGAAAAACTGCGCAACAGAAGAAAAGTATCCCGAAACTGATGAAAACATTCGATTTTGGGCTCCGAGAACAGGTACAGCCGAGCAGGCTTGTTGCTCCCGTCGTAGAGCTCTCGGAGAGCTTTCCAACGGTATGCTGTGCGCCGCGTAACTCCTTACGGATCAAAAGTTATGGGCACCGAAGCGACGGATACTTGGTCACAAGCCCCACGCCCTCGGTTTGCGGGCCCAGCCTCTACGTGAAGTAAAGTTGTCTTGCCCAAGGTACCGTGGGATTCGGTAATAGAAATGTGATAGATTAGGTTATCGTCCTTTTCGCGGCTCACAGCGTATGATCCGGGACGAAAAAAGAGCACAAAAGAAGAAAAGTATCCCAAAACGGATGAAAATGTTCGATTTTGGGCTCCGAAAATAGGCGCAGTCGAGCAGGCTTGTATCCCATGTCGTAGAGCTCTCGTTGAGCTTTCCAACGGTATGCTGTGCCCCGCGTAACTCCTTACAGATCAAAATTTATGGGCACCGGAGCGACGGATACCTGGTCACAAGCCCCACGCCCTCGGTTTGCTGGCCTAGCCTCTACTGGAAGTGAAGTTGTCTTGCCCAAGGTGCCGCGGGATTCGGTAATAGAAATGTGATGGATTAGGTTGTCGTCCTTTTCGCGGCTCATGACATACGATCCGGGATGGAAAAACATCGCAAAAATAGAAAAGTGTCCAAAAATTGATGAAAATGTTCGATTTTGGACTCCAAAAATAGGCGCAGCTGTGGAGGCTTACTTCCCCCATGGTAGAGCTCTCGGAGGGCTTTCCAACGGTATGCTGTGCGCTGTGTAACTCCTTACGGATCAAAAGTTATGGGCACCAGAGCAACGGATACCTGGTCATAAGCCCCACGCTCTCAGTTTGCGGGCCCAGCCTATACGTGTAGTGAAGTTGTCTTGCCCAAGGAGCCGTGGGATTCGGTAATAGAAATGTGATGGATTAGGTTGTCGTCCTTTTCGCGGCTCACGACGTACGATTCGGGATGAAAAAACAGCGCAAAAGAAGAAAAGTATCCTGAAACTGTTGAAAACATTCGATTTTGGGCTCCGAAAAGAGGCGCAGCTGAGCAGGATTGCTGCCCACGTTGTAGAGCTCTCGTAGAGCTTTCCAACGGTATGTTGTGCGCTGCGTAACTCCTTACGGATCAAAAGTTATGGGCACCGGAGCAACGGATACCTGGTCATAAGCCCCACGCCCTCATTGCTGGCCCAGCCTCTATGTGTAGTGAAGTTGTCTTTCCCAAGGTGCCATGGGATTCGGTAATAGAAATGTGATGGATTATGTTATTGTCCTTTTTGCGGCTCACGACGTACGATTCGGGACGAAAAAACAGCGTAAAAGTAGAAAAGTGTCCTAAAATTAATGAAAACGTTCGATTTTGGGCTCTGAAAAGAGGCGCAACTGAGCAGCATTGTTGCCCACGTCGTAGAGCTCTTGTAGAGCTTTCCAACGGTATGCTGTGCGCCGCGTAACTCCTTACGGATCAAAATTTATGGGCACCGGAGCGACGGATACATCGTCACAAGCCCCACGGCCTCGGTTTGTGGGCCTAGCCTCTACGTGTAGTGAAGTTGTCTTGCCCAAGGTGCCATGGGATTCAGTAATTGAAATGTGAAGGATTAGATTGTCGTCCTTTTCGCGGCTCACGACGTACGATCCGGGACAAAAAAATAACGCAAAAGAAAAAAAGTATCCCAAAATTGTTCAATTTCGGGCTTCGAAAACAGGTACAGCCGAGTAGGCTTGCTGTCCACATTGTAGAGCTCTCGGAGAGCTTTCCAACGGCATGCTGTGTGCCGCGTAACTCCTTATGGATCAAAAGTTATGGGCATCGGAGCGACGGATACCTAGTCACAAACCACACGCCCTTGATTTGCGGGCCCTGCCTCTACGTGAAATGAAGTTGTCTTGCCCAAGGTGCTGTGGGATTCAGAAATAGAAATGTCATGGATTAGGTTGTCGTCCTTTTCGCGGCTCAAGACGTACGATCCGAGATGAAAAAACAGCGCAAAAGAAGAAAAGTGTCCCGAAACTGATGAAACGTTCAATTTTGGGCCCCGAAAGCAGGCGCAGCCGAGCAGGCTTGCTGTACCCGTCGTAAAGCTCTCGGAGAGCTTTCCAATGGTATGCTGCGTGCCACGTAACTTGTCACGTCCCAACCCGACCTATAGACGTTAGAGTAGGGAGTGATCTAAACATTCAAGTCATTTTACGTACTTAATCGTTCAAGAAGTTTTAACACTTAACGTTTAGCCTAAACTCCACAAATTCTCTAGAAAACCGGTAGCATAACGGCTGTAATTGGACTCTTTAGTTTTACCTAATTTTCTAAAGGCCTCAAACTTTCAATCTCAAATTCATTTCCAACTAAGATTACTATTTATCACCAATTGAAATGCCTACTAGTTATCTCGAAATCTCGTTTGATTAACAACCTAGCATGATCCTATGTCTCGTTTGTTTGTTAATCCTTGTTACAAAAGTACCTGTTGATCTTAGCTTACCAGTGAGTACCTGCTTAAGATTGGATAGATTCATTTACTTAATCTTTTACCTGATACTTCATAAGCCTATGATAGATACTAACCAGTAGCGATAGTAAAAATGACCACAAGAGTGTCTATCTAGTTATGATCAGTACAACCCAAAATTTGACCTCAAATTACAACGGGGGTCATTTACAATACAACAACAAGCAACATAAGAAATAGTCTTCAAGCAGCATATCGTTCACAAAAATGATCATAGCCAAGTAAGGCACGTAGGGCAAGCAATCATTCCAAGGAATCAGCAAAAGGCACGTTGTCCTCGGGTACCTGTTCTTGGTCTTCTTCACCTGAGATGATAAAAGAGGGTGAGTCCTTATGAAATCAGCGAGGGGGAACGAGAAATAAGTTTTGAAACTCTTTTTCCGGTTCAACTTATGAAAACCCTTTTTGCAAGCATGACATATATCACAAGTAAGTTTATAACGTAATATAAGAGTAAAAGAACACAATTACCCGTCTTTTCCTCCACGAGGTCCTCTAGGAACCAAGCGAGAGTACTTATACACATAGTGAAAAGGATACGGTGAGCTTTTGCTCTCAGTTCATTTTCAGTATCAGTTGTTGCGGCCGACTTCAAATCATCCACTTATCACGCCAAATGGGTGTACTTCGGATGTACCCCGAAATCCTATGACCCAACTCTCCGAGGAAGTCTAGCCCCCAAGCGAGAGAGGGAATTGGACAATGGTAGTCACGGTTGCACCGGCAAGCCCGATGCCGCCCGGTGTGCATGAACATTGACAAGTAAACAAGTGAGGCATGCTATGACAGGTAATTTCACTTGTAAAACACATGGAGTTATATGAATATTAAACGGACAACTATGTAATCATCGGAATCACATTTAGGGCTATAAGGGCAACTACGGGCAGTCTACTAATCATATAATTAAACACGATATTCATAGGATCAACACTTAGCGAGTTTTCCTAGTCACTAGGGTTTCAATTCATGCTTACCCGTGCGATTAAGCCCCAAGTTGTCCCGTAATTAAACTCAAGCCATGCATCGATTAATTAAAACACCCTCAAGCATTCAAAACAGTCCACACAACATCCAAGTGCCACAATCCCAAGCATTTAATACAACAAGAGAAGTTACAATAATTTTTAAAGCATATCACTAAATGAAAACCTCACTGCAATGGTTTGTTTTCTCACAATCATTGAGATGAGAAAACAATCTCCAATTCTAGTGAACAAAATTTCAAATTAAAGCTTAAGGAGTGAACTAAATCCAGAAACAAACCTCGCATTATTTGGAGTTCGGGTTCAAGAGTTATAGCCAAAACCGTACGACTACGCAAAACTGTCCAGATTTGCACACATTTCAATACCTATCATTTTTTAGGACCTTAGGGTCAGATTTAGCCTTAGTCCATTTCTGACAAAAATGTCCAGAACTGAAAAATATAGCAGTCTACCAAATTTCATGCATTTCGGATTTCATTTACTAAGTCAAACCTGGTTCGTTCTACAAGGACAGGGAACTGCCAAAAACCTGCTTTATTTTCCCAGATTTTCCAGATTTGGGCACCTTTCAATGTTTTTCCATGTTGGGGACCTTAGAATCAAAATTGGCTTTGGCCTATTTCTGAGAAAAAATGATCGGAACTGGCAAAACTAGTTACCTACCGATTGTCACGCATTTTCAACATCATTTACCTGATCAAAATCACTTCGCTCCAACAAGTCAGAAGACTGTCCTTTACGCGATTTCACCTATCTTCACATTCTAGCCAAATATCTTGCCATGCATGTTTACAAAAGCTCATGTACACACATATATCACAAGTACAGAGGTAAAAATAGACATTTAAAGGCATGCATGTGGTTTTTGAAAGCTTTTCATAGGAGTTTTAGCCCTCACCTTAGCAAGACAACAATAAAGATGTACAAAGCTTTTGATGATGCACAAGATCGACTTTTCTCCTTGCTTGGCCGAGAGATGACTTGAGATTCTCTAATTCCTAGCTTAGTTAACAAGTTCTTAGTATGTGCATGTGGCTAGAACAAAAAGAAAATGAAATAGGAGCTATCAAACATACCTAAGGGCCGAATGAATGTGCTATGAGCTTGCATGCATGTTTCTTGGCTTCTAGCTTGCTTGGTCGAGTTCCTTAGTGGCTTGAAGGCCTTGATGAATCTTAGGATGATGAGCTTAAGCTATGGAGTGTAGAATTGCAGCTAAGGCCGAGAGAGAGAGAGAGGAAATGAGAGAGTGAGAGAAAATGAGAGAAAGAGAGAATGTGAGAAAGAAATGAAAGGCTTAAGCATTTTGGTCGGCTATATGCTTCTACAATCTGATTTTTGTGTTGTCTTTTGAATATTATTTGAATTGTTGGTAGGCAATGGTGATGTGGCTGAGATGGGTGGCTCAGTAGTTAGCAAAATGTGGCTTTGGTGTAAGCAAAAGGTATGACAATGTGAAGTCTTTGTCTAAGCATGCTTGGTTAAAATAATTTTTGTTCAAACTTTGCTCAAAGCCCTTGGTTTGGCCGACCCTATGAGCATCAAGATCTGAATTTTTTTGTCTTGTTTGAGCTTATTTTATTGTGTGTGCTTGGGATGTGCAAGGAATAAAGAATAAGAATGTTTAGCTTTTGGTGCAATTTCGTCTTCTAGTGAGTTGAATTAGCATTTTAATATTAGTTAGTGGAGTTTGTAGGATTAATTAATGATCTAGTGCTTTGTGTAAGATGCTTTCTTGATTAGCGTGCGGGCACGCTTTCTTAGGTTTAGGGCACGCACTACGATGTAAGGAACGAACTACGAGATGAATGCACGTTTCCCAAGTAAATGCACTCAACCCTAAATGAATGCATGTAATTCAATGCAAGGCACACAAAATGAAACACGACTCTTAAACTTAGGTCAAGGCACGTAAATCTTTGTTAGGGCACACAAAACGAAGAATCGCATGTAAATCAAGGTCGGGCCTCACATAACTCCTTACGGATCAAAAGTTATGAGCACCAGAGCGACGGATACCTGGTCACAAACCCCATGCCCACGGTTTGTGGGCCCAGCCTCTACGTGAAGTAAAGTTGTCTTGCCCAAGGTGTAGTGGGATTCGGTAAAAGAAATGTGATGGACTAGGTTGACGTCCTTTTCGCGGCTCACGACGTACGATCCAGGACGAAAAAATAACACAAAATGAGAAAAGTGTCTTGAAATAGATGAAAATGTTAGATTTTGAGCTCTGAAAATAGGCGCAGCCGAGGAGGCTTGCTACCCCCATAGTAGAGCTCTCGGAAAGCTTTCCAACGGTATGCTGTGCGCTGCGTAACTCCTTACGGATCAAAAGTAATAGGCACCGGAGCAACGAATACTTGGCCATAAGCCCCATGCCCTCGATTTGCGGGCCCAGCCTCTACGTGAAGTGAAGTTGTCTTGCCCAAGGTACCATGGGATTCGGTAATAGAAATATGATGGATTAGGTTGTCGTCCTTTTCGCGGCTTACGTCGTACGATCCGGGATGAAAAAACAGAGCAAAAGAAGAAAAGTATCCCGAAACTGATGAAAATGTTCGATTTTGGGCTCCGAAAAGAGGTGCAACCGAGCAGCCTTGCTTCCCACGTCGTAGAGCTCTCGTAGAAATTTCCAAAGGTATGTTGTGCGCCACGCAACTCCTTACGGATCAAAAGTTATGGGCACTACAGTGACGGATACTTGGCCACAAGCCCCACGCCCTCGGTTTGCTAGCCCAGCCTCTACGGGAACTGAAGTTGTCATGCCCAAGTTGCCGTGGGATTCGGAAATAGAAATGTGATGGATTAGGTTGTCGTCCCTTTCGCGGCTCACGAAGTACGATCCAGGATGGAAAAATAACACAAAAGAAGGAAAGTGTCCTGAAACTGATGAAAATGTTCGATTTTGAGCTCCGAAAATAGGCACAGCCGAGCAAGCTTGCTGCCCCCGCAGTAGAGCTCTCTGAGAGCTTTCCAACGGTATGTTGTGCACCACGTAACTCCTTACGGATCAAAAGTTATAGGCACCGGAGTGACGGATACCTAGTCACAAACCCCACGCCCTCGATTTGCGGGCCCAGCCTCTACGTGTAGTGAAGTTGTCTTGCCCAAGGTGCCATGGGATTCGGTAATAGAAATGTGATTGATTAGGATGTCATCCTTTTCGCTGCACACGACGTACGATCCGGGACGGAAAAATAGCGCAAAATAAGAAAAGTATCCCAAAACTGATGAAAACATTTGATTTTGGACACTGAAAAGTAGCACAGCCAAGCAGGCTTGCTGCCCACGTAGTAGAGCTCTCGTAGAGCTTTCCAACGGTATGCTGTGTGCCGCGTAACTCCTTACCGATCAAAAGTTATGGGCATCGGAGCGACGGATACCTGGTCGTAAGCCCCACGCCCTCGGTTTGCTGGCCCAGTGTCTACGGGAAGTGAGGTTTTCTTGCCCAAGGTGCTGTGGGATTCGGTAATAGAAATGTGATGGATTAGGTTGTCGTCCTTTTCGCGACTCACGACGTACGATCCGGGACGAAAAAATAGCGCAAAAGAAGAAAAGTGTCCCAAAACTGATAAAAATATTCAATTTTGGGCTCCGATAATTGGTGCAGGCAAGAAGGCTTGCTGCCCCTATCGTAGAGCTCTCGGTGAGATTTCTAACGGTATGCTGTGCGCCTCATAACTCTTTACGGATCAAAAGTTATGCGCACCGAAGCGACGGATACCTGGTCACAAGCGCCACGCCCTCGGTTTGTGGGCCCAGCCTCTACGTGAAGTGAAGTTGTCTTGCCCAAGGTGCCATGGGATTCGGTTATTGAAATGTGATGGATTAGGTTGTCGTCCTTTTCGCGGCTCACGACGTACGATCCGGGATGAAAAAATAGCGCAAAATAATAAAAGTATACCGAAACTGATGAAAATGTTTGATTTTGGGCTACGAAAAGAGGCGTGGCCGAGTAGGCTTGCTGCCACAGTATAGAGCTCTCGGAGAGCTTTCCAACGGTATGCTGTGTACCGCGTAACTCCTTACGGATCAAAAGTTATGGGCACCGGAGCCACAAATAGCTCATCACAAACCCCACGCCCTCGTTTTGCTGGCCCAGCCTCTATGTGAACTGAAGTTGTCTTGTCCAAGGTGCCGTGGGATTCGATAATAGAAATGTGATGGATTGGGTTGTTATCCTTTTCGCAGCTCACGACGTACGATCCGGGACGAAAAAACAGTACAAAAGAAGAAAAGTGTCCCAAAACTGATGAAAACGTTCGATTTTGGATTCTGAAAATAGGCGCAGCCGAGCAGGCTTGCTTCCCACGTCGTAGAGCTCTTGGAGAGCTTTCCAATGGTATACTATGCGCCGCATAACTCCTTACGGATCAAAAAGTTATGAGCACCGGGGCGACGGATACCTAGTCACCAGCCCCACGCCCCAGGTTTGCGAGCCCAGCCTCTACGTGAAGTGAAGTTGTCTTGCCTAAGGTACCGTGGGATTCAGTAACAAAAATGTGATGGATTAGGTTGTCGTCCTTTTCGCGGCTGACGACGTACGATCTGGGATGGAAAAACAGCGCAAAAGAAGAAAAATATCCCAAAACTGACGAAAACGTTCGATTTTGGGCTCCGAAAAAAGGTACAACCGAGTAGGCTTACTGTCCACGTTGTAGAGCTCTCGTAGAGCTTTCTTACGGCATGGTATGCGCCGCGTAAACCCTTGCGGATCAAAAGTTATGGGTACCGGAGCAACGGATACCTGGTCACAAACCACACAAACTCGGTTTGCGGCCCTAGTCTCTACGTGAAGTGAAGTTGTCTTGCCCAAGGTGCCATGGGAGTCGGAAATAGAAATGTGATGGATTAGGTTGTCGTCCTTTTCGCGGCTCACGACGTACGATCTGGGATGGCAAAACAGCGCAAAAGAAGAAAAGTATCCCGAAACTAATGAAAACATTCGATTTTGGGCTAAAAAAATAGGTACAGCAGAGCAGGATTGTTGCCCCAGTCGTAGAGCTCTCGGAGAGCTTTCCAACGGTATGTTGTGCGCCGCGTAACTCCTTACGGATCAAAAGTTATGTGCACCAGAGCGACGGATACCTGGTCACAAGCCCCACACCCTCGGTTTGCGGGCCCAGCCTCTACGTGAAGTGAAGTTGCCTTGCCCAAGGTGCCGTGGGATTCGGTAATAGAAATGTGATGGATTAGGTTGTCATCCTTTTCGCGGCTCACGGCATATGATCTGGGACGAAAAAAGAGCACAAAAGAAGAAAAGTACCTCGAAACAGATGAAAATGTTCAATTCTGGGCTCTAAAAAGAGGCGCAACCAACCAAGCTTGTTTCCCATGTCGTAGAGCTCTCGTAGAGCTTTCCAACAGTATGTTGTGCGCCGCTTAACTCCTTACAGATCAAAATTTATAGGCACCGGAGCAACGGATAACTGGTCACAAGCCCCACGCCCTCGTTTTGCTGGCCTAGCCTTTACGGGAAGTGAATTTGTCTTGCCCAAGGTGCAGCGGGATTCAGTAATAGAAATGTAATGGATTAAGTTATCGTCCTTTTCGCGACTCACGACGAAAAAATAACGTAAAAGTAGAAAAGTGTCCCAAAATTGATGAAAATGTTCAATTTTGGGCTCCAAAAATAGGCGCAGCTATGGAGGCTTGCTGCCCCCATAGTAGAACTCTCGGAGAGATTTCCAACGGTATGCTGTGCACCGCGTAACTTCTTAAGGATCAAAAGTTATGGGCACCGGAGCAACGGATACTTGGTCATAAGCCCCACGCTCTCGGTTTGCGGGCCCAGCCTCTACGTGTAGTGAAGTTGTCTTGCCCAAGGTACTGTGGGTTTCGGTAATAGAAATGTGATGGATTAGGCTGTCGTCCTTTTCGCGGCTCACGACGTACGATTCGGGACGAAAAAATAGCGCAAAAGAAGAAAAGTATCCCGAAACTGATGAAAACGTTTGATTTTGTGCTCCGAAAAAAGGTGCAGCCAAGCAGGATTGCTGCCCACGTTGTAGAGCTCTCGTAGAGCTTTCCAACGGTATGCTGTGCGCTGCGTAACTCCTTACGGATCAAAAGTTATGGGCACCGGAGCAATGGATACTTGGTCAAAAGCCCCACGCCCTCGGTTTGCTGGCCCAGCCTCTACGTGTAGTGAAGTTGTCTTGCCCAAGGTGCCGTGGGATTCGGTAATAGAAATGTGATGGATTAGGTTGTTGTCCTTTTCGCGGCTCACGACGTACGATTCGGGATGAAAAAACAGCGCAAATGAAGAAAAGTATCCCAAAATTGATGAAAACGTTTGATTTTGGGCTCCGAAAAGAGGCGCAGCCGAGTAGGATTGCTGCCCACGTCGTAGAGCTCTCGTAGAGCTTTCTAATGGTATGTTGTGCGTGGCGTAACTCCTTACGGATCAAAAGTTATGGGCACCGAAGCGATGGATTCCTCGTCACAAGCCCCGTGGCCTCGGTTAGCGGGACTAGCCTCTACGTGTAGTGAAGTTGTCTTGCCCAAGGTGCCATGGGATTCGGTAATAGAAATGTGATGGATTTGATTGTCGTCCTTTTCGCGGCTCATGACGTACGATCCGGGATGAAAAAACAACGCAAAAGAAGAAAAGTATCCCAAAATTGATGAAATTATTCAATTTTGGGCTTCAAAAATAGGCGCAGCCAAGAAAGCTTATTGCCCACATTGTAGAGCTCTCGGAGAGCTTTCCAACGGTATGCTGTGCGCCGCGTAACTCCTTACGAATCAAAAGTTATGGGCACCGAAATGACGGATAACTGGTCACAAACCACATGCCCTCGGTTTGTGGGCCCTGCCTCTACGTGAAGTGAAGTTGTCTTGCCCAAGGTGTCATGGGATTCAAAAATAGAAATGTGATGGATTAGGTTGTCGTCCTTTTCGCGGCTCACGACGTACGATTTGGGATGAAAAACAGCGCAAAAAAGAAAAGTGTACCGAAACTGATAAAAACGTTCAATTTTGGGCCCAGAATCAGGCACAGCCAATCAGGCTTACTGCACCCTGTCGTAGAGCTCTCGGAGGGCTTTCCAACGGTATGTTGTGCGCCGCGTAACTCCGCACGGATCAAAAGTTATGGGCAATGGAGCGACGGATACCTAGTCATAAGCCCTACACCCACGGTTTACGGGCCCAGCCTCTACGTGAAGTGAAGTTGTCTTGCCCAAGGTGTCGTGGGATTTGGTAATAGAAATGTGATGGATTAGGTTGTCGTCCATTTCGCGGCTCACGACGTACGATTCGAGACGAAAAAAAGAACAAAAGAAGAAAAGTATCCTGAAACTGATGAAAACGTTCGATTTTGGGCTCTGAAAAGAGGCGCAACCGAGCAGCCTTGCTGCCCACATCGTAGAGCTCTCGTAGAGCTTTCCGAAGGTCTGCTGTGCGCCGCGCAACTCCTTACGGATCAAAAGTTATGGGCACCGCAGCAACGGATACCTGGCCACAAGCCCCACGCCCTCAGTTCACTGGCCTAGCCTCTACGGGAGCTGAAGTTGTCTTGCCCAAGTTGTCGTGGGATTCAAAAATAGAAATGTGATGGATTAGGTTGTCGTCCTTTTCGCGGCTCACGTCGTACGATCCAGGATGAAAAAATAACATAAAAGAAGGAAAGTGTCCTGAAACAAATGAAAATGTTCCATTTTGAGCCCTGAAAATAGGCGCAGCTTAGCAGGCTTGCTGACCCGGTAGTAGAGCTATCGGAGAGCTTTCCAACGGTATGCTGTGCGCCGCGTAACTCCTTACGGATCAAAAGTTATGGGCACCGGAGCGACGGATACCTGGTCACAAGCCCCATGCCCTCAGTTTGCGGGCCCACCCTCTACGTGTAGTGAAGTTGTCTTGCCTAAGGTGCCATGGGATTTGGTAATAGAATTGTGATTGATTAGGTTGTCTTCCTTTTCGCGGCTCACGGCGTACGATCCGGGACCGAAAAATAGCGCAAAAGAAGAAAAGTATCCCAAAACTGATGAAAACATTCGATTTTGGACACCAAAAAGCGGCGCAACCAAGCAAGCTTGCTGCCCACATTTAGAGCTCTCGTAGAGCTTTCCAACTATATGTTGTGCGCCGCGTAACTCCTTACCGATCAAAAGTTATAGGCACCGGAGCGACGGATATTTGGTCATAAGCCCCACGCCCTCGGTTTGCGGGCCCACCCTCTACGTGTAGTGAAGTTGTCTTGCCTAAGGTGCCATGGGATTTGGTAATAGAAATGTGATTGATTAGGTTGTCTTCCTTTTCGTGGTTCACGACGTACGATCCGGGACATAAAAATAGCGCAAAAGAAGAAAAGTATCCCGAAACTGATGAAAACATTCAATTTTGGACACCAAAAAGCAGTGCAGCCAAGCAAACTTGCTGCCCACATCGTAGAGATCTCGTAGAGCTTTCCAACGGTATGCTGAGCGCCGCGTAACTCCTTACCAATCAAAATTATGGGCATCGGAGCGACGGATACCTGGTCATAAGCCCCACGCCCTCGGTTTGCGAGCCCAGCCTCTACGTGTAGTGAAGTTGTCTTGGCCAAGGTACTGTGGGATTCGATAATAGAAATGTGTTGCATTAGGTTGTTGTCCTTTTCGTGGCTCACGACTTATGATCCAGGATAGAAAAACAGCGCAAAAGAAGAAAAGTATCCCGAAATTGATGAAAACATTCAATTTTGGGCTCTGAAAACAGGCGCAGCTGAGCAGGTTTGAAGCCCACATCGTAGAGCTCTCGGAGAGCTATCCAACGGTATATTGTGCGCTGCGTAACTCCTTACAGATCAAAAGTTATGGGCACCGGAGCGACGGATAGCTAGTCACAAGCCCCACGCCCTCGGTTTGTGGGCCCAACCTCCACGTGAAGTAAAGTTGTCTTGCCCAAGGTGCTGTGGGATTCGGTAATAGAAATGTGATAGATTAGGTTGTCGTCCTTTTCGCGGCTCACGACGTACGATCCGGGACGGAAAAACAGCGCAAAAGAAGAAAAGTATCCCAAAATTGATGAAAACGTTCGATTTTGATCTCCAAAAAAGGCTCAGATGAGGAGGCTTGTGGCCCAAGTCGTAGATCTCTCGGAGAGCTTTCCAACGGTATGCTGTGCGCCGCGTAAGTCCTTACGAATCAAAAGTTATGGGCACTGGAACGACGGATACTAGGTCACAAACCATACGGACTCGGTTTGAAGGCCCAGCCTCTACGTGAAATGAAGTTGTCTTACCCAAGGTGCAGTGGGATTCGGTAATAGAATGTGATGGATTAGGTTGTCGTTCTTTTCGCGACTCACGACGTACGATCCGGGACGAAAAAATAGCGCAAAAGAAAAAAAGTATCCTAAAATTGATGAAAATATTCAATTTTGGTCTCCCAAAAAAGGTGCAGATGAGGGGGCTTGTGGCCCAGGTCGTAGAGCTCTCGGAGAGCTTTCCAACAGTATGCTGTGCGCCGTCTAACTCCTTACGGATCAAAAGTTATGAGCATCGGAGCGACAGATACCAGGTCATAAACCATACGCCCTCGGTTTACGGGCCCAGCCTCTATGTGAAGTGAAGTTGTCTGTCCCAAGGTGCGGTGGGATTCGGTAATAGAAATGTGATGGATTAGGTTGTCGTCCTTTTCGTGGCTCACGACGTCTTATCCGGGACAAAAAAACATCGCAAAAGAAGAAAAGTATCCCGAAACTGATGAAAATGTTAGATTTTGAGCTCCGAAAAGATGCACAGCTGGGCAGGTTTGCTGCCTACATCGTAGAGCTCTCGTAGAGCTTTCCAATAGTATGCTGTGCGACGCATAACTCCTTACAGATCAAAAGTTATGGGAACCGGAGCGACGGATCCCTGGTCACAAGCCCCACACCCTAGTTTTGCTGGCCCAGCCTCTACGTGAAATGAAGTTGTCTTGCCCAAGGTGCCATGGGATTCAAAAATAGAAATGTGATGGATTAGGTTGTCGTCCTTTTCACGGCTCACGACGTACGATCCACGATGAAAAACAGCGCAAAAGAAGAAAAGTGTCCCGAAACTTATGAAAACGTTCAATTTTGGGCCCGGAATCAGGCACAGCCGATCAGGCTTACTGTACCAATCGTAGAGCTCTCGGAGCGCTTTCCAACGGTATGTTGTGCGCCGCGTAACTCCGCACGGATCAAAAGTTATGGGCAATGGAGCGACGGATACCTAGTCATAAGCCCCACGCCCACGGTTTACAGGCCTAGCCTCTACGTGAAGTGAAGTTGTCTTGCCCAAGGTACAGTGGGATTCGGGAATAAAAATGTGATGGATTAGGTTGTTGTCCTTTTTGCGGCTCATGGCGTACAATCCGGGATGAAAAACATCGCAAAAGAAGAAAAGCGTCCCGAACCTGATGAAAACGTCTAATTTTGGGCCCGGAACCAGGCACAGCCATTTAGGCTTGCTGCACCCAGCCGTAGAGCTCTTGGAGCGCTTTCCAACGGTATGTTGTACGACGCGTAACTCCTTACGGATCAAAAGTTATGGGAAACGAAGCGACAAATACCTAGTCATAAGCCCCACGCCCACGGTTTACTGGCCCAGCCTCTACGTGAAGTGAAGTTGTCTTGCCCAAGGTGTCGTGGGATTTGGTAATAGAAATGTGATGGATTAGGTTGTCGTCCATTTCGCGGCTCACGACGTACGATCCGAGATGAAAAAACAAAGCAAAAGAAGAAAAGTATCCTGAAACTGATGAAAACGTTCAATTTTGAGCTCCGAAAAGAGGTGCAACTGAGCAGCCTTGATGCCCACGTCGTAGAGCTCTCGTAGAGCTTTCGAAAGGTCTGCTGTACGCCACGTAACTCCTTACGGATCAAAAGTTATGGGCACCGCAGCGACGGATACCTAGCCACAAGCCCCATGCCCTCAGTTCACTGGCCTATCCTCTACGGGAACTGAAGTTGTCTTGCCCAAGTTGTCGTGGGATTCGGTAATAGAAATGTGATGGATTAGGTTGTCGTCTTTTTCGCGGCTCACGACGTACGATCCAAGACGAAAAAATAACACAAAACAAGGAAAGTGTCCTGAAACAAACGAAAATGTTCGATTTTGAGCTCTGAGAGCAAGCTTGCTGCCCCCATAGTAGAGCTCTCGGAGAGCTTTCCAATGGTATGCTGTGCGCCGCATAACTCCTTTCGGATCAAAAGTTATGGGCACCGGAGCGACAGATACTTGGTCACAAACCCCACGCCCTCGGTTTGCAGGCCCACCCTCTACGTGTAGTGAAGTTGTCTTGCCTAAGGTGCCATGGGATTTGGTAATAGAAATGTGATTGATTAGGTTGTCTTCCTTTTCGCGGCTCACGACGTACGATCCGGGACGGAAAAATAGCGCAAAAGAAGAAAAATATCCCGAAACAGATAAAAACATTCGATTTTGGGCACCAAAAAGTGGCGCAGCCAAGCAAGCTTGCTACCCACATTGTAGAGCTCTCGTAGTGCTTTCCAACGGTATGCTGTGCGCGGCGTAACTCTTTACTGATCAAAAGTTATGGGCACTAGAGCGACAGATACTTGGTCACAAACCCCACGCCCTCGGTTTGTGGGCCCAGCCTCTACGTGTAGTGAAGTTGTCTTGCCTAAGGTGCCATGGGATTTGGTAATAGAAATGTGATTGATTAGGTTGTCTTCCTTTTTGCGTCTCACGACGTACGATCCGAGACGGAAAAATAGCGCAAAAGAAGAAAAATATCCCGAAACAGATAAAAACATTCGATTTTGGGCACCAAAAAGTGGCGCAGCCAAGCAAGCTTGCTACCCACATTGTAGAGCTCTCGTAGTGCTTTCCAACGGTATGCTGTGCGCGGCGTAACTCTTTACTGATCAAAAGTTATGGGCACTAGAGCGACAGATACTTGGTCACAAACCCCACGCCCTCGGTTTGTGGGCCCAGCCTCTACGTGTAGTGAAGTTGTCTTGCCTAAGGTGCCATGGGATTTGGTAATAGAAATGTGATTGATTAGGTTGTCTTCCTTTTTGCGTCTCACGACGTACGATCCGAGACGGAAAAATAGCGCAAAAGAAGAAAAATATCCCGAAACTGATGAAAACATTCGATTTTGGACACCAAAAAGCTGCGCAGCCAAGCAAGCTTGCTGCCCACATTGTAGTGCTCCCGTAGTGCTTTCCAACGGTATGCTGTGCGCCGCGTAACTCTTTACCGATCAAAAGTTATGGGCACCGGAGCGACAGATACCTGGTCATAAGCCCCACGCCCTCGGTTTGCGAGCCCAGCCTCTACGTGTAGTGAAGTTGTCTTGGCCAAGGTACTGTGGGATTCTGTAATAAAAATGTGTTACATTAGGTTGTCATCCTTTTCGCGGCTCACGACTTATGATCCAGGACAGAAAAACAGCGCAAAAGAAGAAAAATATCCTGAAATTGATGAAAACATTCAATTTTGGGCTCTAAAAACAGGCGCAACCGAGCATGTTTGAAGCCCACATCGTAGAGCTCTCGGAGAGCTTTCCAACGGTATGCTGTGCGCCGCGTAACTCCTTACAGATCAAAAGTTATGGGCACTGGAGCGACGGATACCTGGTCACAAGCCCCACGCCCTCGGTTTGCGGGCCTAACCTCCATGTTAAGTGAAGTTGTCTTGCCCAAGGTGCCGTGGGATTCGGTAATAGAAATGTGATAGATTAGGTTGTCGTCCTTTTCGCGGTTCACGACGTACTATCCGGGACGAAAAAATAACGCAAAAGAAGAAAAGTATCCCAAAATTGATGAAAACGTTCGATTTTGGTCTCCAACAAAGGCTCAGATGAGGAGGATTATGGCCCAAGTCGTAGAGCTCTCGGAGAGCTTTCCAACGGTATGCTGTGCGCCACATAACTCGTTACGAATCAAAAGTTATGGGCACCGGAGCGACGGATATAGGTCACAAACCATATGCCCTTGGTTTGCGGGCCCAGCCTCTACATGAAATGAAGTTGTCTTGCCCAAGGTGCAGTGGGATTCGGTAATAGAATGTGATGGATTAGGTTGTCGTTCTTTCGCGGCTCACGACGTACGATCCGGGAGGAAAAAATAGCGCAAAAAAAGAAAAGTATCCCAAAATTGATGAAAATATTCCATTTTGGTCTCTGAAAAAAGGTGCAGATGAGGGGGCTTGTAGCCCAGGTCGTAGAGCTCTCGAAGAGCTTTCCAACGGTATGCTGTGCGCCGTCTAACTCCTTACGGATCAAAAGTTATGGGCACCGAAGCGACGGATACCAGGTCATAAACCATACGCCCTCGGTTTGCGGGCCCAGCCTCTACGTGAAGTGAAGTTGTCTGTCCCAAGGTGCGGTGGGATTTGGTAATAGAAATGTGATGGATTAGGCTGTCGTCCTTTTCGCGGCTCACGACGTCTTATCCGGGGCGTAAAAATATCACAAAAGAAGAAAAGTATCCCCGAACTGATGAAAATGTTCGATTTTTGGCTCTGAAAAGAGGCGCAGCTGAGCAGGCTTGCTGCCCACATCGTAGAGCTCTCGTAGAGCTTTCTAACGGTATGCAGTGCGCCGCGTAACTCCTTACGGATCAAAAGTTATGGGCACCGGAGCAACGGATACCTGGTCACAAACCACACGCCCTCAGTTTACGGGCCCTGCCTTTACGTAAAGTGAAGTTGTCTTGCCCAAGGTGCCGTGGGATTCAAAAATAGAAATGTGATGGATTAGGTTGTCGTCCTTTTCACGGCTCATGACGTACGATCCACGATGAAAAACAGCGCAAATGAAGAAAAGTGTCCCAAAACTGATGAAAACATTCAATTTTGGGCCCGGAATCAGGCACAGCCGATCAGGCTTACTGTACCAATCGTAGAGCTCTCGGAGCGCTTTCCAACGGTATGTTGTGCGCCGCGTAACTCCGCACGGATCAAAAGTTATGGGCAATGGAGCGACGGATACCTAGTCATAAGCCCCACGCCCACGGTTTACAGGCCTAGCCTCTACGTGAAGTGAAGTTGTCTTGCCCAAGGTACAGTGGGATTCGGTAATAAAAATGTGATGGATTAGGTTGTTGTCCTTTTCGCGGCTCATGGCGTACGATCCGGGATGAAAAACATCGCAAAAGAAGAAAAGTGTCCCGAAACTGATGAAAACGTCTAATTTTGGGCCCGGAATCAGGCACAGCCATTTAGGCTTGCTGCACCCAGTCGTAGAGCTCTTGGAGCGCTTTCCAACGGTATGTTGTACGACGCGTAACTCCTTACGGATCAAAAGTTATGGGAAACGAAGCGACAAATACCTAGTCATAAGCCCCACGCCCACGGTTTACTGGCCCAGCCTCTACGTGAAGTGAAGTTGTCTTGCCCAAGGTGTCATGGGATTCAGTAATAGAAATGTGATGGATTAGGTTGTTGTCCTTTTCGCGGCTCACAACGTACGATCCGAGACGAAAAAACAGAGCAAAAGAACAAAAGTATCCCAAAACTGATGAAAATGTTTGATTTTGGGCTTCAAAAAGAGGCGCAATCGAGCAGCCTTGCTGCCCACGTCGTAGAGCTCTCGTAGAGCTTTCCAAAGGTCTACTGTGCGCCGCGCAACTCCTTACGGATCAAAAGTTATGGGCACCGCAACGACGGATACCTAGCCACTAGCCCCACGCCCTCAGTTCGCTGGCCTAGCCTCTACGGGAACTGAAGTTGTCTTGCCCAAGTTGTCGGGGGATTCGGTAATAGAAATGTGATGGATTAGGTTGTCGTCCTTTTCGCGGCTCACGACGTACGATCCAAGACGAAAAAATAACACAAAAGAATGAAAGTGTCCTGAAACAAATGAAAATGTTCGATTTTGAACTCTGAAAATAGGCGCAGCCGAGCAAGCTTGCTACCCCCGTAGTAGAGCTCTCGGAGAGCTTTCCAACGGTATGATGTACGCCGCGTAACTCCTTTCGGATCAAAAGTTATGGGCACCGGAGCGACGGATACCTGGTCACAAACCCCACGCCCTCGGTTTGCGGGCTCACCCTCTACGTGTAGTGAAGTTGTCTTGCCTAAGGTGCCATGGGTTTTAGTAATAGAAATGTGATTGATTAGGTTGTCTTCCTTTTCGCGGCTCACGACGTACGATCTGGGATGAAAAAATTGCGCAAAAGAAGAAAAATATCCCAAAACTGATGAAAACATTCGATTTTGGACACCAAAAAGTGGCGCAGCCAAGCAAGCTTGCTACCCACATTGTAGAGCTCTCGTAGTGCTTTCCAATGGTATGTTGTGCGCAGCGTAACTCTTTACCGAGCAAGCTTGCTACCCACATTGTAGAGCTCTCGTAGTGCTTTCCAATGGTATGTTGTGCGCAGCGTAACTCTTTACCGATCAAAATTTATGGGCACCGGAATGACGGATACCTGGTCATAAGCCCCACGCCCTCGGTTTGCTGGCCCAGCGTCTACGGGACGTGAAGTTTTCTTGCCCAAGGTGCCATGGGATTCGGTAATAGAAATGTGATGGATTAGGTTATTGTCCTTTTCACAGCTAACGACGTACGATTCGGGACGGAAAAACAGCACAAAAGAAGGAAAGTGTCCCGAAACAGATGAAAATGTTCAATTTTGAGCTTCGAAAATAGGCGAAGCTGAGCAGGGTACTGCCCCTATCGTAGAGCTCTTAGAGAGCTTTCCAACAGTATGTTATGCACCACGTAACTCCTTACGGATCAAAAGTTATGGTCACCGGAGTGACAGATACCTGGTCACAAGCCCCACGTCCTCGGTTTGCGGGCCCAGCCTCTACTTGTAGTGAAGTTGTCTTGCCCAAGGTACCATGGGATTCTGTAATAGAAATGTGTTGCATTAGGTTGTCGTCATTTTCGCGGCTCACGACTTACGATCCGGGACAAAAAAACAGCGCAAATGAAGAAAAGTATCCCGAAATTGATGAAAACATTCAATTTTGGGCTATGAAAACAGGCACAGCTGAGCAGGTTTGAAGCCCACGTCGTAGAGCTCTCGGAGAGCTTTCCAACGGTATGTTGTACGCCGCGTAACTCCTTACGGATCAAAAGTTATGGGCACCGGAGCGACGGATACCTAGTCACAAGCTCCACGCCCTCAGTTTGCGGGCCCAGCCTCCACGTGAAGTGAAGTTGTCTTGCCCAAGCTGTCTTGGGATTCGATAATAGAAATGTGATAGATTAGGTTATCGTCCTTTTCGCGGCTCACGACGTACGATCCGTGACGAAAAAATAGCGCAAAAGAAGAAAAGTATCCCAAGATTCATGAAAACATTAGATTTTGGTCTCCAAAAATAGGCTCAGATGAGGAGGCTTGTGGTCCAAGTCGTAGAGCTCTCGGAGAGCTTTCCAACGGTATGCTGTGCGCCGCGTAACTCCTTACGAATCAAAAGTTATGGGCACCGAAGCGACGGATATAGGTCACAAACCTTACGCCTTCGGTTTGCGGGCCCAGCCTCTACGTGAAATGAAGTTGTCTTGCCCAAGGTGCCATGGGATTCGGTAATAGGAATGTGATGGATTAGGTTGTCGTCCTTTCGTAGCTCACGACGTACGATCCGGGACGAAAAAATAGCGCAAAAGAAGAAAAGTATCCCAAAATTGATGAAAATATTCAATTTTGGTATATGAAAAAAGGTGCAGATGAGGGGGCTTGTGGCCCAGGTCGTAGAGCTCTCGAAGAGCTTTCCAACGGTATGTTGTGCGCCGTCTAACTCCTTACGGATCAAAAGTTATGGGTAGCGGAGCGACGGATACCAGGTCATAAACCATACGCCCTCGGTTTGCGGGCCAAGCCTCTACGTGAAGTGAAGTTATCTGTCTCAAGGTGCAGTGGGATTTGGTAATAGAAATGTGATGGATTAGGCTGTCATCCTTTTGGCGGCTCACGACGTCTTATCCGGGGCGAAAAACATCACAAAAGAAGAAAAGTTTCCCAAAACTGATGAAATATTCAATTTTTGGCACCGAAAGGAGGCGCAGCCGAGCAAGCTTGATGCCCACATAGTAGAGCTCTCATAGAGCTTTCTAACGGTATGCAGTGCGCCGCGTAACTCTTTACGGATCAAAAGTTATGGGCACCGGAGCGACGGATACCTGGTCACAAACTACACGCCCTCGGTTTGCGGGCCCTGCCTTTACGTGAAGTGAAGTTGTCTTTCCCAAGGTGCCGTGGGATTCAAAAATAGAAATGTGATGGATTAGGTTGTCGTCCTTTTCGCGGCTCACGACGTACGATCCGGGATGAAAAACAGCGTAAAAGAAGAAAAGTGTCCCGAAACTTATGAAAACGTTCAATTTTGGGCCCAGAATCAGAGACTGCCGAGCAGGCTTTCTGTATCCTGTCGTAGAGCTCTCGGATCGCTTTCCAACGGTATGTTGTGCGCCACGTAACTCCGTACGGATCAAAAGTTATGGGCAACGGAGCGACGGATACCTAGTCATAAGCCCCACGCCCACGGTTTACGGGCCCAGCCTCTACGTGAAGTGAAGTTGTCTTGCACAAGATGCCGTGGGATTCGGTAATAGAAATGTGATGGATTAGGTTGTCATCCTTTTCGCGGCTCACGACGTACGATCCGGGATGAAAAACATCGAAAAAGAAGAAAAGTGTCCCAAAACTGATGAAAACGTTCAATTTTGGGCCCGAAATCAGGCACATCCAATCAGGCTTACTGCACCATGTCGTAGATCTCTCAGAGCGCTTTCCAACGGTATGTTGTGTGCCGCGTAACTCCTTACGGATCAAAAGTTATGGGTAATGGAGCGACGGATACGTAGTCATAAGCCCCATGCCCACGGTTTACGGGCCCAGCCTCTTCGTGAAGTGAAGTTGTCTTGCCCAAGGTGCCGTGGGATTCAGTAATAGAAATGTGATGGATTATGTTGTCGTACTTTTCGCGTCTCACGACGTACGATCCGATACGAAAAAACAGAGTAAAAGAAGAAAAGTATCCCGAAACTGATGAAAACGTTCGATTTTGGGCCTCGAAAAGAGGCGCAACTGAGCAGCCTTGCTGCCCATCTCGTAGAGCTCTCGTAGAGCTTACCAAAGGTCTGTTGTGCGCCACGCAACTCCTTACGGATCAAAAGTTATAGGCACCGCAGCGACGGATACCTAGCCACAAGCCCCACGCCCTCAGTTCGCTGGTCTAGCCTCTACGGGAACTGAAGTTGTCTTGCCCAAGTTGTCATAAGATTCGGTAATAGAAATGTGATGGATTAGATTGTCGTCCTTTTCACGGCTCACGATGTACGATCCAAGACGAAAAAATAACACAAAAGAAGGAAAGTGTCCTGAAACAAATGAAAATGTTTGATTTTGAGCTTTGAAAATAGGCGCAACTGAGCAGGCTTACTGCCCTTGTAGTAGAGCTCTCGGAGAGCTTTCTAACGGTATGCTGTGCGCCGCGTAACTCCTTTCGTATCAAAAGTTATGGGCACCGGAGCGACAGATACCTAGTCACAAACCCACGCCCTCGGTTTGTGGGCCCACCCTCTATGTGTAGTGAAGATGTCTTGCCTAAGGTGCCATGGGATTTGGTAATAAAAATGTGATTGATTAGGTTGTCTTCCTTTTCGCGGCTCACGACGTACGATCCGGGACGAAAAAATAGTACAAATGAAGAAAAATATCCCGAAACTGATGAAAACATTCGATTTTGGACACCAAAAGCGGGCGCAACCAGCAAGCTTGCTGCCCACATTGTAGAGCTCTCGTAGTGCTTTCCAACGGTATGTTGTGTGCTGCGTAACTCTTTACCGATCAAAAGTTATGGGCACCGGAGCGACGGATACCTGGTCATAAGCCCCACACCCTCGGTTTGCTGGCCCAGCGTCTACGAGAAGTGAAGTGTTCTTGCCCAAGGTGCCGTGGGATTCGGTAATAGAAATGTGATGGATTAGGTTGTCCTCCTTTTCGCGGCTCACGACATACGATCCGGGACGAAAAAATAGCACAAAAGAAGGAAAGTGTACCAAATCAGATGAAAATGTTTGATTTTGAGCTCCAAAAATAGGCGAAGCTGAGCAGGATACTACCCCCGTCGTAGAGCTCTTAGAGAGCTTTCCAACGGTATGTTATGTGCCGCGTAACTCCTTGCGGATCAAAAGTTATGTTCACTAGAGCCACGGATACATGGTCATAAGCCCCACGCCCCCGGTTTGCGGGCCCAGCATCTACGTGAAGTGAAGTTGTCTTGCCCAAGGTGCCGTGGGATTCGGTAATAGAAATGTGATGGATTAGGTTGTCATCCTTTCCGCGGCTTACGACTTACGATCCGGGACAGAAAAACAGCGCAAAAATAGGCGCAACCAAGCAGGTTTGAAGCCCACGTCGTAGAGCTCTCGGAGAGCTTTCCAACGGTATGTTGTGTGTCGCGTAACTCCTTACAGATCAAAAGTTATAGGCACCGGAGTGACGAATACCAAGTCACACAAGCCCCATGCCCTCGGTTTACGGGCCTAGCCTCTACGTGAAGTGAAGTTGTCTTGCCCAAGGTATCGTGGGATTCGGTAATAGAAATGTGATGGATTAGGTTGTCGTCCTTGTCGCGGCTCTCAATGTACGATCCGGGATGAAAAACATCGCAAAAGAAGAAAAGTGTCCCGAAAATGATAAAAACGTCTAATTTTGGGCCCAGAATCAGGCGCAGCCAATTAGGCTTGCTACACCCTGTCGTAGAGCTCTCGGAGCGCTTTTCAACGGTATGTTTTACGCCGTATAACTCCTTACGTATCAAAAGTTATGGGCAACGAAGCGACGAATACCTAGTTATAAGCCCCACATCCTCTGTTTACGGGCCCAGCCTTTACATGAAATGAAGTTGTCTTGCCCAAGGTGCCATGGGATTCGGTAATAGAAATGTGATGGATTAGGTTGTCGTCCTTTCTGCGGCTCACGACGTACGATCCGAGACGAAAAAATATAGCAGAAGAAGAAAAGTATCCTGAAACTGATGAAAACATTCGATTTTGGGCTCCGAAAAGAGGCGCAATCGAGCAGCCTTGCTGCCCACATCATAGAGCTCTCGTAGAGCTTTCCAAAGGTCTGCTGTGCGCCGCGCAACTCCTTACGGATCAAAAGTTATGGGCACCGCAGCGACGGATACCTAGCCACAAGCCCCACGCCCTTAGTTCGTTGGCCTAGCCTCTACGGGAACTGAAGTTGTCTTGCCCAAGTTGACGTGGGATTCGGTAATAGAAATGTTATGGATTAGGTTATCGTCTTTTTCGCGGCTCACGACGTACGATCCAAGACGAAAAAATAACACAAAAGAAGAAAAGTGTCCTGAAACAAATGAAAATGTTCGATTTTGAGCTCTGAAAATAGGCGCAGCCGAGAAGGCTTGCTGCCCCAGTAGTAGATCTCTCGGAGAGCTTTCCAACGGTATGCTGTGCGCTGCGTAACTCCTTTCGGATGAAAAGTTATGGGCACCGGAGCAACGGATGCGTGGTCACAAACCCCACGCCCTCGGTTTGTGGGCCCACCCTCTATGTGTAGTGAAGATGTCTTGCCTAAGGTGCCATGGGATTTGGTAATAAAAATGTGATTGATTAGGTTGTCTTCCTTTTCGCGGCTCACGACGTACGATCCGGGACGAAAAAATAGTACAAATGAAGAAAAATATCCCGAAACTGATGAAAACATTCGATTTTGGACACCAAAAGCGGCGAAACGTAGCAAGCTTGCTGCCCACATTGTAGAGCTCTCGTAGTGCTTTCCAACGGTATGTTGTGTGCTGCGTAACTCTTTACCGATCAAAAGTTATGGGCACCGGAGCGACGGATACCTGGTCATAAGCCCCACACCCTCGGTTTGCTGGCCCAGCGTCTACGGGAAGTGAAGTTTTATTGCCCAAGGTGCCGTTGGATTCGGTAATATAAACGTGATGGATTAGGTTGTCGTCCTTTTCGCGGCTCACGACGTACTATCCGGAACGGAAAAACAGCACAAAAGAAGAAAAGTGTCCCGAAACAGATGAAAATGTTCGATTTTGAGCTCCAAAAATAGGCGAACCTGACAGGATACTGACCCGTCGTAGAGCTCTTAGAGAGCTTTCCAACGGTATGTTATGCGCCGCGTAACTCCTTACGGATCAAAAGTTATGGTTACCAGAGCGACGGATACTTTGTCACAAGCCCCACGCCCTCGGTTTGCGGGCCCAGCCTCTACATGTAGTGAAGTTGTCTTTCCCAAGGTGCCATGGGATTTTGTAATAGAAATGTGTTGCATTAGGTTGTCGTCCTTTCCGCGTCTCACGACTTACGATCCGGGACAGAAAAACACAGCAAAAGAAGAAAAGTATCACGAAATTGATGGAAACATTCAATTTTGGGCTCTGAAAACAGGCGCAACCAAGCAGGTTTGAAGCCCACGTCGTAGAGCTCACGGAGAGCTTTCCAACGGTATGTTGTGCGTTGCATAACTCCTTACGGATCAAAAGTTATGGGCACCGGAGAGACGGATACCTAGTCACAAGCCCCACGCCCTCGGTTTGCGGGCCCAGCCTCCACGTGAAGTGAAGTTGCCTTGCCCAAGGTGCCGTGGGATTCGGTAATAAAAATGTGATAGATTAAGTTGTCGTCCTTTTCGCGGCTCACGACGTACTATACGGGACGGAAAAACAGCGCAAAAGAAGAAAAGTTTCCCAAAATTGATGAAAACGTTCGATTTTGGTCTGCAAAAATAGGCTCAGATGAGAAGGCTTATGGCCCAAGTCGTAGAGCTCTCGGAGAGGTTTCCAACGGTATGCTGTACGCCGCGTAACTCCTTACAAATCAAAAGTTATGGGCACCGGAGCGACGGATACTAGGTCACAAACCATACGCCCTCGGTTTGCGGGCCCAGCCTCTACGTGAAATGAAGTTGTCTTGTCCAAGGTGCAGTGGGATTTGGTAATAGAAATGTGATGGATTAGGTTGTCATCCTTTTCGCAGCTCACGACGTACGATCCGCGATGAAAAAACAGCGCAAAAGAATAAAGTATCCCTAAATTGATGAAAATGTTCGGTTTTGGGCTCAAAAAATAGGCGCAGCCAAGTGGTTTGATGCCCCCGTCGTAGAGCTCTCGAAGAGCTTTCCAATGGTAAGCTGTGCGCCGCGTAACTCCTTACGGATCAAAAGTTATAGGCATCGGAGCGACAGATGCCTTATCACAATCCACACGCCCTCAATTTGCGGGCCCAACTTCTACATGAAGTGAAGCTGTCTTGCCCAAGATGCCGTGGGATTCGGTAATAGAAATGTGATGGATTAGGTTGTCGTCCTTCTTACGGCTCACGACGTACAATTCAGGACGAAAAAAAAGCGCAAAAGAAGAAAAGTATCACGAAATTGATGAAAACATTCGATTTTGGGGTCCAAAAACAAGCGTAGCCGAGCAGGCTTGAGGCCTACGTCGTAGAGCTCTCGAAGAGCTTTCTAACGGTATACTGTGTGCCGCGTAACTCCTTACAGATCAAAAGTTATGGGCACTGGAGCGACGGACACCTGGTCACAAGCCCCACGCCCACGATTTGCGAGCCCAGCCTCTATGTGAAGTGAAGTTGTCTTGCCCAAGGTGCCATGGGATTCAGAAATAGAAATGTGATGGATTAGGTTATTGTCCTTTTCGCGGCTCATGACGTACGATCCAGGACGAAAAAATACCACAAAAGAAGGAAAGTATCCTAAAACAGATGAAAATGTTCAATTTTGAGCTCTGAAAACAGGCGCACCTGAGCAGGCTTGCTATCCCCGTAGTAGAGCTCTCGGAGAGCTTTCCAACGGTATGTTGTACGCCATGTAACTCCTTACGGATCAAAAGTTATGGGCACCGGAGCGACGGATACCTGGTCACAAGCCCCATGCTCTCGGCTTGTGGGCCTAGCCTCTACGTGAAGTGAAGTTGTCTTGCCTAAGGTGCCATGGGATTCGGTAATAGAAATGTGATGGATTAGGTTGTTGTCCTTTTCGCGGCTCACGACGTACGATATGGGATGAAAAAATAGAGCAAAAGAAGAAAAGTATCCCGAAACTGATGAAAATGTTTGATTTTGGGTTCCGAAAAGAGGCACAACCGAGCAGCCTTGCTGCCCACGTCGTAGAGCTCTCGTTGAGCTTTCTAAATGTATGTTGTGCGTCACGTAACTCCTTACGGATCAAATGTTGTGGGCACCGCAGCGACAGATACCTGGCCACAAGCCCCACGCCCTCGGTTTGCTGGCCCAACCTCTACAGGAAGTGAAGTTGTCTTGCCCAAGGTGCCATGGGATTCGCTAATAGAAATGTGATGTATTAGGTTGTCATCCTTTTCGCGGCTCACGACGTACGATCTAGGACGAAAAAATAACACAAATAAAGGAAAGTGTCATGAAACAAATGAAAATGTTCGATTTTGAGCTGTAAAAATAGGCGCAGCTGAGCATTCTTGCTACCCCCATAGTAGAGCTCTTGGAGAGCTTTCTAACGGTATGTTGTGCGCCGCGTAACTCCTTACAGATAAAAAGTTATGGACACCGGAGCGACGGATACCTGGTCACAAGCCCCACGCCCTCGGTTTGCGGGCCCATCCTCTATGTGTAGTGAAGTTTTCTAGCCCAAGGTTCCATAGGATTCGTCAATAGAAATGTGATTGATTAGGTTGTCATCCTTTTCGCGGCTCACGATATACGATCCGGGAGGGAAAAATAGCGCAAAAGAAGAAAAGTATCCGAAATTTGATGAAAATGTTCGATTTTGGACCCCAAAAAGTGCCACACCAAGTAGGCTTGCTACCTACGTTGTAGAGCTCTTGTAGATCTTTCCAACGGTATGTTGTACGCCGCGTAACACCTTACGGATCAAAAGTTATGGGCTCCGGAGCGACGGATACTAGGTCATAAGCCCCACGCCCTCGGTTTGCTGGCCCAGCGTCTACGGGAAGTGAAGTTGTCTTGCCCTAGGTACCGTGGATTCGGTAATAGAAATGTGATGGATTAGGTTGTCGTCCTTTTCGCGGCTCACGACGTACGATCCGGGACGGAAAAATAGCAGAAAAGAACGAAAGTGTCCCGAAACTGATGAAAATGTTCGATTTTGAGCACTGAAAACAGGCGCAGCGGAGCAGGCTATTGCCCCCATCGTAGAGAGCTCTCAGAGAGCTTTCCAACAGTATGTTGTGCGCCGCGTAACTCCTTACGGATCAAAAGTTATGGTCACCGGAGCGACGGATACCTGGTCACAAGCCCCATGCCCTCGGTTTGCGGGCCTAGCCTCTAGGTGTAGTGAAGTTGTCTTGCCCAAGTTACCGTGGGATTCGGTAATAGAAATGTTTTGGATTTGGTTGTCGTCCTTTTTGCGGCTCACGACGTACGATCCGGGAGAGAAAAACGACGCAAAAGAAGAAAAGTATCCCAAAATTGATGAGGACATTCAATTTTGGGCTTTGAAAACAAGCGCAGCAGAGCAGGCTTCAAGCCCACAACATAGACCTCTCGGGGAGCTTTTCAACGGTATGCTGTGCGCCGCGTAACTCCTTATGGATCAAAAGTTATGGGCACTAGAGCGACGGATACCTGGTCACAAGCCCCACGCCCACGGTTTGCGGGCCCAGCCTCTACGTGAAGTGAAGTTGTCTTGCCCATGGTGTCGTGGGATTCTGTAATAGAAATGTGATGGATTAGGTTGTCGTCCTTTTCGCAACTCAGGACGTACAATTCGGGACCAAAAAACACAGCAAAAGAAGAAAAGTATCCCAAAATTGATGAAAACGTTCAATTTTGGTCTACGAAAACAAGCGTAGAAAAGGAGGCTTGTGGCCCAGTTCGTAGAGCTCTCGGAGAATTTTCCAACGGTATGCTGTGCGCCGCCTAACTCCTTACGGATCGAAAGTTATGGGCACCAGAGCGACGGATACCTGGTCACAAACCACACGCCCTCGGTTTGCGGCCCCAGCCTCTACGTGAGGTGAAGTTGTCTTGCCCAAGGTGCCGTGGGATTCGGTAATAGATAGGGGATGGATTAGGTTGTCGTCCTTTTCACGGCTCACGACATACGATCCGTGACGGAAAGACAGCGCAAAAGAAGAAAAGTATCCCTAAACTGATGAAAATGTTTGATTTTGGGCTAAGAAAATAGGCATAGTCGAGTGGTTTACTGCCCCCGTCGTAGAGCTCTCGGAGAGCTTTCCAATGGCAAGCTGTGCGCCGCGTAACTCCTTACGGATCAAAAGTTATAGGCATCGGAGCGACGGATACCTAGTCACAAACTACACGACCTCCGTTTGCGGGCCCAGCCTCTACATGAAGTGAAACTATCTTTCCCAAGGGGCCGTGGGATTTGGTATTAGAAATATGATGGATTAGGTTGTCGTCCTTTTCGCGGCTCACGACGTACAATCCGGGACGAAAAAACAGCGCAAAAGAAGAAAAATATCCCAAAACTGATGAAAACGTTCAATTTTGGGCTCCAAAAACAGGCGCAGCCGAGCAGGCTTGAGGCCCACGTCGTAGAGCTCTCGGAGAGCTTTCCAATGGTATCTTGTGCACCGCGTAACTCATTACGGATCAAAAGTTATGGGCACCGGAGCGACCCTGGTCACAAGCCCCACGCCCTCGGTTTGTGGCCCCAGCCTCTACGTGAAATGAAGTTGTCTTGCCCAAGGTGCCGTGGGATTCGGTAATAGGAATGTGATAGATTAGGTTGTCGTTCTTTTCGTGGCTCACGACATACAATCAGGGACGAAAAAATAGCGCAAAAGAAGAAAAGTATCCCAAAATTGATGACAATATTCAATTTTGGTCTCCGAAAAAAGGTGCAGATGAGGGGGTTTGTGGCCCAGGTCGTAGAGCTCTCGGAGATCTTTCAACGGTATGTTGTGCGCTGCCTAACTCCTTACGGATCAAAAGTTATGGGCACTGGAGCGACGGATACCTAGTCACAAACCACACGCCCTCTGTTTGCAGGCCCAGCCTCTACATGAAGTGATGCTGTCTTGCCCAAGGTGCCATGGGATTCGGTAATAGAAATGTGATGGATTAGGTTGTCGTCCTTTTAGCGGCTCACGATGTACGATCCGGGATGAAATAACAGTACAAAAGAAGAAAAGTATCCCAAAACTGATGAAAACGTTCGATTTTGGGCTCCGAAAATAGGCGCAGCCGTGCAAGCTTGAGGCCCACATCGTAGAGCTCTTGGAGAGTTTTCCAACGGATACCTAGTCACAAGCCCCACACCCCCGTTTTGCACCCAGCCTCTACGTGAAGTGAAGTTGTCTTGCCCAAGATGCCGTGGGATTCGGTAATAGAAATGTGATGGATTAGGTTGTCGAGCTTTTCGCGGCTCACGACGTACGATCCGGGACGGAAAAATAGCGCAAAAGAAGAAAAGTATCCCAAAATTGTTGAGAACATTTGATTTTGGTCTCTGAAAACAGGCGCAGATGAGGAGGTTTGCAGCCCATATCGTAGAGCTCTCGGAGAGCTTTCCAACGGTATGCTGTGCGCCGCCTAACTCTTTATGGATCAAATGTTATGGGCATCGGAGCGAAGGATACCAGGTCACAAACCACACCCCCTCGGTTTGCGGGGTCAGCCTCTACATGAAGTAAAGTTGTCTTGCCCATGGTGCCGTGGGATTTGGCAATAGAAATTTGATGGATTAGGTTGTCGTCCTTTTCGCAGCTCACAACGTATGGTTCGAGATTGAAAAACAACGCAAAAGAAGAAAAGTATCCCTAAATTGATGAAAATGTTCAGCTTTGGGCCCAGAAAATAGGCGCAGCCGAGTGGCTTGCTGCCCCCGTCGTAGAGCTCTCGGAGAGCTTTCCAACGGTATGCTGTGCGCCGCGTAACTCATTACGGAACAAAAGTTATGGGCACCGGAGCGACGGATACCTGGTCACAAGCCCCACGCCCTTGTTTTGCAGCCCCAGACTCTACATGAAGTGAAGTTGTCTTGCCCAAGATGCCATGGGATTCGGTAATAGAAATGTGATGGATTAGGTTGTCGAGCTTTTCGCAGCTCACGACGTACAATCCGGGACAGAAAAACAGCGCAAAAGAAGAAAAGTATCCCGAAATTGTTGAGAACGTTTGATTTTGGTCCCTGAAAACAGGCACGGATGAGGAGGCTTGCAGCCCATGTCGTAGAGCTTACGGAGAGCTTTTCAATAGTATGCTGTGCGCCGTATAACTCCATACGGATCAAATGTTATGGGCACCAGAGCGACGGATACCAGGTCACAAACCACACCCTCTCGGTTTGCGGGCTCGGCCTCTACATGAAGTAAAGTTGTCTTGCCCATGGTGCCGTGAAATTCGGAAATAAAAATTTGATGGATTAGGTTGTCGTCCTTTTCGCGGCTCACGACGTATGATTCGGGACCGAAAAATAACGCAAAAGATGAAAAGTATCCCTAAATTGATGAAAATGTTCAGCTTTGGGCTCAGAAAATAGGCGCAGTCGAGTGGCTTGCTGCCCCCGTCGTAGAGCTCTCGGAGAGCTTTCCAACGGTATGCTGTGCGCCGCGTAACTCCTTACGGATCAAAAGTTATGGGCACCGGAGCGACGGATACCTGCTCACAAACCACACACCCTCCGTTTGCTGGCCCAGCCTCTACGTGAAGTGCAGTTGTCTTGCCCAAGGTGCCGTGGGATTCGGTAATAGAAATGTGATGGATTAGGTTGTCGTCCTTTTCACAGCTCACGACGTACGATCCGGGACGGAAAAACAGCGCAAAAGAAGAAAAGTATTCCAAAACTGATGAAAATGTTTGATTTTGGGCTCAGAAAATAGGCACAGCCGAGCAGCCTTGTTGCCCCCGTCGTAGAGCTCTCGGAGAGCTTCCCAATGGCATGTTATGCACCGCGTAAATTCATACGGATCAAAAGTTATGGGCACCGGAGCGACGGATACCTGGTCACAAACCACACGCCCTCGGTTTGTGGGCCCAGCCTCTACGTGAAGTGAAGTTGTCTTGCCCAAGGTGCTGTGGGATTCGTTAATAGAAATGTAATGGATTACGTTGTCGTCCTTTTTGCGGCTCACGACGTATGATCCGGGTTGGAAAAACAGCTCGAAAATGAAAAGTGTCCCAAAACTGATGAAAACAGGTACAGCTGGGCAAGCTTGCTATCCCCAACGGTATGTTGTGCGCCGCGTAAATCCTTATGGATCAAAAGTTATGGGCATCGAAACGACAGATACCTGGTCACAAGCCCCACGGCCTCGGTTTACGAGCCCAGCCTCTACGTGATGTGAAGTTGTCTTGTCCAAGTTGCCGTGGGATTCGGTAATAGAAATGTGATGGATTAGGTTGTTATCCTTTTCGCGACACACGACGTACGATCCGGGAAGGAAAAATAGCGCAACAGAAAAAATGTATCCCGAAAATGATGAAAACATTCGATTTTGGGCTCAGAAAATAGGCTCAACCAAGCAGGCTTACTATCCGCGTCGTAGAGCTCTCGGAGAGCTTTCCAACAGTATGTTGTGCGCCGCGTAACTCCTTACGGATCAAAAGCTATGGGCACTAGAGCGACGGATACCTGGTCACAAGCCCTACGCCCTCGGTTTGCTGGCCCAGCCTCTACGTGAAGTGAAGTTGGCTTGCCCAAGGTGCCGTTGGATTCGGTAATAGAAATGTGATGGATTAGGCTGTTGTCCTTTTCGCGGCTCACGACGTACGATCTGAGACGGAAAAACAGCGCAAAAGAAGAAAAGTATCCCAAAACTGATAAAAATGTCCAATTATGGGCTCCGAAAATTGACGCAGCCGAGCAGGCTTGCTCCCCACATCGTTGAGCTCTAGGAGAGCTTTCCAACGGTAAGCTGTGCGCCGCCTAACTCCTTACGGAACAAAAGTTATGGTCACTGGAGCGACGGATACCAAGTCACAAACCACACGCCCTCGGTTTGAGGGCCCAGCCTCTACGTGAAGTGAAGTTGTCTTGCCCAAGGTGCCTTGGGATTCGGTAATAGAAATGTGATTGATTAGGTTGTCGTCCTTTTCGCGGGTCACGACGTACGATCCGGGACTGAAAAACAAAGCAAAACAAGAAAAGTTTCCCAAAACGGATGAAAATGTTCAATTTTGGGCTTAGAAAATTGGCGTATTTGAGCAAGCGTGCTACCCCCGTCGTAGAGCTCTTGGAAAGCTTTCCAACGGTATGGTGTGCGATGCGTAATTCCTTATGGATCAAAAGTTTTGGGCACCGGAGCGACGGATACCTGGTCACAAACCACATGCCGTCGGTTTGCGGGCCCAACCTCTACGTGAAGTGAAGTTGTCTTGCCCAAGGTGCCATGGGATTCAGTAATAGAAATGTGATGGATTAGGTTGTCGTCCTTTTCACGGCTCACGACATACGATCTGGGACGGAAAAACAGCGCAAAATAAGAAAAGTGTCCTAAAACTGATGAAAATGTTCAATTTTAGACTCCGAAAACAAGCGTAACAGAGCAGGCATGCTGCCTCAGTCGTAGAGCTTTTGGAGAGCTTTCTAACGGTATGCTGTACGCCGCGTAACTCCTTACGAATCAAAAGTTATGGGCACCGGAGCGACGAATACCTGGTCATAAGCCCCACGCCCTCGGTCTGCAGGCCCAGCCTCTACATGAAGTGAAGTTGTCCTGACCAAGGTGCCGTGGGATTCGGTAATAGAAATGTGATAGATTAGGTTGTCGTTCTTTTCGCGGCTCACGACATACGATCCGGGACGAAAAAACAATGCACAAGAAGAAAAGTCTCTCGAAACTAATGAAAACGTTCAATTTTGGTCTCTGAAAACAAGCGAGAGTGAGCAGGCTTGCTGCCCCCATCGTAGAGCTCTCGGAGAGCATTCCAACGGTATGTTGTGCGCCGCGTAACTCCTTACGGATCAAAAGTTATGGGCATCGGAGCAAAAGATACCTAGTCACAAGCCCCACGCCCTTGGTTTGCGGGCCCAGCCTCTACGTGAGGTGAAGTTGTCTTTCCCAAGGTGCCATGGGATTCGGTAATAAAAATGTGATGGATTAGGTTGTCGTCCTTTTCGCAGTTCACGACGTACGATCCGGGACAGAGAAATAGCACAAAACAAGAGAAGTATCCCAAAATTGATGAAAATGTTCAATTTTGGGCTTCGACAATAGGCGCAGCCGAGCAGCCTTGCTGCCCCCATCGTAGAACTCTTGGAGCGCTTTCCAACGGTATGCTGTGCGCAGCGTAACTCCTTACGGATCAAAAGTTATGGGCACCGGAGCGACGTATACTTTGTCACAAGCCCCACGCCCTCGGTTTACGGGCCCAGCCTCTACATGTAGTGAAGTTGTCTTGCCCAATGTGCCATGGGATTCGGTAATAAAAATGTGATGGATTAGGTTATCGTCCTTTTCGCGGCTCACGACGTACGATGCGGGATGAAAAAATAGCACAAAAGAAGAAAAGTATCCCAAAATTAATGAAAATGTTCAATTTTGGGCTTCAAAAACAGGCGCAGCCGAGCAGCCTTGCTACCCCCGTCGTAGAGCTCTTGGAGCGCTTTCCAACGGTATGCTGTGCGCAGCGTAACTCCTTACGGATCAAATGTTATGGGCACCGGAGTGACGGATACCTAGTCACAAGCCCTACGCCCTCGGTTTGCAGGCTCAGCCTTTACGTGAGGTAACATTGTCTTGCCTAAGGTACCGTGGGATTCGGTAATAGAATTGTGATGGATTGGGTTGTTTTCCTTTTCGCGGCTCACGACGTACGATCCGTGACAAAAAAACAGCGCGAAAGAAGAAAAGTGTCCCAAAACTGATGAAAACGTTCAATTTTGATGATCTCCGAAGACAGGCATGACCAAGCAAGCTAGCTTCCCCTATCGTAGAGCTCTCAGAGAGCTTTCCAACGGTATGCTGTGCGCCGCGTAACTCCATACAGATAAAAAGGTATGGACACCAGAGCGACAGATACCTTGTCACAAGCCCCACGCCTTTGGTTTGCAGGCCCAACCTCTACGTGAAGTGAAGTTGTCTTGCCCAAGGTGCTGTGGGATTCGGTAATAGAAATATGGTGGATTGGATTATTGTCCTTTTCACGGCTCACGACGTACGATCCGGGACGGAAACACGGCGCGAAAGAAGAAAAGTATCCCAGAACTGATGAAAATGTTCAATTTTGGGCTCAGAAAATAGACGCAACCAAGCAGGCTTGCTGCCCCTGTCTTAGAGCTCTCAAAGAGCTTTCCAACGGTATGCTGTGCGGGGCGTAACTTCTTACGGATCAAAAATTATGGGCACTGGAGCGACTTATACCCGGTCACAAGTCCCACGCCCTCGGTTTGTGGGCCTAGCCTCTACGTGTAGTGAAGTTGTCTTGCCTAAAGTGTCGTGGGTTTTTGTAATAGAATTGTGATGGATTAGGTTGTCGTCCTTTTCGCGGCTCATGACGTACGATCCGAGGCGAAAAAACAGCGCAAAAGAAGAAAAGTATCCCAAAACTGATAAAAACGTTTGATTTTGGGCTCCGAAATTATGCGCTACCGTGCAGGCTTGGTGCCCACGTTGTAGAGCTCTCATAGAGCTTTCCAACGTTATATTGTGTGCTGCGTAAATACTTACGGATCAAAAGTTATGGGCATCGGAGCGACGGATACCTGCTCACAAGCCCTACGCCCTCGGTTTGCGGGCCCATCCTCTACGTGATGTGAAGTTGTTTTACCCAAGGTACCGTGGGATTCTGTAATAGAAATATGATGGATTAGGTTGTTGTCCTTTTCGCGGCACACGACGTACGATTCGGGACGAAAAAACTACGCAACAGAAAAAAAGTATCCCAAAATTGATGAAAACATTCGATTTTGGGCTCAGAAAATAGGCGCAGCCGAGCAGGCTTGCTGCCTACAATGTAGAGCTCTCGGAGAGCTTTTGAACGGTACGCTGTGCACCGCGTAACTCCTTACAGATCAAAAGTTATGGGCACCTGAGTGACAGGTACTTGGTCACATGCCCCACGCCCTCCGTTTGCTGGCCCAGCCTCTACGTAAGGTGAAGTTGGCTTGCCCAAGGTGCCGTGGGATTCGGTAATAAAAATGTGATGTATTTTGTTATCGTCCTTTTCGCGGCTCACGACGTACGATCCGGGAGGAAAAAACAGCGCGAAAGAAGAAAAGTATCCCGAAACTGATGATAATGTTCGATTTTTTGTTCCGAAAAGAGGCGCAGCCTAGCAGGCTTGCTGCCCACATTGTAGATCTCTTAGAGAGCTTTCCAACGGTATGCTGTGCGCCGTGTAACTCCTTACGGATCAAAAGTTATGGGCACCGAAGCGACGGATACCTGGTCACAAGCCCCACGCCCTCAGTTTCCTGGCCTAGCCTCTACGTGAGGTAAAGTTGGCTTTCCCAAGGTGCCGTGGGATTCGGTAATAGAAATGTGATGGATTAGGTTGTCTTCTTTTTCGCGGCTCACGACGTACGAACCCGGACGGAAAAATAGCGCAAAAGAAGAAAAGTATCCCAAAACTGACAAAAATGTTTGATTTTGGGCTCAGAATATAGGCGTAGCAAAGTAGGCTTCATGCCCCTGTCGTAGAGCTCTCAGAGAGCTTTCCAATTGTATGATGTGCGCCACGTAACACCTTACGGATCAAAAGTTTTGGGCACCGGAGTGACGGATACCTGGTCACAAACCGCACGCCCTAGGTTTGATGGCCCAGCCTCTACGTGAAGTGAAGTTGTTTTAACCCAAGGTGCCATGGTATTCAGAAATAGAAATTTGATGGATTAGGTTGTCGTCCTTTTTGCAGCTCACGACGTACGATCCGGGACGGAAAAATAGCGTAAAAGAAGAAAAGTGTACCGAAACTAATGAAAACGTTCAATTTTGGACTCCAAAAATAGGCGCAGCTGAGCAAGCTTGCTGCCCTCGTCGTAGAGCTCTCGGAGAGCTTTCCAATGGTATGATGTGCACCGCATAACTCGTTATGAATAAAAAGTTATAGGCACCAGAGCGACAGATACCTGGTCACGAGCCCCACGCCCTCGGTTTACGGACCTAGCCTCTATGTGAAATGAAGTTGTCTTGCCCAAGGTGCCATGGGATTCAGTAATAGAAATGTGATGGATTAGGTTGTCGTCTTTTTCGCGACACACGATGTACGATCCGGGACAGAAAAATAGCGCAAAAGAAGAAAAGTATCTCAAAACTAATAAAAATTTCGATTTTGGGTTCCAAAAATAGGCACAGCTGAGCAGGCTTAATGCCTAAGTCGTAGAGCTCTCGTAGAGCTTTCCAACGATATGCTGTGCCCCCCGTAAATCCTTACGGATCAAAAGTAATGGGCACTGGAGCGACGGATACCTAGTCACAAGCCCCACACCCTTGGTTTGCTGGCCCAGCCACTACGTGAGTGAAGTTGTTTGGCCCAAGGTGCCGTGGATTCGGTAATAGAAATGTGATGGATTAGGTTGTCGTCCTTTTCGTGGCTCACGACGTACGATTTGGGGCGGAAAAACTGCGCAAAAGAAGAAAAATGTCTTGAAACTGATAAAAATGTTTAATTTTGTGCTCCAAAAATAGGCGGCCGATCAGGCTTACTGTGCCCGTCGTAGAGCTCTCGGAGAGCTTTCCAACGGTATGCTGTGCGCCGTGTAACTCCTTACGGATGAAAAGTTATGGGCACAAGAGCGACGGATACCTGGTCACAAGCTCTACGCCCTCGGTTTGCAGGCCCAGCCTCTAGGTGGAGTGAAGTTGTCTTGCCAAAGGTGCCATGTGATTCGGTAATAGAAATGTGATGGATTAGGTTGTCGTTCTTTTCGCGGCTCTTGACATACGATTCGGGACAAAAAAAATAGCGCAAAAGAAGAAAAGTGTACCGAAACTGATGAAAATGTTCGAATTTCAGCTCTGAAAACAGGCGTAACAGAGTAGGCTAGTTGCCCCCGTAGTAGAGCTCTTGGAGGGCTTTCCAATGGTATACTGTGTGCCACGTAACTCTTTACGGATGAAAAGTTATGGGCACCGGAGCGATGGATACCTGGTCACAAGCCCCACGCCTTCGGTTTGCGGGCCCAGCTTCTATGTGAAGTGAAGTTGTCTTGCCCAAGGTGCCATGGGATTCGGTAATAGAAATGTGGTGGATAAGGTTGTTGTCCTTTTGGCGGTTCACGACATACTATCTGGGACAGTAAACAGCGCAAAAGAAGAAAAGTATCCCAAAACTGATGAAAACGTTCGATTTTGGGCTCTGAAAATAGGCACAGCTGAGCAGGCTTGCCGCCCACGTAGTAGAGCTCTCGTGGAGCTTTCCAACGGTATGCTGTGCGCCGCGTAACTCATTACGGATCTAAAGTTATGGGCACCGGAGCGACGGATACCTGGTCACAAACCCCACGCCCTCAGTTTGCGGGCCCAGCCTCTACGTGAAGTGAAGTTGTCTTGCCCAAGGTGCTGTGGGATTCAGTAATAGAAATGTGATGGATTAGGTTGTCGTCCTTTTCGCGGCTCACGACGTACGATTCGGGACGGAAAAATAGCGCAAAAGAAGAAAAGTGTCCTAAAACTGATAGAAACGATCGATTTTGGGCTCCAAAAATAGGCACAACCGAGCAGGCTTGCTGCCCACGTCGTAGAACTCCCGTAGTGCTTTCTAACATTATGCTGTCCGGCGCGACCGATGCCTGGTCACAAGCCCAACGCCCTCAGTTTGCTGGCCCAGCCACTACATGAAGTGAAGTTGTCTTGCCCAAGGTACCGTGGGATTCGGTAATAGAAATGTGATAGATTAGGTTGTAGTCTTTTTCGCAGCTCACGATGTACGATCCGGGACGGAAAAATAGCACAAAAGAAGAAAAATATCCCAAAACAAATGAAAATATTCAATTTTGGGCTCTGAAAAAAGGCGCGGAGGAGCAAACTTGCTGCCCCCGTCGTAGAGCTCTCAGAGAGCTTTCCAACGGAATGCTGTGCGACGCGTAACTCCATACGGATCAAAAGTTATGGGCACCGGAGCGACGGATACCTGGTCGTAAGCCCCACGCCCTCGGTTTGCGGGCCCAACCTCTATGTGAAGTGAAGTTGTCTTGCCCAAGGTGCCATGGGATTCGATAATACAAATTTGATGGATTAGGTTGTCGTCCTTTTCGCGGCACACGACGTACGATCCGAGATAAAAAAATAGCGGGAAAGAAGAAAAGTATCCTGAAACTAATGAAAACGTTTGATTTTGGGCTCTGAAAATAGGCGCAGTCGAGCTTGGTTGTTGCCCATGTCGTAGAGCTCTCATAGAGCTTTTCAACGGTATGCTGTGCGCCCCGTAAATTCTTACGAATCAAAAGTTATGGACACCGAAGCGACGGATAGCTGGTCACAAGCCCCACGCCCTCGGTTTACGGGCCCAGCCTCTACGTGTAGTGAAGTTGTCTTGCCAAAGGTATAGTGGGATTCGGTAATAGAAATATAATGGATTCGGTTGTCGTACTTTTTGTCGCTCACGACGTACGATCCGGGATGAAAAAATAGCGCAAAAGAAGAAAAGTATCCCGAAACTGATGAAAACGTTTGATTTTGGGCTCCTAAAATTGGCGTAGCAAAGTAGACGTGTTGTCCACGTCGTAGAGCTCTTGGAGAGCTTTCCAACGGTATACTGTGCGCCACGTAACTCCTTACGGATGAAAAGTTATGGGCACCGGAGCGACGGATACCTGGTCACAAGCCCCACGCACTCGGTTTGCAGGCCCAGCCTCTATGTGAAGTGAAGTTGTCTTGCCAAAGGTACCGTGGGATTCGGTAATAGAAATTTGATGGATTAGGTTGTTGTCCTTTTCGCGGCTCACGGCGTACGATACGGGATGGAAAAAACAGCACGAAAGGAGAAAAGTGTTCCGAAACTGATGAAAGCGTTCAATTTTTGTCTCTAAAAACATGCATAACCGAGCAGGCTAGCTGCCCCCGTCGTAGAGCTTTTGGAGAGCTTTTCAATGGTATGATGTGCGCCGCATAACTCCTTACGGATGAAAAGTTATTGGCACCGAAACGACGGATACCTAGTCACAAGCCCCACGCCCTCGGTTTGCGGACCTAGCATCTATGTGAAGTGAAGTTGTCTTGCCCTAGGTGTTGTGGGATTCGGTATTAGAAATGTGATGGATTAGGTTGTCGTCCTTTTCACAGCTCACGACGTACGATCCGGGACGAAAAAATAGCGTAGAAAAAGAAAAGTGTCCCAAAATTGATGAAAATGTTAGATTTTGGGCTCACAAAACAGGCACAGCCGAGCAGGCTTGCTGCTCCCGTCGTAGAGCTCTTGGAGAGCTTTCCAATGGTATGCTGTGCGTTGCATAACTCCTTACGGATCAAAAGTTATGGGCACCGGAGCGACGGATAGCTGGTCACAAGCCCCACGCCCTCGGTTTACGGGCCCAGCCTCTACGTGTAGTGAAGTTGTCTTGCCCAAGGTGTCGTGGGATTCGGTAATAGAAATATGATGGATTAGGTTATCGTCCTTTTCGTGGCTCATGACCTATGATCCGGGACAGAACAACAGCGCAAAAGAAGTAAAGTGTCCCGAAACTAATGAAAATGTTCGATTTTGGGCTCGAAAAATAGGTGCAGTTGTGCAGCCTTGCTGGCCCCATCGTAAAGCTCTCAGATTGCTTTCCAACGGTATGCTGTGCCCCGCGTAACTCTTTACGGATCAAAAGTTATGGGCACCGGAGCGGCAGATACCTGGTCACAAGCCCCACGCCCTCGGTTTATGGGCCCAGCCTCTACGTGAAGTGAAGTTGTCTTATCGAAGGAGTTGTGGGATTCAGCAATAGAAATGTGATGGATTAGGTTGTCATCCTTTTCGCGACTTAGGACGTACAATCCGGGATGGAAAAACAGCGCAAAAGTAGAAAAGTGTCACAAAACAGATGAAAATGTTCGATTTTGGGTTCTGAAAAATGGCGCAGAGGAGCAGCCTTGTTGCCCCCATCGTAGAGCTCTCGGAGAGCTTTCCAACGGTATGTTGTGCGCCACGTAACTCCTTACGGATCAAAAGTGATAGGCACCGGAGCGATTGATACCTGGCCACAAATCCCACGCCCTCGATTTACGGGCCCAACGTCTACATTTAGTGAAGTTGTCTTGCCCAAGGTGCCGTGGGATTCGGTAATAGAAATGTGATGGATTGGATTGTCATCCTTTTTGCAGCTCACGACGTACGATCCGGGACGGAAAAACAGCGCGAAAGAAGAAAAGTGTCCCGAAATTAATGAAAACTTTTGATTTTGGGCTGTGAAAACAGGCGCAACCGAGCAGGCTAACTTCCCCTGTCGTAGAGCTCTCAGGGAGCTTTCCAACGGTATGCTGTGCGCCGCGTAACTCCCTACAGATCAAATGCTACGGGCACCGGAGCGACGGATTCCTGGTTAAAAGCCCCACGCCCTCGGTTTGCGGGCCCAGCCTCTACGTGAAGTGAAGTTGTCTTGCCTAAAGTGTCGTGGGACACGGTAATAGAAATGTGATGGATTAGGTTGTTGTCCTTTTCGAGGCTCACGACGTACGATCCGAGATGAAAAAAACAGCGCAAAAGAAGAAAAGTTTATCGAAACTGATGAAAATGTTCAATTTTCAGCTCTGAAAATTGGCCCAAGTGAGCAAGCTAGCTGCCCCTGTCGTAGAGCTCTCGGAGAGCTTTCCAACGGTATGCTGTGCGCTACGTAACTCCTTGCGGAACAAAAGTTACGGGCACTGGAGCGACGGATTCTTGGTCACAAGCCCCACGACCTCGAGTTGCAGGCCCAGCCTCATGTGAAGTGAAGTTGTCTTGCCCAGATTGTCATGGGATTCGGTAATAAAAATGTGATGGATTCGGTTGTCGTCCTTTTCGCGGCTCACGACGTACGATCTTGGACGGAAAAACAGCGCAAAAGAAAGAAAGTGTCCCGAAACTGATGAAAACGTTCAATTTTGGGCTTCAAAAATAGGCGTAGCCGAGCAGCCTTGCTACCTCTATCCTAGAGCTCTCGGAGAGCTTTCTAACAGTATATTGTGCGCCGTGTAACTCCTTACGGATCAAAAGTGATAGGCACCGATTTGCGAGCCCAACCTTTACGTGAAGTGAAGTTGTCTTGCCCAAGGTGCTGTGGGATTTGGTAATAGAAATGTGATGGATTGGATTGTCGTCCATTTCGCGGCTCACGACGTACGATCCGGGATGAAAAAATAACACAAAAGTAGAAAAGTGTCCAAAAACATATGAAAATATTTGATTTTGGATTCCAAAAAATGGCGTAGCCGAGCAGCCTTGTTACCCCCGTCGTAGAGATCTCGGAGAACTTTCTCTCGGTATGCTGTGCGCCGCGTAACTCCTTACGGATGAAAAGTTATGGGCACCGGAGCGACGGATACCTGGTCATAAGCCCCACGCCCTCGGTTTGTGGGCCCAGCATCTATGTGAAGTGAAGTTGTCTTGCCCAAGGTGCCTTGGGATTCGGTAATAGAAAATGTGATGGCTTAGGTTTTCGTCCTTTTCGCGGTTCACGACATACGATCCTAGCCGAAAAAACAGCGCAAAAGAAGAAAAGTGTCCCAAAACTGATGAAAACTTTCAATTTTGGGCTCATAAAATAGGTACAGCCGAGTAGGTTTGGTGCCCCCGTCGTAGAGCTCTCGGAGAGCTTTCCAACGGTATGCTGTGCCCCGCGTAACTCCTTACAGATGAAAAGTTATGGGCACCGAAGCGACATATACCTGGTCACAAGCCCCACTCCCTCGGTTTGCTGGTGCAACCTCTACGTGAAGTGAAGTTGTCTTGCCCAAGGTGCCGTGGGATTTGGTAATAGAAATGTGATGGATTAGGTTGTCGTCCTTTTCGCGGCTCACGACGTACGATCCGGGATGGAAAAATATCGCAAAAGAAGAAAAGTGTCCCAAAATTGATGAAAACGTTCAATTTTGGGCTTGTAAAACAGGCACAGCCGAGCAGGCTTGCTGCCCCTATCGTAGAGCTCTTAGAGAGCTTTCCAACGGTTAACTGTGCGCCGTGTAACTCCTTACGGATCAAAAGTTATGGGCAGTAGAGTGACGGATACCTAGTCACAAGCCCCACACCCTCGGTTTGTTGGCGCAGCCCCTACGTGAAGTGAAGTTGTCTTGCCTAAGGTGTCATGGGATTCGGTAGAAGAAATGTGATGGATTAGGTTGTCGTCATTTTTTAGGCTCACGACGTACGATCCGGGATGGAAAAAACAGCGCAAAAGAAGAAAAGTGTCCCAAAACTAATGATAATGTTCAATTTTCGGCTCTGAAAATAGGCGCAAGCGAGCAGGCTAGCTACCCTTGTCATAGAGATCTCGGAGAGCTTTCCAACGGTATGTTGTGCGCCACGTAACTCCTTGCGGAACAAAAGTTACGGGCACCGGAGCTACAAATTCTTGGTCACAAGCCCCACGCCCTCAGTTTGCGGGCCTAGGCCCCATGTGAAGTGAAGTTGTCTTGCCCAGGTTGTTATGGGATTCGGTAATAAAAATGTGATGGATTTGGTTGTCTTCCTTTTCACGGCTCACGACGTACGATCCGAGACAGAAAAACAGCACAAAAGAAGGAAAGTGTCCCAAAACTGATGAAAATGTTAAATTTTGGGCTTCAAAAATAGGCACAACCGAGCAAGCTTGCTACCCACGTCGTAGAGCTCTCGGAGACCTTTCCAACGGTATGATGTGCGCCGTGTAACTCCTTACGAATCAAAAGTTATGGGCACCAGAGAGACGGATACCTGGTCACAAGCCCCACGCCCTCGGTTTGTGGGCCCAGCCTCTACGTCAAGTGAAGTTGTCTTGCCTAAGGAGTCGTGGGATTAGGTAATATAAATGTGATGGACTAGGTTGTCGTCCTTTTCGCGGCTCACGATGTACAATCCGGGATGAAAAAACAGTACAAAAGAAGAAAAATATCCCAAAACTGATGAAAATGTTTGATTGTAGGCTCCAAAAAGAGGCGCTGCCGAGTAAGCTTGCTGCCCACATCGTAGAGCTCTCGTAGAGCTTTCCAACGGTATGCTGTGCGCCGCGTAACTCCTTACGGATCAAAAGTTATGGGCACCGGAACGATGGATACTTGGCCACAAGCCCCACAGCCACGATTTGCTGGCCCAGCCTCTACGTGAAGTGAAGTTGTGTTGCCCAAGGTGCCATGGGATTCGGAAACAGAAATGTGATGGATTAGGTTGTCATCCTTTTCGCGGCTCACGACGTACGATCCGGGACGGAACAACAGCGCAAAAGAAGAAAAGTATCCTGAAACTATTGAAAACGTTCAATTTTGGGCTCCGAAAATAGGTGCAGCCGAGCAGCCTTGCTGCCCTCGTTGTAAAGCTCTCGAAGAGCTTTCCAACGCCATGCTGTGCCCGATGTAACTCCTTACGGATCAAAAGTTATGGGCACCGGAGCGACAGATACCTGGTCACCGGCCCCACGCCCTCGGCTTACGGGACCAGCCTCTACGTGAAGTGAAGTTGTCTTGCTGAAGGTGCTGTGGGATTCGGTAATAGAAATGTGATGGATTAGGTTGTCATCTTTTTCGCGGCTCACGAAGTACGATCCGGGACAAAAAAACAGCGCAAAGGTAGAAAAGTGTCCAAAAACTGATGAAAATGTTTATTTTGGGCTCTGAAAATAGGCGCAACTGAGCAACCTTGGTACCCCATCATAGAGCTCTCGGAGAGCTTTCCAACGATATGCTGTGCACCGCGTAACTCCTTACAGATCAAAAGTTATAGGCATCGGAGCAACGGATACCTGGTCACAAATCCCACGCCCTCGGTTTGCAGGCCCAGCCTCTACGTGAAGTGAAGTTGTCTTGCCCAAGGTGTCGTGGGATTCGGTAATAGAAATGTGATAGATTGGGTTGTCGTCCTTTTTGCGACTCATTACGTACGATCCGGGATGAAAAAGCAGTGCGAAAGAAGAAAAGTGTCCCAAAATTGATGGAAATGTTCGATTTAAGGCCCTGAAAACGGGCGTAACCAAGCAGGCTAGCCTACCCTGTCGTAGATCTCTCGGAGAACTTTCCAACGGTATGCTGTGCGCCGCGTAACTCCATACGGATCAAAAGTTACGGGCACCGGAGTGACGGATTCCTGGTCACAATCCCCACGCCCTCGGTTTGCGGGCCCAACCTCTACGTGCAGTGAAGTTGTCTTGTCCAAGGTGCCATGGGATTCGGTAATAGAAATGCGATGGATTAGGTTGTCGTCCTTTTTACGGCTCACAAAGTACGATTCGGGACCGAAAAAACAGCGCAAAAGAAGAAAAGTGTCCCAAAACTGATGAAAACGTTTGATTTTTGGTTCTGAAAATAGGCGCAATCGAGCAGGAAAGCTGCCCCCGTCGTAGAGCTTTCGGAGAGCCTTCCAACGGTTTACTGTGCGCCACGTTATTCCCTTGCAGATCAAAAGTTACGGGCTTCGGAGCGACGAATTCCTGGTCATAAGCCCCACGCCCTTGGTTTGCAGGCCCAACCCCCACGTGAAGTGAAGTTGTCCTGCCCAGGGTACCGTGGGATTCGGTAATAGAAATTTGATGGATTTGGTTGTCGTCCTTTTCACGGCTCATGACGTACGATTCGGGATGGAAAAACAGCACAAAAGAAGGACAATGTCACGAAACTGATAAAAACGTTCAATTTTGGGCTCCGAAAATAGGCACAGCCGCACAAGCTTGCTGCCAACCTCGTAGAGCTCTCCGAGAGCTTTCCAACGGTATGCTGCGTACCGCGTAACTCCTTACGGATCAAAAGTTATGGGTACCAGGGCGACGGATACCTGGTCACAAGCCCCACGCCTCGGTTTACGGGCCCAGCCTCTACATGAAGTGAAGTTGTCTTGCCCAAGGTGCCGTGGGATTCAGTAATAGAAATGTGATGGATTAGGATGTCATCATTTTCGTGGCTCACGACGTACGATCCGGGACGAAAAAACAACATAAAGGAAGAAAAGTATCCCGAAACTGATGAAAATGTTCGATTTTGGGCTCTGAAAATAGGCGCAGCCTAGAAGACTTGCTACCCCTGTCGTATAGCTCTCGAAGAGCTTTCCAACAGTATTTTGTGCGCCGCATAACTCCTTACGGATCAAAAGTTATGGGCACCGGAGCGACGGATACCTGGTCATAAGCCCCACGCCCTCGGTTTGCGGGCCCAGCCTCTACGTGAAGTGAAGTTGTCTTGCCCAAGGTGCCATGGGAGTCGGTAATAGAAATGTGATGGATTAGGTTGTCGTCCTTTTCGTGGCTCACGACGTACGATCCGGGACGGAAAAATAGCGCAAAAGAAGAAAAGTGTCCCGAAACAAATGAAAATATTCGATTTTGGGCACCGAAATAGGCGCAGCTGAACAGGCTTACTACCCCCGTCGTAGAGCTCTCAGAAAGCTTTCTAACAGTATGCTGTGCGCCGCGTAACTCCTTACGGATCAAGGGCACCGGAGCGACGGATACCTACTTACAAGCCCCACGCCCTCGATTTGCGGACCCAGCCTCAATGTGAAGTGAAGTTGTCTTGCCAAAGGTGCCATGGGATTTGGTAATAAAAATGTGATGGATTTGGTTGTCGTCCTTTTCGTTGCTCACGATGTACGATCCGGGACTGAAAAATCTCGTAGAAGGAGAAAAGTATCCCGAAACTAATGAAAACGTTAGATTTTGGGCTTCAAAAATAGGCGCAGCCGAGCAAGCTTGCTTCCCCCGTCGTAGACCTCTCAAAGAGCTTTCCAACGGTACGCTGTGCACTGCGTAACTTCTTACGGATCAAAAGTTATGGGCACCGGAGCTACGGATACCTGGTCACAAGACCTATGCCCTCTACGTGAAGTGAAGTTGTCTTGCCCAAGGAGCTGGGGGATTCGGTAATAGAAATGTGATGGATTTGGTTGTCGTCCTTTTCGCTGCTCACGACGTACGATTCAGGACGAAAAAACAGTACAAAAGAAGAAAACTGTCCCGAAACTGATGAAAACGTTCGATTTTGAACTCCAAAGATAGGTGCAACGGAGCAGGCTTGCTGTCCCCATCGTAGAGCTCTCAGAGAGCTTTCCAATGGTATGCTGTGTGCCGCGTAACTCCTTACGGATCAAAAGGTATGGGCACCGGAGCGACGGATACCTGGTCACAAGCCCTACGCCCTCGGTTTGCAGGCCTAGCCTTTATGTGTAATGAAGTTGTCTTGCCTAAGGTGCCATGGGATTCAGTTAAAGAAATGTGATGGATTAGGTTTTTGTTCTTTTCGCGGCTCACGACGTACGATCCGGGACGAAAAAAATAGTGCAAAAGAAGAAAAGTGTCCCGAAACTGATGAAAACGTTCAATTTTCGACTCTGAAAATAGGTGCAACCGAGTAGGCTAGCTGTCCCCATCGTAGGGCTCTCGGAGAGCTTTGCAATGGTATGCTGTGCATCGCATAACTCCTTACGAATCAAAAGTTACGGGCACCGGAGCAACGGATTCCTGGTCACAAGACCCATGCCCTCGGTTTGCGGGCCCAGCCACCACGTGAAGTGAAGTTGTCTTGCCCAAGGTTCCATGGGATTCGGTAATAGAAATGTGATGGATTTGGTTGTCGTTCTTTTCGCGGCTCACATTGTACGATTCGGGATGGAAAACCAGCACCAAAGAAGGAAACTGTCCCGAAATTGATGAAATCGTTCAATTTTGAGCTTCGAAAATAGGTGCAGCTGAGCAAGCTTGCTCCTAACATCATAAAGCTCTCGGAGATCTTTCCAACGGTATGTTGTGCGCCGTGTAACTCCTTACAGATCAAAAGTTATGGGCAGCGGAGCGATAGATACTTGGTCACAAACCCCACGCCCTCAGTTTGTGGGCCCAGCCTCTACGTGAAGTGAAGTTGTCTTGCCCAAGGTGCCATGTGATTCGGAAATAGAAATGTGATGGATTAGGTTGTCGTCCTTTTCGGGGCTCACGACATACTATCCGGGATAGAAAAAATACCGCAAAAGAAGAAAAGTGTCCCAAAATGGATTAAAATGTTTAATTTTTGGCTCTGAAAATAGGCGCAACCAACCAGGCTTGCTGCCCTCGTCGTAGAGCCCTCGGAGAGCTTTCCAACGGTATACTGTGCACCGCGTAACTCTTTACGGATCAAAAGTTACGGGCACCGGAGCGACGGATTCCTGGTCACTAGCCCAATGCCCTCGGTTTGCGGGTCCAGCCCCCACGTGAAGTGAAGTTGTCTTGACCAAGGTGTCGTGGGATTCGGTAATTGAAATTTGATGGATTTGGTTGTCATCATTTTCGCGGCTCACGACGCACGATTCGGGACGGAAAAACAGCACAGAAGAAGGAAAATGTCCCTAAACTAATGAAAACGCTGGATTTTGAGCTCCAAAAATAGTTACAGCCGAGCAGGCTTACTGCCCACGTCGTAGAGCTGTCGGAGAGCTTTCCAACGGTATGCTGTGCGCCGCGTAACTCATTACGGATCAAAAGTAATGGGCACCGGAGCGACGGATACAAGGTCACAAGCCCCACGTCCTCGGTTTACTCACCCAGCCTCTACGTTAAGTGCAGTTGTCTTGCCCAAGGAGCCGTGGGATTCGGTAATAGAAATGTGATGGATTTGGTTGTCGTCCTTTTCGCGGCTTACGGCGTACGATCCGAAAAGGGAAAACAGCAAAAAAGAAGGAAAGTGTCCCGAAACTGATGAAAATGTTTAATTTTGAACTCCAAAATTAGGCGCAGCCGAGCAACCTTGCTGCCCCCGTCATAGAGCACTTGAGAGATTTCTAACGGTCTGTTGTGCGCTGCGTAACTCTTTGCAGATCAAAAGTTATGGGCACCGGAGCGACGGATACCGGGTCACAAGCCCGAGGCCCTCGTTTTGCGGGCCCTGCCGTGACGTGAAGTGAAGTTATCTTACCCAAGGTGTTGTGGGATTTAGTAATAGAAATGTGATAGATTAGGTGTCGTCCTTTTTACGGCTCACGACGTACAATTCGGGACGAAAAAATAGCGCAAAAGAAGAAAAGTATTCCGAAACAGATGAAAACATTCGATTTTGGGCTCCAAAAAGAGGCGCAGCTGAGGAGGCTTGCTGCCCAGGTCGTAGAGCTCTTGTAGAGCTTTCCAACAGTATGCTATGCGCCGCGTAACTCCTTACGGATCAAAAGTTATGGGCACCGGAGCGACGGATACCTGGTCATAAGCCCTACGCCCTCAGTTTGCTGGCCCAGCCTCTACGTGAAGTGAAGTTGTCCTTCCCAAGGTACCGTGGGATTCGGTAATAGAAATGTGATGGATTTGGTTGTCATCCTTTTCCCGGCTCGCGATGTACGATCCGGGACGGAAAAACAGCACAAAAGAAGGAAAGTATCGCGAAACTAATGAAAACGTTCGATTTTGAACTCTAAAAATAGGCGCAACCAAGAAGGATTCCTGCCCTCGTTGTAGAGATCTTCGAGAGCTTTCCAATGGTATGCTGTGCGCCGCGTAACTCCTTATGGATCAAAAGTTATGGGTACCGGAGCGACGGATACCTGGTCACAAGCCCCAAGTCCTCGGTTTGCAGGCCCAGCCTTTACGTGTAGTGAAGTTGTCTTGCCTAAGGTGCCATGGGATTCGATTATAGAAATGTGATGGATTAGGTTTTTGTCCTTTTCGGGCTCACGACGTACAATCCGAGATGAAAAAAACAGCGTAAAAGAAGAAAATTGTCCTGAAACTAATGAAAACATTCGATTTTTGGCTCTGAAAATAGGCGCAATCGAGCAGGCTAGATGCCCCTATCATAGAGCTCTAGGAGAGCTTTCCAATGGTATACTGTGCGCCACGTAACTCCTTACGGATCAAAAGTTACGGGCACCAGAGCGACAGATTCCTGGTCACAAGCCCCATGCCCTCGGTTTGCGGGCCCAGCCACCACGTGAAGTGAAGTTGTCTTGCCCAAGGTGCCATGGGATTCGGTAATAGAAATGTGATGGATTTGGTTGTCGTCCTTTTCACGGCTCACGACATACGATCCGGGACGAAAAAATAGTACAAAAGAAGAAAAGTGTCCTGAAACTGATGAAAATGTTCGATTTTGAGCTTCGAAAATAGGTGTAGCTGAGCAAGCTTGCTCCTAACATCATAGAGCTCTTAGAGATCTTTCCAACGGTATGTTGTGCGCCGTGTAACTCCTTACAAATCAAAAGTTATGGGCACCGGAATGACGGATACTTGGTCACAAACCCCACGCCCTCGGTTTGTTAGCCCAGCCTCTACGTGAAGTGAAGTTGTCTTGCCCAAGGTGCCATGTGATTCGATAATAGAATTGTGATGGATTAGGTTGTCATCCTTTTCGGGACTCACGACATACTATCCGGGATGAAAAAAACACCGCAAAAGAAGAAAAGTGTCCCGAAATAGATTAAAATGTTTAATTTTTGGCTATGAAAATAGGCACAACCGACCAGGCTTGCTGCCCCCGTCGTAGAGCTCTCGGAGAGCTTTCCAACGGTATACTGTGCGCCGCGTAACTCCTTACGGATCAAAAGATACGGGCACTGGAGCGACGGATTCCTGGTCACTAGCCCAATGCCCTCAGTTTGCGGGTCCAGCCCCCACGTGAAGTGAAGTTGTCTTAACCAAGGTGCCGTGGGATTCGGTAATTGAAATTTGATGGATTTGGTTGTCATCCTTTTCGCGGCTCACGACGCACGATTCGGGACGAAAAAACAGCACAGAAGAAGGAAAGTATCCCTAAACTAATGAAAACGCTGGATTTTGAGTTCCAAAAACAGTTACAGCCTAGCAAGCTTGCTGCCCACGTCGTAGAGCTATCGGAGAGCTTTCCAACGGTATGCTGTCTGCCGCGTAACTCATTACGGATCAAAAGTAATGGGCACCAGAGCGACAGATACAGGGTTACAAGCCCTACGCCCTCGGTTTACTCACCCAGCCTCTACGTGAAGTGCAGTTGTCTTGCCCAAGGAGTCGTGGGATTCGGTAATAGAAATGTGATGGATTTGGTTGTCATCCTTTTCGCGGCTCACGGCGTACGATCCGGGACGGGAAAACAGAACAAAAGAAGGAAAGTGTCCCGAAACAGATGAAAATGTTCGATTTTGAACTCCAAAAATAGGCCCAGCCGAGCAGCCTTGCTGCCCCCATCGTAGAGCACTTGAGAGATTTCTAACGGTCTGTTGTGCGCCGCGTAACTCTTTACGGATCAAAAGTTATGGGCACCGGAGCGACGGATACCGGGTCACAAGCCCTAGGCCCTCGGTTTGCGGGCCTTGCCTCTACGTGAAGTGAAGTTATGTTACCCAAGGTGTCGTGGGATTTAGTAATAGAAATATGATAGATTAGGTTGTCGTCCTTTTTGCGTCTTACGACGTATAATTCGGGACGAAAAAATAGCGCAAAAGAAGAAAAATATTCTGAAACAGATGAAAACATTTGATTTTGGGCTCCGAAAAGAGGCGCAGCCGAGGAGGCTTGCTGCCCAGGTCGTAGAGCTCTTGTAAAGCTTTCCAACGGTATGCTGTGTGCCGCGTAACTCCTTACGAATCAAAAGTTATGGGCACCGGAGCGATGGATACCTGGTTATAAGCCCTACGCTCTCGATTTGCTGGCCCAGCCTCTACGTGAAGTGAAGTTTTCCTTCCCAAGGTACCGTGGGATTCGGTAATAGAAATGTGATGGATTTGGTTGTCGTCCCTTTCCCGGCTCACGATGTACGATCCGGGACGAAAAAATAGCACAAAAGAAGGAAAGTGTCGCGAAACTAATGAAAACGTTCGATTTTGAACTCCAAAAATAGGCGCAACCAACTAGGCTTCATGCCCGCAATGTAGAGCTCTTGGAGAGCTTTCCAATGGTATGCTGTGCGTCGCGTAACTCCTTACAAATCAAAAGTTATGGGTACTAGAACAACGGATACCTGGTCACAAGCCCCAAGCCCTTGGTTTGCAGGCCCAGCCTTTACGTGTAGTGAAGTTGTCTTGCCTAAGGTGCCATGGGATTCGATTATAGAAATGTGATGGATTAGGTTTTCGTCCTTTTCGCAGCTCACGACGTACAATTCGGGACGAAAAAAACAGCACAAAAGAAGAAAACTATCCCGAAACTGATGAAAATGTTCGATTTTTGGCTCTGAAAATAGGCGCAATCGAGCAGGCTAGATGCCCCCGTCGTAGAGCTCTAGGAGAACTTTCCAACGGTATATTGTGCGCCACGTAACTCCTTACGGATCAAAAGTTACGGGCACCGGAGCAACAGATTCCTGGTCACAAGCCCCATGCCCTCGGTTTGCGGGCCCAGCCACCACGTGAAGTGAAGTTGTCTTGTCCAAGGTGCCATGGGATTCGGTAATAGAAATGTGATAGACTTAGTTGTCATCCTTTTCGCGGCTCACGACGTACAATCCAGGACGGAAAAATAGCACAAAAGAAGAAAAGTGTCCCGAGACTGATGAAAATGTTCGATTTTGGGCTCCGAAAATAGGCACAGCCGAGCACCCTAGCTACCCCTATCGTAGAGCTCTCGGAGAGCTTTCAAATGGCATGCTGTGCGCCACGGAACTCCATACGGATCAAAAGTTATGGGCACCAGAGCGACAGATACTTGGTCAAAAGCCCTACGCCCTAGGTTTGCTGGCCCAGCCTCTACGTGAAGTGAAGTTGTCTTGCCCAAGGTGCCGTAGGATTCGGTAATAGAAATGTGATGGATTTGGTTGTCGTCCTTTTCGCGGCTCGGAACGTACGATCAGGGACGAAAAAACACCACAAAAGAAGGAAGTGTCCCAAAACTGATGAAAACTTTCGATTTTGAAATCCAAAAATAGGCACAGCCAAGCTGGCTTGCTGCCTTCATCGTAGAGCTCTCGGAGAGCTTTCCATTGGTATGTTGTGCACCGCATAACTCCTTACGGATCAAAAGTTATGGGCACCGGAGCGACGGATACCTGGTCACAAGCCCCACGCCCTCGGTTTGCGGGCCCAGCCTCTACGTGTAGTGGAGTTGTCTTGCCCAAGGTGCCGTGGGATTCAGTAATAGAAATGTGATGGATTAGGTTTTCGTACTTTTCGCGGCTCACGACGTACGATCCGAGACGGAAAAAATAGCGCAAAAGAAGAAAAGTGTCCCAAAACTAATGAAACGTTCGATTTTTGGCTCTGAAAATAGGCAGAACCAAGCATGCTAGATGCCCCCGTTGTAGAGCTCTCAGAGAGCTTTCCAACGGTATACTGTGCGCCACGTAACTCTTTACGGATCAAAAGTTACGGGCGCCGGAGCGATGGATTCCTGGTTACAACCCCCATGCCCCCGGTTTGCGGGCCCAACCACCACGTGAAGTGAAGTTGTCTTGCCCAAGGTGCCGTGGGATTCGGTTATCGACCTTTTCGCGGCTCACGACATACGATCCGGGACGGAAAAACAGCACAAAAGAAGAAAAGTGTCCCGAAACTGATGAAAACGTTCGATTTTGGGCTCTGAAAACAGGCGCAGCTGTCACGCCCCAACCCGACCTATAGAGGTTAGACTAGGGAGTGATCTAAATATTCAAGTCATTTCACGTACTTAATCGTTCATGAAGGTTTAACACTTATCGTTTAGCCTAAACTCCACAAATTCTCTGAAAAAATCGGCAGCATAACGGCTGTAATTGAGCTCTTTAGTTTGACCTAATTTTCTAAAGGCCTCCAAACTTTCAATCTCAAATTCATTTCCAACCTAGATTTGTCACGCCCCAACCCGGCCTATAAAGGTTAGACTAGGGTGTGATCTAAACATTCAAGTCATATCTCGTACTTAATTGTTCATAAAAGTTTAACGCTTAACGTTTAGCCTAGACTCCACAATTTTTCTGGAAAACCGGCAGCATAAGGGCTGTAATTGGCCTATTTAGTTTGACCTAGTTCTCTAAACGCCTCAAATTTCATTTCCGACTAAGATTACTATTTACTATCAATTGAAACGCCTACTAGTTATCTCGATGTCTCGTTTGATTAATAACCTAGCATGATGCTATGTCTCGTTTGTTTGTTAATCCTCGTTACAAAAGTACTTGTTGATCTTAGCTTAACAATGGGTACCTGCTTAAGATTGGATAGGTTCATTTTGCTTAGTCCTTACCTGATACTTCATAATCCTATGATAGATACTAACCAGTAACGATAGCAAAATGACCATAGTAGTGTCTGTCTAGTTATTATCAGTACAAGTCAAAATTAGACCCCAAATTACAACGGGGGTCTTTTACATTACAAACATCAAGCAATATGAAAAGAAATGATCTTCAAGCAGCATAGTGTTCACAATGGCCATAATCAAGCAAAGCACATAGGACAGGCAATCATTCCAAGGAATCATCGTTAGGCACGTTGTCCTCGGGTACCTGTTCTTGATCTTTTTCACCTGAGATGATAAAAGAGGGTGAGTCCTTATGAACTCAGCAAGGGGGAACCAAGAAATAAGTTTTGAAACTCATTTTCCGATGCAACTTATGAAAAATCCTTTTTTGCAAGCATGAATATATCACAAGTAAGTACATGACATAATATAAAAGTAAAGGAACACAATTACCCGTCTTTCTTCCCCGAGGTCCTCTAGGAACTAAGCAAGAGTACTTATACACATAGTGAAAAGGATACGGTGAGCTTTTGCTCTCAATTCATTTCCAGTATCAGTTGTTGCAGCCGACTTCAAATCATCCCCTTATCACGCCAAATGGGTGTACTCCGGATGTAACCCGAAATCCTACGACCTAACTCTCCGAGGAAGTTTAGCCCCCAAGCGAGAGAGGGAATTGGACAATGGTAGTCACGGTTGCATCGGCAAGCCCGATGCCGCCCGGTGTGCGTGAACGCTACCACACCAGAATGAAATGTTGCAACCTTGCATGCAATGCACATTTATGACATTTAATATATCACATTAGGAGGACAACAAAGTAGGTTGCCTTCGAGCAGTCATAAGATTGCACATTGACAAGTAAATAAGCGAGGTACGATAAGACAAGTAATTTCACTTGAAAGGCACATGGAGTTATATGAACATTAAACGGGCAGCCATGTAACGCACGTAAATCAAGTCATATAACTCATTTCAAAGTTCACGTAATCAATTAATAAGATTATTCATCATGCAACGGCATCTACGTGGGACCGGGTGCAAGAAAAGCCTACTTATCAACATGAAATCATCGAAATCATATTTAGGGCTACAAGGGCAACTACGGGCAGCCTACTAAACACATAATCCAACACAACATCCAAAGGATCAACACTTAGCAAATTCACCTAGTTACTAGGGTTCCAATTCGTGCTTACCCGTGCGATTAAGCCCCAAGTCATCTCGAAATCAAACTCAAGCCACGCATTGATTAGTTCATACACCCTCAAGTATTCAAAACAGTCCACACAACATCTCAATGCCACAATCCCAAGCATTTAATACAACAAGAGAAGCTACAATAATTTTTCTAAGCATATCACTAAGTGAAACCCTCACTGCAATGGACTGTTTTCTCACAATCATTAAGACAAGAAAAAAATCTCTAATTCCAGTGAATAAGATGTCAAATTAAATCTTAGGAGGTGAACTAAATTCAGAAACAAACCTTGCATCATTTGGAGTTCGGGTTCAATAGTTATAGGCAAAACAGTTAGACTGCACAAAACCGTCTAGATTTCCACACATTTCAAGACTTGTCTTTTTTGAGGGCCTTAGGGTCAGATTTAGCCTTAGTCCATTTCTGACAAAAATGTCCAGAACTGAAACATCTAGCAGAAAACCAAATTTCATGCATTTTTTATATCATTTACTAAGTCCAAACTGGTTCGTTCTACAAGGTCAGTGAAACTGCCAAAACCTGCTTCATTTTTCCAGACTTCCAGATTTGGACACATTTTAATGATTTGCCATTTTGAGGACCTTCGAGTCAAAATTAGCTTTGGTCTATTTCTGGGAAAAATGTTCAGAACTGGAAAAACGAGTTACCTACCAATTTTCACGCATTTTCAACATCATTTTCCTAGCCAAAACCATCTCGCACAAACAAGACAGAAAGCTGTCACAAACCCGAATTCATCTATCACCACCTTCTAGCTCAAAATCTTGCCATGCATGGTTATAAAAGCTTATGAACACACATATATCTCAAGTACAGAAGCAAAGATAAACATTTAATAGCATGCATGTGGGTTTTTGAAAGATTTTCAAGAAGTTTTAGCCCTCACCTTAGCAAAACAACAAGAAGATGCACAAGACTCTTGGTGAAGCACAAAGTTGATCTTCTTCCTTGCTTAGCCAAGACACCAACTCGATTTTCTCTATTTTTCCTAGCTTAGTGATCAAGTTCTTAGTAGGTGCATGTGGTTAGAACAAGAAGAAAAGAAATGGAAGCTAGCAAACTCACCTAGGCCGAAATGGAGACTCAAAGAGCTTGTAGGATTAATTATTGATATTAGTTAGTGGAATTGTAGGATTAATTAATGACCTAGTGCTTCGTGTAAGATGCTTTCTTGATTAGCGTGAGGGCACGCATTCCTAAGTCTAGGGCATGCACTACGAGGTAGGGCACGAACTACGAGATGAATGCACGTTTTTCAAGTAAATGCACGCAACCCTAAATGAATGCACGTAATTCAATGCAAGGCACATAAAACGAAACATGATTCTTAAATCTAGGTTAAGGCACGCAAATCTAGGCTAGGGCACACGAAACGAGGTATCACACGCAAATCGAGGTCGGGCCTCACATCCTCCCCTCCTTAAAAGAATTTCGTCCCGAAATTCAATATTACCTTTGAAATAAAGCTGGATACTATTGCTCCATTTGGTCTCGCCTTTCCCACGTTGCTTCTTCAACTCCATGATGATCCCACAACACTTTCACCATCTGTATAGATTTGCTGCGCAACTCCCGATCTTGCTGATCTAGGATCCGAACGGGCTTCTCTTCATAAGACAAGTTCTCTGGAAACTGCAACGGCTCTAGCTCCAAGATATGCTATGGATCAGGGTGATACTTCCGCAGCATCGAAACATGAAAGACGTCGTGAATATTGGAGAGGTTTTGGGGTAGTGCCAGGCAATACGCCAATTTTCCAACCTTCTCAATTATCTCAAATGGTCCTACAAATCTCGGGCTCAACTTTCCACCCTTGTCGTGTTTAATCAGTCCCTTCCGGGGTGATATCTTCAAGAACACCTTGTCGCCAACCTCAAACTCTAGGCTCCGTCTCCGTCGGTCTGCATAACTTTTCTGCTTGCTTTGGGCGGTAAGCATCCATTTCCGGATGAGGTGAATATTATCCACAGTCTTCATAAGTTCAGGTAGAAGGGTCGGGTCAAAAGTCTTCGTTTCACCTACCTCATCCCAATAAATTGGGGATCGATACTTACGTCCATACAACGCCTCAAATAGGGCCATCCCGATAGTGGCCTTATAACTATTATTATAAGCGAACTCCGCTAGAGACAGATATTTCTCCCAACCTTTCCCGAAGTCTAAAACACACGCCCTCAACATATCCTCCAGAATCTGCATAGTTCTCTCCGATTGTCCATCAGTCTGAGGATGATAAGCCGTGCTGAAACACAACTTCGTTCCCAAAGCTTCTTGCAATCTCTTCCAAAATTGGGAAGTAAAACGAGGATCCCTATCCGATACAATACTCACAGGCATCCCGTGCAATCTTACAATCTCCGCCACATACATATCTCCCAATTTCTCAGGACTATCCTCCTTGTTCATCGGTAAAAAGTGCGCTGGCTTAGTCAATCTATCCACTATGACCCAAACGGCGTCATGACCTTTTTGTGACCTGGGCAGGTCCATAACAAAGTTCATAGTTATATGTTCCCATTTCCATTGAGGAATCTCCAATGGTTGAAGTAAACCTGCTGGTCGTTGATGTTTCGCTTTGACTCTGGCAAGTCAAACACCATGCCACAAACTCCGCAATCTCTCTCTTCATGTTATTCCACCAATAGTGTTGCTTCAAATCCCAGTACATCTTTGTTCCGCTGGGGTGAATAGTGTATCTTGAATTATGGGCTTTTTCTAGAATCTTCTTTTTCAGCTCTGGGTCATTAGGAACACAAATCTGATTCCTAAACTTCCAAACACCATCATCATGAAACTTGAAATCTGTGTTGCTTTCTTTTATCTTTTGAAACTGTTGGTCCTTCTGTTGAGCCTCTCGTAATTCAGACAGTAAGGTCGATTGAACTTGTGTAGTGGCAAAAAGTAACCCTTTCCGATCAATGGTGGTTTCCACAAAAATGCTTCCTCCAACAACTCCTACACATCGACTTCCAGTTTTGCCATGATTGCTTTCCTACTTAAGGCATCTGCAACTACATTTGCTTTACCGGGCACATAATTGATTGTGCAGTTATAATCATCCAAAAGCTCCATCCACCGCCTTTGCCTCATATTCAACTCTTTTTGTGAGAACAAGTATTTCAAGCTCTTGTGATCAGTAAACACCTCGAACTTGTTACCCCACAGATAGTGCCTCCATTTCTTGAGCGCAAACACAATAGCTGCTAACTCCAAATCATGCGTCGGGTAGTTCAATTCATACGGCTTCGGTTTCCTAGAAGCATACGCAATCACTCTACCATTTTGCATCAACACACAACCTAGTCCTTCCTTCGAAGCATCACTATAGATGACAAAACCTTGACTCCCTTCAGGCAATGCAAGAATAGGTGCGGTAGTCAATCTTTTCTTCAATTCTTGGAAGCTGTTCTCACACTTGTCATCCCACACGAACTTTGTTTTCTTTTGAGTGAGCTTTGTAAGCGGTCCTGCAATCTTAGAGAAATCCTTCATGAATCTCCGATAATAGCCAACTAGACCAAGAAAACTCTGAACCTCCGTAATGTTTTCCGGCTTCTTCCAAGACATCACCACTTCTATCTTTGCTGGATCCACTGCTATTCCCTCTTGGGATATGATATGCCTCAAAAATGCAATCTGCTGCAACCAAAATTCGCACTTGCTAAACTTTGTATACAATTGATGCTCTCGAAGTTTCTGCAGTACCAACCGCAGATGATGTTCATGCTCAGCCTTGGATTTCGAGTATACCAAAATATCATCAATGAAGATCACCATAAATTGGTCCAAGTATCTACCAATTTTCATGCATTTTCAACATCACCTACCTAGCCAAAATCACCTCTCACCAACAAGACAGAAAGCTGTCACATGCACGACTTCATCTATCATCACATTCTAGCCCAAAATCTTGTCATGCATGTTTATAAAAGCTCATGAACACACATATATCTCAAGGACATAAGTAAAGATAGACATTTAAGAGCATGCATGCGGTTTTTTGAAAGATTTTCAAGAAGTTTTAGCCCTCACCTTAGCAAAACAACAAGAAGATGCACAAGACTCTTGGTGAAGCACAAAGTTGACCTTTTTTCCTTGCTTAGTCGAGGTCCCTAGCTTCTTGTTTGCCTTGATGAACCATGGAGTGATGAAGATGAGCTATGGAGTCTACAATATTCAGCTAGGGCCGAGAGAGAGAGAGAAGAATGAAAGGGAGAGAGAAGAATGAGATGAATTGAGAGAAATGAAGGAAAAATGAAAGCTTTTGCAAATGTTGAAGCATGTGTCGGCCTTGGGCATACAAATTTCAGATTTGTGTCTTCAAGAAGCATGATTTTTGAATCACCTAGCATGGGCAAGGAGCTTATGTCGAGATTGGGAGCTTTGAGAAGGGTTTTGAGCTAATTTTTTATTGCTTTGTGTCATTACATTGTCATAGAATGTTTGGGGAATAATTTGAATTATGCAAAGCAAGCACAAAGCACACAAGGTGGTCGGCCAAGGCTTGAAAAATCTGAATCTTTGTCATCTTTTGAGCATTATTTAATTGTGTGTTTGGAAAGTGCAAAAGAATGAGGAATAAAGAATGAGAATGTCTAGCTTTTGGTGCAATTTCGTCTTCTAGTGGGTTGAATTAGTAATTTAATATTAGTTAGTGGAATTTGTAGGATTAATTATTGATCTAGTGCTTCGTGTAAGATGCTTTCTTGATTAGCATGAGGGCAAGATTTCCTAGGTCTAGGACACGTACTACGAGGTAGGGCACGAACTACGAGACGAATGCATGTTTTTCAAGTAAATGCACGCAACCCTAAATGAATGCACATAATTCAATGCAAGGCACATAAAACGAAACATGATTATTAAATCGAGGTTAAGGCACGCAAATCTAGGCTAGGGCAAACGAAATGAGGTATCGCACGCAAATCGAGGTCGAGCCTCACATCCTTCCCTCCTTAGAAGAATTTCGTCCTGAAATTCAATATTACCTTTGAAATAAAGCTGGATACTATTGCTCCATCTGGTCTCGCCTTTCCCACATTACTTCTTCAACTCCATGATGATCCCACAACACTTTCACCATCGGTATAGATTTGTTGCGCAACTCCCGATCTTGTTGATCTAGGATCCGAACGGGCTTCTCTTCATAAGACAAGTTCTCCCGAAGCTGCAACGACTCTGGCTCCAAGATATGCAATGGACCAGGGTGATACTTCCGAAGCATCGAAACATGAAAGACGTCGTGAATATTGGAGAGGTTTTGGGGTAGTGCCAGGCGATACGCCAATTTGCCAACCTTCTCAATTATCTCAAATGGTCCTACAAATCTCGGGCTCAACTTTCCACCCTTGCCGTGTTTAATCAGTCCCTTCCGGGGTGATATCTTCAAGAACACCTTGTCGCCAACCTCAAACTCTAGGCTCCGTCTCCGTCAGTCTACATAACTTTTCTGCTTGCTTTGGGCGGTAAGCATCCGTTTCCGGATGAGGTGAATATTATCCACAGTCTTCATAAGTTCAGGTAGAAGGGTTGGGTCAAAAGTCTTCGTTTTACCTACCTCATCCCAGTAAATTGGGGATCGACACTTACGTCCATACAACGCCTCAAATGGGGCCATCCCGATAGTGGCCTGATAACTATTATTATAAGCGAACTCCGCTAGAGACAAATATTTCTCTCAACCTTTCCCGAAGTCTAAAACACACGCCCTCAGCATATCCTCTAGAATCTGAATAGTTCTCTCCGATTGTCCATCAGTCTGAGGGTGATAAGCCGTGCTGAAACTCAACTTCGTTCCTAAAGCTTCTTGCAATTTCTTCCAAAATCGGGAAGTAAAACGAGGATCCCTATCCGATACAATACTCACAGGCATCCCGTGCAATCTTACAATCTTTGCCACATACATATCTCCCAATTTCTCAGGACTATCCTCCTTGTTCATCGGCAAAAAGTGCGCTGACTTAGTCAATCTATCCACTATGACCCAAACAGCGTCATGACCTTTTTGTGACCTGGGCAGGTCCATAACAAAGTCCATAGTTATATGTTCCCATTTCCATTGAGGAATCTCCAATGGCTGAAGTAAACCTGCTGGTCATTGATGTTCCGCTTTGACTCTCTGGCAAGTCAAACACCGTGCCATAAACTCCGCAATCTCTCTCTTCATGTTATTCCACCAATAGTGTTGCTTCAAATCCCGATACATCGTTGTTCCACCGGGGTGAATAGTGTATCTTGAATTATGGGCTTCTTCAAGAATCTTCTTTTTCAGCTCTGGCTCATTAGGAACATAAATCCGATTCCTAAACCTTCAAACACCATCATCATGAAACTTGAAATTTGTGTTGCTTTCTTTTATTTTCTGAAACTGTTGGTCCTTCTATTGAGCCTCTCGTAATTCAAACATCAAGGTCGATTGAACTTGTGTTGTGGTAAAAAGTAACCCTTTCCGAGTCAATGGTGGTTTCCACAAAAATGCTTCCTCCAACAACTCCTACACCTTGACTTCCAGTTTTGCCATGCTTGTTTTCCTACTTAAGGCATCTGCAACTACATTTGCTTTACCGGGCACATAATTGATTGTGCAGTTATAATCATCCAAAAGCTCCATCCACCGCCTTTGCCTCATATTCAACTCTTTTTGTGAGAACAAGTATTTCAAGCTCTTGTGATCAGTAAACACCTCGAACTTGTTACCCCACAGATAGTGCCTCTATTTCTTGAGCGCAAACACAATAGTCGCTAACTCTAAATCATGCGTCGGGTAGTTCAATTCATACGGCTTTGGTTTCCTAGAAGCATACGCAATCACTCTATCATTTTGCATCAACACACAATCTAGTCCTTCCTTCGAAGCATCACTATAGATTACAAAACCTTGACTCCCTTCAGGCAATGCAAGAATAGGTGCGGTAGTCAATCTTTTCTTCAATTCTTGGAAGCTGTTCTCACACTTGTCATCCCACATGAACTTTGTTTTCTTTTGAGTGAGCTTTGTAAGTGGTCTTGCAATCTTAGAGAAATCCTTCACGAATCTCCGATAATAGCCGACTAGACCAAGAAAACTCTGAACCTCCGTAACGTTTTTCGGCTTCTTCCAAGACATCACCGCTTCTATCTTTGTTGGATCCACTGCTATTCCCTCTTGGGATATGATATGCCCCAAAAATGCAATCTGCTACAACCAAAATTCGCACTTGCTAAACTTTGCATACAATTGATGCTCTCGAAGTTTCTGCAGTACCAACCGCAGATGTTGTTCATGCTCAGCCTCGGATTTCGAGTATACCAAAATATCATCAATGAAGATCACCACAAATTGGTCCAAGTAGGGTTGAAACACCCTGTGCATCAAGTCCATAAAAGCTGCAGGGGCATTAGTTAGTCCAAATGGCATCACCACATATTCATAATGCCCATATCTTGTCCTGAAAGCCATTTTAGGCACATCCTCCTTTTTGATCCTCAACTGATAGTACCCTTGCCTCAAGTCGAGTTTCGAATACACTTTGGCTCCTTGAAGTTGATCAAACAACTCGTCGATCAGTGGAAGTGGGTATTTATTCTTGACAGTTACTTGGTTCAATCCTCGGTAATCGATGCATAGCCTCAGCGTTCCGTCTTTCTTCTTTACAAATAGAACTGGTGCACCCCACGGAGAAGAACTTGGTTGAACAAACCCCTTCTTCAACAATCCTTGCAATTGGTCCTTCAATTCTTGTAGCTCGGCTGGTGCCATACGATAGGGGGCTTTAGATATCGGCTGGGTGCCAGGCAGTAACTCTATAATGAACTCGATCTCCCGATTTGGGGGTAAACCGGGCAATTCTTCTGGAAACACATCCGCATAGTCTTTGATCACCGGCATCTCTTCCAACTTAGCTTTGTCCGACGGCTTGTTGATGAGGTAAGCTAAGTATCCACTACACCCTTTTCTCAAGGACTTCACTGCTTTCGTAGATGAAATGATGGAACTCCCGGTGAAATCTCTTCGACCCATTACCTCCAGTATTGGTTGACCAGGTACCTGGAACGTTACAATCTTCGTCCGGCAATCTAGTTGGGCGTGATGCTTTGCCAACCAGTCCATCCCTAAGATGACTTCATAGTCTCGAAAAGGTAATACAATAAGATTGGCCGAGAATTCCCTATCTTTAATTTGGATTTTACATGCTTTACAAGCTGAGCTAGTAACAAGTTTAGAACCCATCAGAGTACCAACTTTTACTTCGTAAGGCAAACATACAACTCGTAGTTTTACACGTTGCACACATAAGGGAGTAATAAATGAATGAGTAACACCTGGATCAATTAGCACTCTAATAGGTTGATTCAGTATGAAGAATGTACCTTCAACAACAGCGGTCTCCTCTAGAAGCTCCTCGCACTCAATAGCATAAGCTCGAGCCTGAACTCTAGGAACTGGAGTCTTGCCTCTACCAGCTGGTTTAACCTGATTTTGTCCTGCTTGCCATTTAGGGCAATCCTTGATCTGATGCTGATCACTGCCACACCGCACACATCATGCTGACTTCTTCTAGCACAGGGCCTCGGTATGCCCCTTCTTGTCACAGTAAGAACAGTTGATAGACTGAGTAGCAGGTGAACTACCTATGGATCCGCGGGTGGAAGAGGCTGATGGCGCTTTAGTCGGGCCACGGTTATTCACTGGTCTGTTCTGGCTCTGGCCTTGATTACGACTCTGACTCTGGAATTTCCTCTGTTGACCTGAAGGCTGATATGGTTTCTTGTTCGGCTGACTTGAACCGGCTCTATCAAGTTTTCTCTTCTTAACTCAGGAAGCAGCAACAAAGAGAGCATAATAGGTATCGAAGTCATGCGAAGCCAACTGGTCCTGAATCTCTGGCCTCAATCCCGTAGTAAATTTCCACATCTTAACCTCCAGAGTACTGACCATGTATTGAGCATAGCGGGACAGTCGGTCAAAACGAGCCACGTACTGGGCCACCGTCATGTTACCCTGGTTCAAGTGCATGAATTCCTCAATCCGCCTCTGCCTGGAAACTGCTGGTACATATTTTTCCTTGGATGCCTTAACGAAATTACCCCACAAGCGAGGTGTATGATCAGTTTCCCACAGTGCCTCCACAGTGTGCCATCAATGCTCAGCATCCCTGTGCAACAGAAACACAGCAAACTCCATCTTTTCATCAGTATAATCAAGTGGCCTGAAAATCCTCTCGATCTCAGACAGCCAAGCCTCTGCTTTCTCATCATCAGCTTCCCCGTAGAATTTGAAAGGGCAAAAGTCAAGGAACTCCCTCATTCTGCTATGTCTCCCATGGTTACCATCATTCCTATTGTTGTTGTTCTTTGCTTCATGTGCATCTTGACGTTCCATCACTCGTGACACGCGATCCATGGCATTCGCCATCATGTTAAACATAGCTATGCCGGGATTAGTTTGATAAGCATCTCCGGTCTCTTGGGGTTCACCGCTCCTATTAGTAGTGCGGGTACTAAGGCCAGCCATCTATAGGCACAGATTACGATGCACAATTTATTGGAATATGACAAGACAAGAATTTAATGTATAAGGTATGCAACATAATATAGATACACAATTCTAGAAACAATTAAGACATGTTAATCACTTAAGCACATAGAACATAGAAGGCACAATTAACATTATCACACAACAACATATAGACAAGTCATCCTAATTATCTTAGGGCTCTACCCATGGTCCGAGAGTTAAACCCGGCTTAAGCAATCTAAGCTCTGATACCATTCTTCTTCTATATAAGGTGTCACGCCCCAACCCGGCCTATAAAGGTTAGACTAGGGTGTGATCTAAACATTCAAGTCATGTCTCGTACTTAATTGTTCATGAAAGTTTAACGCTTAACGTTTAGCCTAGACTCCACAATTTTTTCGAAAAACCGGTAGCATAACGGCTGTAATTGGGCTCTTTAGTTTGACCTAGTTCTCTAAACGCCTCAAATTTCATTTCCAACTAAGATTACTATTTATTACCAATTGAAACGCCTACTAGTTATCTTGTTGTCTCATTTGATTAATAACCTAGCATGATGCTATGTCTCGTTTGTTTGTTAATCCTCGTTACAAAAGTACCTGTTGATCTTAGCTTAACAATGGGTACCTGCTTAAGATTGGATAGGTTCATTTTGGTTAGGTCTTACCTGATACTTCATAATCCTATGATAGATACTAACCAGTAATGATAGCAAAACGACCATAGTAGTGTCTGTCTAGTTATTATCAGTACAAGCCAAAATTAGACCCCAAATTACAACGGGGGTCTTTTACATTACAAACATCAAGCAACAGGAAAAAAAATAGTCTTCAAGCAGCATAGTGTTCACAATGACCATAATCAAGCAAAGCACATAGGACAGGCAATCATTCCAAGGAATCATCGTTAGGCACGTTGTCCTTAGGTACCTGTTCTTGATCTTCTTCACCTGAGATAAGAAAAGAGGGTGAGTCCTTATGAACTCAGCGAGAGGAAACCGAGAAATAAGTTTTGAAACTCATTTTCCGGTTCAACTTATGAAAAATCCTTTTTTGGAAGCATGAATATATCACAAGTAAGTACATGACATAATATAAAAGTAAAGGAACATAATTACCCGTCTTTCCTCCCCGAGGTCCTCTAGGAACCAAGCGAGAGTAGTTATACACATAGTGAAAAGGATACGGTGAGCTTTTGCTCTCGATTCATTTCCAGTATCAATTGTTGCGGCCGACTTCAAATCATCCCCTTATCACGCCAAATGGGTGTACTCCGGATCTACCCCGAAATCCTATGACCTAACTCTCCGAGGAAGTCTAGCCCCCAAGCGAGATAGGGAATTGGACAATAGTAGTCACGGTTGCACCGGCAAGCCCGATGCCGCCCGGTGTGCGTGAACGCTACCACGCCAGAATGAAAGGTTGCATCCTTGTATGCAATGCACATTTATATCACATTAGGAGGACAACAAAGTAGGTTACCTCCGAGCAGTCATAAGATTGCACATTGACAAGTAAACAAGCGAGTACGATAAGACAAGTAATTTCACTTGAAAAGTACATGGAGTTATATGAACATTAAACGGGCAGCCATGTAACGCACGTAAATCAAGTCATATAACTCATTTCAAAGTTCACGTAATCAATTAATAAGATTATTCATCATGCAACGGCATCTATGTGGGACCGGGTGCAAGAAAAGCCTACTTATCAACATGAAATCATCGAAATCATATTTAGGGCTACAAGGGAAACTACGGGCAGCCTACTAAACACATAATCTAACACAACATCCAAAGGATCAACACTTAGCAAATTCACCTAGTTACTAGGGTTCCAATTCGTGCTTACCCGTGCGATTAAGCCCCAAGTCATCTCGAAATCAAACTCAAGCCACGCATTGATTAGTTCATACACCCTCAAGTATTCAAAAAAGTCCACACAACATCTCAATGCCACAATCCCAAGAATTTAATACAACAAGAGAAGCTACAATAATTTTTCTAAGCATATCACTAAGTGAAACCCTCACTGCAATGGACTGTTTTCTCACAATCATTAAGATAAGCAAACAATCTCCAATTCTAGTGAATAAGATGTCAAATTAAAGCTTAGGAGGTGAACTAAATTCAAAAACAAACCTCGCATCATTTGGAGTTCGGGTTCAATAGTTATAGCCAAAACAGTGAGACTGCACAAAACTGTCCAGATTTGCACACATTTCAATATTTGTCGTGTTTGAAGGCCTTAGGGTCAGATTTAGCCTTAGTCCATTTCTGACAAAAATGTCCAGAACTGAAAACTCTAGTAGTACACCAAATCGAAAGCATTTTGGATGTCATTTACTAAGTCAAAATTGGTTCGTTCTACAAGGTCAGTGAATCTGCCAAAACCAGTTTCATTTTTTCAGACTTTCCAGATTTGGACACATTTTAATAATTTGCCATTTTGAGGACTTTATATTCAAAATTAGCTTTGGCCTATTTCTGCGAAAAATGTTCAGAACTGGAAAAACGAGTTATCTACCAATTTTCACGCATTTTTAACATCATTTACCTAGCCAAAATCACCTCTTACCAACAAGACAGAAAGCTGTCACATGCACGATTTCATCTATCATCACATTCTAGCCCAAAATCTTGTCATGCATGTTTATAAAAGCTCATGAACACACATATATCTCAAGGACAGAAGTAAATATATACATTTAAGGGCATGCATGTGGTTTTTTGAAAGATTTTCAAGAAGTTTTAGCCCTCACCTTAGCAAAACAACAAGAAGATGCACAAGACTCTTGGTGAAGCACAAAGTTGACCTTTTTCCTTGCCTAGCCGAGACACCACTCGATTTTCTCAATTTTCCTAGCTTAGTAACCAAGTTCTTAGTAGGTTCAAGTGGTTAGAACAAGAAGAAAACAAATGGAAGCTAGCAAACTCACCTAAGCCGAAATGGAGGTTCAAAGAGCTTGCTTGTGTGTTTCTTGCAACCTAACTTGCTTGGTCGAGCTCCCTAGCTTCTTGCTTGCCTTGATGAACCATGGAGTGATGAAGATGAGCTATGGAGTCTACAATATTCAGCTAGGGCCGAGAGAGAAAGAGAGAAGAATGAAAGGGAGAGAGAAGAATGAGAGGAATTGAGAGAAATGAAGGAAAAATGAAAGCTTTTGCAAATGTTGAAGCATGTGTCGGCCTTGGGCATACAAATTTCAGATTTTTTTCTTCAAGAAGCATGATTTTTGAATCACCTAGCATGGGCAAGGAGCTTATGTCGAGATTGGGAGCTTTGAGGGTTTTGAGCTAATTTTTTATTGCTTTGTGTCATTACATTGTCGTAGAATGTTTGGGGAATAATTTGAATTATGCAAAGTAGGCACAAAGCACACAAGGTGGTCGGCCAAGGCTTGAAAAATCTGAATCTTTGTCATCTTTTGAGCATTATTTAATTGTGTGTTTGGAAAGTGCAAAAGAATAAAGAATAAAGAAAGAGAATGTCTAGCTTTTGGTGCAATTTCGTCTTCTAGTGGGTTGAATTAGTAATTTAATATTAGTTAGTGGAATTTGTAGGATTAATTATTGATCTAGTGCTTCGTGTAAGATGCTTTCTTGATTAGCGTGAGGGCACGCTTTCCTAGGTTTAGGGCACGCACTACGAGGTAGGACATAAACTACGAGATGAATGCACATTTTTCAAGTAAATGCACGTAACCCTAAATGAATGCATGTAATTCAATGCAAGACACATAAAATGAAACATGATTCTTAAATCTAGGTTAAGGCACGCAAATCTAGGCTAGGGCACACGAAATGAGGTATCGCACGCAAATCGAGGTCGGGCCTCACAAGATTATTATTTATCACCAGTCGAAACACCTACTAGTTATGTCGAAGTCTCGTTTGATTAACAACCTAGCATGATACTATGTCTCGTTTGTTTGTTAATCCTTGTTACAAAAGTACCTGTTGATCTTAGCCTACCAATGAGTACCTGCTTAAGATTGGATAGATTCATTTTACTTAATCCTTTACCTGATACTTCATAAGCCTGTGATAGATACTAACCAGTAGCGATAGCAAAAACGACCATAAAAGTATCTAACTAGTTATGATCAGTACAAGCCAAAATTAGACCCCAAATTACAACGGGGGTCATTTACAATACAATAACAAGCAACATAAGAAATAGTCTTCAAGCAACATATCGTTCACAAAATGGCCATAGTCAAGTAAGGCACGTAGGGCAAGCAATCATTCCAAGGAGTCATCAATAGGCACGTTATCCTCGGGTACCTGTTCCTGGTCTTCTTCACCTGAGATGATAAAAGAGGGTGAGTCCTTATGAACTCAGCGAGGGGGAACGAGAAATACGTTTTGAAACTCTTTTTCTGGTTAACTTATGAAAAACCTCTTTTTGAAAACATGTCAGGTATTACAAGTAATAAGGTACGCAAGTATAAGAATCAAATTGAGCAACAGATACAATTACCAATCATTTCAAGGATACGGTGAGCATTTGCTCTCAATATCGATTTCAATACAATTGCTGCGGCCGACTTCAATAATCTACTTATCGCTCCCATTTGGGTATACTCTGGATGTACCCCCAAAAACTTACGACCCAACTCCCCGAGGAAGTCTAGCCCCCAAACGAGAGAGGGAATTGGACAATGGTAGTCATGGTTGCACTGACAAGCCCGATGCCGCCCGGTGTGCGTGAAATGCTACCACGCTAGAATGAAAGGTTGCAACATTGTATGCAATGCGCATTTATGACATATAATATATCACATTAGGATGGCAACAAAGTAGGTTGCCTCCGGGCAGTTATAAGATCGCACATTGACAAGTAACACGCAAGGCATTCTATGACAGGCAATATCACTTGTAAAATGCATGGAGTTATATGAATATTAAACGGACATCCATGTAACACATGTGAATCAAGTCATATAACTCATTCCGGGGTTCACGCAATCAAATAATAAGATTATAGAACAGGCAACGACATCTACGTGGGACCGGGTGCAAGAAAGGCCTACTTGTCAACATGTAATCATCGGAATCACATTTAGGGCTATAAAAGCAACTACGGGCAGCCTACTAATCATATAATTAAACACGATATCCATAGGATCAACACTTAGTGAGTTTTTCTAGTCACTAGGGTTTCAATTCATGCTTACCTGTACAATTAAGCCCCAAGTTGTCCCGTAATTAAACTCAAGCCATGCATCGATTAATTAAAACACCCTCAAGCATTCAAAACAGTCCACAACAACATCCAAGTGCCACAATCCCAAGCATTTAATACAACAAGAGAAGTTACAATAATTTTCAAAGCATATCACTAAATGAAAACCTCACTGCAATGGTCTGTCTTCTCACAATCATTGAGACAAGCAAACAATCTCCAATTCCAGTGAACAAAATGTCAAATTAAAGCTTAAGGAGTGAACTAAATCCAGAAACAAACCTCGCATCATTTGGAGCTTGGATTCAAGAGTTATAGCCAAAACCGTGAGACTACGCAAAACTGTCCAGATTTTCACACATTTCAATACTTGTCGTTTTTTAGGACCTTAGGGCCAGATTTAGCCTTAGTCCATTTCTGACAAAAATGTCCAGAACAGAAACATCTAGCCGGATACCAAATTTCATGCATTTTGGATATCATTTACTAAGTAAAAACTGGTTCGTTCTACAAGGACAGTGAACTGCCAAAAACCTGCTTTATTTTCCCAGATTTTCCAGATTTGGACACCTTTTGATGTTTTGCCATTTTGGGGACCTTAGAGTCAAAATTGTCTTTGGCCTATTTCTGCTAAAAATGCTCAGAACTGGCAAAACTAGTCACCTACCAATTTTCATGCATTTTCAACATCATTTACCTGGTCAAAATCACTTCGCTTCAACAAGTCAGAAGACTGTCCTTTACGCGATTTCATCTATCTTCACATTCTAGCCAAATATCTTGCCATGCATGTTTACAAAAGCTCATGTACACACATATATCACAAGTACAGAGGTAAAAATAGACATTTAAAGGCATGCATGTGGTTTTTGAAAGCTTTTCAAAAGAGTTTTAGCCCTCACCTTAGCAAGACAATAATGAAGATGCACAAAGCTCTTGATGGTGCACAAGATCGACTTTTCTCCTTGCTTGGCCGAGAGATAACTTGAGATTCTCTAATTCCTAGCTTAGTAACCATGTTCTTAGTATGTGCAAGTGGCTAGAACAAAAAGAAAATGAAATAGGAGCTATCAAACATACCTAAGCCGAAATGAAGGTTCTATGAGCTTGCATGTGTGTCTTTTTGCATTCTAGCTTGCTTGGTCGAGCTTCCTAGTATCTTGTATGTCTTGATGAACCTTAGGATGATGAGCTTAAGCTATGGAGACTAGAATTGCAGCCAAGGCCGAGAGAGAGAGAATGAATGAGAGAAAGAGAGAATGTGAGAAAGAAATGAAAGCTTTGAAGAGTTTTGATGCATGTGTCGGCTATGGGCTTGCAAATTTCAGAATTTGCGTCTTCAAGAGCATAATTTGAATCATCTTATCATGGATGATTGAGTGGGTTGAGATTGTGGTGCTTTGGGTAGAGTTTTGAGTCATTTTTTTATGCTTTGTGTCATGAGCTTGTAATAGAATGTCTAGGTATAATCTTTGAAATATGCAATTCTTGTTCAAATGCTCCATGTGGTCGGCCAAGGTTTGCAAAATTCTGAATTTTTGTCATGTTTTGAGCATTATTTAATTGTGTGCTTGGAATATAAAAAAGAATAAAGAATAAAGAATAAGAATGTCTAGCTTTTTGTGAGATTTCGTCTTCTAGTGAGTTGAATTAGCATTTTAATATTAGTTAGTGGAGTTTGTAGGATTAATTAATGATCTAGTTCTTCGTGTAAGATGCTTTCTCGATTAGCGTGTGGGCATGCTCACCCAGGTCTAGGGCACGCACTACGAGGTAAGGCATGAACTACGAGACGAATGCACATTTCCCAAGTAAATGCACGCAACCCTAAATGTATGCACGTAATTCAATGCAAGGCACACAAAACAAAACACGACTCTTAAACCTAGGTCAAGGCACGTAAATCTAGGTTAGGGCACACAAAATGAGGTATCGCACGTAAATCAAGATCGGGCCTCACAGCAGCCGAGCAGCCTAGCTACCCTTGTCGTAAAGCTCTCGGAGAGCTTTCCAACGGTATGCTATGCCCCGCATAACTCCTTACGGATCAAAAGTTATGGGCAGCAGAGCGACGGATACCTGGTTATAAGCCCCACGCCCTCAGTTTACGGGCCCAGCCTCTACGTGAAGTGAAGTTGTCTTGTCCAAGGTGCTGTGGGATTCGGTAATAGAAATGTGATGGATTAGGTTGTCATCCTTTTTGCTACTCACGACGTACGATCCGAGACGGAAAAACAGCACAAAAGAAGAAAAGTATTCCGAAACAGATGAAAACATTTTATTTTGGGCTCTGAAAAGATGCGCAGTCGAGCAGGCTTGTTGCCCACGTCGTAGAGCTCTTGTAGAGCTTTCCAACGGTATGTTGTGCGCCGCGTAACTCCATACGGATCAAAAGTTATGGGCACCGGAGCAACGGATACCTGGTCACAAGCCCTACGCCCACGGTTTGTTGGCCCAGCCTCTACGTGAAGTGAAGTTGTCATGCCCAAGGTGCCATGGGATTCGGTAATAGAAATGTGATGGATTTGGTTGTTGTCCTTTTTGCGGCTCACGACGTACGATCCAGGACGGAAAAACAACACAAAAGAAGGAAAGTGTCCCAAAACTGAAGAAAATGTTCGATTTTGAACTCCAAAAATAGGTGCAGCTGAGTTGGCTTGCTGCCCCCGTCGTAGAGCACTTGGAGAGCTTTCCAATGGTATGCTGTGCGCCACGTAACTCCTTACGGATCAAAAGTTATAGGCACCGAAGCAACGGATACTTAGTCACAAGCCCCATGCCCTTGGTTTGCGGGCCCAGCCTCTACGTGTAGTGAAGTTGTCTTGCCCAAGGTGCCGTGGGATTCAGTAATAGAAATGTGATGGATTTGGTTGTAGTCCTTTTCGCAGCTCACGACGTACGATTCGGGATGAAAAAACAGCACAAAAGAAGGAAAGTGTCCCGAAACTAATGAAATTGTTCAATTTTGAGCTCGAAAATAGGTGCAACCGAGCAAGCTTGCTGCCCACGTCATAGAGCTCTCGAAGAGCTTTCCAACGGTATGCTGTGCGCCATGTAACTCTTTACAGAGTTATGGGCAACGGAGCGACGGATATTTGGTCACAAGCCCTACGCCCTCGGTTTATGGGCCCAGCCTCTACGTGAAGTGAAGTTGTCTTGCCCAAGGTGTTGTGGGATTCGGTAACAGAAATATGATGGATTAGGTTGTCGTCCCTTTTGCGGCTCACAACGAACGATCCGGAACGGAAAAAAATAGCGCAAAAGAAGAAAAGTGTCCCAAAATTGATGAAAACATTTGCTTTTTGGCTTTGAAAACAGGCGTAACCGAGCAGGCTAGCTACCCCCGTCGTAGAGCTCTCGGAGAGCTTTCTAACGGTATGTTGTGTGCCGCGTAACTCCTTACGGATCAAAAGATACGGGCACCGCAGAGACGGATTCCTTGTCACAACCCCCATGCCCTCGGTTTGCAGGCCCAGCCCCCATGTGAAGTGAAGTTGTCTTGCCCAGGGTGCCATGGGATTCGGTAATTGAAATGTGATGGATTTGGTTGTCTTCCTTTTCGCGGCTCACGACTTACGATCCGGGACGAAAAAATAGCACAAAAGATGGAAAGTGTCCCGAAACTGATGAAAACGTTCAATTTTGGGCTCCGAAAATAGGCGCAGCTGAGCAAGCTTGTTGCCCATATCGTAGAGCTACCAGAGAGCTTTCCGACGGTATGCTGTGCACCGCGTAACTCCTTACGGATCAAAAGTTTTTGGCACCGGAGCGACGGATACCTAGTCACAAGCCCCACGCCCTCGGTTTGCTCGCCCAGCCTCTACGTGAAGTGAAGTTGTCTCGCCCAAGGAGCCGTGGGATTCGGTAATAAAAATGTGATGGATTTGGTTGTTATCCTTTTCGCGGCACACGACGTACGATCCGGGATAGAAAAACAGAACAAAAGAAGGAAAGTATGCCGAAACTGATGAAAATGTTCGATTTTGAACTCCAAAAATAGGTACAGCCGAGCAGGCTTGCTGCCTCCGTCGTAGAGCACTTGGAGAGCTTTCCAACGGTATGCTGTGCGCCGTGTAACTCCTTACTGATCAAAAGTTATGGGCACCGGAGCAACAAATACCTGGTCACAAGTCCCAAGCCCTCGGTTTGCAGGCCCAGTCTCTACGTGAAGTGAATTTGTCTTGCCCAAGGTGTCATGGGATTCTGTAATAGAAATGTGATGGATTAGGTTGTCGTCCTTTTTGCGGCTCATGATGTACGATCCGAGACGGAAAAATAATGCAAAAGAAGAAAAGTATTTCGAAACAGATGAAAACGTTAAATTTTGGTCTTTGAAAAGAGGCGCAGCCGATCAGGCTTGCTACCCACATCGTAGAGCTCTTGTAGAGCTTTCCAATGGTATGCTGTGCTCTGCGTAACTCCTTACAGATCAAAAGTTATAGGCACCGGAGCGACGAATACTTGGTCACAAGCCCTATGCCCTCAGTTTACTGGCCCAACCTCTACGTGAAGTGAAGTTGTCTTGCCCAAGGTGCCATGGGATTCGGTAATAGAAATGTGATGGATTTGGTAATGGAAATGTGATGGATTTGGTTGTCGTCCTTTTCGCTGCTCACGACGTACAATCCGGGACGCAAAAATAACACAAAAGAAGGAAAGTGTCCTGAAATTGATGAAAACGTTCGATTTTGAACTCCAAAAATAGGCATAGCTGAGCAAGCTTACTGTCCCCGTCGTAGAGCTCTCGGAGAGCTTTCCAATGGTATGCTTTGGGCAGCGTAACTCCTTAAGGATCAAAAGTTATGGGCATCGAAGCAACGGATACCTGGTCAGAAGCCCCACGCCCTCGGTTTGCGGGCCCAGTCTCTATGTGTTGTGAAGTTGTCTTGCCCAAGGTACTGTGGGATTCGGTAATAGAAATGTGATGGATTAGGTTGTCGTCCTTTTCGTGGCTCATGAGGAACGGTTCGGGAGGGAAAAAATAGCGCAAAAGAAGAAAAGTGTCCCGAAACTGATGAAAATGTTCAATTTTCAGCTCTGAAAGTAGGCGCAACCGAGCAGGCTAGCTGCCCTCATCGTAGAGCTCTCGGAGAGCTTTCCAACTGTATGTTGTACGCCGCGTAACTCCTTACGGATCAAAAGTTACGGGTACCGGAGAGAAGAATTCCTGGTCACAAACCCCATGCCCTCGGTTTACTGGCCCAGCCACCACGTGAAGTGAAGTTGTCTTGGCCAAGGTGTCGTGGATTCGGTAATAGAAATCTGCTGGATTTGGTTGTCATCTTTTTCGCGGCTCACGACGTACGATTCGGGACGAAAAAACAGCACAAAAGAAGGAAAGTGTCCCAAAACTGAAGAAATTGTTCTATTTTGAGCTCTGAAAATAGGTACAGCCGAGCAAGCTTGCGGCCCACGTCGTAGAGCTCTCGGAGTGATTTTCAACGGTATGCTGTGCACCGCGTAACGCCTTACGGATCAAAAGTTATGGGCACCGGAGTAATGGATACCTGGTAACAAGCCCCACGCCCTCGGTTTGCGGGCCCAGCCTCTATGTGAAGTGAAGTTGTCTTGCCCAAGGTGCCGTGGGATTCAGTAATAGAAATGTGATGGATTAGGTTGTCGTCCTTTTCGCAGCTCACGACGTAGGATCCGGGACTAAAAAAATAGCGCAAAAGAAGAAAAATGTCCCAAAATTGATTAAAATGTTCAATTTTTGGCTCCGAAAATACGCGCAACCGACCAGGCTAACTGCCCCTGTCATAGAGCTCTCGGAGAGCTTTCCAACGGTATGCTGTGCGCCTCGTAACTCCTTACGGATCAAAACTTACGGGCACCGAAGTGACGGATTCTTGGTCACAAGCCCCAAGCCCTCGATTTGCGGGCCCAACCCCCACGTGAAGTGAAGTTGTCTTGACCAAGGTGCCATGGGATTCAGGAATTAAAATGTCATGGATTTGGTTGTCGTCCTTTTCGCGGCTCACGACGTACGATCCGGGACGGAAAAATAGCACAAAAGAAGGGAAGTGTCTCGAAACTGTTGAAAACGTTCGATTTTGAGCTCCGAAAATAGGTACAACCGAGCAGACTTGTTGCCTACTTCGTAGAGCTGTCGGAGAGCTTTCCAACGGTATGCTGTGCACCGCGTAACTCCTTACGGATCAAAAGTTATTGGCACCGGAGCGACGGATACTTGGTCAAAAGCCCCACGCCTTCGGTTTGCTCACCGAGCCTCTATGTGAAGTAAAGTTTTCTTGCCCAAGGAGTCGTGGGATTGGGTAACAGAAATGTGATGGACTTGGTTGTCGACCTTTTCGCGACTCACGACGTACGATCCATGACGAAAAAACAGCACAAAAGAAGGAAGTGTCCTGAAACTGATGAAAACGTTCGATTTGAACTCCGAAAATAGGCGCAGCAGAGCAGGCTTGTTGCCCTGTCGTAGAGCACTTCAAGAGCTTTCCAATGGTATGTTGTGCGCCGCGCAACTCCTTACGGATCAAAAGTTATAGGCACCAAAGCGACGGATACTTGGTCACAAGCCCCAGGCCCTCGATTTGCGGGCCCAGCCTCTACGTGAAGTGAAGTTGTCTTGCCCAAGGTGTCGTGGGATTCAGTAATAGAAATGTGATGGATTAGTTAGTCATCCTTTTTGCGGCTCACGACGTATGATCCGAGACGGAAAAACAACGCAAAAGAAGAAAAGTATTCTGAAACAGATGAAAACATTCTATTTTGGGATCCGAAAAGAGGCACAACCGAGCAGGCTTGCAACCCACGTCGTAGAGCTCTTGTAGAGCTTTCCAACGGTATGCTGTGCGCCGCGTAACTCCTTACGGATCAAAAGTTATGGGCACCGAAGCGACGGATACCTGGTCATAAGCCCTACGCCCACGGTTTGCTGGCCCAGCCTCTACGTGAAGTGAAGTTGTCATGCCCAAGGTACCATGGGATTCGGTAATAGAAATGTGATGGATTTGGTTGTTGTCCTTTTCGCGGCTCGCAACGTACGATCCAGGATGGAAAAACAGCACAAAAGAAGGAAAGTGTCCCAAAACTGAAGAAGATACTTGATTTTGAACTCCAAAAATAGGTGCAGTTGAGCGGGCTAGCTGCCCTCATCGTAGAGCTCTCGGAGAGCTTTCCAACGGTATGTTGTGCGCCGCGTAACTCCTTACGGATCAAAAGTTACGGGTACCGGAGCGACGGATTCCTGGTCACAAGCCCTATGCCCTCGGTTTACGGGCCCAGCCACCACGTGAAGTGAAGTTGTCTTGGCCAAGGTGTCGTGGGATTCGGTAATAGAAATGTGATGGATTTGGTTGTCGTCTTTTTCGCGGCTCACGACGTACGATCCGGGACGGAAAAACAGCACAAAAGAAGAAAAGTGTCCCGAAACTGATGAAATCGTTCTATTTTGAGCTCTGAAAATAGGTACAGCCGAGCAAGCTTGCTGCCCACGTCGTAGAGCTCTCGGAGAGCTTTCCAACGGTATACTGTGCGCCGCGTAACTCGTTACGGATCAAAAGTTATGGGCACCGGAGTAATGGATACCTGGTAACAAGCCCCACGCCCTCGGTTTGCGGGCCCAGCCTCTACGTGAAGTGAAGTTGTCTTGCCCAAGGTGCCGTGGGATTCGGTAATAGAAATGTGATGGATTTGGTTGTTGTCCTTTTCGCGGCTCACGACGTAGGATCCGGGACGGAAAAACAGTACAAAAGAAGGAAAGTGTCCTGAAACTGATGAAAACGTTCGATTTTGAACACCGAAAATAGGCGCAGCCGAGCAGGCTTGCTGCCCCCGTCGTCGAGCTCTCGGAGAGCTTTCCAATGGTATGTTGTGCGCCACGTAACTCCTTACGAATCAAAAGTTATGGGCACCGGAGCGACGGATACCTGGTCACAAGCCCCACGCCCTCGGTTTGCGGGCCCAACCTCTACGTGTAGTGAAGTTGTCTTGCCGGAGGTTGTGAGGCCCGACCTCGATTTACGTGTGATACCTCGTTTCATGTACCCTAACCTAGATTTACGTGCTTTGACCTAGGTTTAAGAATTGTGTTTCGTTTTGTGTGCCTTGCATTGAATTACGTGCATTTACTTGGGAAACATGCATTCGTCTCGTAGTTCGTGCCTTGTCTCGTAGTGCGTGCCCTAAATCTAGGAAAGCGTGCCCTCACGCTAATCAAGAAAGCATCTTACACGAAGCACTAGGTCATTAATTAATCCTACAAATCCCACTAACTAATATTAAATTACTAATTCAACCCACTAGAAGACAAAATCTCACAAAAAGCTAGACATTCTTTATTCTTTGCATATCCCAAACACACAATAAAATAAGCCTTGAACAAGACAAAAAATTCAGATTCTTGCAATGCCTTGGCCGACCACCTTGTGTACATTTGTGCTTGCTTGCATAATTCAAATTGAACCCAAACATTCTATGACAATTCTATGACACAAAGCAATAAAAAATTTAGCTCAAAACCCTCCTCAAAGCTCCAAATCTCGACACAAGCTCCTTGCCCATGCTAGACATTTCAAATGAAGCTTCTTGAAGACACAAAATCAGATTTTTGCAAGCCCTAGGCCGACAAGCACCTTTGCCCAACAAAGCTTTTCATTTTCTTTCATTTTCCTTCATTTCCTCTCATTCCTCTCTCATTTCTTCTCTCTCTCTCTCGGCCTTGGCTGAGTTTCTACACTCCATAGCTTATCTTCATCACTCCATGGTTCATCAAGGCATGCAAGAAGCTAGGGAGCTCGACTAAGCAAGCTAGGTTGCAAGAAACTCACATGCAAGCTTATTGAACATCCATTTCGGCTTAGGTGGGTTTGCTAGCTTCCATTTCCTTTCTTCTTGTTCTAACCACATGTACCTACTAAGAACTTGGTTACTAAGCTAGGAAAATTGAGAAAATCGAGTGGTGTCTCGGCTAAGCAAGGAAAAGAATCAATCTTGTGCAACCATCAAGAGTCTTGTGCATCTTCTTGTTGTTTTGCTAAGGTGAGGGCTAAAACTTCTTGAAAATCTTTCAAAAAACCACATGCATGCCCTTAAATGTCTATCTTTACTTCTGTACTTGAGATATATGTGTGTTCATGAGCTTTTATAGACATGCATGGCAAGATTCTTGGCTAGAATGTGATGATAGATGAAATCGTGTATGTGACAGCCTTCTGTCTTGTTGGTGCGAGGTAATTTTGACTAGGTAAATGATGTTGAAAATGCATGAAAATTGGTAGGTAACTATTTTTGCCAGTTTTGAACACTTTTTGTAGAAATAGACCAAAGCTAATTTTGAATCTAAGATCCTCAAAATGGCTAATTATCAAAATGTGTCCAAATCTGGAAAGTCTAGAAAAATGAAGCAGGTTTTGGCAGATTCACTGACCTTGTAAAACGAACCAGTTCTGACTTAGTAAATGATATCTAAAATGCATGAAATTTGGTATGAAAATAGATATTTCAATTCTGGACATTTTTGTCAGAAATGGACTAAGGCTAAATCTGACCCTAAGGCCCTCAAAAATGACAAGTATTGAAATGTGTGCAAATTTGGACAGTTTTGTGTAGTCTCACTGTTTGGCTATAACTCTTGAATCCGAACTCCAAATGATGCGAGGTTTATTTCTGAATTTAGTTCACTCCTTAAGCTTTAATTTGAAATCTTGTTCACTGGAATTGGAGATTTATTTCTTGTCTTAATGATTGTGAGAAAACAGTCTATTGCAGTGAGGGTTTCACCTATTGATATGCTTAGAAAAATTAATGTAGCTTCCCTTGTTGTATTAAATGCTTGGGATTGTGGCATTTGGATGTTGTGTGGACTGTTTTGAATGCTTGAGGGTGTTTAATTTAATCAATGCATGGCTTGAGCTTAATTATGAGATGAATTGGGGCTTAATCGCACGGGTAAACTCGAATTGAAACCCTAGTAACTAGGTAAACTTGCTAAGTGTTGATCCTATGGTTATTGCGTTTGATTATGTGTTTAGTAGGCTGTCCGTAGTTTCCCTTGTAGCCCTAAATATGATTTCGATGATTACATGTTGATAAGTAGGCTTTTCTTGCGCCCGGTCCCACATAGATGTCGTTGCATGATGAATAATCTTATTATTTGATTACGTCAACTTCGAAATAAGTTATATGACTTGATTTACATGTGTTACATGGCTGCCCGTTTAATGTTCATACAACTCCATGTGCCTTTCAATTGAAATTACTTGTCTTATCGTGCCTCGCTTGTTTACTTGTCAATGTGCAATCTTATGACTGCTCGGAGGCAACCTACTTTGTTGTCCTCCTAATGTGATATATTAAATGTCATAAATGTGCATTGCATACAAGGTTGCAACCTTTCATTCTGGCGTGGTAGCATTCACGCACACCGGGCGGCATCGGGCTTGTCGGTGCAACTGTGACTACCATTGTCCAATTCCCTCTCTCGCTTGGGGGCTAGACTTCCTCGGAGAGTTGGGTCGTAGGATTTCGGGGTACATTCGGAGTACACCCATTTGGCATGATAAGGGGATGATTTGAAGTCGGCCGCAACAACTGATACTGATATGAACTAAGAGCGAAAGCTCACCGTATCCTTTTCACTATGTGTATAAGTACTCTCGCTTGGTTCCTAGAGGACCTCAGGGAGGAAAGACGGGTAATTGTGTTCCTTTACTTTTATGTACTTACTTGTGATATATTCATGCTTGCAAAAAGGGTTTTCATAAGTTGAACCGAAAAATGAGTTTCAAAACCAATTTCTCGTTCTCCCTCGCTGAGTTCATAAGGACTCACCCTCTTTTATCATCTCAGGTGAAGAAGATCAGGAACAGGTACTCGAGGACAACGTGCCTAACGATGATTCCTTGGAATGGTTGCTTTCCCTACGTGCCTTACGTGACCATGGCCATTTTGTGAACAATATGTTGTTTGAAGACTATTTCTTTTCATGTTGCTTGTTGTTTGTAATGTAAAAGACCCCCGTTGTAATTTGGGGTCTAATTTTGGCTTGTACTGATAATAACTAGATAGACACTACTATGGTCATTTTGCTATCGTTACTGGCTAGTATCTATCATAGGATTATGAAGTATCAGGTAAGGATTAAGTAAAATGAACCTATCCAATCTTAAGCAGGTACTCATTATTAAGCTAAGATCAACAGGTACTTTTATAACGAGGATTAACAAACAAACGAGACATAGTATCATGCTAGGTTATTAATCAAACGAGACTTCGAGATAACTAGTAGGCATTTCAATTGATGGTAAATAGTAATCTTAGTTGGAAATGAAATTTGAGGCGTTTAGAGAACTAGGTCAAACTAAAGAGCCCAATTACAACCGTTATGCTGCCGGTTTTCTGAAAAAATTGTAGAGTCTAGGCTAAACGTTAAGTGTCAAACTTTTATGAACAATTATGTACGAGACATGACTTGAATGTTTAGATCACACCCTATTCTAACATTTATAGGCCGGGTTGGGGCGTGATACCTTATAGGAAGAATGGTATCAGAGCTTAGATTGCTTAAGCCGGGTTTAACTCTCGGACCATAGGTAGGAGCCCTAAGGTAATTAGGATGACTTGTGTATATGTTATTGTGTGATAATGTTAATTGTGCCTTCTATTCTATGTTCTATGTGCTTAAGTGATTAACATATATTAATTGTTTCTAGAATTGTGTATATATATTATGTTGCATATCTTATGCATTAAATTCTTGTTTGTCGTATTTCAATAAATTGTGCATCGTAATTTGTGCCTATAGATGGCTGGCCCTAGTACCCGTACTACTAATAGGAGCGGTGAACCTCAAGAGACCGGAGATGCTTATCAAACTAATCCCGACATAGCTATGTTTAACATGATGGCGAATGCCATGGATCGCGTGTCACGAGTAATGGAACGTCAAGATGCACGTGAAGCTAACAACAACAACAACAACAGGAATGATGGTAACCATGGGATACATAGTAGAATGAGGGAGTTCCTTGACTTTTGCCCGTCCAAATTCCACGGGGGAGCTGATGATGAGAAAGCAGAGGCTTGGCTGTCTGAGATCGAGAGGATTTTCAGGCCACTTGATTATACCGATGAAGAAAAGGTGGAGTTTGCTATGTTTTTGTTGCACGGGGATGCTGAGCATTGGTGGCACACTGTGGGAAACTGATCAGACACCTCGCTTGTATAGTAATTTTGTTAAGGCCTTCAAGGAGAAATATGTACCTGTAGTTTCCAAGCAGAGGCGGATTGAGGAATTCATGCACTTGAACCAGGGTAACATGACGGTGGCCCAGTACGAGGCTTGTTTGACCGACTGTCCCGCTATGCTCAATACATGGTCAGTACTCCGGAGGTGAAGATATGAAAATTTACGACTGGATTGAGGCCAGAGATTCAGGACCAGTTGGCTTCGCATGACTTCGTTACCTATTCTGCTCTCTTTGCTGCTGCTTCTTGAGTTGAGAAGAGAAAACTTAATAGAGCCGGTTCGAGTCAGCCGAACAAGAAACCATACCAGCCTTCAGGTCAACAGAGGAAATTCCAGAGCCAGAGTCGTAGTCAGGGCCAGAGCCAGAATAGACTAGTTAATAACCGTGGCCTGACTAAAGCACTATCAGCCTCTTCCACCCACGGATCCACAGGTAGTTCACCTGCTACTCAGTCTATCAACTGTTCTAACTGTGACAAGAAGGGGCATACCGAGGCCCAGTGCTGGAAGAAGTCAGGACGATGTGTGCGGTGTGGCAATGATCAGCATCAGATCAAGGATTGCCCTAAATGGCAAGTAGGACATAATCAGGTTAAACCAGCTGGTAGAGGCAAGACTCCAGTTCCTAGAGTTCAGGCTCGAGCTTATGCTATTGAGTGCGAGGAGCTTCCAGAGGAGACCGTTGTTGTTGAAGGTACATTCTTCATACTGAATCAACCTGTTAGGGTGCTAGTTGATCCAAGTGCTACTCATTCATTTATTATTTCCTTATGTGTGCAACGTGTGAAACTACTAGTTGTATGTTTGCCTTACGAAGTAGAAGTTGGTACTCCGATGGGATCTAAACTTGTTACTAGCTCAGCTTGTAAAGCATGTAAAATCCAAATTAAGGATATGGAATTCTCAGCCAATCTTATTGTATTACCTTTTCGAGACTATGAGGTCATCTTAGGGATGGACTGGTTGGCAAAGCATCATGTCCAACTAGATTGCCGGACGAAGATTGTAACGTTTCGGATACCTGGTCAACCAATACTGGAGTAATGGGTCAAAGAGATTTCACCGGGAGTTCCATCATTTCATCTACGAAAGCAGTGAAGTCCTTGAGAAAAGGGTGTAGTGGATACTTAGCTTACCTCATTAACAAGCCGTCGGACAAAGCTAAGTTGGAGGAGATACCAGTGATCAAAGACTATGCGGATGTGTTTCCAAAATAATTGCACAGTTTACCTCCAAATCGGGAGATCGAGTTCATTATAGAATTACTGCCTGGCGCCCAGTCGATATCTAAAGCTCCCTATCGTATGGCACTGGCCGAGCTACAAGAATTGAAAGACCAATTGCAAGGATTGTTGAAAAAGTGGTTTGTTCAACCAAGTTCTTCTCCGTGGGGTGCACCAGTCCTCTTTGTAAAAAAGAAAGACAGAACGTTGAGGCTATGCATCGATTACCGAGGATTGAACCAAGTGACTGTCAAGAATAAATACCCACTTCCACTGATCGACGAGTTATTTGATCAACTTTAAGGAACCAAAGTATATTCGAAGCTCGACTTGAGGCCAAGGTACTATCAGTTGCGGATCAAAAATGAGGATGTGCCTAAAACGGCTTTCAGGACGAGATATGGGCATTATGAATATGTGGTGATGCCATTTGGACTAACTAATGCCCCTATAGCTTTTATGAACTTGATGCACAGGGTGTTTCAACCCTATTTGGACCAATTTATGGTGATCTTCATTAATGATATTTTGGTATACTCGAAATCCGAGGCTAAGCATGAACAACATCTGCGATTGGTACTGCAGAAACTTCGAGAGCATCAATTGTATGCAAAGTTTAGCAAGTGCAAATTTTGGTTGCAGCAAATTGCATTTTTGGTGCATATCATATCCCAAGAGGGAATAGTAGTGGACCCAGCAAATATAGAAGCGGTGATATCTTGGAAGAAGTCAGAAAACATTACGGAGGTTCGGAGTTTTCTTGGTCTAGCCGGCTATTATCGGAGGTTCGTGAAGGATTTCTCTAAGATTGCAGGACCGCTTACAAAGCTCACTCAAAAGAAAACGAAGTTCGTGTGGGATGATAAGTGTGAGAACAACTTCCAAGAATTGAAGAAAAGATTGACTACCGCACCTATTCTTGCATTGCCTGAAGGGAGTCAAGGTTTTGTAATCTATAGCGATGCATAGAAGGAAGGATTGGGTTGTATGTTGATGCAAAATGGTAGAGTGATTGCGTATGCTTCTAGGAAATCGAAGCCGTATGAATTGAACTACCCGACGCATGATTTGGAGTTAACGGCTATTGTGTTTGCACTCAAGAAATGGAGGCACTATCTGTGGGGTAACAAGTTCGAGGTGTTTACTGATCACAAGAGCTTGAAATACTTGTTCTCACAAAAGGAGTTGAATATGAGGCAAAGGCAGTGGATGGAGCTTTTGGATGATTATAACTGCACAATCAATTATGTGCCCGGTAAAGCAAATGTAGGTGTAGATGCCTTAAGTAGGAAAGCGAGCATGGCAAAACTGTAAGTCAAGGTGCAGGAGTTGTTGGAGAGAGCATTTTTGTGGAAACCACAATTGATTCAAAAAGGGTTACTTTTTGCCACTACACAAGTTCAATCGACCTTGTTGTCTGAATTACGAGAGGCTCAACAGAAGGACCAACAGTTTCAGAAGATTAAAGAAAGCAACACAGATTTCAAGTTTCATGATGATGGTATTTGGAGGTTTAGGAATCGGATTTGTGTTCCTAATGAGCCAAAGTTGAAAAAGAAGATTCTTGAAGAAGCCCACAATTCAAGAGACACTATTCACCCCAGCGGAACAAAGATGTACTAGGATTTGAAGCAACACTATTGGTGGAATAATATGAAAAGAGAGATCGCGGAGTTTGTGGCACGGTGTTTGACTTGCCAAAGAGTCAAAGCGGAACATCAACGACCAGCAGGTTTACTTCAGCCGTTGGAGATTCCTCAATGGAAATGGGAACATATAACTATGGACTTTGTTATGGACCTGCCCAGGTCACAAAAGGGTCATGACGCCGTTTGGGTCATAGTGGATAGATTGACTAAGTCAGCACACTTCTTACCGATGAACAAGGAGGATAGTCCTGAGAAGTTGGGAGATATGTATGTGGCGGAGATTGTAAGATTGCACGGGATGCCTGTGAGTATTGTATCGGATAGGGATCCTCGTTTTACTTCCTGATTTTGGAAGAGATTGCAAGAAGCTTTGGGAACGAAGTTGAGTTTCAGCACGGCTTATCACCCTCAAACTGATGGACAATCGGAGAGAACTATTCAGATTCTGGAGGATATGCTGAGGGCGTGTGTTTTAGACTTCGGGAAAGGTTGGGAGAAATATTTGTCTCTAGCGGAGTTCGCTTATAATAACAGTTATCAAGCCACTATCGGGATGGCCCCATTTAAGGCATTGTATGGACGTAAGTGTCGATCCCCAATTTACTGGGATGAAGTAGGTAAGACGAAGACTTTTGACCCGACCCTTCTACCTGAACTTATGAAGACTGTTGATAATATCTACCTCATCCGAAAACGGATGCTTACCGCCCAGAGCAGGCAGAAAAGTTATGCAGACCGACGGAGACGGAGCCTAGAGTTTGAGGTCGGCGACAAGGTGTTCTTGAAGATATCACCCCGGAGGGGACTGATTAAACACGGCAAGGGTGGAAAGTTGAGTCCGAGGTTTGTAGGACCATTTGAGATAATTGAAAAGGTTGGCAAGTTGGCGTATCGCCTGGAACTACCCCAAAACCTCTCCAATATTCACGACGTCTTTCATGTTTTGATGCTACGAAAGTATCACCCTGATCTATCGCATATCTTGGAGCCAGAGCCATTGCAGCTTCGGGAGAATTTGTCTTATAAAGAGAAGCCCGTTCAGATCCTAGACCAGCAAGATCGGGAGTTGCGCAGCAAATCTATACTGATGGTAAAAGTGTTATGGGATCATCATGGAGTTGAAGAAGCAACGTGGGAAAGGCGAGAGCAGATGGAGCAACAGTATCCAACTTTATTTCAAAGGTAATATTGAATTTCGGGACGAAATTCTTTTAAGGAGGGGAGGATGTGAGGCCCAACCTCAATTTGCGTGCGATACCTCATTTCGTGTACCCTAACCTAGATTTGTGTGCTTTGACCTAGGTTTAAGAATTGTGTTTTGTTTTGTGTGCCTTGCATAGAATTACGTGCATTCATTTAAGGTTGCGTGCATTTACTTGAGAAACGTGCATTCATCTCGTAGGTCATGCCTTGTCTCGTAGTACGTGCCCTAAATCTAAGAAAGCGTGCCCTCACGCTAATCAAGGAAGCATCTTACACGAAGCACTAGGTCATTAATTAATCCTACAAACCCCACTAACAAATATTAAATTACTAATTCAACCCACTAGAAGACAAAATCTCACAAAAAGCTAGACATTCTTTATTCCTTATTCTTTATTCTTTGCATATCCCAAACACACAATAAAATAAGCCTTGAACAAGACAAAAAATTCAGATTCTTGCAATACCTTGGCCGACCACCTTGTGTACATTTGTGCTTGCTTGCATAATTCAAATTGAACCCAAACATTCTATGACACAAAGCAATAAAAAATTTAGCTCAAAACCCTCCTCAAAGCTCCAAATCTCAACACAAGCTCCTTGCCCATGCTAGACATTTCAAATGATGCTTCTTGAAGACACAAAATCATATTTTTGCAAGCCCTAGGCCGACAAGAACCTTTGCCCAACAAAGCTGTCCATTTTCTTTCATTTTTCTTCATTTCCTCTCATTCCTCTCTCATTTCTTCTCTCTCTCTCTCGGCCTTGGCTGAGTTTCTACACTCCATAGCTTATCTTCATCACTCCATGGTTCATCAAGGCATGCAAGAAGCTAGGGAGCTCGACTAAGCAAGCTAGGTTGCAAGAAACTCACATGCAAGCTTATTGAACATCTATTTCGGCATAGGTGAGTTTGCTAGCTTCTATTTCTTTTCTTCTTGTTCTAACCACATGCACCTACTAAGAACTTGGTTACTAAGCTAGGAAAATTGAGAAAATCGAGTGGTGTCACGGCTAAGCAAGGAAAAGAATTAATCTTGTGCAACCATCAAGAGTCTTGTGCATCTTCTTGTTGTTTTGCTAAGGTGAGGGCTAAAACTTCTTGAAAATCTTTTAAAAACCACATGCATGCCCTTAAATGTCTATCTTTACTTCTGTACTTGAGGTATATGTGTGTTCATGAGCTTTCATAGACATGCATGGCAAGATTCTTGGCTAGAATGTGATGATAGATGAAATCGTGTATGTGACAGCCTTCTGTCTTGTTGGTACGAGGTGATTTTGACTAGGTAAATGATGTTGAAAATGCGTGAAAATTGGTAGGTAACTATTTTTGCCAGTTTTAAACACTTTTAGCGGAAATATACCAAAGCTAATTTTGACTCTAAGGTCCTCAAAATGGCTAATTATCAAAATGTGTCCAAATCTGGAAAGTCTGGAAAAATAAAGCAGGTTTTGGCAGATTCACTGACCTTGTAGAACGAACCAGTTCTGACTTATTAAATGATATCCAAAATGCATGAAATCTATTTTTTTAGTTCTGGACATTTTTGTCAGAAATGGACTAAGGCTAAATCTGACCCTAAGGCCCTCAGAAACTACAAGTATTGAAATGTGTGCAAATCTGGACAATTTTGTGTAGTCTCACTGTTTTGGCTATAACTCTTGAATCCGAACTCCAAATGATGCGAGGTTTGTTTCTGAATTTAGTTCACTCCTTAAGATTTAATTTGACATCTTGTTCACTGGAATTGGAGATTGTTTGCTTGTCTTAATGATTGTGAGAAAACAGTCCATTGCAGTGAGGGTTTCACCTATTGATATGCTTAGAAAAATTAATGTAGCTTCCCTTGTTGTATTAAATGCTTGGGATTGTGGCATTTGGATGTTGTGTGGACTGTTTTGAATGCTTGAGGGTGTTTAATTTAATCAATGCATGGCTTGAGCTTAATTACGAGATGACTTGGGGCTTAATCGCACGGGTAAACTCGAATTGAAACCCTAGTAACTAGGTAAACTCGCTAAGTGTTGATCCTATGGTTATTGCGTTTGATTATGTGTTTAGTAGGTTGCCCGTAGTTGCCCTTATAGCCCTAAATATGATTTCGATGATTACATGTTGATAAGTAGGATTTTTTTGTGCTCGGTCCCACGTAGATGTCGTTGCATGATGAATAATCTTATTATTTGATTACGTGAACTTCGAAATAAGTTATATGACTTGATTTACATGTGTTACATGGCTGCCTGTTTACTGTTCATATAACTCTATGTGCCTTTCAAGTGAAATTACTTGTCTTATCGTGCCTCGCTTGTTTACTTGTCAATGTGCAATCTTATGACTGCTCGGAGGCAATCTACTTTGTTGTCCTCCTAATGTGATATATTAAATGTCATAAATGTGCATTGCATACAAGGTTGCAACCTTTCATTCTGGCATGGTAGCGTTCACGCACACTGGGCGGCATCGGGCTTGCCGGTGCAACCGTGACTACCATTGTTCAATTCCCTCTCTCGCTTGGGGGCTAGAATTCCTCGGAGAGTTGGGTCATAGGATTTCGGGGTATATCCAGAGTACACCCATTTGGCGTGATAAGTGGATGATTTGAAGTCGACCGCAACAACTGATACTGACATGAACTGAGAGCGAAAGCTCACCATATCATTTTCACTATGTGTATAAGTACTCTCGCTTGGTTCCTAAAGGACCTCGGGGAGGAAAGACGGGTAATTGTGTTCCTTTACTTTTATGTACTTACTTGTGATATATTCATGCTTGCAAAAAGGGTTTTCATAAGTTGAACCACAAAATGAGTTTCAAAAACTATTTCTTGTTCCCCCTCGCTAAGTTCATAAGGACTCACCCTCTTTTATCATCTCAGGTGAAGAAGATCAGAAACAGGTACCCGAGAACAACGTGCCTAACGATGATTCCTTGGAATGATTGCTTGCCCTACGTGCCTTGCGTGACCATGGCCATTTTGTGAACAATATGTTGTTTGAAGACTATTTCTTTTCATGTTGCTTGTTGTTTGTAATGTAAAAGACCCCCGTTGTAATTTGGGGTCTAATTTTGGCTTGTACTGATAATAACTAGATAGACACTACTATGGTCATTTTGCTGTCGTTACTGGCTAGTATCTATCATAGGATTATGAAGTATCAGGTAAGGATTAAGTAAAATGAACCTATCCAATCTTAAGCAGGTACTCATTATTAAGCTAAGATCAATAGGTACTTTTATAACGAGGATTAACAAACAAACGAGACGTAGTATCATGCTAGGTTATTAATCAAACGAGACTTCGAGATAACTAGTAGGCATTTCAATTGATGGCAAATAGTAATCTTAGTTGGAAATGAAATTTGAGGTGTTTAGAGAACTAGGTCAAACTAAAGAGCCCACTTACAGCCGTTATGCTGCCAGTTTTCCGAAAAAATTGTAGAGTCTTGGCTAAACGTTAAGTGTCAAACTTTTATGAACGATTATGTACGAGACATGACTTGAATGTTTAGATCACACCCTAGTCTAACCTTTATAGGCCGGGTTGGGGCGTGACAGAGGTGCCATGGGATTCGGTAATAGAAATGTGATGGAATAGGATGTCGTCCTTTTCGCGGCTCACGACGTACGATCCGGGATGAAAAAACTGCGCAAAAGAAGAAAAGTATCTCAAAACTGATGAAAACGTTCGATTTTGGGCTCCGAAAATAGGCGTAGCCGAGCAGACTTGCTGACCGTGTCGTAGAGCTCTCGTAGAGCTTTCCAACGGTATGCTGTGCGCCGCGTAAATCCTTACGGATCAAAAGTTATGGGCTCTAGAGCGACGGATACCTGGTCACAAGCCCCACGCCCTCGGTTTGCTGGCCCAGCCTCTACGTGAAGTGAAGTTGTCTTGCCGAAGGTGCCATGGGATTCGGTAATAGAAATGTGATGGATTAGGTTGTCGTCCTTTTCGCGGCTCACGACGTACGATCCGGGACGAAAAAACAGCGCAAAAGAAGAAAAGTGTTCCAAAATTGATGAAAACGTTCGATTTTGGGCTCACAAAACAGGCACAGCTGAGCAGGCTTATTTCCCCCGTCGTAGAGCTCTCGGAGAGCTTTCCCACGGTATGTTGTGTGCCGCGTAACTCCTTACGGATGAAAAGTTATGGGCATCGTAGCGACGGATACCTGGTCACAAGCCCCACGCCCTCGGTTGGCTGGCCCAGCCTCTAAGTGAAGTGAAGTTGTCTTGCCCAAGGTGCTGGTGGATTCGGTAATAGAAATGTGATGAATTAGGTTGTCGTCCTTTCACGCCTCATGACGTACGATCCGGGACGAAAAACATCGAAAAAGAATAAAAGTGTCCCAAAACATAAGAAAATGTTCGATTTTGGGATCAAAAAATAGGAATAGCCGAGCAAGCTTGCTGCCCCAGTCGTAGAGCTCTCGGACAGCTTTTCAACGGTATGTTGTGCGCCGCGTAACTCTTTACGAATCAAAAGTTATGGGCACCGTAGCGACGGATACCTGGTCACAAGCCCCACGCCCTCGGTTTACGGGCCCAGCCTCTACGTGTAGTGAAGTTGTCTTGCCCAAGGTGCCGTGGGATTCAGTAATAGAAATGTAATAGATTAGGTTGTCGTCCTTTTTGCGGCTCACGACGTACGATCCGGGACGGAAAAACAGCGTAAAAGTAGAAAAGTGTCTCGAAACTAATGAACACGTTTGATTTTAGGCTATGAAAATAGGCGTAGCCGAACAACCTTGATGCTCCCGTCGTAGAGCTCTCGGAGAGCTTTCCAATGGTATACTGTGCGCCGTGTAACTCCTTACGGATCAAAAGTTATAGTAATCGGAGCGACGGATACCTGGTCATAAACCCCATGCCCTCGGTTTGCGGGCCTAGCCTCTACGTGAAGTGAAGTTGTCTTGCCCAAGGTCCCGTGGAATTCGGTAATAAAAATGTGATGGATTGGGCTATCGTCGTTTTCGCGGCTCACAACGTACGATCTAGGACGGAAAAACAGCGCGAAAGAAGAAAAGTGTCCCAAAATTGATGAAAATATTTGATTTTTGGCTCTAAAAATAGGTGCAACCGAGTAGGCTGGCATCCCCTGTCGTAGAGCTCTCGGAGTGCTTTCTAACGGTATGCTGTGCGCCGCATAACTCCTTACAGATCAAAAGTTACGGGCACCGTAGCGATGGATTCCTGGTCACAAGCCCCACGCCCTCGGTTTGCGGGCCTAGCCTCTACCTGAAGTGAAGTTGTCTTGCCTAAGGTGCCGTGGGATTCGGTAATAGAAATGTGATGGATTAGGTTGTCGTCCTTTTCCCAGCTAACGACGTGTGATCCAGGACAGAAAAACGGCACAAAAGAAGGAAAGTATCCCAAAACTGATGAAAACGTTCGATTTTGGGCTCCAAAAATAGGCACAACTAAGCAGGCTTGCTGCCTACGTCGTAGAGCTTTCCAACTGTATGTTGTGCACCACGTAACTCCTTACGGATCAAAAGTTATGGGCAACGGAGCGACGGATACCTGGTCACAAGCCCCACGCCCTCGGTTTATGGGCCCAGCCTCTACGTGAAGTGAAGTTGTCTTGCCCAAGGTGCCGTGGGATTCGGTAACAGAAATGTGATGGATTAGGTTGTAGTCCTTTTCGTGGCTCATGACGAACGATCCGGGACGGAAAAAACAGCACAAAAGAAGAAAAGTGTCCCAAAATTAATAAAAATGTTCCATTTTTGGCTTTGAAAACAGGCGCAACTGAGCAGGCTAGCTACCCCCGACGTTGAGCTCTCGGAGATCTTTCCAATGGTATGTTGTGCACCGCGTAACTCGTTGCGGATCAAAAGATACGGGCACCGTAGGGACGGATTCCTTGTCACAACCCACATGTCCTTGGTTTGTAGGCCCAGCCCCCACGTGAAGTGAAGTTGTCTTGCCCAGGGTGCCGTGGGATTCGGTAATTGAAATGTAATGAATTTGGTTGTCGTCATTTTCGCGGCTCACGACTTACGATCCGGGACGGAAAAATAGCACAAAAGAAGGAAAGTGTCCCGAAACTGATGAAAATGTTCGATTTTGGGCTCCGAAGATAGGCGCATCCGAGCAAGCTTGCTGCCCACGTCGTAGAGCTGTCAGAGAGCATTCCAACGGTATGTTGTGCACCGCGTAACTTCTTACGGATCAAAAGTTTTTGGCACCGGAGCGACGGATACCTGGTCACAAGCCCCACGCCCTCGGTTTGCTCGCCCAGCCTCTACGTGAAGTGAAGTTGTCTTGCACAAGGAGCCATGGAATTCGGTAATAGAATTGTGATGGATTTGGTTGTCATCATTTTCACGACTCACAACGTATGATCCGGGACGGAAAAATAGAACAAAATAAGGAAAATGTCCCAAAACTGATGAAAACGTTCGATTTTGTACTCTTAAAATAGGCACAGCTAAGCAGGCTTACTGCTTCCATCGTAGAGCTCTTATAGAGCTTACGAACGGTATGTTGTGCGCCGCGTAACTCCTTACGGATCAAAAGTGATGGGCAACGGAGCGACGGATACCTGGTCACAAGCCCCACGCCCTCGGTTTGCAGGCCCAGCCTCTACGTGAAGTGAAGTTGTCTTGCCCAAGGTGTCATGGGATTCAGTAATAGAAATGTGATGGATTAGGTTGTCGTCCTTTTTGAGGCTCACGACGTACGGTCCGAGACGGAAAAACAGCGCAAAAGAAGAAAAGTATTTCAAAATAGATGAAAATGTTCAATTTTGGTCTCCGAAAAGAGGCGCATCCGATCAGGCTTGCTACCCACGTCGTAGAGCTCTTGTAGAGCTTTCCAACAGTATGCGGTGTGCCGCGTAACTCCTTACAGATCAAAAGTTATGGGCACCGGGGCGATGGATACCAGGTCACAAGCCCTACGCCCTCGGTTTGCTGGCCCAGCCTCTACGTGAAGTGAAGTTGTCTTGCCCAAAATTCCATGGAATTCGGTAATAGAATTGTGATGGATTTGGTTGTCATCATTTTCACGACTCACAACGTATGATCCGGGACGGAAAAATAGAACAAAATAAGAAAAATGTCCCAAAACTGATGAAAACGTTCAATTTTGAACTCTGAAAATAGGTACAGCCGAGCAAGCTTGCTGCTTCTGTCGTAGAGCTCTCGTAGAGCTTACGAACGATATGCTGTGCACCGCGTAACTCCTTACGGATCAAAAGTTATGGGCAACGGAGCGACGGATACCTGGTCACAAGCCCCACGCCCTCGGTTTGTAGGCCCAGCCTCTACGTGAAATGAAGTTGTCTTGCCCAAGGTGTCATGGGATTTAGTAATAGAAATGTGATGGATTAGGTTGTCGTCCTTTTTGCGGCTCACGACGTACGATCCGAGACGGAAAAACATCGCAAAAGAAGAAAAGTATTTCAAACCAGATGAAATCGTTCAATTTTGGTCTCCGAAAAGAGGCGCAGCCTATCAGGCTTGCTACCCACGTCGTAGAGCTCTTGTAGAGCTTTCCAATAGTATGCTGTGCGCTGCGTAACTCTTTACAGATCAAAAGTTATGGGCACTGGAGCGACGGATACCTGGTCACAAGCCCTATGCCCTCGGTTTACTGGCTCAGCCTCTACGTGAAGTGAAGTTGTCTTGCCCAAGGTTCCATGGGATTCGGTAATAGAAATGTGATGGATTTGGTTGTCGTCCTTTTCGCTGCTCACGACGTACGATCCGGAACGCAAAAATATCACAAAAGAAGGAAAGTGTCTCAAAATTGATGAAAATATTCGATTTTGAACTCCAAAAATAGGCGCAGCCGAGCAGGCTTGCTGCCCTCGTCGTAGAGCTCTCGGAGAGCTTTCCAACGGTATGTTGTGGGCAGCGTAAGTCCTTAAGGATCAAAAGTTATGGGCACCGGAGCAACGGATATCTGGTCAGAAGCCCCATGCCCTCGATTTGCGGGCCCAGCCTCTACGTGTAGTAAAGTTGTCTTGCCCAAGGTGCCTTGTGATTTGGTAATAGAAATGTGATGGATTAGGTTGTCGTCTTTTTCGCGGCTCATGAGGAACGATCCGGGACGAAAAAAACAACGCAAAAGAAGAAAAGTGTCCCGATACTGATGAAAATGTTCAATTTTTGGCTCTGAAAATCGGCGCAACTGAGCAGGATAGCTGCCCTTATCGTAGAGCTCTTGGAGAGCTTTCCAATAGTATGATGTACGCCGCGTAACTCTTTACGTATCAAAAGTTACGGGTACCGGAGCGACGAATTCTTGGTCACAAGCTCCATGCCCTCGGTTTATGGGCCCAGCCACCACGTGAAATAAAGTTGTCTTGCCCAAGGTGCCGTGGGATTCTGTAATAGAAATGTGATGGATTTGGTTGTCGTCTTTTTCGCGGCTCACAACGTACAATCCAGGACAGAAAAACACCACAAAAGAAGGAAAATGTCCCAAAACTGATGAAATCGTTCTATTTTGAGCTCCGAAAATAGGTACAGCTAAGCATGCTTGCTGCCCACGCCGTAGAGCTCTCGGATAGCTTTCCAACGGTATGTTGTGCACCCTGTAACTCCTTACTGATCAAAAGTTATGGGCACCGGAGCGACGGATACCTGGTCACTAGCCCCACGCCCTCGGTTTGCTGGCCCAGCCTCAACGTTATGTGAAGTTGTCTTGCCCAAGGTACCGGGGGATTTGGTAATATAAATGTGATGGATTAGGTTGTCGTCTTTTTCGCGGCTCACGACGTACGATCCGGGACGAAAAATATCGCAAAAGAAGAAAAGTGTCCCAAAACATAAGAAAATGTTCGATTTTGGGCTCACAAAATAGGAACAGCCGAGTAGGCTTGCTGGCCTACTCGTAGAGCTCTCGAAGAGCTTTCCAACTGTATGCTGTGCGCCGTGTAACTCCTTATGGATCAAAAGTTATGGGCACTGTAGTGACGGATACCTGGTCACAAGCCCCACGCCCTCTGTTTGCGGGCCTAGCCTCTACATGTAGTGAAGTTGTCTTGCCCAAGGAGCCATGTGATTCGATAATAGAAATGTGATGGATTTGGTTATCGTATTTTTCGCAGCGCACGACGTATGATCCGGGACGGAAAAACAGCACAAAAGAAGGAAAGTGTCCCAAAACTGATGAAATCATTCTATTTTGAGCTCCGAAAATAGGTATAGCCTAGCAAGCTTGCTGCCCACATTGTAGAGATCTCGGAGAGCTTTCCAACGGTATGCTGTGCGCCGCGTAACTCCTTGCGAATCAAAAGTTATAGGCACTGGGGCGATGGATACCTGGTAACAAGCCCCATGCCCTCGGTTTGCGAGCCCAGCCTCTACGTAAAGTGAAGTTGTCTTGCCCAAGGTGCCGTGAGATTAGGTAATAGAAATGTGATGGATTAGGTTGTCGTCTTTTTCGCGGCTCACGACGTACGATCCAGGACGAAAAAAATAGCGCAAAAGAAGAAAAGTATCCCAAAACTAATTAAAATGTTCGATTTTTGGCTCTGAAAATAGGCGCAACCTACCAGGCTAACTGCCCCCATTGTAGAGCTCTCGGAGAGCTTTCCAACGGTATGCTGTGCGCCGCGTAACTCCTTACGGATCAAAAGTTACGGGCACCGGAGCGATGGATTCTTGGTCACAAGCCCCAAGCCCTCGGTCTGCAGGCCCAACCCCCACGTGAAGTGAAGTTTTCTTGACCAAGGTGCCATGGGATTCGGGAATTGAAATATGATGCATTTGGTTGTCGTCCTTTTCGTGGCTCACGACGTACAATCCGGGACGGAAAAATAGTACAAAAGAAGGAAAGTGTCTCGAAACTATTGAAAACGTTCGATTTTGAGCTCTGAAAATAGGTACAACTGAGCAGGCTTGCTTCCCACGTCGTAGAGCTATCGGAGAGCTTTCCAACGGTATGCTGTGCGCCGCGTAACTCTGTACGGATCAAAAGTTATTGGCACCGGAGCGACGGATACCTGGTCACAAGCTCCATGCCCTCGGTTTGCTCGCCCAGCCTCTACGTGAAGTGAAGTTGTCTTGCCCAAGGAACCGTGGGATTCGGTAATAGAAATGTGATGGACTTGGTTGTCGTCCTTTTCGCAGCTCATGACGTACGACCCGTGACGAAAAAATAGCACAAAAAAGGAAAGTGTCCTGAAATTGATGAAAACATTCGATTTTGAACTCCGAAGCCGAGAAGGCTTGCTACCCTTGTCGTAGAGCACTTCGACAGCTTTCCAACGGTATGTTGTGCGCCGCGTAACTCCTTACAGATCAAAAGTTATGGGCACTGGAGTGACGGATACCTGGTCACAAGCCCCAGGCCCTCGGTTTGTGGGCCCAGCCTCTATGTGTAGTGAAGTTGTCTTGCCCAAGGTGTCGTGGGATTTAGTAATAGAAATGTGATGGATTAGGTAGTCGTCCTTTTTAAGGCTCACGACGTACGATCCAGGACAAAAAATAGCGCAAAAGAAGAAAAGTATTCTGAAACAGATGAAAACGTTCTATTTTGGGCTCCGAAAAGAGGCGCAGCCGAGCAGGCTTGCAGCCCACGTCGTAGAGCTCTTGTAGAGCTTTCCAACGGTAAGCTGTGCGCCGCGTAATTCCTTACGGATCAAAACTTATGGGTACCGGAGCGACGGATACCTGGTCACAAGCCCTACGCCCTCTGTTTGCTGGCCCAGGCTCTACATGAAGTGAATTTGTCTTGCCCAAGGTGCCGTGGGATTCGGTAATAGAAATGTGATCGATTTGGTAGTCGTCCTTTTCGCGGCTCACGAAGTAAGATCCGGGACGGAAAAACATTACAAAAGAAGGAAAATGTCCTGAAACTGATGAAACGTTCAATTTTGAACAACGAAAATAGGCAGAGTCGAGCAGGCTTGCTGCCCCCGTCGTCGAGCTCTCGGAGAGCTTTCCAATGGAATGTTGTGCGCCACGTAACTCCTTACAGATCAAAAGTTATGGGCACCGGAACGGCGGATACCTAGTCACAAGCCCCACGCCCTCGGTTTGCGAGCCCAGCCTCTACGTGTAGTGAAGTTGTCTTGCCTGAGGTGCCATGGGATTCGGTAATAGAAATGTGATGGAATAGGATGTCGTCCTTTTCGCAGCTCACGACGTACGATTCAGGACGAAAAGACTGCGCAAAAGAAGAAAAGTATCTCAAAATTGATGAAAATGTTCAATTTTGGGATCCATAAATAGGCGCAGCCGAGCAGACTTGCTGACCGTGTCGTAGAGCTCTCGTAGAGCTTTCCAACGGTATGCTGTGCGCGGCGTAAATCCTTACGGATCAAAAGTTATGGGCACCAAAGCGACAGATACCTGGTCACAAGCCCCACGCCCTCGGTTTGCTGGTCCAGCCTCTACATGAAGTGAAGTTGTCTTGCCCAAGGTGCCATGGGATTCGGTAATAGAAATGTGATGGATTAGGTTATCGTCCTTTTCGCGGCTCACGACTTATGATCATGGACGAAGAAACAACGCAAAAGAAGAAAAGCGTTCAAAAATTGATGAAAACATTCGATTTTGGGCTCACAAAACAGGCACAGCTGAGTAGGCTTGTTGCCCCCGTCGTAGAGCTCTCGGAGAGCTTTCCCACGGTATGTTATGCGCCGCGTAACTCCTTACGGATCAAAAGTTATGGGCACCGTAGCGACGGATACCTAGTTACAAGCCCTACGCCCTCGGTTTGCTCGCCCAGCCTCTACATGAAGTGAAGTTGTCTTGCACAAGGAGCCGTGGGATTCGGTAATAGAATTGTGATGGATTTGGTTGTCGTCCTTTTCACGGCTCACGACGTATGATCCGGGACTGAAAAACATAACAAAATAAGGAAAGTGTCCCAAAACTGATGAAAATGTTCGATTTTGAACTCTGAAAATAGGCACAGCCGAGCAAGCTTGCTGCTTCCGTCGTAGAACTCTCGTAGAGCTTACGAACGGTATGCTGTGCGCCGCGTAACTCCTTACGGATCAAAAGTTATAGGCAACGGAGCGACGGATACCTGGTCACAAGTCCCACGCCCTCGGTTTGTAGGCCCAGCCTCTACGTGAAGTGAAGTTGTCTTGCCCAAGGTGTCATGGGAGTCAGTAATAGAAATGTGATGGATTAGGTTGTCGTTCTTTTTGCGGCTCACGACGTACGATCCGAGACGGAAAAACAGCGCAAAAGAAGAAAAGTATTTTGAAACAGATGAACACGTTTGATTTTAGGCTACGAAAATAGGCATAGCCGAGCAGCCTTGCTGCCTCCGTCGTAGAGCTCTGGGAGAGCTTTCCAACGGTATGCTGTGCGCCGCGTAACTTCTTACGTATCAAAAGTTATAGGAATTGGAGCGACGGATACCTGGTCACAAACCCCACGCCCTCAGTTTGCTGGCCCAGCCTCTACGTGAAATAAAGTTGTCTTGCGCAATGTCCCATGAGATTCGGTAATAGAAATGTGATGGATTGGGCTATCGTTCTTTTCGCAGCTCACGATGTACGATCCAAGACGGAAAAACAGCGTGAAAGAAGAAAAGTATCCTAAAATTGATGAAAACGTTCGATTTTGGGCACCAAAAATAGGCGCAACCAAGCAGGCTCACATCTCATGTCGTAGAGCTCTCGGAGATCTTTCCAACGGTATGCTATGCGCCGTGTAACTCCTTACGGATCAAAAGTTACGGGCACCGTAGCGATAGATACCTGGTCACTAGCCCCACGCCCTCGGTTTGCGGGACTAGCCTCTACGTGAAGTAAAGTTGTCTTGCCCAAGGTACCGTGGGATTCGGTAATAGAAATGTGATGGATTAGGTTGTCGTCCTTTTTCCAGCTCACGACTTACGATCCAGGACGGAAAAATAGCATAAAAGAAGGAAAGTATCCTGAAACTAATGAAAACGTTCGATTTTGGGCTCCAAAAATAGGTACAGCCGAGCAGGCTTGCTGCCCACGTCGTAGAGCTTTCCAACGGTATGCTGTGCGCCCCGTAACTCCTTACGGATCAAAAGTTATGGGCACCGGAGCGACGGATACCTGGTCATTAGCCCCACGCCCTCGGTTTGCTAGCCCAGACTCTTTGTGAAGTGAAGTTGTCTTGCCAAGGTGCCGTGGGATTCGGTAATAGAAATGTGATGGATTAGGTTGTTGTCCTTTTCGCGGCTGACGACATACTATCTGGGATGGAAAAACGGCGCAAAAGAAGAAAAATGTCTCGAAACTGATGAAAATGTTAAATTTTGGGCACTGAAAATTGGCACAGCCGAGCAGGCTTGCATCTCCCATCGTAGAGCTCTCGGAGAGCTTTCCAACGGCATGCTGTGCGCCACGTAACTCCCTACAGATCCAAAGTTATGGGCACCGAAGCGACGGATACCTGGTCACAAGCCCCACGCCCTCGGTTTGCTGGCCCAGCCTCTACGTTAAGTGAAGTAGTCTTGCCCAACATGCCGAGGGATTCGGTAATAGAAATGTGATGGATTAGGTTGTCATCCTTTTCACAACTCACGACGTACGATCCGGGATGAAAAAACATCGCAAAAGAAGAAAAGTGTCCCAAAACATAAGAAAATGTTCGATTTTGGGCTCACAAAATAGGAACAGCTGAGCAGGCTTGCTGCCCCAGTCGTAGAGCTCTCGGAGAGCTTTCCAACGGTATGTTGTGCGCCGCGTAACTCCTTACAGATCAAAAGTTATGGCCAACGGAGCGATAAATACCTGGTCACAAGCGCCACGCCCTCGGTTTACGGGCCTAACCTCTCCGTGTAGTGAAGTTGTCTTGCCCAAGGTGCCGTGGGATTCGGTAATAGAAATGTGATGGATTAGGTTGTCGTCCTTTTTGCGGCTCACGACGTACGATCCAGGAGGGAACAACAGCGCAAAAAAAGAAAAGTGTTTCGAAAATGATGAAAACGTTCGATTTTGGGCACCGAAAATAGGCGTAGCTGAGCAGCCTTGCTGCCCCCACTGTAAAGCTCTCGGAGAGCTTTCCAACTGTATGTTGTGCCTCACGTAGCTCCTTACGAATCAAAAGTTATGGACACCCGAGCGACAGATACCTGGTCATAAGCCCCACGCCCTCGGTTTACGGGCCCAGCTTCTACATGAAGTGAAGTTGTCTTGCCCAAGGTGCCATGGGATTCGGTAATAGAAATGTGATGGATTAGGTTGTCATCCTTTTCGCGGCTCATGACGTACGATCCTGGATGAAAAAACAGCGCACAAGTAGAAAAGTGTCCTAAAACTGATGAACACGTTTAATTTTAGGCTCCAAAAATAGGCGCAGCCGAGTAGCCTTGCAGCCCTTGTCGTAGAGCTCTCGGAGAGCTTTCCAACGGTATGCTGTGCGCCGCGCAACTCCTTACGGATCAAAAGTTATAGGAACCAGAGCGACGGATACCTGGTCACAAACCCCACGCCCTCGGTTTGTGGGCCCAGCCTCTACGTGAAGTGAAGTTATCTTGCCCAAGGTCTCATGGGATTCGGTAATAGAAATGTGATGGATTGGGCTATCGTCCTCTTCGCGGCTCATGACGTACGATCCAGGACGGAAAAATAGTGCAAATGAAGAAAAGTGTCCGAAAATTGATGAAAACATTCGATTTTGGGCTCTGAAAATAGGTACAACCAAGAAGGCTCGCATCCCCTGTCATAGAGCTCTCGGAGGGCTTTCCAAAAGTATGCTGTGCGCCGCGTAATTCCTTACGGGTCAAAAGTTACGGGCACCATAGTGATGGATTCCTGGTCACAAGCCCTACGCCCTCAGTTTGAGGGCGTAGCCTCTACGTGAAGTTAAGTTGTCTTGCCCAAGGTGCCATGGGATTCGGTAATATAAATGTGATAGATTAGGTTGTCGTCCTTGTCCCGGCTCATGACGTACGATCCGGGACGAAAAAACAACACAAAAGAAGGAAAGTATCCCGAACCTGATGAAAACATTCGATTTTGGGCTCCAACAATAGGCACAGCTGAGAAGGCTTGCTGCCCACGTCGTAGAGCTTTCCAACGGTATGCTGTGCGCCCCGTAACTCCTTGCAGATCAAAAGTTATGGGCATCGGAGCGACAGATACCAGGTGACTAGTCCCACACCCTCGTTTTGCTGGCCCAGCCTCTATGTGAAGTGAAGTTGTCTTGCCAAGGTGCCGTGGGATTCAGTAATAGAAATGTGATGGATTAGGTTGTTGTCCTTTTCGCGGCTGACGACGTATGATCTGGGATGGAAAAACGGTGCAAAAGAAGAAAAGTGTCCCGAAATTGATGAAAACGTTCAATTTTGGTCTCCGAAAATAGGCGCAGTCGAGCAGGCTTACTTTTCCCATCGTAGAGCTCTCGGAGAGCTTTCCAACGGTATGCTTTGCGCCATGTGACTCCTTACAGATCAACAGTTATGGGCACCGGAGTGACGGATACCTGGTCACAAGCCCCATACCCTTGGTTTACGAGCCCAGCCTCTACGTGAAGTAAATTTGTCTTGCCCAAGGTGTTGTGCGATTCGGTAATAGAAATGTGATGGATTAGGTTGTTGTACTTTTCGCTGCTCACAATGTATGACCCGGGAAGGAAAAACAGCGCAAAAGAAAAAAAGTATCCCGAAACTGATGAAAATGTTCAATTTTAGGCTCTGAAAGTAGGCACAGCCAGGCAGGCTTGCTGCCCACGTCGTTGAGCACTCGTAGATCTTGCGAACGGTATGTTGTGCGCCGCGTAACTCCTTACGGATCAAAAGTTTTGGGCAACGGAGCGACGGATACCTGGTCACAGCCCCACGCCCTCGGTTTGCTAGCCCAGCCTCTATGTGAAGTGAAGTTGTCTTGCCAAGGTGCCGTGGGATTCAGCAATAGAAATGTGATTGATTAGGTTGTCGTTCTTTTAGCGGCTCATGACATACGATTCGAGTATGAAAAAATAGCGCAAAACAAGAAAAGTTTCTCAAAAATGATGAAAACAATCAATTTTGGGCTCCAAAAACAGGTGCAGCCGAACAGGCTTACTACCCCCGTCGTAGAGCTCTCGGAGAGCTTTCCAATGGTATGTTGTACGCCGCGTAATTCCATACGGATCAAAAGTTATGGGCACTAGAGCGACGGATACCTGGTCACAAGCCCCACGCCCTCGGTTTACGGGCCCAGCCTCTACATGAAGTGAAGTTGTCTTGCCCAAGGTACCGTGGGATTCGGTAATAGAAATATGATGGATTAGGTTGTCGTCCTTTTCGCGGCTCACGACGTACGATCCGGGACGGAAAAAATAGCACAAAAATATAAACGTGTCTCGAAACTGATGAAAATGTTCAATTTTTGCCTCAGAAAATCTGTGCAACAGAGCAGCTAGCTGCCTGCGTCGTAGAGTTCTCGGAGAGCTTTCCAACTGTATGTTGTACGCCACGTAACTCCTTACAGATCAAAAGTTATGGGCACCGGAGCGACGGATACCTGGTCACAAGCCTCACGCCCTCAGTTTGCGGGCCCAGCCTCTACGTGAAGTGATGTTGTCTTGCCCAAGGTGCCATGGGATTCGGTAATAGAAATGTGATGGATTAGGTTGTCGTCCTTTTCGCGGCTAATGACGAACGATCCGGGACGGAAAAAACAGCGCAAAAGAAGAAAAGTGTCCCAAAACTATTGAAAATGTTCGATTTTTGGCTCTGAAAATAGGCGCAACTGAGCAAGCTAGCTGCCCCCGTCGTAGAGCTCTCAGAGAGCTTTCCAACGGTATGTTGTGCGCCGCGTTACTCCTTACGGATCAAAAATTAGCAGCACCAGAGAGACGGATTCTGGTCCCAAGTCCCACGCCCTCGGTTTGTGGGCCCAGCCACCACGTGAAGTGAAGTTGTCTTGCCCAAGTTACCGTGGGATTCGGTAATAGAAATGTGATGGATTAGGTTGTCGTCCTTTTCGCGGCTCACGACGTACGATCCTGGATAGAAAAATAGCACAAAAGAAGGAAAGTGTACCGAAACTAAGGAACACGTTCAATTTTGAGCTCTGAAAATAGGCGCAACCGAGCAAGCTTGATGCCCACGTCGTAGAGCTCTCGGAGTACTTTCCAATGGTATGTTGTGCGCCGCGTAACTCCTTACGGATCAAAAGTTATAGGCACCGGAGCGACGGATACCTGGTCACAGGCTCCACACCGTCGGTTTACGGGCCCAGCCTCTACGTGAAGTGAAGTTGTCTTGCCCAAGGTGCAGTGGGATTCGGTAATAGAAATGTGATGGATTAGGTTGTTGTCCTTTTCGTGGCTGATGACCTACGATTCGAAATGGAAAAACGGTGCAAAAGAAGAAAAGTGTCCCAAAACTTATGAAAACGTTCAATTTTGGGCTCTGAAAATAGGCGTACCCGAGCAGGCTTGCATCTCCCATCTAGAGCTCTCAGATAGCTTTCCAACGGTATGCTGTGCGCCATGTAACTCCCTACAAATCAAAAGTTATGGGCAGAGCGACGGATACCTGGTCACAAGCCCCACGCCCTCGGTTTGCTGGCCCAACCTCAATGTTAAGTGAAGTAGTCTTGCCCAAGGTGCCGCGGGATTCGGTAATAGAAATGTTATGGATTAGGTTGTAGTCTTTTTCGCGGCTCACGACGTACGATCTGGGACAAAAAAACATCGCAAAAGAAGAAAAATGTCCTAAAACATAAGAAAATGTTCGATTTTGGGCTCACAAAACAGGAACAACCGAGCAAGCTTGCTGCCCCAATCGTAGAGCTCTCGGAGAGCTTTCCAACGGTATACTGTGCGCCGCGTAACTCCTTACGGATCAAAAGTTATGGGCACCGTAGCGACGGATACCTGGTCACAAGCCCCACGCCCTCGGTTTGCGGGCCCAGCCTCTACGTGTAGTGAAGTTGTCTTGCCCAAGGTGCTGTGGGATTCGGTAATAGAAATGTGATGGATTAGGTTGTCGTCCTTTTCGTGGCTCACGACGTACGATCCGGGAGGGAACAACAGCTCAAAAGAAGAAAAGTGTTCCGAAACTGATGAAAACGTTCGATTTTGGGCACCGAAAATAGGCGTAGCCGAGCAGCCTTGCTGCCCCCGTTGTAAAGCTCTCGGAGAGCTTCCCAACGTTATATTGTGCCCCACGTAGCTCCTTAGGGATGAAAAGTTATGGGCACCCGAGCGACAGATACCTGGTCACAAGCCCCACGCCTTCGGTTTACGGGCCCAGCTTCTACGTGAGGTGAAGTTGTCTTGCCCAAGGTGCCATGGGATTCGGTAATAGAAATGTGATGGATTAGGTTGTCATCCTTTTCGCGGCTCATGACGTACGATCCTGGACGGAAAAACAGCGCACAAGTAGAAAAGTGTCCCGAAACTGATGAACACGTTTGATTTTAGGCTCCGAAAATAGGCGCAGCCGAGCAGCCTTGCAGCCCTTGTCGTAGAGCTCTCGGAGAGCTTTCCAACGGTATGCTGTGCGCCGCGTAACTCCTTACGGATCAAAAGTTATAGGAACCGGAGCGACGGATACCTGGTCACAAACCCCACGCCCTCGGTTTGCGGGCCTAGCCTCTACGTGAAGTGAAGTTATCTTGCCCAAGGTCCCATGGGATTCGGTAATAGAAATGTGATGGATTGGGCTGTCGTCCTTTTCGCGGCTCACGACGTACGATCCAGGACGAAAAAACAGCGCGAAAGAAGAAAATTGTCCCGAAATTGATGAATACGTTCGATTTTGGGCTCTGAAAATAGGTGCAACCAAGCAGGCTCGCATCCCCTGTCGTAGAGCTCTCGGAGAGCTTTCCAATGGTATGCTGTGCGCCGCTTAACTCCTTACGGATCAAAAGTTACGGGCACCGTAGCGATGGATTCCTGGTCACAAGTCACACGCCCTCGGTTTGCGGGCCTAGCCTCTACGTGAAGTTAAGTTGTCTTGCCCAAGGTGCCGTGGGATTCGGTAATAGAAATGTGATGGATTAGGTTGTCGTCTTTTCTTGGCTCATGACGTCCGATCCGAGACGAAAAAACAGCACAAAAGAAGGAAAGTATCCCGAAACTGATGAAAACGTTCAATTTTGGGCTCCAAAAATAGGCACAGCTGATCAGGCTTGCTACCCACGTCATAGAGCTTTCCAACGGTATGCTGTGCGCCCCGTAACTCCTTAAGAATCAAAAGTTATGGGCACCGGAGCGACGGATACCTGGTCACTAGTCCCACACCCTCGTTTTGCTGGACCAGCCTCTATGTGAAGTGAAGTTGTATTGCCAAGGTGCCGTGGGATTCGGTAATAGAAATGTGACGGAATAGGTTGTTGTCCTTTTCGCGGCTGACGACGTACGATCTGAGATGGAAAAACAGCGCAAAAGAATAGAAATGTCCCAAAACTGATAAAAATGTTCAATTTTGGGCTCCGAAAATAGGAGCAACCGAGCAGGCTTGCTTCTCCCATCGTAGAGCTCTCGGAGAGCTTTCCAACGGTATGTTGTGCGCCATGTAACTCCCTACAGATCAAAAGTTATGGGCACCGGAGCGACGGATACCTGGTCACAAGCCCCACACCCTCGGTTTACGGGCCCAGCCTCTACGTGAAGTAAATTTGTCTTGCCCAAGGTGCTGTGGGATTCGGTAATAGAAATGTGATGGATTAGGTTGTCGTACTTTTCGCGGCTCACGACGTACGATCCGGGAAGGAAAAACAGCGCAAAAGAAGAAAAGTATCCCAAAATTGATGAAAATGTTCAATTTTAGGCTCTGAAAAGAGGCGCAACCGGGTAGGCTTGCTGCCCACGTCGTAGAACTCTCGTAGAGCTTACGAACGGTATGCTGTGCGCCGCGTAACTCCTTACAGATCAAAAGTTATGGGCAACGGAGCGACGGATACCTGGTCACAAGCCTCACGCCCTTGGTTTGCTGGCCCAGCCTCTATATGAAGTGAAGTTGTCTTGTCCAAGGTGCCATGGGATTCGGTAATAGAAATATGATGGATTAGGTTGTCGTTCTTTTCGCGGCTCACGACATACGATCCGGGATGGAAAAACAGCGCAAAACAAGAAAAGCATCCCGAAACTAATGAAAATGATCAATTTTGGGCTCCAAAAATAGGAGCAGTGGAGCCAGCTTGCTGTCCCCATCGTAGAGCTCTCGGAGTGCTTTCCAACGGTATGCTGTATGCCGCGTAATTCAATACGGATCAAAAGTTATGGGCACTAGAGCGACGGATACCTGGTCATAAGCCCCACGCCCTCGGTTTACGGGCCCAGCCTCTACATGAAGTGAAGTTGTCTTGCCCAAGGTACCGTGGGATTCGGTAATAGAAATATGATGGATTAGGTTGTCGTCTTCTTCGCGGCTCATGACGTACGATCCGGGACGAAAAAAATAGCACAAAAATATAAACGTGTCTCAAAACTGATGAAAACATTCAATTTTTGCGTCAGAAAATCAACACAATTGAGCAGGCTAGCCGCCCGCATCATAGAGCTCTCAGAGAACTTTCCAACGGTATGCTGTACGCTGCGTAACTCCTTACAAATCAAAAGTTATGGGCACCGGAGCGACGGATACCTGGTCACAAGCCTCACGCCCTCGGTTTGCGGGCCTAGCCTCTACGTGAAGTGATGTTGTCTTGCCCAAGGTGCCATGGGATTCGGTAATAGAAATGTGATGGATTAAGTTGTCGTCCTTTTCGCGTCTAATGACAAACGATTCGGGACAGAAAAAATAGCGCAAAAGAAGAAAATTGTCCCGAAACTGATGAAAATGTTTGATTTTTGGCTCTGAAAATAGGCACAACCGAGCAGGCTAGCTGGCCCCGTCATAGAGCTCTTGGAGAGCTTTCCAATGGCATGTTGTGTACCGCATAACTCCTTACGGATCAAAAATTACGGGCACTGGAGCGACGGATTCCTGGTCATAAGTTTTACGCCCTCGGTTTGCGGGCCCAGCCACCACGTGAAGTAAAGTTGTCTTGCCCAAGGTACTGTGGGATTTGGTAATAGAAATATGATGGATTAGGTTGTCATTCTTTTGGCGGTTCACGACGTACGATCCGTGATGAAAAAACTAGGAAACAAAAAAAAAGTATCCTGAAACTGATGAAAACGTTCGATTTTTGGCTCTGAAAATGGCGCAACTGAGCAGGCTAGCTGCCCCCATCGTAGAACTCTTGGAGAGATCTCCGACGGTATGTTGTGCGCTGCGTAACTCCTTACGGATCAAAAATTACGTGCACCGGAGCGACGGATTACTGGTCACAAGTCCCACACCCTCGGTTTGCGGGCCCAGCCACCACGAGAAGTAAAGTTGTCTTGCCTAAGGTACCGTGGGATTCGGTAATAGAAATGTGATGGATTAGGTTGTCGTCCTTTTCTCGGCTCATGACGTACAATCCGGGATGAAAAAATAGCACAAAAGAAGTAAAGTATCCTGAAACTGATGAAAACGTTCGATTTTGGGCTCCAAAAATAGTCACAACCGAGCAGGCTTGCTGCCCACGTCGTAGAGCTTTCCAACGGTATGCTGTGCGCCCCGTAACTCCTTACGGATCAAAAGTTATAGGCATTGGAGCGACGGATACCTGGTCACTAGTCCCACACCCTCGTTTTACTAGCCCAGCCTCTATGTGAAGTGAAGTTGTACTGCCAAGGTGCCGTGGGATTCGGTAATATAAATGTGATGGAATAGGTTGTTGTCCTTGTTGCGGCTGACAACGTACGATCTGGGATAGAAAAACGGCGCAAAAGAAGCGACGGATACCTGGTCACAAGCCCCAAACCCTCGGTTTACGGGCCCAGCCTCTACGTGAAGTAAATTTGTCTTGCCCAAGGTGTTGTGGAATTCGGTAATAGAAATGTGATGTATTAGGTTGTCGTACTTTTCGCGGCTCATGATGTACGATCTGGGAAGGAAAAATAGCGCAAATTAAGAAAAGTATCCCGAAACTGATGAAAATGTTCAATTTTAGGCTCTGAAAAGAGGCGCAGCCGGGCAGGCTTGCTGCCCACGTCGTAGAGCTCTCGTAGAGCTTACGAACGGTATGCTGTGCGCCATGTAACTCCTTACGGATCAAAAGTTATGGGCAACGGAGCGATGGGTACCTGGTCACAAGCCTCACACCCTCAGTTTGCTGGCCCAGCCTCTACGTGAAGTGAAGTTGTCTTGCCCAAGGTACCGTGGGATTCGGTAATAGAAATGTGATGGATTCGGTTGTCGTCCTTTTGGCGGCTCACGACGTACGATCGGGTACGAAAAAAACTGCGCAACAGAAAAAAAGTATCCCAAAACTGATGAAAACGTTCGATTTTTGGCTCTGAAAATAGGCGCAACCGAGCAGGCTAGCAGCCCCCGTTGTAGAGCTCTTGGAGAACTTTCCAACGGTATGTTGTGCGCCGCGTAACTCCTTACGGATCAAAAATTACGGGCACCGGAGCGACGGATTCCTGGTCACAAGTCCCACGCCCTCGATTTACGGGCCCAGCCACCACGTGAAGTAAAGTTGTCTTGCCCAAGGTACCGTGGGATTCGGTAATAGAAATGTGATGGATTAGGTTGTCGTCTTTTTCGCGATTCACGAAGTACGATCTTGGACATAAAAATAGCAGAAAAGAAGGAAAGTGTCCCGAAATGGATGAAAATGTTCGATTCTGAGCTCCGAAAATAGGTGCAGTAGAGCAAGCTTTTTGCCCAAGTCGTAGAGCTCTCAGAGTGCTTTCCAACAGTATGATGTGCGCCGTGTAACTCCTTACAGATCAAAAGTTATGGTCACCGGAGTGATGGATACCTGTTCACAAGCTCCACGCCTTCGGTTTGCGGACCCAGCCTCTACATGAAGTGAAGTTCTCTTGCCCAAGGTGCCATGGGATTCGGTAATAGAAATGTGATGGATTAGGTTGTCGTCCTTTTCGCGGCTCACGACATACGATCCGGGACGGAAAAAATAGCACAAAAATAGTAAAGTATCTCAAAACTTATAAAAATGTTCGATTTTTGGCTCTGAAAATAGGCGCAACAGAGCAGGCTAACTGCCCCCGTCGTAGAGCTCTCGGAAATTTTTCCAACGGTATGCTGTGCGCCGCGTAATTCCTTACGGATCAAAAGTTACGGGCACCGGAGTGACAGATTCCTGGTCACAAGTCCCACGTCCTCGGTTTGCGGGCCCAGACACCACGTGAAGTGAAGTTGTCTTGCTGAAGGTGCCGAGGGATTCGGTAATAAAAATGTGATTGATTAGGTTGTCGTCCTTTTCGCGGCTCACGACGTACGATCCGGGACTGAAAAACATCACAAAACAAAGAAAGTGTCTCGAAACTGATGAAAATGTTTGATTTTGAGCTCCGAAAATAGGTGCAACCGAGCAAGCTCTCTTCCCACATCGTAGAGCTCTCGGAGTGCTTTCCAACGGTATGCTGTGTGCCGCGTAACTCCTTACAGATCAAAAGTTATAGGCACTGGAGCGACGGATACCTGGTCACTAGCCCCACGCCCTCGGTTTACGGGCCCAGCCTCTACATGAAGTGAAGTTGTCTTGCCCAAGGTGCCATGGGATTCGGTTATAGAAATGTGATAGATTAGGTTGTCGTCCTTTTCGCGGCTCAAGACGTATGATCCTGGATGAAAAACAGCACAAAAGAAGGAAAGTGTCCCGAAACTGATGAAAATGTTCGATTTTGAGCTCTGAAAATAGGTACAACTAAGCAGGCTTCCTGCCCACGACATAGAGCTGTCGTAGAGCTTTCCAACTGTATGTTGTGTGCCGCCTAATTCCTTACGGATCAAAAGTCATGGGCACCGGAGCGACGGATACCTTATCACAAGCCCCAGGCCCTCTATTTTCGAGCCCAGCCTCTACGTGAAGTGAAGTTGTCTTTCCCAAGGTACCGTGGGATTCGGTAATAGAAATGTGATGGATTAGAATGTCGTCCTTTTCGCGACTCATGACATACGATCCGGGAAGGAAAAAATAGCACAAAAATAGAGAAGTATCTCGAAACTGATGAAAACATTCGATTTTTGGCTCAGAAAACCGGCGCAACAGAGTAGGCTAGCTGCTCGCGTCGTAGAGCTATCAAAGAGCTTTCCAACGGTATGCTGTATGCCGCATAACTCCGTACGGATCAAAAGTTATGGGCACCGTAGCGATGGATACCTAGTCACAAGCTTCACGCCCTCGGTTTGCTGGCCCAGCCTCTACGTGAAGTGACGTTGTCTTGCCCAAGGTACCATGGGATTCGGTAATAGAAATGTGATGGATTAGGTTGTCCTCCTTTTCGCGGCTCACGACGTAAGGTCCGAGACGGAAAAAACAATGCAAAAGAAGAAAATTATCCCGAAACTGATGAAAACGTTCAATTTTTGGCTCTGAAAATAGACGCAACCGAGCAGGCTAGCTGCCCCCCGTCGTAGAGCTCTCGGAGAGCTTTCCAACAGCATGCTGTGCGCCGCGTATATCCTTATGGATCAAAAGTTACGGGTACCAAAGCGACGGATTCCTGGTCACAGGCCCCATACCCTCGATTTGCGAGCCCAGCCACCACGTGAAGTGAAGTTGTCTTGCCCAATGTGCCATGGGATTCGGTAATAGAAATGTGATGGATTTGGTTGTCGTCCTTTTCGCGGCTCACGACGTACGATCCAGGATAGAAAAACAGCACAAAGGAAAGAAAGTGTACCGACACTGATCAAAACGTTCGATTTTGACCTCTGAAAATAGGTGCAGCCGAGCAAGCTTGCTGCCCACGTCGTAGAGCTCTCGGAGAGCTTTCCAACGGTATGTTGTGCGCTTCGTAACTCCTTACGGATCAAAAGTTATGGGCACCGGAGCGACGGATACCTGGTCACTAGCCCCATGCCCTCGGTTTGCAGGCCCAGCCTCTACGTCAAGTGAAGTTGTCTTGCCCAAGGTGCCGTGGGATTCGGTAATAGAAATGTGATGGATTAGGTTGTCGTCCTTTTTGCGGCTCACGACGTACGATCCTGGACGAAAAAACAACACAAAAGAAGGAAAATGTCCCAAAATTGATGAAAACGTTCGATTTTGAGCTCCGAAAATAGGTACAGATGAGCAGGCTTGCTGCCCACGTCGTAGAGCTGTCGGAGAGCTTTCCAACGGTATGTTGTGCACCGCGTAACTACTAACGAATCAAAAGTTATGGGCATCGGAGCGACGGATACCTAGTCACAAGCCCCAGGCCCACGGTTTACGGGCCCAGCCTCTACGTGAAGTGAAGTTGTCTTGCCCAAGGTACCGTGAGATTCGGTAATAGAAATGTGGTGGATTAGGTTGTCGTCCTTTTCGCGGCATACGACGTATGATCTGGGACGGAAAAAATAGCATAAAAATAGAAAAGTATCTCCAAACTGATGAAAACGTTCGATTTTTGGCTCAGAAAACTAGCGCAATAAGCAGGCTAGCTGCTCGCGTCATAGTGCTCTTGTTGAGCTTTCCAACGGTATGTTGTACGCCGCGTAACTCCGTACAGATCAAAAGTTAAGGGCACCGTAGCGACGGATACCTGGTCATAAGCCTCACGCCCTCGGTTTGTGTGCCCAGCGTCTACGTGAAGTGACGTTATCTTGCCCAAGGTAACATGGGATTCATTAATAGAAATGTGATGGATTAGGTTGTCCTCCTTTTCGCGGCTCACGACGTAAGATCTGAGACGGAAAAAATAGTGCAAAAGAAGAAAAGTGTCCCGAAACTGATAAAAACATTCGATTTTTGGCTCTGAAAATAGGCGCAACCGAGCAGGCTAGCTGCCCCCGTCGTAGAACTCTCGAAGATCTTTCCAACGGTATGCTGTGCGCCGCGCAACTCCTTACGGATCAAAAGTTACGGGCACCGGAGCGACAGATTCCTGGTCACAAGCCCCACGCCCTCGGTTTGCGGGCCCAGCCACCACGTGAAGTGAAGTTGTCTTGCCCAAGGTGCCGTGGGATTCGGTAATAGAAATGTGATGGATTAGGTTGTCGTCCTTTTCGCGGCTCACGACGTACGATCCTGGACCAAAAAATAGCACAAAAGAAGGAAAGTATCCCAAAACTGATGAAAATGATCAATTTTGAGCTCTGAAAACAGGTACAGCTGAGCAGGCTTGCTGCCCACGACGTAGAGCTGTCGGAGAGCTTTCCAACGGTATGTTGTGCGCCGCGTAATTCCTTACGGATCAAAAGTTATGGGCACCAGAGCGACGGATACCTTGTCACAAGCCCCAGGCCCTCGGTTTTCGGGCCCAGCCTCTACGTGAAGTGAAGTTGTCTTGCCCAAGGTACCGTGGGATTCGGTAATAGAAATGTGATGGATTAGGTTGTCGTCCTTTTCGTGGCTCACGACGTACGATCCGGGACGGAAAAAATAGCACAAAAATAGAAAAGTATCTCGAAATTGATGAAAACGTTCGAATTTTGGCTCTGAAAACTGGCGCAACAGAGCAGGCTAACTGCTCGCGTCATAGAGCTCTCAGAGAGCTTTCCAACGGTATGCTGTACGCCGCGTAACTCCGTACGGATCAAAAGTTATGGGCACCGTAGCTATGGATACCTGGTCACAAGCCTCACGCCCTCGGTTTGCGGGCCCAACCTCTACGTGAAGTGACGTTGTCTTGCCCAAGGTACCATGGGATTCAGTAATAGAAATGTGATGGATTAGGTTGTCCTCCTTTTCGCGGCTCACGACGTAAGATCCGAGACGAAAAAAATAGTGCAAAAGAAGAAAAGTATACTGAAACTGATGAAAATTTTTGATTTTTGGCTTTGAAAATGGACGCAACCAAGCAGGCTAGCTGCCCCCGTCGTAGAGCTCTTGGAGAGCTTTCCAACAGTATGTTGTGCGCTGCGTAAATCCTTATGGATCAAAAGTTACGGGCACCGAAGCGACAGATTCCTGGTCACAAGCCCCACACCCTCGATTTGCGGGCCCAGCCACCACGTGAAGTGAAGTTGTCTTGCCCAAGGTGCCGTGGGATTCGGTAATAGAAATGTGATGGATTTGGTTGTCGTCCTTTTCGCGACTCACGACATACGATCCGGGATAGAAAAATAGCATAAAAGAAGGAAAGTGTACCGACACTGATGAAAACGTTCGATTTTGACCTCTGAAAATAGGTGCAGCCGAGCAAGCTTGCTGCCCACGTCGTAGAGCTCTCGGAGAGCTTTCCAACGGTATGCTGTGCGCCGCGTAACTCCTTACGGATCAAAAGTTATGGGCACCGGAGCGACGGATACCTGGTCACAAGCCCCAGGCCCTCGGTTTTCGGGCCCAGTCTCTACATGAAGTGAAGTTGTCTTGCTCAAGGTGCCATGGGATTCGGTAATAGAAATGTGATGGATTAGGTTGTCTTCCTTTTCGCGGCTCACGACGTACGATCTGGGACGAAAAAAATAGCGCAAAAGAAGAAAAGTGACCCGAAACTGATGAAAACGTTCAATTTTCAGCTCTGAAATTAGGCGCAACCGAGCAGGCTAGCTGCCCCCATCGTAGAGCTCTTGGAGATCTTTCCAACGGTATGTTGTGCGCCGCGTAACTCCTTACGGATCAAAAGTTACGGGCACCGGAGCGACGGATTCCTGGTCATAAGCCCCATGCACTCGGTTTGCGGGCCCAGCCCCCACGTGAAGTGAAGTTGTCTTGACCAAGGTGACGTAAGATTCGGTAATTGAAATGTGATGGATTTGGTTGTCGTCCTTTTCGCGACTCACGACGTACGATCCTGGATGGAAAAACAGCACAAAAGAAGGAAAGTGTCCCAAAATTGATGAAAACGTTCGATTTTGAGCTCCGAAAATAGGTACAGCTGAGTAGGCTTGCTGCCCACGTCTTAGAGTTGTCGGAGAGCTTTCCAACGGTATGCTGTGCGTCGCGTAACTCCTTACGGATCAAAAGTTATGGGCACCGGAGCGACGGATACCTGGTCACAATCCCCATACCCTCGGCTTGCGGGCCCAGCCTCTACGTGAAGTGAAGTTGTCTTACCCAAGGTGTCATAGGATTCGGTAATAGAAATGTGAAAGATTAGGTTGTCGTCCTTTTCGTGGCTCACGACGTACGATCCGGGATGAAAAAAATAGCACAAAAATAGAAAAGTATCTCGAAATGAATGAAAACGTTCAATTTTCAGCTCAGAAAATCGGTAAAACTAAGCAGGCTAGCAGCCCGCGTCGTAGAGCTCTCAGAGAACTTTTCAACGGTATGGTGTACGCTGCGTAACTCCTTACGGATCAAAAGTTATGGGCACCGGAGCGACGAATACCTGGTGACAAGCCTCACGCCCTCGGTTTGTAGGCCCAGCCTCTACGTGAAGTGATGTGGTCTTGCCCAAGGTGCCGTGGGATTCGGTAATAGAAATGTGATGGATTCGGTTGTCCTCCTTTTCGCCACTCACGACGTACGATCCGGGACAAAAAAACGGCGCAAAAGAAAAAAAATGCCAAAAAACTAATTAAAACGTTCGATTTTTGGCTCCAAAATTAGGTGCAACCGAGTTTGCTAGTTGCCCCAGTCGTAGAGCTCTCGGAGAGCTTTCCAATAGTATGCTGTGCACCGCGTAAATCCTTACGGATCAAAAGTTACGGGCACCGAAGCGACGGATTCTTGGTCACAAACCCTACGCCCTCGGTTTGCGGGCCCAGCCACCACGTGAAGTAAAGTTGTCTTGCCCAAGGTACCGTGGGATTCGATAATAGAAATGTGATGGATTAGGTTGCCGTCCTTTTCGCAGCTCACGTTGTACTATCCGGGACGAAAAAAACAGCGCAAAAGAAGAAAAGTGTCCCGAAACTGATGAAAATGTTCAATTTTTAGCTCAGAAAATAGGCAAAACTGAGCAGGCTAGCTGCCCCCGTCGTAGAGCTCTCAGAGATCTTTCCAACGGTAGGTTGTGTACCGCGTAACTCCTTACGATTCAAAAGTTACGGGCACTGGAGCGACGAATTCCTGGTCACAAGCCCCATGTCCTCGGTTTGCAGGCCCAGCAGCCACGTGAAGTGAAGTTGTCTTGACCACGGTGCCATGGGATTCGGTAATTGAAATGTGATGGATTTGGTTGTCGTCCTTTTCGTGACTCACGACGTACGATCCTGGACGAAAAAACAGCACAAAAGAAGGAAAGTGTACCAAAACTGATTAAAATGTTCGATTTTGAGCTCTGAAATTAGGTACAGCTGAGCAGGCTTGTTTCCCACGTCGTATAGCTATCGGAGAGCTTTCCAACGGTATGCTGTGCGCCGCGTAACTCCTTACGGATCAAAAGTTATGGGCATCGGAGCGACGGATACCTGGTCACAAGCCCCAAGACCTCGGTTTGCGGGCCCAGCTGCCACGTGAAGTGAAGTTGTGTTGCAAAAGGTGCAGTGGGATTCGGAAATAGGAATATGATGGATTAGGTTGTCGACCTTTTCGCGGCTCACGACGCACGATCCGGGACCGAAAAAACAACACAAAAGAAGAAAAGTATCCCGAAACTGATGAAAATGTTTGATTTTTGGCTCCAAAAAGAGGCGCAGCCGAGCAGGCTTACTGCCCACGGTGTAGAGCTCTTGTAGAGCTTTACAACGGTATGTTGTGCGCCGCGTAACTCCTTACGGATCAAAAGTTATGGGCACCGGAGCGACGGATACCTGGTCACAAGCCCCACGCCCTCGGTTTGCTGGCCCAGCCTCTACGTGAAGTGAAGTTGTCTTGCCCAAGGTGTCATGGGATTCGGTAATAGAAATGTAATGGATTAGGTTGTCATCCTTTTCGCGGCTCATGACGTACGATCCGGGACGAAAAAAACAGCGCAAAAGAAGAAAAGTATCACAAAACTGTTGAAAACGTTCGATTTTTAGCTCTGAAAATAGGTGCAACCAAGCAGGCTAACTGCCCCCGTCGTAGAGCTCTCGGAGAGCTTTCCAACAGTATGTTGTGCACCACGTAACTCCTTGCAGATCAAAACTTACGGGCACCGGAGCGACAGATTCCTGGTCACAAGCCCCACGCCCTCGGTTTGCTGGCCCAGCCCCCACGTGAAGTGAAGTTGTCTTGCCCAAGGTACTGTGGGATTCGGTAATAGAAATGTGATGGATTTGGTTGTCGTCCTTTTCGCGGCTCACGACGTACGATCCGGGACAGAAAAATAGCACAAAAGAAGGAAAGTGTCCCGAAACTGATGAAAACGTTCAATTTGAGGCTCCGAAAACATGTGCAGCTGAGCAGGGTTGCTGACCACATCGTAGAGCTCTCAGAGAGATTTCCAACTGTATGATGTGAGCTGCGTAACTCCCTACGGATCAAAAGTTTCCCACCCTGGGGTTGGGGTTAGACTACTATGCCATGCAGGCCCCGTGGGCTGTCTACCTGGTCACAAGCCCCACGCCCTCGGTTTGCAGGCCCAGCATCTACGTGAAGTGAAGTTGTCTTGCCCAAGGTGCCATGGGATTAGGTAATATAAATGTGATGGATTAGGTTGTCGTCCTTTTTGCGGCTCACGACGTACGATCCGGGATGAAAAAACAGCGTAAAAGAAGAAAAGTATCCCAAAACTGATGAAAATGTTCCATTTTAGTCTCTGAAAAGAGGCGTAGTCGAGTAGGCTTGCTGCCCACGTCGTAGAGCTCTCGTAGAGCTTTCCAACGGTATGCTGTACTCCGCTTAACTCCTTACGGATCAAAAGTTATGGGCACCAGAGCGACAAATACCTGGTCACAAGCCCCATGCCCTCGGTTTTCTGGCCTAGCCTCTACGTGAAGTGAAGTTGTCTTGCCCAATGTACCATGGGATTCGGTAATAGAAATGTGATGGATTTGGTTGTCGTCCTTTTCGCGGCTCACGACGTACGATCCGGGACAGAAAAACAACACAAAAGAAGAAAAGTGTACCGACATTGATGAAAACGTTCGATTTTGACCACTGAAAATAGGTACAGTCGAGCAAGCTTGCTACCCACGTCGTAGAGCTCTCGGAGAGCTTTCCAACGGTATGTTGTGCGCCGCGTAACTCCTTACAGATCAAAAGTTATGGGCACCGGAGCAACGGATACCTGGTCATTAGCCCCACGCCCTCGGTTTGCGGGCCCAGCCTCTACATCAAGTGAAGTTGTCTTGTCCAAGGTACCATAGGATTCGGTAATAGAAATGTGATGGATTAGGTTGTCATCCTTTTCGCGGCTCACGATGTACGATCCTGGACCAAAAAAATAGCACAGAAGAAGGAAAGTGTCCCGAAAGTGATGAAAACGTTCGATTTTGAGCTCTGAAAATAGGTATAGATGAGCAGGCTTGCTGCCCACGTCGTAGAGCTGTCGGAGAGCTTTCCAACGGTATGTTGTGTGCCACGTAACTCCTTACGAATCAAAAGTTATGGGCATCGGAGCGACGGATACCTGGTCACAAGCCCCAGGCCCTCGGTTTACGGGCCCAGCCTCTACGTGAAGTGAAGTTGTCTTGCCCAAGGTACCGTGGGATTTGGTAATAGAAATGTGGTAGATTAGGTTGTCATCCTTTTTGCGGCATACGACGTACGATCCGGGATGAAAAAAATAGCACAAAAATAGAAAAGTATCTCAAAACTGATGAAAACGTTCGATTTTTGGCTCAGAAAACCAGCGCAACAGAGCAGGCTAGTTGCTTGCGTCGTGGAGCTCTCGGTGAGCTTTCTAACGGTATGTTGTACGCCGCGTAACTCCGTACGGATCAAAAGTTATGGGCACCGTAGCGACAGATACCTGGTCACAAGCATCACGCCCTCGGTTTGCGGGCCCAGCCTCTATGTGAAGTGATGTTGTCTTGCCCAAGGTACCATGGGATTCGGTAATAGAAATGTGATGGATTAGGTTGTCCTCCTTTTCGCGGCTCACGACGTAAGATCCGAGACGGAAAAAACAATGTAAAAGAAGAAAAGTGTCCCGAAACTGATAAAAACATTCGATTTTTGGCTCTGAAAATAGGCACAACTGTCACACCCCAACCCGGCCTATAAAGGTTAGACTAGGGTGTGATCTAAATATTCAAGTCATATCTCGTACTTAACCGTTCATGAAAATTTAACACTTAACGTTTTAGCCTAGACTCCACAATTTTTTCGGAAAACCGGTAGTATAACGGCTGTAATTGGGCTATTTGGTTTGACCTAATTCTCTAAATGCCTCAAAATTTCCAATCTCAATTTCATTTCGAACTAAGATTACTATTACCATCAATTGAAACGCCTACTAGTTATCTCGAAGTCTCGTTTGTTTGTTAATCCTCGTTACAAAAGTACCTGTTGATCTTAGCTTAACAATGAGTACCTGCTTTAAATTGGTTAGGTTCATTACTTAATCCTTACCTGATACTTCATAATCCTATGATAGATACTAGCCAATAACGATAGCAAAACGACCATAGTAGTGTCTATCTAGTTATTATCAGTACAAGCCAAAATTAGACCCCAAATTACAACGAGGGTCTTTTACATTACAAACATTAAGTAACATGAAAAGAAATAGTCTTCAAGTAGCATAGTGTTCACAAATGGCCATAATCAAGCAAAGCACATAGGACAGGCATTCATTCCAAGGAATCATCGTTAGGCACGTCGTTCTCGGGTACATGTTCTTGATATTCTTCACCTGAGATAATAAAAGAGGGTGAATCCTTATGAACTCAGCGAGGGGGAACGAGAAATAGGTTTTGAAACTCATTTTCCGGTTTAACTTATGAAAACCCTTTTTGCAAGCATGAATGTATCACAATTAAGTACATAACAATAATATAAAAGTAAAGGAACACAATTACTCATCTTTCCTCCCCGAGGTCCTCTAGGAACCAAGCGAGAGTACTTATATACATAGTGAAAAGGATACGGTGAGCTTTTGCTCTCAGTTCATTTTCAATATCAGTTGTTGCGGCCAACTTCAAATCATCCCTTTATCACGCCAAATGGGTGTACTCCGGATGTACCCCAAAATCCTACGACCCAACTCTCCGAGGAAGTCTAGCCCCCAAGCGAGAGAGGGAATTGGACAATGGTAGTCACGGTTGCACCAGCAAACCCGATGCCGCCCAGTGTGCGTGAACGCTACCACGCCAGAATGAAATGTTGCAACCTTGTATGCAATGCACATTTATGACATTTAATATATCATATTAGGAGGACAACAAAGTAGGTTGCCTCCGGACAGTCATAAGATTGCACATTGACAAGTAAACAAGCGAGGCACGATATGACAGTCAATTTCACTTATAAAGCACATGGAGTCATATGAGTATTAAACGGGCAGCCATGTAACGCATGTAAATCAAGTCATATAACTCACTTCGAAGTTCACGTAATCAAATAACAAGATCATTCAACATGCAACAATATCTACATGGATTCGGGCGCAAGAAAGGCCTATTTGTCAACATGCAATGATCAAAATCACACTTAGGGCTATAAGGGAAACTACGGGCAGCCTACTAAACATATAATTAAACACGATATTCATAGGATCAACACTTAGTGAATTTACCTAGTCACTAGGGTTTCTATTTTGTGCTTACCCGTGCGATTAAGCCCCAAGTCAACTTCAAAATCAATCTCAAGCCATGCATCGATTAATTCAAACATCCTCAAGTATTCAAAACAGTCCACACAATATCCCAATGCCACAATCCCAAGCATTTAATTCAACAAGAGAAGTTACAATAATTTTTCTAAGCATTTCACTAAGTGAAACCCTCACTGCAATGGGCTGTTTTCTCACAATCATTAAGATAAGCAAACAATCTCCAATTCTAGTGAATAAGATGTCAAATTAAAGATTAATAAGTGAACTAAATTTAGAAAAAAAATCTCGCATCATTTGGAGTTCGGGTTCAATAGTTATAGCCAAAACAGTGAGATTGCACAAAACTGTCCAGATTTGCACACATTTCAATACGTGTCGTTTTTTAGGTCCTTAGGGTCAGATTTAGCCTTAGTCCATTTCTGACAAAAATGTCCAGAACTGAAAACTATATCAGCACACCAAATTTCATGGATTTTGGATATAATTTACTAAGTCCAAACTGGTTCGTTCTACAAGGTCAGTGAAACTGCCAAAACCTGCTTCATTTTTCCAGACTTCCAGATTTGGACACATTTTAATGATTTGCCATTTTGAGGACCTTCGAGTCAAAATTAGCTTTGGTCTATTTCTGGGAAAAATGTTCAGAACTGGAAAAACTAGTTACCTACCGATTTTCACGCATTTTCAACATCATTTTCCTAGCCAAAATCATCTCGCACCAACAAGACAGAAAGCTGTCACAAACCCGAATTCATCTATCACCACCTTCTAGCTCAAAATCTTGCCATGCATGGTTATAAAAGCTTATGAACACACATATATCTCAAGTACAGAAGCAAAGATAAACATTTAAGAGCATGCATGTGGGTTTTTGAAAGATTTTCAAGAAGTTTTAGCCCTCACCTTAGCAAAACAACAAGAAGATGCACAAGACTCTTGGTGAAGCACAAAGTTGATCTTCTTCCTTGCTTAGCCAAGACACCAACTCGATTTTCTCTATTTTTCCTAGCTTAGTGACCAAGTTCTTAGTAGGTGCATGTGGTTAGAACAAGAAGAAAAGAAATGGAAGCTAGCAAACTCACCTAGGCCGAAATGGAGACTCAAAGAGCTTGCATGTGTGATTCTTGCAACTTAGCTAGCTTGGTCGAGTTTCTTAGCTTGTTGCTTGTCTTGATGCACCATAGAATGATGAAGATGAGCTATGGAGTGCATGAACTCAGCCAAAGCCGAGAGAGAGAGAGAAGAATGAGAGGGAGAGAGAGAGAATGAAAGAAAAATGAGGGAAAATGACAAAGAATGAAAGCCTTGAAATTGATGAAGCATGGGTCGGCCTTGGGCATACAAAAATTCAGATTTGTGTCTTCAAGAAGCTTGATTTTTGAATCACCTAGCATGGGCAAGGAGCTTGTCGAGATTTGGAGGCCTTGGGTTAAGCTTTTGAGCTAAAGTTTTTTATGCAATGTGTCATAGATTGTAATAGGATTGTTTGGAGAATAATTAAATTAAGCAAGCAAGCACAAAAGCCTATATGGTGGTCAGCCAAGGCATGTAAAATCTGATTTTTTTGTCATCTATTGGGATTCGGTAATAGAAATGTGATGGATTTGGTTGTCGTCCTTTTCGTGGCTCACGACGTATGATCCAGGACAGAAAAACAGCACAAAAGAAGGAAACTGTCCCGAAACTGATAAAAACGTTCAATTTGAGGCTCCGAAAACATGCGCAGCCGAGCAGGCTTTCTGCCCACATCGTAGAGCTCTCGGAAAGATTTCCAACTATATGTTGTATGCCGCGTAACTCCTTACGGATCAAAAGTTTCCCACCCTGGGGTTGGGGTTAGGCTATTGTTCATGTAGGCCCCGTGGGCTGCCTACCTGGTCACAAGCCCCACACCCTCAATTTGCGGGCCCAGCATCTACGTGAAGTAAAGTTGTCTTGCCCAAGGTGCCATGGGATTAGGTAATATAAATGTGATGGATTAGGTTGTCGTCCTTTTTGCGACTCACAACGTACGATCCGGGATGGAAAAACAGCGCAAAAGAAGAAAAGTATCCCGAAATTGATGAAAATGTTCCATTTTAGTCTCTGAAAAGAGGCGTAGTCGAGTAGGCTTGCAGCCCACGTTGTAGAGCTCTCGTAGAGCTTTCCAACGATATGCTGTACTCTGCTTAACTCCTTACAGATCAAAAGTTATGGGCACCAGAGCGACAGATACCTGGTCACAAGCCCTATGCCCTCGATTTGCTGGCCTAGCCTCTACGCGAAGTGAAGTTTTCTTGCCCAAGGTGCCGTGGGATTCGGTAATAGAAATGTGATGGATTAGGATGTCGTCCTTTTCGCGGCTCACGATGTACGATCCGGGACCGAAAAATAGCGCAAAAGAAGAAAAATGTTCTGAAACTGATGAAAATATTCAATTTTGGGCTCTGAAAATAGGCGCAGCCGAGCAGGCTACTACCTCCATAGTAGAGCTCTCAGAGAGCTTTCCAACGGTATGCTGTGCGCCGCATAAATTCTTACGGATCAAAAGTTATGGGCACCAGAGCGACGGATACCTGGTCACAAGCCTTACGCCTCGATTTACGGGCCCAGCCTCTACGTGAAGTGATGTTCTCTTTCCCAAGGTGCCATGGGATTCGGTAATAGAAATATGATGGATTAGGTTGTCGTCCTTTTCGCGGCTCACGATGTACGATCCGGGACGAAAACAACAGCACAAAAGAAGAAAAATGCCCCAAAACTGATGAAAATGTTCATTTTTTGGCTCTGAAAAGAAGCACAACCGAGCAGGCTAGCTACCCCTATCGTAGAGCTCTAGGAGAGATTTCCAACGGTATGTTGTGCGTCACGTAACTCCTTACGGATCAAAAGTTATGGGCACCGGAGCGATGGATACCTTGTCACAAGTCCCAGGCCCTCGGTTTTCGGGCCTAGCCTCTACGTGAAGTGAAGTTGTCTTGCCCAAGGTACCGTGGGATTTAGTAATAGAAATGTGATGGATTAGGTTGTCGTCCTTTTCGCGGCTCACGACGTACGATCTGTGACGGAAAAAATAGCACAAAAATAGAAAAGTATCTCAAAATTGATTAAAACGTTCAATTTTTGGCTAAAAAAACTGGCAGAACAGAGCAGTCTAGCTGCTCGCGTCATAGAGCTCTCGGAGAGCTTTTCAACGGTATGTTGTACGTCGCATAACTCCGTACGGATCAAAAGTTATGGATACCGTAGCGACAGATACCTGGTCACAAGCTTCACGCCCTCGGTTTGTGGGCCCAGCCCCCACGTGCAGTGAAGTTGTCTTGCCCAAGGTGCCGTGGGATTCAGTAATAAAAATGTGATGGACTAGGTTGTCGTCTTTTTCGCGACTCACGACGTACGATCCGGGACGAAAAAACAGCGCAAAAGTAGAAAAATGTCCCAAAACTGATGAAAACGTTTGATTTTGGGCTCCGAAAATAGGTGGAGTTGAACAGACTTGCTGCCCCGGTCGTAGAGCTCTCGGAATGCTTTCCAACGGTAAGTTGTGCGTCGCGTAACTCCTTATGGATCAAAAGTTATGGGCACCGGAGTGGTAGATACCTGATCACTAGCCCCACGCACTCGGTTTGCAGGCCCAGCCTCTACGTGAAGTGCAGTTGTCTTGCCCAAGGTGCCATTGGATTCGGTAATAGAAATGTGATGGATTAGGTTGTCGTCCTTTTCGCTGCCCACGACGTACGATCCGGGACGAAAAAACAGCACAAAAGAAGAAAAGTATCCCAAAACTAATGAAAACGTTCAATTTTGGGCTTCGAAAATAGGCATATCCAAGCAAGCTTGCTGCCTTCGTCGTAGAGCTCTTGGAGAGCTTTCCAACGGTATACTGTGCGCCGCGTAACTCCTTACGAATCAAAAGTTATGGGCACCGGAGCGACGGATACCTGGTCACAAGCCCTCTGCCCTCGGTTTGCTGGCCCAGCTTCTACATGAAGTGAAGTTCTGTTGCCCAAGGTGCCGAGGGATTCGGTAATGGAAATGTGGTGGATTAGGTTGTTGTCCTTTTCGCAGCTCATGACGTACAATCCGAAATGAAAAAAATAGCGCAAAAGAAGAAAAGTGTCCCAAAATTGATCAAAACGTTCGATTTTTTACTCTGAAAATAGGTGCAACTGAGCAGGGTAGCTGCCCCCATCGTAGAGCTCTCGGAGAGCTTTCCAACTGTATACTGTGCACCGTATAACTCCTTACGGATCAAAAGTTACGGGCACCAGAATGACAGAGTCCTGGTCACAAGCCCCATTCCCTCAGTTTACGGGCCAGTCCCTACATGAAGTGAAGTTGTCTTGACCAAGGTGCCGTGGGATTCGATAATTGAGATATGATAGATTTGGTTGTCATCCTTTTCGCGGCTCACGACATACGATTCGGGACGGATAAACAGCACAAAAGAAGGAAAGTATCCCGAAATTGATGAAAACGTTCGATTTTGAGTTTCAAAAATAGGTACAGCTGAGCAGGCTTGTTGCCCACATCGTAGAGCTGTCGGAGAGCTTTCCAACAATATGTTGTGCGCCGCGTAACTCCTTACGGATCAAAAGTTATGGGCACCGGAGCGACGGATACCTGGTCACAAGCCCCACGCTCTCGGTTTGCGGGCCCAGTCTCTACGTGAAGTGAAGTTGTCTTGCCCAAGGTGCCGTGGGATTCGGTAATAGAAATGTGATGGATTAGGTTGTCGTCCTTTTTGCGGCTCACGACGTACGATCCGGGACGGAAAAACAGCGCAAAATAAGAAAAGTATCCTGAAACTGATAAAAATGTTCAATTTTAGGCTCCGAAAAGAGGCGCAACCGAGCAGGCTTACTGCCCACGTTGTAGAGCTCTCGTAGAGCTTTCCAACGGTATGCTGTGCGCCGCATAACTCCTTACGGATCAAAAGTTATGGGCACCGGAGCGACGGATACCTGGTCACAAGCCCCCTGCCCTCGGTTTGCTGGCCCAGCCTCTACGTGAAGTGAATTTCTGTTGCCCAAGGTGCCGAGGGATTCGGTAATAGAAATGTCATGGATTAGGTTGTTGTCCTTTTCGCGGCTCACGACGTACAATACGGGACGAAAAAAACTGCGCAAAAGAAGAAAAGTGTCCCAAAACTGATGAAAATGTTTGATTTTCAGCTCTGAAAATAGGTGCAACTGAGCAGGGTAGATGGCCCCGTCGTAGAGCTCTCGGAGAGCTTTCCAACGGTATGCTGTACGCTGCGTAACTCCTTGCAGATCAAAAGTTACGGGCACCGGAGCGACGGATTCCTAGTCACAAGCCCCACGCCCTCGGTTTGCGGGCCCAGCCCCCACGGGAAGTGAAGATGTATTGCCCAAGTTGCTGTGGGATTCGGTAATAGAAATGTGATGGATTTGGTTGTCGTCCTTTTCGCGGCTCACGACGTACGATCCGGGACGAAAAAACAGCACAAAAGAAGGAAAGTGTCCCAAAATTGATGAAAACGTTCAATTTTGGGCTCCAAAAATAGGCGCAGCTGTGCAGGCTTACTGTCCACATCGTAGAGCTCTCGGAGAGCTTTCCAACGGTATGTTGTGCGCTGCGTAACTCCTTACAAATCAAAAGTTATGGGCACCGGAGCGACGGATACCTGGTCACAAGCCCCACGCCCTCGGTTTGCGGGACCAGCCTCTACGAGAAGTGAAGTTGTCTTGCCCAAGGTGCCGTGGGCTTCGGTAATATAAATGTGATGGATTAGGTTGTTGTCCTATTCGCGGCTCACGACGTACGATCCGGGACCAAAAAACATCGCAAAAGAAGAAAAGTTTCCCGAAACTGATGAAAATGTTTGATTTGAGGCTCCGAAAAGAGGCGCAGCCGAGCAGGCTTGCTGCCCTCGTCGTAGAGCTCTCGTAAAGCTTTTCAATGGTATGCTGTGCTCTGCGTAACTCCTTACTGATCAAAAGTTATGGGCACCGGAGTGACGGATACCTGGTCACAAGCCCCACGCCCTCGGTTTGCTATCCCAGCCTCTACGTGAAGTGAAGTTGTCTTGCCCAAGGTGTAGTGGGATTCAGTAATAGAAATGTGATGGATTAGGTTGTCGTCCTTTTTGCGGCTCACGACGTACGATCCGGGATGAAAAAATAGCATAAAAGAAGAAAAGTGTCGCAAAATTGATGAAAATGTTCAATTTTGGGCTCCGAAAATAGGTGCAGCCAAGCAAACTTGCTTCCCCCGTCGTAGAGCTCTCGGAGAGTGTTCCAACGGTATGTTGTGCGCCGCATAACTCCTTACGGATCAAAAGTTATGGGTACCGGAGCGACGGATACCTGGTCACAAGCCCGACGCCCTCGGTTTGCCGGCCCAGCCTCTACGTGAAGTGAAGTTATCTTGCCCAAGGTGCCATGGGAGTTGGTAATAGAAATGTGATGGATTAGGTTGTCGTCCTTTTCACGGCTCACGATGTACGATCCGGGATGAAAAAACATCGTAAAAGAAGAAAAGTTTTCCAAAACTAATGAAAACGTTCGATTTTGGGCTCTGAAAATAGGCGCAATCAAACAAGCTTGCTTCCCCAGTCGTAGAGCTCTCGGAAAGCTTTCCAACGGTATGCTGTGCGCCGCGTGACTCCTTACGGATCAAAAGTTATGTGCACCGGAGCGACGGATACCTGGTCACAAACCCCACGCCCTCGGTTTGCGGGCCCAGCCTCTACGTGAAGTGAAGTTGTCTTGCCCAAGGTGCCATGGGATTCGGTAATAGAAATGTGATGGATTAGGTTGTCGTCCTTTTCGCGGCTCACGACGTACGATCCGGGATAGAAAAAACAGCGCAAAAGAAGAAAAGTGTCCCGAAACTGATGAAAACGTTCAATTTTTGGCTCTGAAAACATGCGCAACCGAGCAGGCTAGCTGCCCCCGTCGTAGAGCTCTTAGAGAGCTTTTCAACGGTATGCTGTGCGCCGCGTAACTTGTCACGCCCCAACCCGACCTATAGAGGTTAGACTAGGGTGTGATCTAATCATTTATACCATTTCACATACTTAATCGTTCATTAAGATTTAACACTTAACGTTAGCCTAGAACTCCAAAGGATTTTCGAAAAACCGGCAGCATAACGGCTGTAATTGGGCTCTTTAGTTTGACCTAATTTTCTAAACGCCTCAAAACTTTCAATCTCAAATTCATTTCCAACTAAGATTACTATTTATCACCAATCGAAATGCCTGCTAGTTATCTCGAAGTCTCGTTTGATTAACAACCTAGCATGATAACTATGTCTCGTTTATTTGTCAATCCCTGTTACACAAGTACTTGTTGATCTTAGCTTACCAATGAGTACCTGCTTAAGATTGGATAGATTCATTTTACTTAGCCCTTTGCCTAATACTTCATAAGCCTGTAGTAGTTACTAATCAAAGTAGCAAAACGATCAAATAGGGTGTCTGTCTAGTTAAAAACAGTACAAATCAAAATTAGACCCCAAATTACAACGGGGGTCTTTTACAATAATAATGACAAACAACATAAGAGATAATCTTCAAAACAAACATATCATTCACAAAATAGCCACAGTCAAGTAAGGCACGTAGGGCAGGCAATCACTCCAAGGAGTCATCAATAGGCACGTTATCCTCAGGTACCTGTTCCTGATCTTCTTCACCTGAGATGATAAAAGAGGGTGAGTCCTTATGAACTCAGCGAGGGGGAACGAGAAATACGTTTTGAAACTCTTTTTCTGGTTCAACTTATGAAAAACCCTTTTTGAAAGCATGACATATAACACAAGTAAGTTCATAATGTAATATAAAAGTAAAAGAACACAATTACCCGTCTTTCTTCCCCGAGGTCCTCTAGGAACCAAGCGAGAGTACTTATACACATAGTGAAAAGGATACGGTGAGCTTTTGCTCTCAATTCATTTCCAATATCAGTTGTTGCGGCCGACTTCAAATCATCCACTTATCACGCCAAATGGGTGTACTCCGGATGTACCCTGAAATCCTACGACCCAACTCTCCGAGGAAGTCTAGCCCCCAAGCAAGAGAGGGAATTGGACCATGGTAGTCACGGTTGCACCGGCAAGCCCGATGCCGCCCGGTGTGCGTGAGCGCTACCATGCCAGAATGAAAGGTTGCAACCTTGTATGCAATGCACATTTATAACATTTAATATATCACATTAGGAGGACAACAAAGTAGGTTGCCTCCGAGCAGTTATAAGATCGCACGTTGGGAAGTAAACACACGAGGCATGCTTTGATGTTTAATTTCACTTGTAATACACATGGAGTTATACGAATATTAAACGGGCAGCCATGTAACACATGTAAATCTAGTCATATAACTCATTTCGGGGTTCACGTAATCAGATAATAAGTTTACACAAGCCTGCAACGACGTCTACATGGGACCGGGTGCAAGAAAGGTCTACTTATCAACATGTAATCATTGGGAATCACATTTCAAGCATACTTAACATTTACTAGGTAGCCCACTAATCACACAATTAGACACAATAACCATAGGATCAACACTTAGCTAGTTTTCATATTCAATAGGGTTTCAATTCATGCTTACACGTGCGATTTAAGCCACAAGTTGTCACGTAATTAAACCCAAGCCATGCATCGATTAATTAAAACATCTTCAATCATCCAAAACAGTCCACACAACATCCGAGTACCACAATCCCAAGCATCCAATACCACAAGAGAAGTTACAATATTTTTTTCAAAGTATATCACTAAATAAATACCTCACTGCAATGGTCTGTTTTCCCACAATCATTTAGACAAGCAAAAAATCTCCAATCCCAGTGAACAAAATGTCAAATTAAAACTTATTAAGTGAACTAAATCCAGAAGCAAACCTCGCATCATTTGGAGTTCGGATTCAAGAGTTATAGCTAAAATCGTGAGACTATGCAAAACTGTCCAGATTCGTACATGTTTCAATACTTGTCATTTTTTAGGGTCTTAGGGTCAGATTTAGCTTTAGTATATTTCTGACAAAAATGTCCAGAACTGAAAAATATATCAACTTACCAAATTTCATGCATTTTAAATATCACTTACTAGGTCAAAACGGTTTCGTTCTACAAGGACAGTGAACTGCCAAAAACCTGCTCCATTTTCCCAGATTTTCCAGATTTAGACACTTTTCAATGTTTTGCCATTTTGGAGACCATAGAGTCACTATTAGCCTTGGCCTATTTCTACAAAAATTTCTTAGAACTGGCAAAGATAGTTACCTACCAATTTTCACGCATTTTCAACATCATTTACCAATCCAAATACACTTCGTTCTAACAAGTCAGAAATCTGCCAGCTACGCGATTTTGCCTATCTTCAAGTTCTAGCTAAATATCTTGCCATGCATGGTTACAAAAGCTCATGTACACACATATACCACAAGTACAGAGGTAAAAATAGACATATGAAGGCATGCATGTGGTTTTTGAAAGCTTTTAAAAAGGATTAACCCTCACCTTAGCCTATTGACAACAAATGATGCTCAAAACTCTTGAAGATGCACAAAATGGTCTTCTCTCCTTGTTTGGCCGAGAGATATTGCTTGATTTCCTTAATTCCTAGCTGAGTTACCATGTTCTTAGTATGTGCATGTGGTTAGAACAAAAGGGAGATGAAATAGAAGCTATCAAACATACCTAGGCCGAAATGAAGGGTTTTATGAGCTTGCATGCAATTTTTCTTGCTTCTTGCTTGCTTGGTCGAGCTTCCTAGGGTCCTTGAGTGTCTTGGTGAGCTTTAGGAGATGAGCTTAAGCTATGGTACTTGAGGGTGCAGCCTATGCCGAGAGGGTGAGAGAAAATGAGAGCAATTGAAATGTTTGTGAGGAATAAAGTGTTTGTGAGTATGTCGGCCTAAGGCCTTGAAAAATCTGAAATGGCATCTCTTTGGAGCAATTTGAATTGTTTAGCATGCCTTGGTGATGTGGCCGAGACAAGCATGCTTGGTGGCTTTGGTTTCATTTTTTTTTTTGCATTATTTCAAGTGATTTTGTCATAGGCTTGTCTAGGAAAGTTTTTAAATTATGAAAGCTTGTTAAAATGCAAGAAGTGGTTGGCCAAAGCATGCTCAAATCTGAATTTTGTTATGTTTTGAGCATTATTTTATTGCATGTGCTTGGAATGCAAAAGAATAAAGAATAAAGAATAAGAATGTTTAGCTTTTGGTGAAATTTTGTCTTCTAGTGCATTGACTTAGCATTTTAATATTAGTTAGTGAAGTTTGTAGGATTACTTAATAAGCTAGTGCTTTGTGTAAGATACTTTCTTGATTAGCGTGTGGGCACCCTTACCTAGGTCTAGGGCACGTACTACGAGGTAAAGCACGAACTACGAGACGAATGCATGTTTTCCAAGTAAATGCACGCAACTCTAAACGAATGCACGTAATTCAATACAAGGCACATAAAACAAAACACGACTGTTAAACCTAGGTCAAAGCACGCAATTCGAGGTTAGAACACGCGAAACGAGGTATCGCAATCAAATCGAGGTAGGGCATCACATAACTCCTTACGATCAAAAGTTACGGGCACCGAAGCGATGGATTCCTGGTCACAAGCCCCACGCCCTCGGTTTGCGGGCCCAGCCACCACGTGAAGTGAAGTTGTCTTGCCCAAGGTGCCGTGGGATTCGATAATAGAAATGTGATGGATTTGGTTGTCGTCCTTTTTGCGGCTCACGACGTACGATCCGGGATGGAAAAATAGCACAAAAGAAGGAAAGTGTCCCAAAAGTGATGAAAACGTTAGATTTTGAGCTCTGAAAATAGGTACAGCTGAGCAAGCTTGCTTCACACGTCGTAGAGCTCTCAGAGAGCTTTCCAACGGTATGATGTGCGTCGCGTAACTCCTTACGGATCAAAAGTTATGGGCACTGGAGCGACGGATACCTGGTCACAAGCCCCACGCCCTCAGTTTGCAGGCCCAGCCTCTACGTGAAGTGAAGTTGTCTTGCCCAAGGTGCCATGGGATTCGGTAATAGAAATGTGATGGATTAGGTTGTCGTCCTTTTCGCGGCTCACGACGTACGATCCGGAACAAAAAAAATAGCACAAAAGAATAAAAGTGTCCCGAAACTGATGAAAATGTTTGATTTTCAGCTCTGAAAATAGGCGCAATTGAGCAGCCTAGCTGCCCCTGTCGTAGAGCTCTCAGAGAGCTTTCCAACGGTATGCTGTGCACCACGTAACTCCTTATGGATCAAAAGTTACGGGTACCGGAGCGACGGATTCCTGGTCACAATCCCCATGCCCTCAGTTTGCGGGCCCAGCCCCCACGTGAAGTGAAGTTGTCTTGACCAAGGTGCCGTGGGATTCTGTTATTGAAATGTGATGGATTTGGTTATCGTCCTTTTTGCAGCTCACGACGTACGATCCGAGACGGAAAAATAGCGCAAAAGAAGAAAAGTATCCCAAAACTGATGAAAATGTTTGATTTTAGGCTCCGAAAAGAGGTGCAGCCGAGCGGGCTTGCTGGCCACGGTGTAGAGCTCTCGTAAAGCTTTCCAATGGTATGCTGTGAGCCGCGTAACCCCCTACGGATCAAAAGTTATGGGCACCAGAGCGACTGATACTTGATCACAAGCCCCACGCCCTCGGTTTTTTGGCCCAGGCTCTACGTGAAGTGAAGTTATCTTGCCCAAGGTGCTGTGGGATTCGGTAATAGAAATGTGATGGATTAGGTTGTCGTCCTTTTCGTGGCTCACGACGTACGATCCGGGACGGAAAAAATAGTGCAAAATAAGAAAAGTGTCCCGAAACTGATGAAAACGTTTGATTTTTGGCTCTGAAAATAGGCGCAACCGAGCAGGCTAGCTGCCCCCGTCGTAGAGCTCTCAGAGAGCTTTCCAACGGTATGTTGTACACTGTGTAACTTGTGAGGCCCGACCTCCATTTCCATGCGATACCTCATTTCGTGTGCCCTAACCTAGATTTGCGTGCCTTGACCTAGGTTTAAGAGTCGTGTTTCGTTTTGTGTGCCTTGGATTGAATTAGGTGCATTCATTTAGGGTTACGTGCATTTGTTTGGAAAACGTGCATTCGTCTCGTAGTACGTGCCTTACCTCGTAGTGCGTGCCCTAAATCTAAGAAAGCGTGTCCGCACGCTAATCAAGAAAACATCTTACACGAAGTACTAGATTATTAATTAATCCTACAAACTCCACTAACTAATATTAAAATGCTAATTCAACTCACTAGAAGACGAAATTTCACCAAAAGCTAAACATTCTTATTCTTTATTCTTTATTCTTTTGCACATCCCAAGCACACAATAAAATAAGCTCAAAACAAGACAAAAAAATTCAGATTTGAGCTTGCCTTGGCCAACCATGTGAGGAGCTTTTGTCATGCTTGCAATTTCAAAAAAAATCAAGTTTAGACATTCTATGACACAATGCAAACAAAAAAAAAATGGAAACCAAGCATTATTTTATCCTCCACCATGCTTCACCTTTTCGATCCATTCAATGCCCATGCTAGACAATTCAAAATATGCTCTTGAAGACACAAAAATCAGAAATTTTGAAGCTCAAGGCCGACACACTCACAAACACCAACATTTCATTCTTTTCAAACCTTCTCTCAAGCTCTCAATTCCTCTCTCTCTCTCTGCCAAAGCTGCACCCTCAAGATCCATAGCTTAAGATCCTCTCCTAAAGCTCACCAAGACACTCAAGGCCCTAGGAAGCTCGACCAAGCAAGCTAGAAGCAAAGAGACATGCATGCAAGCTCATAGAACATTCATTTCGGCCCTAGGTATGTTGATAGCTTTTCTTTCATCTCCCTTTTGTTCTAACCACATGCACATACTAAGGACATGGTAACTCAGCTAGGAATTAAGGAAATCGAGCATTATCTCTTGGCCAAACAAGGAGAGAAGACCATTTGTGCATCTTCAAGAGTTTTGAGCATCATTTGTTGTCAATAGGCTAAGGTGAGGGCTAAAACTCTTTTAAAAGCTTTCAAAAATCACATGCATGCCTTCATATGTCTATTTTTACCTCTGTACTTGTGGTATATGTGTGTACATGAGCTTTTGAAACCATGCATGGCAAGATATTTAGCTAGAATCTGAAGATAGGTGAAATCGCGAAAATGGCAGATTTCTGACTTGTTAGAGCGAAGTGAATTTGGACTGGTATATGATGTTGAAAATGAATGAAAATTGGTAGGTGACTAGTTTTGCCAGTTCTAAGCATTTTTCATAGAAATAGGCCAAGTCCAATTTTGATTCTAAGGCTTCCAAAATAGCAAAACAACGAAAGGTGTCTAAATCTGGAAAATCTGGAAAATGAAGCAGGTTTTTGACAGTTCACTGTCCTTGTAGAACGAACCAATTGTTACTTAGCAAATGATATCTAAAATGCATGAGATTTGGTAGGTTGCTAGATTTTTCAGTTCTGGACATTTTTGTCAGAAATAGACTAAGGCTAAATCGGACCCTAAGGCCCACAAAATTGACAAGTATTGAAATGTATACAAATCTAGACAGTTTTGCGTAGTCTCACGGTTTTGGCTATAACTTTTGAATCCGAGCTCCAAATGATGCAAGGCTTATTTCTGGATTTAGTTCACTTAATAGGCTTTAATTTGACATTTTTTTCACTGAAATTGGAGATTGTTTGCTTTTCTAAATGATTGTGGGAAAATAGACCATTGCAGTGACGTTTTTATCTAGTGATATGCTTTGAAAATTATTGTAACTTCTCTTGTGATATTAAATGCTTGGGATTGTGGCACTTGGATGTTGTGTGGACTGTTTTGAATGATTGAGGATGTTTAATTAATCGATGAATGGCCTTGACTTAATTACGTGACAACTTGTGGCTTAATCGCACGGGTAAGCATGAATTGAAACCCTAGTGACTATGAAAACTCGCTAAGTGTTGATCCTATGGTTATCGTGTCTAATTATGTGATTAGTGGGCTGCCCGTAGTTGTCCTTATAGCCCTAAATGTGATTCCGATGATTACATGTTGACATGTAGACCTTTCTTGCACCCGGTCCCACGTAGACGTCGTTGCACGTTGTATGACCTTATTATTTGATTACGTGAACCCCGAAATGAGTTATATGACTTGATTTACATGTGTTACATGGCTGCCCGTTGAATATTCATATAACTCCATGTGCCTTACAAGTGAAATTACCTGTCATAGCATGCCTCGCGTGTTTACTTGTCAATGTGCAATCTTATGACTGCTCGGAGGCAACCTACTTTGTTGTCCTCCTAATGTGATATATTAAATGTCATAAATGTGCATTGCATACAAGGTTGCAACCTTTCATTGTGGCATGGTAGCGTTTCACGTACGCCAGGTGGCATCAGGCTTGCCGGTGCTACCGTGACTACCATGGTCCAATTCCCTCTCTCCCTTGGCATTCCACCCACGGAGAGTTAGGTCGCAGGTTTTCGGGGTACATCCGGAGTACACCCAAATGGGAGCGATTAGTGGATTATTGAAGTCGGCCGCAACAATCGTATCGAAATCGATATTGAGAGCAAATGCTCACCGTATCCTTGAAATGATTGGTAATTGTATCTGTTGCTCAATTTGATTCTTATACTTCGCGTACCTTATTACCTTTGATACGTGACATGTTTCAAAAGGGGTTTTTCATAAGTTGAACCGGAAAAAGAGTTTCAAAACGTATTTCTCGTTCCCTCCCACTGAGTTCATAAGGACTCACCCTCTTTTATCATTACAGGTGAAGAAGATCAGGAATAGGTACCTGAGGATAATGTGCCTATTGATGACTCCTTGGAGTGATTGTCTGCCCAACGTGCCTTACTTGACTGTGGCTATTTGGTGAATGACATGTTGTATTGAAGACTATTTCTTGTGTTGCTTACTGTTGCTATTGTAAATGACCCCCGTTGTAATTTGGGGTCAAATTTTGGTTTGTACTGATCATAACTAGATAGATACTCTTTTGGTCGTTTTGCTATCGCTACTTGGTTTAGTATCTATCACAGGCTTATGAGGTATTAGGTAAAGGGTTAAGTAAAATGAATCTATCCAATCTTAAGCAGGTATTCATTGGTAAGCTAAGATCAACATGTACTTTTGTAACAAGGATTGACAAACAAATGAGACATAGTTATCATGCTAGGTTGTTAATCAAGCGAGACTTCGAGATAACTAGTAGGCATTTCGATTGGTGATAAATAGTAATCTTAGTTGAAAATGAATTTGAGATTGAAAGTTTTCAGGCCTTTAGAAAATTAGGTCAAACTAACGAGCCCAATTACAGCCGTCATGCTGCCAGTTTTTCAAAGAATTTTTTGAGTTTTAGGCTAACGTTAAGTGTTAAACCTTAATGAACGATTAAGTACATGAAATGATATGAATGTTTAGATCACATCCTAGTCTAACCTCTATAGGTCGGGTTGGGGCATGACACCCTATAGAAATGGTATCAGAGCTTAGATTGCTTAAGCCAGGTTTAACACTCGAACCATGGGTAGAAGCCCTAAGATTATTGAGATGACTTGTCTATGTGTGTTAATGTGTGACAATATCAATTGTGCCTTCCCTGTTTCTATATGCTTATGTGATTAATATGTCTTAATTGTTTCGAGAATTGTATGTCTATGTAAAATTGTATGTTGTATACCTTATGCATTAAATTCTTGTTTTGTCGTATTCTAATAAATTGTGCATCATAATCTGTGCCTATAGATGGCTGGCCCTAGTACCCGCAATACCAATAGGAGCGATAAGCCTCAAGAAGCCGGAGATGCTCATCAAACTAACCCCGGCATGGCCATGTTTAACATGATGGCAAATGCTAGGGATCACGTGTCGCGAGTGATGGAAAGTCCAAGGCTTGGCTGTCCGAGATTGAAAGGATTTTCAGGCCACTTGATTATACTGATGAAGAAAAGGTTGAGTTCGCTGTGTTTCTGTTGCACGGGGATGCTGAGCATTGGTGGCACACTGTGGAGGCACTTTGGGAAACTAATCATACACCTCGCTTGTGGGGTAATTTCGTTAAGGCATTCAAGGAGAAATACATACCTGCAGTTTCCAGGCAAAAGGGGATTGAAGAATTTATTCACTTGAACTAGGGTAACATGACGGTGGCCCAGTATAAGGCTCGTTTTGACAGACTATCCCGTTATGCTCAATACATGGTCAGTACCCCTGAGGCGAAGATGTGGAAATTTACGAATGGGTTGAGGCCAGAAATTCAGGACCAGTTGGCTTCGCATGACTTCACTACCTATTCTGCTCTCTTTGCTGCTGCCTCCCGAGTTGAGAAGAGGAAACTTGATAGAGCAGGTTCAAGCCAGCCGAACAAGAAACCATATCAACCTCCAGGACAACAGAGGAAATTCCAAACTCAGAGTCGCAGTCAGGGCCAGAGCCAGAACAGACCAGTTAATAACCGTGGCCCGACTAAAGCACCTTCAGCCTCTTCCACTCGTGGATCCATAGGTAGTTCACCTGCTTCTCAGACTATCACCTGTTCTTACTGTAACAGGATGGGTCACACCGAGGCCCAGTGTTAGAGAAAATCAGGATGATGTGTAGGGTATGGCAGCGATCAACACCAGGTCAAGGATTGTCCTAAATGGCAAGGGGGACAAAATCATATTAAACCAGCTGGTAGAGGCAAGACTCCAGTTCCTAGAGTTCAGGCCCGAGCTTATGCCATTGAGTGCGAGGAGCTTCCTGAGGAGACTGATGTTGTTGAAGGTACATTCTTGATACTGAATCAACCTGTTAGGGTGCTAATTGGTCCAGGTGCTACTCATTCATTTATTACTCCCTTATGTGTACAACGTGTGAAACTACGAGTTGTATGTTTGCCTTATGAAGTACAAGTTGGTACTCCGATGGGTTCTAAACTTGTTACTAGTTCAGCTTGTAAAGCATGTAAAATCTAAATTAAAGATAGGGAATTCTCAGCCAATCTTATAGTGTTACCCTTTCGAGACTATGAAGTCATCTTAGGGATAGACTGGTTGGCAAAGCATCATGCCCAACTAGATTGTCGGACGAAGATTGTAACATTCCAGATACCTGGTCAACCAATATTGGAGGTAATGGGTCGAAGAGACTTCACCGGGAGTTCCATCATTTCATCTACGAAAGCAGTGAAGTCCTTGAGAAAAGGGTGTAGTGGATACTTAGCTTATCTCATCAACAAGCCATCGGACAAAGCTAAGTTGGAGGAGATGCCAGTGATTAAAGATTACGCTGACGTGTTTCCAGAAGAATTGCCCGGTTTACCCCCGGATCGGGAGATCGAGTTCATAATAGAATTACTGCCTGGCACCCAGCCGATATCTAAAGCTCCCTATTGTATGGCACCAGCCGAGCTACAAGAATTGAAGGACCAATTACAAGGATTGTTGAAGAAGGGGTTTGTTCAACCAAGTTCTTCTCCGTGGGGCGCGCCAGTCCTATTTGTAAAGAAGAAAGACGGAATGGTGAGGCTATGCATCGATTATCGAGGATTGAACCAAGTGACCGTCAAGAATAAATACCCACTTCCACTGATCGATGAGTTGTTTGATCAACTTCAAGGAGCTAAAGTGTATTCAAAACTCGACTTGAGGCAAGGGTACTACTAGTTGCAGATCAAAAAGGAGGACGTGCCTAAAACGGCTTTCAGGATGAGATATGGCCATTATGAATTTGTGATGATGCCATTTGGGCTAACTAATGCCCCTGCAGCTTTTATGGACTTGATGCACAGGGTGATTCAACCCTACTTGGATCAATTTGTGGTGATCTTTATTGATGATATTTTGGTATACTCGAAATCCGAGGCTGAGCATGAACAACATCTGCGATTGGTATTGCAGAAACTTTGAGAGCATCAATTGTATGCGAAGTTTAGCAAATGCGAATTTTGGTTGCGGCAGATTGCATTCTTGGGGCACATCATATCCCAAGAGGGAATAGCAGTGGACCCAGCAAAGATAGAAGCAGTGATGTCTTGGAAGAAGCCGGAAAATGTTATGGAGGTTTGGAGTTTTCTCGGTTTAGCCGGCTATTATCGGAGGTTCGTAAAGGATTTCTCAAAGATTGTAGGACCGCTTACAAAGCTCACTCAAAAGAAAACAAAGTTTGTGTGGGATGACAAGTGTGAGAACAGCTTTCAAGAACTAAATAAAAGATTGACTACCGCACCTGTTCTTGCATTGCTTGAAGGGAGTCAAGGCTTTGTAATCTATAGCGATGCTTCCAAAGAAGGACTGGGGTGTGTGTTGATGCAGAACGGTAGAGTGATTGCGTATGCCTCTAGGAAGCCCAAGTCGTATGAATTGAACTACCCGACGCATGATTTGGAGTTAGCGGCTATTGTGTTTGCACTCAAGAAATGGAGGCACTATTTGTGGGGTAACAAGTTTGAGGTGTTTACTGATCACAAGAGCTTGAAGTACTTGTTCTCACAAAAAGAGTTGAACATGAGGCAAAGACGGTGGATGGAGCTCTTGGATGATTATAACTGCACAATCAATTATGTGCTCAGTAAAACAAATGTAGTTGCAGATGCCTTAAGTGGGAAAGCGAGCATGGCAAAACTGGAAGTTAAGGTACAGGTGTTGTTAGAGGAAACATTTTCATGGAATCCACAATTGACTCAGAAAGGGTTATTATTTGCCACTACACAAGTTCAATTGACCTTGTTGTCTGAATTATTGAGAGGCTCAACAGAAGGACCAACAGTTTCAGAAGATTAAAGGAAGCTACATAGATTTCAAGTTTCATGATGATGGTATTTGGAGGTTCAGGAATCGAATTTGTGTTCCTAATGATCCAGAGTTGAAAAAAAAGATTCTTGAAGAAGCCCATAACTCAAGATATACTATTCACCCTGGCGGAACAAAGATGTACCTGGATTTGAAGCAACACTATTGGTAGAATAACATGAAGAGAGAGATCGCGGTGTTTATGGCACGATGTTTAACTTGCCAGAGAGTCAAAGCAGAACATCAACGACCGGCAGGTTTACTTCAGCTGTTGGAAATTCCTCAATGGAAATGGGAACACATAACTATGGACTTTGTCATGGACCTGCCCAGGTCACAAAAGGGTCATGACGCCGTTTGGGTCATAGTGGATAGATTGACTAAGTCAGCGCACTTCTTACTGATGAACAAGGAGGATAGTCCTGAGAAACTGGGAGATATGTATGTGGCGGATATTGTAAGGTTGCACGGGATGCCTGTGAGTATTGTATCGGATAGGGATCCTCGTTTTACTTCCCGATTTTGGAAGAGATTGCAAGAAGCTTTGGGAACGAAGTTGAGTTTTAGTACAGCTTATCACCCTCAGACTGATGGACAATCTAAGAGAACTATTCAGATTCTGGAGGATATGCTGAGGGCGTGTGTTCTAGACTTCGAAAAAGGTTGGGAGAAGTATCTGCCTCTAGCGGAGTTCGCTTACAATAACAGCTATCAGGCCACTATCGGGATGGCCCCATTTGAGGCATTGTATGGACGTAAGTGTCGATCCCCAATTTACTGGGATGAAGTAGGTGAGACGAAGACTTTTGACCCGACCCTTCTACCTGAACTTATGAAGACTGTAGAAAATGTCCACCTCACCCGGAAACGGATGCTTACCGCCCAAAGCAAGCAGAAAAGTTATGCAGACCGACGGAGACGGAGTCTAGAGTTTGAGGTCAGCGACAAGGTGTTCTTGAAGATATCACCTCGGAGGGGACTGATTAAACATGGCAAGGGTGGAAAGTTGAGCCCGAGGTTTGTAGGACCATTTGGGATAATTGAGAAGGTTGACAAATTGGCGTATCGTCTGGAACTACCCCAAAACCTCTCCAATATTCATGATGTCTTTCATGTTTCAATGCTACGGAAGTATCACCCTGGTCCATCGCATATCCTGAAGCCTAAGCCGTTGCAGCTTCGGGAGAACTTGTCCTATGAAGAGAAGCGCATTCGGATCCTAGACCAGCAAGATCAAGAGTTGCGCAACAAGTCGATACCGATGGTGAAAGTGTTGTGGGATCACCATGGAGTTGAAGAAGCAACGTGGGAAAGGAGAGACCAAATGGAACAACAATATCTGGCATTATTTCAAAGGTAAAATTGAATTTTGGGACGAAATTATTTTAAGGAAGGAGGATGTGAGGCCCAACCTTGATTTGCATGCGATACCTCATTTCGTGTGCCCTAACCTAGATTTGCGTGCCTTGACCTAGGTTTAAGAGTCGTGTTTTGTTTTGTGTGCCTTGCATTAAATTACGTGCATTCATTTAGGGTTGCGTGCGTTTGCTTGAGAAACATGCATTCATCTCGTAGTGCATGCCTAACCTCGTAGTGCGTGCCCTAAACCTAGGAAAGTGTGCCCGCACGCTAATCAAGAAAGCATCTTACACGAAGCACTAGATTATTAATTAATCCTACAAACTCCACTAACTAATATTAAAATGCTAATTCAACTCACTAGAAGACGAAATTTCACCAAAAGCTAAACATTCTTATTCTTTATTCTTTATTCTTTTGCACATCCCAAGCACACAATAAAATAAGCTCAAAACAAGACAAAAAAATTCAGATTTGAGCTTGCCTTGGCCGACCATGTGAGGAGCTTTTGTCATGCTTGCAATTTAAAAAAAAAATCAAGTTTAGACATTCTATGACACAATGCAAAAAAAAAAAATGGAAACCAAGCATTATTTTATCCTCCACCATGCTTCACCTTTTCGATCCATTCAATGCCCATGCTAGACAATTCAAAATATGCTCTTGAAGACACAAAAATCAGAAATTTTGAAGCTCAAGGCCGACACACTCACAAACACCAACATTTCATTCTTTTCAAACCTTCTCTCAAGCTCTCAATTCCTCTCTCTCTCTCTCTGCCAAAGCTGCACCCTCAAGATCCATAGCTTAAGATCCTCTCCTAAAGCTCACCAAGACACTCAAGGCCCTAGGAAGCTCGACCAAGCAAGCTAGAAGCAAAGAGACATGCATGCAAGCTCATAGAACATTCATTTCGGCCCTAGGTATGCTGATAGCTTTTCTTTCATCTCCCTTTTGTTCTAACCACATGCACATACTAAGGACATGGTAACTCAGCTAGGAATTAAGGAAATCGAGCATTATCTCTCGGCCAAACAAGGAGAGAAGACCATTTGTGCATCTTCAAGAGTTTTGAGCATCATTTGTTGTCAATAGGCTAAGGTGAGGGCTAAAACTCTTTTAAAAGCTTTCAAAAATCACATGCATGCCTTCATATGTCTATTTTTACCTCTGTACTTGTGGTATATGTGTGTACATGAGCTTTTGAAACCATGCATGGCAAGATATTTAGCTAGAATCTGAAGATAGGTGAAATCGCGAAAATGGCAGATTTCTGACTTGTTAGAGCGAAGTGAATTTGGACTGGTATATAATGTTGAAAATTAATGAAAATTGGTAGGTGACTAGTTTTTCCAGTTCTGAGCATTTTTCATAGAAATAGGCCAAGGCCAATTTTGACTCTAAGGTCTCCAAAATGGCAAAATAATGAAAGGTGTCTAAATCTGGAAAATCTGGAAAATATGGAAAATCTGGAAAATGAAGCAGGTTTTTGGCAGTTCACTGTCCCTGTAGAACGAAAGAATTTTGACTTATCAAATTATATCTAAAATGCATGATATTTGGTAGGTTGCTATATTTTTCAGTTCTGGACATTTTTGTCAGAAATAGACTAAGGTTAAATCTGATCCTAAGGCCCACAAAATTGACAAGTATTGAAATGTGTACAAATCTGGACAGTTTTGCGTAGTCTCACGGTTTTGGCTATAATGTTTGAATCCAAACTCCAAATGATGCAAGGTTTGTTTCTAGATTTATTTCACTTAATAAGCTTTAATTTGACATTTTGTTCACTAAAATTGGAGATTTTTTGCTTGTCTAAATGATTGTGGGAAAACAGACAATTGCAGTGACGTTTTTATCTAGTGATATGCTTTGAAAATTATTGTAACTTCTCTTGTGGTATTAAATGCTTGGGATTGTGGCACTTGGATGTTGTGTGGACTGTTTTGAATGATTGAGGATGTTTAATTAATCGATGCATGGCCTTGACTTAATTACGTGACAACTTGGCGCTTAATCGCACGGGTAAGCATGAATTGAAACCCTAGTGACTATGAAAACTCGCTAAGTGTTGATCCTATGGTTATCGTGTCTAATTATGTGATTAGTGGGCTGCCCGTAGTTGTCCTTATAGTCCTAAATGTGATTCCGATGATTACATGTTGACATGTAGACCTTTCTTGCACCCGGTCCCACGTAGACGTTATTGCACGTTGTATGACCTTATTATTTGATTACGTGAACCCCGAAATGAGTTATATGACTTGATTTACATGTGTTACATGGCTGCCCGTTAAATATTCATATAACTCCATGTGCCTTACAAGTGAAATTACCTGTCATAGCATGCCTCGCGTGTTTACTTGTCAATGTGCAATCTTATGACTGCTCGGAGGCAACCTACTTTGTTGTCCTCCTAATGTGATATATTAAATGTCATAAATGTGCATTGCATACAAGGTTGCAACCTTTCATTGTGGCATGGTAGCGTTTCACGCACGCCGGGCGGCATCGGGCTTACCGGTGCTACCGTGACTACCATGGTCCAATTCCTTCTCTCGCTTGGCATTCCACCCTCGGAGAGTTGGGTCGTAGGTTTTCGGGATACATCCGGAGTACACCCAAATAGGAGCGATAAGTGGATTATTGAAGTCGGCCGCAACAATCGTATCGAAATCGATATTGAGAGCAAATGCTCACCGTATCCTTGAAATGATTGGTAATTGTATCTGTTGCTCAATTTGATTCTTATACTTTGCGTACCTTATTACCTGTGATACGTGACATGTTTCAAAAGGGGTTTTTCATAAGTTGAACCGGAAAAAGAGTTGCAAAACGTATTTCTCGTTCCACCTCGCTGAGTTCATAAGGACTCACCCTCTTTTATCATTACAGGTGAAGAAGACCAGTAACACGTACCTGAGGATAACGTGCCTATTGATGACTCCTTGGAGTGATTGTTTGCCCTACGTGCCTTACTTGACTGTGGCTATTTGGTGAATGACATGTTGTATTGAAGACTATTTCTTGTGTTGCTTACTGTTGCTATTGTAAATGACCCCCGTTGTAATTTGGGGTCAAATTTTGGTTTGTACTGATCATAACTAGATAGATACTCTTCTGGTCGTTTTGCTATCGCTACTTGGTTTAGTATCTATCACAGGCTTATGAGATATTAGGTAAAGGGTTAAGTAAAATGAATCTATCCAATCTTAAGCAGGTATTCATTGGTAAGCTAAGATCAATAGGTACTTTTGTAACAAGGATTGACAAACAAACGAGACATAGTTATCATGCTAGGTTGTTAATCAAGCGAGACTTCGAGATAACTAGTAGGCATTTCGATTGGTGATAAATAGTAATCTTAGTTGGAAATGAATTTGAGATTGAAAGTTTTGAGGCCTTTAGAAAATTAGGTCAAACTAAAGAGCCCAATTACAGCTGTTATGCTACCGATTTTTCTGAGAATTTTTGGAGTTTTAGGCTAACGTTAAGTGTTAAACCTTAATGAACGATTAAGTACGTGAGATGATATTATTGTTTAGATCACATCCTAGTCTAACCTATATAGGTCGGGTTGGGGCATGACATAACTCGTTGCGGATCAAAAGTTACGGGCACCAGAGCAACGGATTCCCGGTCACAAGCCCCACGCCCTCGGTTTGCAGGCCCAGCCCCCATGGGAAGTGAAGTTGTCTTGCCCAAGGTGCTGTGGGATTCGGTAATAGAAATGTGATGGATTAGGTTGTTGTCCTTTTTGCACCTCACGACGTACGATCAGGGACGGGAAAAACAACGTAAAAGAAGAAAAGTGTCCCAAAACTGATGAAAACGTTCAATTTTTGGCTCTGAAAATAGGCGCAATCAAGCAGGCTAGCTGCCCCTATAGTAGAGCTCTCGGAGAGATTTCCAACGGTGTGCTGTGCGCCGCGTAACTCCTTACGGATCAAAAGTTATGGGCATCGGAGCGACGGATACCTGGTCACAAGCCCCATGCCCTCGGTTTGCAGGCCCAGCCTCTACGCGAAGTGAAGTTATCTTGCCCAAGGTGCAATGGGATTCAGTAATAGAAATGTGATGGATTAGGTTGTCGTCCTTTTTGCGGCTCATGACGTACAATCCGGGACGGAAAAAATAGTGCAAAAGAAGAAAAGTATCCCTAAACTGATGAAAACGTTCGATTTTTAGCTCTGAAAACAGGCACAACCGAGCAGGCTAGCTGCCCCTATCGTAGATCTCTCAGAGAGCTTTCCAACGGTATGCTGTGCACCGCGTAACTCCTTACGGATCAAAAGTTACGGGCACCGAAGCGACGGATTCCTGGTCACAAGCCCCATGCCCTCCGTTTGCGAGCCCAGCCCCCACGTGAAGTGAAGTTGTCGTGCCCAAGGTGCCATGGGATTCGGTAAAAGAAATGTGATGGATTTGGTTGTCGTCCTTTTCGCGGCTCACAACGTACGATCAAGGACAGAAAAACTGCACAAAAGTAAGAAAATGTCCCGAAATTGATGACAACTTTCGATTTTGAGCTCCGAAAATAGGCACAGCCGAGCAGGCTTACTACTCACGTCGTAGAACTATCGGAGAGCTTTCCAATGGTATGTTGTGCGCCGAGTAACTCCTTACGGATCAAAAGTTATGGGCACCGGAACGACGGATACCTAGTCACAAGCCCCACGCCCTCGGTTTGCGGGCCCAGCCTCTAAGTGAAGTGAAGTTGTCTTGCCCAAGGTGCCATGGGATTCGGTAATAGAAATGTGATGGATTAGGTTGTCGTCCTTTTCGTGGCTCACGACGTACGATCCAGGATCAAAAAACAGCGCAAAAGAAGAAAAGTATCCCGAAATTGATGAAAATGTTCGATTTTAGACTCTGAAAAGAGGCGCAGCCAAGCAGGCTTGCTGCCCACGGTGTAGAGCTCTCGTAGAGCTTTCCAACGGTATACTGTACACCGCGTAACTCCTTACGAATCAAAAGTTATGGGCACTGGAGCAACGGATACCTGGACACAAGCCCCACGCCCTTGGTTTGCGGGCCCAGCTTCTACGTGAAGTGAAGTTGTCTTGCCCAAGGTGCAGTGGGATTCAATAATAGAAATGTGATGGATTAGGTTGTCGTCCTTTTTACTGCTCACGAGGTACGATCCGGGACGGAAAAATAGCGCAAAAGAAGAAAAATATACCGAAACTAATGAAAATGTTCAATTTTGGGCTTTGAAAACGGGCGCAGCTGAGTAAACTTGCTACCCCCGTCGTAGAGCTCTCGGAGAGCTTTCCAACGGTATGTTGTGTGCCGCGTAACTCCTTACGGATCAAAAGTTATGGGCACCGGAGCGACGGATACCTAGTCACAAGCCCCCACGCCCTCGGTTTGTGGGCCTAGCCTCTATGTGAAGTGAAGTTGTCTTGCCCAAGGTGCCCTGGAATTCGATAATAGAAATGTGATGGATTAGGTTGTCGTCCTTTTCGCGGCTCCCAACGTACGATCCGGGATGGAAAAAATAGCACAAAAGCAGAAAAATATCCCGAAACTGATGAAAACATTCAATTTTTGGCTCTGAAAATAGGCGCAACCGAGCAGGCTAGCTGCCCCCATCGTAGAGCTCTAGGAGAGCTTTCCAACGGTATGCGGTGCACTGCGTAACTCTTTACGGATCAAAAGTTATGGGCACCGAAGCGACGGATTCCTGGTCACAAGCCCCACGCCCTCGGTTTGCGGGCCCAGCCACCACGTGAAGTTAAGTTGTCTTGCCCAAGGTGCCGTGGGATTCGGTAATAGAAATGTGATGGATTTGGTTGTCGTCCTTTTCGCAGCTCACGACGTACGATCCGGTACGGAAAAACAGCACAAAAAAGGAAAGTGTCCCAAAACTGATGAAAACGTTCGATTTTGAGCTCCGAAAACAAGCGCGGCCAAGCAGGCTTGCTACCCACGTCGTAGAGCTCTCGGAGAGCTTTCCAACGGTATGCTGTACGCCGCGTAACACCTTACGGATCAAAAGTTATGGGCACTGGAGCGACGGATACATGGTCACAAGCCCCACGCCCTCAGTTTGCAGGCCCAGCCTCTACGTGAAGTGAAGTTGTCTTGCCCAAGGTGTCTTGGGATTCGATAATAGAAATGTGATGGATTAGGTTGTCATCCTTTTCGCGGCTCATGACGTACGATCCGGGATGAAAAAAGCAGCACAAAAGAAGAAAACTGTCCCGAAACTGATGAAAATGTTTGATTTTCAGCTCTGAAAACAGGCGCAACCGAGCAGGCAACTGCCCCCGTCATAGAACACTCGGAGAGCTTTCCAACAGTATGCTTTGCACCGTTTAACTCCGTACGGATCAAAAGTTACGGGTACCAGAGCGACGGATTCTTGGTCACAAGCCCCATGCCCTCGGTTTGCGAGCCCAGCCCCCACGTGAAGTGAAGTTGTCTTGCCCAAGGTGCCATGGGATTCGGTAATAGAAATGTAATGGATTTGGTTGTCGTCCTTTTCGCGGCTCACGAAGCACGATCCGGGACGAAAAAACAGCACAAAAGAAGGAAAGTGTCCCGAAATTGATGAAAACGTTTGATTTTGGGCTCCGAAAATAGGCACAGCCGAGCATGCTTGCTGTCCTTGTCTTTGATTTTGATCTCCGAAAATAGCTACTACTGAGCAGACTTACTGCCCACGTCTTAGAGCTGTCGGATAGCTTTCCAACTGTATGCTGTGCGTCGAGTAACTCCTTATGGATCAAAACTTATGGGCACCGGAGCGACAGATACCTGGTCACAAGCCCCACGCCCTCGGTTTGCGGGCCCAGCCACTACGTGAAGTGAAGTTGTCTTGCCCAAGGTACCATGGGATTCAGTAATAGAAACGTGATGGATTAGGTTGTCATATTTTTTGCAGCTCACGACGTACGATCCGGGACAAAAAAACAGTGCAAAAAGAAGAAAAGTATCTTGAAACTGATGAAAATGTTCTATTTTAGGCTCAGAAAAGAGGCACAGCAGAGCAGGCTTACTACCAACGGTGTAGAGCTCTTGTAGAGCTTTCCAACGGTATGCTGTGCGCCGCGTAACTCCTTACAAATCAAAAGTTATGGGCACCAGAGCGACAGATACCTGGTCACTAGCCCAACGCCCTCAGTTTGCTGGCCCAGCCTGTACATGAAGTGAAGTTGTCTTGCCCAAGGTTTCGTGGGATTCAATAATAGAAATGTGATGGATTAGGTTGTCGTCCTTTTCACGGCTCACGACGTACGATCCGTGACGAAAAAAACAGTGCAAAAGAAGTAAAGTATCCCGAAACTGATGAAAACGTTCAATTTTTGGCTCTGAAAATAGGCTCAACTGAGCAGGCTAGCTGCCCCCATCGTAGAGCTCTCAGAGAGCTTTGCAATGGTACGTTGTGTGCCACGTAATTCCTTACGGATCAAAAGTTACGGGCACCGGAGCGACGAATTCCTGGTCACAAGCCCCACGCCCTCTGTTTATGGGCCCAGCCCCCACATGAAGTGAAGTTGTCTTGCCCAAGGTGCCGTGGGATTCGGTAATAGAAATGTGATGGATTTGGTTGTCGTCCTTTTCGCGGCTCACGATGTACGATCCGGGACGAAAAAACAGCACAAAAGAAGAAAAGTGTCCCAAAACTGATGAAAACGTTTGATTTAGGGCTCCGAAAATAGGCGCAGACGAGCAGACTTGCTGCCCACATCGTAGAGCTCTCGGAGACCTTTCCAACGGTATGCTGTGCGCCGCGTAACTCCTTACGGATCAAAAGTTATGGGCACCGGAGCAACGGATACCTAGTCACAAGCCCCACGCCCTCGGTTTGCGGGCCCAGCCTCTACGTGAAGTGAAGCTGGCTTGCCCAAGGTGCCGTGGGATTCGGTAATATAAATGTGATGGATTAGGTTGTCGTCCTTTTTGCGGCTCACGAAGTACGATCCGGGACGGAAAAACAGCGCAAAAGAAAAAAAGTATCCCAAAACTGATGAAAATGTTCGATTTTAGGCTCCGAAAAGAGGCGCAGCCGGGCAGGCTTGATGCCCCTGTTGTAGAGCTCCAGAGAGCTTTCCAACGGTATGCTGTGCACCACATAACTCCTTACGGATCAAAAGTTATAGGCACCGGAGCGACGGATACCTGGTCACAAGCCCCACGCCCTCGGTTTGCGGGCCCTGCCTCTATGTGAAGTGAAGTTGTCTTGCCCAAGGTGTCGTGGGATTTGGTAATAAAAATGTGATGGATTAGGTTGCCGCCCTTTTCGCGGCTCACGACGTACGATCCGGGACGGAAAAAACAGCGCAAAAGAAGAAAAGTGTCCCAAAATTGATGAAAACGTTCAATTTTTGGCTCTGAAAATAGGTGTAACCGAGCAGGCTAGCTGCCTCCGTCGTAGAGCTCTCAGAGAGCTTTCCAACGGTGTGCTATACGCAGCGTACTCCTTACAGATCAAAAGTTACGGGCACCGGAGCAATGTATACCTGGTCATAAGCCCCGCGCCCTAGGTTTGTGGGCCCAACCTATATGTGAAGTGAAGTTGTCTTGCCCAAGGGGCCGTGGAATTTGGTAATAGAAATGTGATGGATTAGGTTGTTGTCATTTTTGCGGCTCACGACCTACGATCCGGGACGGAAAAACAGCGCAAAAGAAGAAAAGTGTCCCCAAAATGATGAAAACGTTCTATTTTGGGCTCAGAAAATAGGCACAACCGAGCAAGTTTGCTGCCCACGTCATAAAGCTCTCGTAGAGCTTTCCAACGTATGTTGTGCGCTGCGTAACTCCTTACGGATCAAAAGTTATAGGCACCGGAACGACGGATACCTGGTCACAAGCCCCACGCCCTTAGTTTTTTGGCCCAGCCTCTACGTGAAGTGAAGTTGTCTTGCCCAAGGTGCCATGGGATTCAGTAATAGAAATGTGATGGATTAAGTTGTCGTCCTTTTCGCAGCTCACGACGTATGATCCGGGACAGAAAAACAGCGCAAAAGAAGAAAAGTGTCTCGAAACTAATAGAAGAAAAGTTTCTGTAGTACCAATCGCAGATGTTGTTCATCCTGAACCTCGGAATTCGAGTATACCAAAATATCATCAATAAAGATCACCACAAATTGGTCCAACTAGGTTTGAAACACCCTGTGCATCAAGTCCATAAAAGCTGCAGGGGCGTTAGTTAGCCCAAATGGCATCACCACATATTCATAATGCCCATATCTCGTCCTGAAAGCCGTTTTAGGCACATCATCCTTTTTGATCCGCAACTGATAGTACCCTTGCCTCAAGTCAAGCTTCGAATATACTTTGGCTCCCTGAAGTTGATCAAACAACTAGTCGATCAGTGGAAGTGGGTATTTATTCTTGACGGTCACTTGGTTCAATCCTCGGTAATCGATGCATAGCCTCAACGTTCCGTCTATCTTCTTTACAAATAGGACTGGTGCACCACACAGAGAAGAGCTTGGTTGAGCAAACCCCTTCTTCAACAATCCTTGCAATTGGTCCTTCAATTCTTGTAGCTTGGCTGGTGCCATACGATAGGGAGCTTAAGATATCGGTTGGGTGCCAGGCAGTAACTCTATAATGAACTCGATCTCCCGATTTAGGGGTAAACCAGACAATTCTTCTGGAAACACATCCGCATAATTTTTAATCACTGGCATCTCCTCCAACTTAGCTTTGTCCGACGGCTTGTTGATGAGGTAAGCTAAGTATCCACTACATCCTTTTCTCAAGGACTTCACTGCTTTCGTAGATGAAATGATGGAACTCCCGGTGAAGTCTCTTCGACCCCTTACCTCCAGCATTGGTTGACCAGGTATCTGGAATGTTACAATCTTCGTCCGGCAATCTAGTTGGGCATGATGCTTTGCCAACCAGTCCCTAAGATGACTTCATAGTCTCGAAAGGGTAATACAATAAGATTGGCTGAGAATTCCCTATCCTTAATTTGGATTTTACATGCTTTACAAGCTGAGCGAGTAACAAGTTTAGAACCCATTGGAGTACCAACTTCTACTTCGTAAGGCAAACATACAACTCGTAGTTTTACACGTTGCACACATAAGGGAGTAATAAATGAATGAGTAGCACCTGGATCAATTAGCACCCTAACAGGTTGATTCAATATCAAGAATGTACCTTGAACAACAGCGGTCTCCTCTAGAAGCTCCTCGCACTCAATAGCATAAGCTCGGGCCTGAACTCTAGGTACTGGAGTCTTGCCTCTACCAGCTGGTTTAACTTGATTTTGTCCTCCTTGCCATTTAGGGCAATCCTTGATCTGATGCTGATCACTGCCACAACGCACACATCGTCCTGACTTCTTCCAGCACTGGGCCTCGGTGTGACCCTTCTTGTCACAGTAAGAACAGTTAATAGACTGAGCAGCAGGTGAACTACCTATGGATCCGCGGGTGGAAGAGGCTGACGGTGCTTTAGTCGGGCCACGGTTATTAACTGGTCTGTTCTGGCTCGGGCCCTGACTGCGACTCTGGGTCTGGAATTTCCTCTGTTGACCTGGAGGCTGATATGGTTTCTTGTTCGGCTGGCTCGAACCGGCTCTACCAAGTTTCCTCTTCTCAACTTGGGAGGCAGCCGCAAGGAGAGCAGAATAAGTAGTAAAGTCATGCGAAGCCAACTGGTCCTGAATTTCTGGCCTCAATCCATTCGTAAATTTCCACATCTTCGCCTCAGGGGTACTGACCATGTATTGAGCATAGCGGGACAGTCGGTCAAAACGAGCCTCATACTGGGCCACCGTCATGTTACCCTGGTTCAAGTGCATAAATTCCTCAATCCGCCTCTGCCTGGAAACTGCAGGTACGTATTTCTCCTTGAATGCCTTAACGAAATTACCCCACAAGCGAGGTGTATGATCAGTTTCCCAAAGTGCCTCCACAGTGTGCCACCAATGCTCAGCATCCCCGTGCAACAGAAACACAGCGAACTCCATCTTTTCTTCATCAGTATAGTCAAGTGGTCTGAAGATCCTTTCAACCTCAGACAGCCAAGCCTCTGCCCTTTCATCATCAGCTTCCCCGTGGAATTTGGACGGGCGAAAGTCAAGGAACTCCCGCATTCTGCTATTTCTCCCATGGTTACCATCATTCCTGTTGTTGTTGTTGTTTGCTTCACGTGCATCTTGACGTTCCATCACTCGCGACACGCGATCCATGGCATTCGCCATCATGTTAAACATAGCCATGCCGGGATTAGTTTGATAAGCATCTCCGGTCTCTTGGGGCTCACCGCTCCTATTAGTATTGCGGGTACTAGGGCCAGCCATCTATAGGCATAGATTACGATGCACAATTTATTGGAATACGACAAACAAGAATTTAATGCATAAGATATGCAACATATAATTTTATATAGATACACAATTCTAGAAACAGTTAAGACATGTTAATCACATAAGCACATAGAGACAGAGAAGGCACACTTGATATTGTCACACAATAACACACATAAACAAGTCATCTTAATAACCTTAGGGCTTCTACCCATGGTCCGAGAGTTAAACCCGGCTTAAGCAATCTAAGTTCTGATACCATTTCTCTAAGGTGTCACGCCCCAACCCGACCTATAGAGGTTAGACTAGTGTGTGATCTAAACATTCAAGTCATTTCATGTACTTAATCATTCATGAAGGTTTAATACTTAACGTTTAGCCTAAACTCCACAAATTCTCCGAAAAATCGTCAGCATAACGGTTGTAATTGGGCTATTTAGTTTGACCTAATTTTCTAAAGGCCTCAAAACTTTCAATCTCGAATTCATTTCCAACTAAGATTACTATTTATCACCAATTGAAACACCTACTTGTTATCTCGAAGTCTCTTTTGATTAACAACCTGGCATGATATTATGTCTCGTTTGTTTGTCAATCCTTGTTACAAAAGTACCTGTTGATCTTAGCCTACCAGTGAGTACGTGCTTAAGATTGGATAGATTCATTTTTACTTAATCCTTTACCTGATACTTCATAAGCCTGTGATAGATACTAACCAGTAGCGATAATAAAACCGACCATAAGAGTGTCTATCTAGTTATGATTAGTATAACCCAAAATTAGACCCCAAATTACAACGGGGTCATTTACAATGCAACAACAAGCAACATAAGAAATAGTCTTCAAGAAACACATTGTTCACAAAATGGCCATAGTCAAGTAAGGCACGTAGGGCAAGCAATCATTCCAAGGAGTCATCAATAGGCACGTTGTTCTCGGGTACCTATTCCTGATCTTCTTCACCTGAGATGATAAAAGAGGGTGAGTCCTTATGAACTCAGCGAGGGGGAATGAGAAATAAGTTTTGAAACTCTTTTTTCGGTTCAACTTATGAAAACTCTTTTTGCAAGCATGACATATATCACAAATAAGTACATAATGTAATATAAGAGTAAAAGAACACAATTACCCATCTTTCCTCCCCGAGGTCCTCTAGGAACCAAGCGAGAGTACTTATACACATAGTGAAAAGGATACTGTGAGCTTTCGCTCTCAGTTTACTTCTAGTATCAGTTGTTGCGGCCGACTTCAAATCATCCACTTATCACGCCAAATGGGTGTACTCTGGATGTACCCCGAAATCCTACGACCCAACTCTCCGAGGAAGTCTAGCCCCCAAGCGAGAGAGGGAATTGGACAATGGTAGTCACGGTTGCACCGGCAAGCCCGCTGTCGCCCGGTGTGCGTGAACGCTACCACGCCAGAATAAAAGGTTGCAACCTTGTATGCAATGCACATTTATGACATTTAATATATCACATTAGGAGGACAACAAAGTAGGTTGCCTCCGAGCAGTCATAAGATTGCACACTGACAAGTAAACAAGCGAGGCATGTTATGACAGGTAATTTCACTTGTAAGGCACATGGAGTTATATGAATATTAAACGGGCAGCCATGTAACGCATGTAAATCAAGTCATATAACTCATTTCGAAGTTCACGTAATCAAATAATAAGGTCATACAACATGCAATGACGTTTACGTGGGACCGGGTGCAAGAAAGGTCTACTTGTCAATATGTAATCATCGGAATCACATTTAGGGCTATAAGGGAAACTACGGGCAGCCTACTAATCATATAATTAAACACGATATCCATAGGATCAACACTTAGCGAGTTTTCCTAGTCATTAGGGTTTCAATTCGTGCTTACCCGTGCGATTAAGCCCCAAGTTGACAAGTAATTAAACTCAAGCCATGCATCGATTAACTAAAACATCCTCAAGCATTCAAAACAGTCCACACAACATCCAAGTGCCACAATCCCAAGCATTTAATACAACAAGAGAAGTTATAATAATTTTCAAAGCATATCACTAGATGAAAACCTCACTGCAATGGACTGTTTTCTCACAATCATTGAGACACGCAAAAAATCTCCAATTCCAGTGAACAAAATGTCAAATTAAAGCTTAAGTAGTGAACTAAGTCCAGAAACAAACATCGCATCATTTGGAGTTCGGATTCAAGAGTTATAGCCAAAACCGTGAGACTACGCAAAACTGTCCAGATTTGCACACATTTCAATACTTGTCGTTTTTGAGGACCTTAGGGCCAGATTTAGCCATAGTCCATTTATGACAAAAATGTCCAGAACTAAAAAATCTAGCAGCATACCAAATTTCATGCATTTTTGATATCATTTACTAAGTCAAAACCTGTTCGTTCTACAAGGACAGTGAATCTGCCAAAACCTGCTTCATTTTCCCAGATTCTCCAGATTTGGACACCTTTCGATATTTCGCCATTTTGGAGACCTTAGAGTAAAAATTAGTTTTGTCCTATTTCTACAAAAAATGTTCAGAACTGGAAAAACTAGTCACCTACCAAATTTCACATATTTTCAATATCATTTACCTGGTCAAAATCATTTCACTCCAACATGTTAGAAGACTGTCCATTTACGCGATTTCACTTATCTTCACATTCTAGCCAAATATCTTGCCATGCATGTTTACAAAATCTCATGTACACACATATATCACAAGTACAGAGGTAAAAATAGACATTTAAAGGCATACATGTGGTTTTTGAAAGCTTTTCAAGAGAGTTTTAGCCCTCACCTTAGCAAGACAACAATGAAGATGCACAAAACTCTTGATGAAGCACAAGATCGACTTTTCTTCTTGCTTAGCCGAGTGACAACTTGAGATTCTCTAATTCCTAGCTAAGTTACCATGTTCTTAGTAGGTGCATGAGGTTAGAACAAAAAGAAAATGAAATAGGAGCTATCAAACTTACCTAAGCCGAAATGAAGGTTCTATAAGCTTGCATGTGTGTCTTTTTGCATTCTAGCTTGCTTGGTCGAGTTCCTTAGTAACTTGCATGTCTTGAAGAACCTTTGGATGATGAACTTAAGCTATGGAGTCTATAATTGCAGCTAGGGCTGAGAGAGATAGAGAAGAAATGAGAGAAAGAATGAAAGAAAGAGAGAGTGTGAGAAAGAATGAAAAGCTTGAGGAATTTTGATGCATGTGTCAGCCTAGGGCCTTGAAAATTCTGATTTTGTGTCTTCAAGAGCATAATTTGAATTGTCTAGCATGGGCAATTTGAGTGTGTCGAGAATGGGGTGCATTGGGTAGGGTTTTAAGTCATTTTTTTTTTTTGCTTTGTGTCATGAGCTTGTCATAGAATGTCTAGGTATAATTTTGAAATATGCAAGGCTTGTTCAAATGCTCCATGTGGTCGGCCAAGGCAAGCAAAATTCTGAATTTTTTTGTCTTGTTTGAGCATTATTTAATTGTATGTTTGGAATATGCAAAAGAATAAAGAATAAAGAATAAGAATGTCTAGCTTTTTGTGAGATTTCGTCTTCTAGTGAGTTGAATTAGCATTTTAATATTAGTTAGTGGAGTTGTAGGATTAATTAATGATCTAGTGCTTCGTGTAAGATGCTTTCTTGATTAGCGTGCGGGCACGCTTTCCTAGGTTTAGGGCGCGCAGTACGAGGTAAGGCACGAACTATGAGACAAATGCACGTTTCCCAAGTAAATGCACGCAACCCTAAATGTATGCACATAATTCAATGCAAGGCACACAAAACGAAACACGACTCTTAAACCTAGGTCAAGGCATGCAAATCTAGGTTAGGGCACACGAAATGAGGTATCACACGAAAATCTAGTTCGGGCCTCACATCATCCCCTCCTTAAAAGAATTTCATCCCGAAATTCAATATTACCTTTGAAATAATGCTAGATACTATTGCTCCATTTGGTCTCGCCTTTCCCACGTTGCTTCTTCAACTCCATGAAGATCCCATAACACTTTCACCATCGGTATAGATTTGTTGCGCAACTCTCGATCTTGCTGGTCTAGGATCCGAATGGGCTTCTCTTTATAAGACAAGTTCTCCCGAAGCTGCAATGGCTCTGGCTCCAAGATATGCGATGGATCAGGATGATACTTTCGTAGCATTGAAACATGAAAGACGTTGTGAATATTGTAGAAGTTTTGGGGTAGTTCCAAGTGATACGCCAATTTGCCAACCTTCTCAATTATCTCAAATGGTCCTACAAATCTCGGGCTCAACTTTCCACCCTTGTCGTGTTTAATCAGTCCCCTCTGAGGTGATATCTTAAAGAATACCTTCTCGCCGACCTCAAACTCTAGATTTCGTCTCCATCGGTCTGCATAACTTTTCTGTCTGCTTTGGGCGGTAAGCATCCGTTTCCGGATGAGGTGGACATTATCAACAGTCTTCATAAGTTCTGGTAGTAGGGTCGGGTCAAAAGTCTTCGTCTCTCCTACTTCATCCCAGTAAATTGGGGATCGACACTTACGTCCATACAATGCCTCAAATGGGGCCATCCCGATAGTAGCCTGATAACTATTATTATAAGCGAACTCCGCTAAAGGCAGATATTTCTCCCAACCTTTTCCGAAGTCTAAAACACACGCCCTCAGCATATCCTCCAGAATCTGAATAGTTCTCTCAGATTGTCCATCAGTCTAAGGGTGATAAGCCGTGCTGAAACTCAACTTCGTTCCCAAAGTTTCTTGCAATATCTTCCAAAATCGGGAAGTAAAACGAGGATCCCTATCTGATACAATACTCACAAGCATCCCGTGCAACCTTACAATATCCGCCACATACATATCTCCCAATTTCTCAGGACTATCTTCCTTGTTCATCGGTAAGAAGTGTGCTGACTTAGTCAATCTATCCACTATGACCCAAACGGCGTCATGACCCTTTTGAAACCTGGGCAGGTCCATGACAAAGTCCATAGTTATATGTTCCCATTTCCATTGAGGAATTTCCAACGGCTGAAGTAAACCTGCTGGTCGTTGATGTTCTGCTTTGACTCTCTGCAAGTCAAACACCGTGCCACAAACTCCGCAATCTCTCTCTTCATGTTATTCCACCAATAGTATTGCTTCAAATCCCAGTACATCTTTGTTTCGCCGGGGTGGATAGTGTATCTTGAATTATGGGCTTCTTCAAGAATCTTCTTTTTTAGCTCTAGCTCATTAGGAACACAAATCCGATTCCTAAACCTCCAAATACCATCATCATGAAACTTGAAATCTGTGTTGCTTTCTTTAATCTTTTGAAACTGTCGGTCCTTCTGTTGAGCCTCTCGTAATTCAGACAACAAGGTCGATTGAACTTGTGTAGTGGCAAATAGTAACCCTTTTTGAGTCAATTGTGGTTTCCACAAAAATGCTTCCTCTAACAACTCCTGCACCTTAACTTCCAGTTTTGTCATGCTCACTTTTCGACTTAAGGCATCTGCAACTACATTTGCTTTACCGGGCACATAATTGATTGTGCAGTTATAGTCATCCAAAAGCTCCATCCACCGTCTTTGCCTCATGTTCAACTCTTTTTGTGAGAACAAGTATTTCAAGCTCTTGTGATCAGTAAACACCTCGAACTTGTTACCCCACATATAGTGCCTCCATTTCTTGAGTGCAAACACAATAGCCGCTAACTCCAAATCATGCGTTGGGTAGTTCAATTCATACGACTTCGGTTTCCTAGAAGCATACGCAATCACTCTACCATTTTGCATCAACACACAACCTAGTCCTTCCTTCGAAGCGTCGCTAGGCAATGCAAGAACAGGTGCAGTAGTCAATCTCTTCTTCAATTCTTAGAAGTTGTTCTCACACTTGTCATCCCACACGAACTTTGTTTTCTTTTGAGTGAGCTTTGTAAGCGGTCCTGCAATCTTTGAGAAATCCTTCACGAACCTCCGGTAATAGCCGGCTAGACCAAGAAAACTCCAAACTTCCGTAACATTTTCCGGCTTCTTCCAAGACATCACCGCTTCTATCTTTGCTGGATCCACTGCTATTCCCTCTTGGGATATGATGTGCCCCAAAAATGCAATCTGCTGCAACCAAAATTCGCATTTGCTAAACTTCGTATACAATTGATGCTCTTGAAGTTTCTGCAGTTCCAATCACAGATGTTGTTCGTGCTCAACCTCGGATTTCGAGTATACCAAAATATCATCAATAAAGATCACCACAAATTGGTCCAAGTAGGGTTGAAACACCCTGTGCATCAAGTCCATAAAAGCTGCAGGGGTGTTAGTTAGCCCAAAGAGCATCACCACATAATCATAATGCCCATATTTTGTCCTGAAAGCCGTTTTAGGCATATCCTCCTTTTTGATCCGCAACTGATAGTACCCTTGCCTCAAGTTGAGCTTCGAATATACTTTGGCTCCCTAAAGTTGATCAAACAACTCGTCGATCAGTGGAAGTGGGTATTTATTCTTAATGGTCACCTGGTTCAATCCTCGGTAATCGATGCATAGCCTCAACGTTCCGTCTTTCTTCTTTACAAATAGGACTGGCGCACCCAACGGAGAAGAGCTTGGTTGAGCAAACCCCTTCTTCAACAATCCTTGCAATTGGTCCTTCAATTCTTGTAGCTCGGCTGGTGCCATACGATAGGGAGCTTTAGATATCCGCTGGGTGCCAGGTAGTAACTCTATAATGAACTCGATCTTCTAATTTGGGGGTAAACCAGACAATTCTTCTAGAAACACATCTGCATAATTTTTAATCACTGGCATCTCCTCCAACTTAGCTTTGTCCGACGGCTTGTTGATGAGGTAAGCTAAGTATCCATTACATCCTTTTCTCAAGGACTTCACTGCTTTCGTAGATGAAATGATAGAACTCCCGGTGAAGTCTCTTCGACCCCTTACCTCCAATATTGGTTGACCAGGTATCTAGAATGTTACAATCTTCGTCTGGCAATCTAGTTGGGCATGATGCTTTACCAACCAGTCCATCCCTAAGATGACTTCATAGTCTCGAAAGGGTAATACAATAAGATTGGCTGAGAATTCCCGATCCTTAATTTGGATTTTGCATGCTTTACAAGCTGAGTGAGTAACAAGTTTAGAACCCAATGGAGTACCAACTTCTACTTCGTAAGGCAAACATACAACTCATAGTTTTACACGTTGCACACATAAGGGAGGAATAAATGAATGAGTAGCACCTGGATCAATTAGCACCCTAACAGGTTGATTCAATATCAAGAATGTACCTTCAACAACAGCGGTCTCCTCTGGAAGCTCCTCGCACTCAATAGCATAAGCTCGGGCCTGAACTCTAGGAACTGGAGTCTTGCCTCTACCAGCTGGTTTAACTTGATTTTGTCCTCCTTTCCATTTAGGGCAATCCTTGATCTGATGCTGATCACTACCACAACGCACACATCGTCCTAACTTCTTCCAGCACTGGGCCTCGGTGTGACCCTTCTTGTCACAGTAAGAATAGTTAATAGATTGAGCAGCAGGTGAACTACCTGTGGATCTGCGGGTGGAAGAGACTGACGGTGCTTTAGTCGGGCCACGGTTATTAACTGGTCTGTTCAGGCTCGAGCCCTTACTGCGACTCTGGGTCTGGAATTTTCTCTGTTGACCTGGAGGCTGATATGGTTTCTTGTTCGGCTGGCTCGAACCGGCTCTATCAAGTTTCCTCTTCTCAACTTGGGAGGCAGCTGCAAGGAGAGCAGAATAGGTAGTAAAGTCATGCGAAGCCAACTGGTCCTGAATTTCTGGCCTCAATCCATTCGTAAATTTCCACATCTTCGCCTCAGGGGTACTGACCATGTATTGAGCATAGTGGGACAGTCGGTCAAAACGAGCCTCATACTAGGCCACCATCATGTTACCCTGGTTCAAGTGCATAAATTTCTCAATCCGCCTCTGCCTGGAAACTGCAGGTACGTATTTCTCCTTGAATTCCTTAACGAAATTACCCCACAAGCGAGGTGTATGATCAGTTTCCCAAAGTGCGTCCATAGTGTGCCACCAATGCTCAGCATCCCCGTGCAACAGAAACACAGTGAACTCTATCTTTTCTTCATCAGTATAGTCAAGTGGTTTGAAGATCCTTTCAACCTCAGACAGCCAAGCCTCTGCCTTTTCATAATCAGCTTCCCCGTGGAATTTGGACGGGCAAAAGTCAAGGAACTCCCGCATTTTGCTATTTCTCCCATGGTTACCATCATTCCTGTTGTTGTTGTTGTTTGCTTCACGTGCATCTTGGCATTCCATAACTCGCGACACGCGATCCATGGCATTTGCCATCATGTTAAACATAGCCATGCCGGGATTAGTTTTAATAAGCATCTCCTGTCTCTTGGGGCTCACCGCTCCTATTAGTATTGCGGGTCCTAGGGCCAACCATCTATAGCCACATATTACGATGCATAATTTATTGGAATACGACAAACAAGAATTTAATGCATAAGATATGCAACATATAATTTTATATAGATACACAATTCGAGAAACAGTTAAGACATGTTAATCACATAAGCACATAGAGACAGAGATGGCACACTTGATATTGTCATACAATAACACACATAAACAAGTCATCTTAATAACCTTAGGGCTTCTACCCATGGTCCGAGAGTTAAACCCGGCTTAAGCAATCTAAGCTCTGATACCATTTCTCTAAATTGTCACGCCCTAACCCGACCTATAGAGGTTATACTAGGGTGTGATCTAAACATTCAAGTCATTTCACGTACTTAATCATTCATGAAGGTTTAATACTTAACGTTTAGCCTAAACTCCACAAATTCTTCAAAAAACCGGCATCATAACGGCTGTAATTAGGCTCTTTAGTTTGACCTAATTTTCTAAAGGTCTCAAAACTTTCAATCTCGAATTCATTTCCAACTAAGATTACTATTTATCACCAATTGAAACACCTACTTGTTATCTCGAAGTCTCTTTTGATTAACAACCTGGCATGATACTATGTCTAGTTTGTTTGTTAATCCTTGTTACAAAAGTATCTGTTGATCTTAGCCTACCAGTGAGTACCTGCTTAAGATTGGATAGATTCATTTTACTTAATCATTTACCTGATATTTCATAAGCTTGTGATAGATACTAACCAGTAGTGATAGTAAAAACGACCATAAGAGTGTCTATCTAGTTATGATCAGTACAACCCAAAACTAGACCCCAAATTACAACGGGGGTCATTTACAATGCAACAACAAGCAACATAAGAAATAGTCTTCAAGCAACACATTGTTCACAAAATGGCCATAGTCAAGTAAGGCACGTAGAGCAATCAATCATTCCAAGGAGTCATCAATAGGCACGTTGTCCTCAGGTACCTGTTCCAGGTCTTCTTCACCTGAGATGATAAAAGAGGGTGAGTCCTTATGAACTCAGCGAGGGGGAACGAGAAATAAGTTTTGAAACTCTTTTTCCGGTTCAACTTATGAAAACTCTTTTTGCAAGCATGACATATATCACAAGTAAGTACATAATGTAATATAAGAGTAAAAGAACACAATTACCCGTCTTTCCTCCCCGAGGTCCTCTAGGAACCAAGCGAGAGTACTTATACACATAGTGAAAAGGATACGGTGAGCTTTCGCTCTCAGTTTACTTCCAGTATCAGTTGTTGCGGCCGACTTCAAATCATCCACTTATCACGCCAAATGGGTGTACTCCAGATGTACACCGAAATCCTACGACCCAACTCTCCGAAGAAGTCTAGGAACCAAGCGAGAGAGGGAGTTGGACAATGGTAGTCATAGTTGCACTGGCAAGCCCGCTGACGCCCGGTGTGCGTGAACGCTACCACGCCAGAATGAAAGGTTGCAACCTTGTATGCAATGCACATTTATGACATTTAATATATCACATTAGGAGGACAACAAAGTAGGTTGCCTCCGAGCAGTCATAAGATTGCACACTGACAAGTAAACAAGCGAGGCATATTATGACAGGTAATTTCACTTGTAAGGCACATGGAGTTATATGAATATTAAATGGGCAGCCATGTAACACATGTAAATCAAGTCATTTCGAAGTTCACGTAATCAAATAATAAGGTCATACAACATGCAATGACGTTTACATGGGACCGGGTGCAAGAAAGGTCTACTTGTCAATATGTAATCATCGAAATCACATTTAGGGCTATAAGGGAAACTATGGGCAGCCTACTAATCATATAATTAAACACGGTATCCATAGGATCAACACTTAGCGAGTTTTCCTAGTCATTAGGGTTTTAATTCATGTTTACCCGTGCGATTAAGCCCCAAGTTGACAAGTAATTAAACTCAAGCCATGCATCGATTAACTAAAACACCCTCAAGCATTCAAAGCAGTCCACACAACATCCAAGTGTCACAATCCTAAGCATTTAATACAACAAGAGAAGTTACAATAATTTTCAAAGCATATCACTAGATGAAAGCCTCACTGCAATGGACTGTTTTCTTACAATCATTGAGACAAGCAAACAATCTCCAATTCCAGTGAACAAAATTTCAAATTAAAGCTTAAGGAGTGAACTAAATCCAGAAACAAACCTCGCATCATTTGAAGTTCGGATTCAAGAGTTATAGCCAAAACCGTGAGACTACGCAAAACTGTCCAGATTTGCACACATTTCAATACTTGTCGTTTTTGAGGACCTTAGGGCCATATTTAGCCTTAGTCTATTTCTGACAAAAATGTGCATAACTGAAAAATATATCACCATACCAAATTTCATGCATTTTGGATATCATTTTCTAAGTCAAACCTGGTTCGTTCTACAAGGACAGTGAATCTGCCAAAACCTGCTTCATTTTCCCAGATTCTCCAGATTTGGACACCCTTCGATGTTTTGCCATTTTGGGGACTTTAGATTAAAAATTAGCTTTGGCCTATTTCTATGAAAAATGCTCAGAACTGGCAAAACTAGTCACCTACCAAATTTCACGCATTTTCAACATTATTTACCTGTTCAAAAGCACTTCGCTCCAACAAGTCAGAAGACTGTCGATTTACTCGATTTCACCTATGTTCACATTCTAGCCAAATATCTTGCCATGCATGTTTACAAAAGCTCATGTACACACATATATCACAAGTACAGAGATAAAAATAGACATTTAAAGGCATGCATGTGGTTTTTGAAAGCTTTTCAAGAGAGTTTTAGCCCTCACCTTAGCAAGACAATAATGAAGATACACAAAACTTTTGATGAAGCACAAGGTCGACTTTTCTTCTTGCTTAGCCGAGTGACAACTTGAGATTCTCTAATTCCTAGCTAAGTTACCATGTTCTTAGTAGGTGCATGAGGTTAGAACAAAAAGAAAATGAAATAGGAGCTATCAAACTTACCTAAGCCGAAATGAAGGTTCTATAAGCTTGCATGTGTGTCTTTTTGCATTCTAGCTTTCTTGGTCGAGTTCCTTACTAACTTGCATGTCTTGAAGAACCTTTGGATTATGAACTTAAGCTATGGAGTCTATAATTGCAGCTAGGGCCGAGAGAGAGAGAGAAGAAATGAGAGAAAAAATGAAAGAAAGAGAGAATGTGAGAAAGAATGAAAAGCTTGAGGAATTTTGATGCATGTGTCGGCCTAGGGCCTTGAAAATTCTGATTTTGTGTCTTCAAGAGCATAATTTGAATTGTCTAGCATGGGAAATTTGAGTGTGTCAAGAATGGGGTGCATTGGGTAGGGTTTTAAGTCAATTTTTTTTTCCTTTGTGTCATGAGCTTGTCATAGAATGTCTAGGTATAATTTTGAAATATGCAAGGCTTGTTCAAATGCTCCATGTGGTCGGCCAAGGCAAGCAAATTTCTGAATTTTTTTTTGTCTTGTTTGAGCATTATTTAATTGTATGCTTGGAGTATGCAAAAGAATAAAGAATAAAGAATAAGAATGTCTAGCTTTTTGTGAGATTTCGTCTTCTAGTGAGTTGAATTAGCATTTTAATATTAGTTAGTGGAGTTGTAGGACTAATTAATGATCTAGTGCTTCGTGTAAGATACTTTCTTGATTAGCGTGCGGGTACGCTTTCCTAGGTTTAAGGCACGCACTACGAGATAAGGCATGAACTACGAGACAAATACCCGTTTTCCAAGTAAATGCACGCAACCCTAAATATATGCACGTAATTCAATGCAAAGCACACAAAATGAAACACGACTCTTAAACCTAGGTCAAGGCACGCAAATCTAGGTTAGGACACACGAAACGAGGTATCACACGCAAATCGAGGTCGGGCCTCAGATTACATGGCTACCTGTTTAATATTCATATAACTCCATGTGCTTTACAAGTGAAATCGCCTGTCATATCGTGCCTCGCTTGTTTACTTGTCAATGTGCAATCTTATGACTGCTCGGAGGCGACCTACTTTGTTGTCCTCCAAATGTGATATATTAAATGTCATAAATGTGCATTGCATACAAGGTTGCAACCTTTCATTCTGGCGTGGTAGCGTTTCATGCACACCGGGAGGCATTGGGCTTGCTGGTGCAACCGTGACTACCATTGTCCAATTCTCTCTCTCTCTTGGGGGCTAGACTTCCTTGGAGAGTTGGGTCGTAGGATTTCGGGGTACATCCGGAGTACACCTATTTGGCGTGATAAGTGGATGATTTGAAGTCGGCCGTAACAACTGATACTGGAAGTAAACTGAGAGCAAAAGCTCACCGTATCCTTTTCACTATGTGTATAAGTACTCTCGCTTGGTTCCTAGAGGACCTCGGGGAGGAAAGACGGGTAATTGTGTTCTTTTACTCTTATATTACATTATGTATTCACTTGTGAGATATGCCATACTTGCAAAAAGAGTTTTCATAAGTTGAACCGAAAAAAGAGTTTCAAAACTTATTTCTCGTTCCCTCTCGCTGAGTTCATAAGGACTCACCCTTTTTTATCATCTCAGGTGAAGAAGACCAGGAACAGGTACCCAAGGACAACGTGCCTTTTGATGATTCCTTAGAATGATTGCTTGCCCTACGTGCCTTACTTGACTATGGCCATTTTGTGAACAATATGTTACTTGAAGACTCTTTCTTATGTTGCTCATTGTTGTATTGTAAATGACTCCCGTTGTAATTTGGGATCAAACTTTGGCTTGTACTGATCATAACTAGATAGACACTCCTATGGTCATTTTTGCTATCGCCACTGGTTAGTATCTATTATAGGCTTATGAAGTATCAGGTAAAAGATTAAGTAAAATGAATCTATCCAATCTTAAGCAGGTACTCATTGTTAAGCTAAGATCAATAGGTACTTTTGTAACAAGGATTAACAAACAACAAGACATAGTATCGTACTAGGTTATTAGTCAAACGAGACTTCGAGATAACTAGTAGGCGTTTCGATGGATGATAAATAGTAATCTTAGCTGGAAATAAAATTGAGATTGGAAATTTTGAGGCGTTTAGAGAATTAGGTCAAACTAAATAGCCCAATTATAGCCTTTATACTATTGGCTTTTCGGAGAATTTGTGGAGTTTAGGCTAAAACGTTAAGTGTTAAACCTTCATGAATGATTAAGTACGTGAAATGACTTGAATGTTTAGATCATACCCTAGTCTAACCTTTATAGGTCGGGTTGGGGCGTGACACCTTAGAGAAATGGTATCAGAGCTTAGATTGCTTAAGCCGGGTTTAACTCTCGGACCATGGGTAGAAGCCCTAAGGTTATTAGGATGACTTGTTTATGTGTGATAATGTGTGATAATGTTAATTGTGCCTTCTATGTTCTATGTGCTTATGTGATTAACATGTCTTAACTGTTTCAAAAGTTGTGTGTTTATGTAAAATTGTATGTTGCATACCTTATACATTAAATTCTTGTCTTGTCGTATTCCAATAAATTGTGCATCGTAATCTGTGCCTATAGATGGCTGGCCCAAGTACCCGCACTACTAATAGGAGCGGTGAGCCCCAAGAGACCGGAGATGCTTATCAAACTAATCCTGGCATGTCTATGTTTAACATGATCGCGAATGCCATGGATCGCATGTCGCGAGTGATGGAACATCAAGATGCACGTGAAGCAAACAACAACAACAACAGGAATGATGGTAACCATGGGAGAAATAGCAGAATGGGGGAGTTCTTTGACTTTCGCCCGTCCAAATTCCATGGGGAAGCTGATGATGAAAAGGCAGAGGCTTGGCTGTCTGAGGTTGAAAGGATCTTCAGACCACTTGACTATACTGATGAAGAAAAGATGGAGTTCGCTGTGTTTCTGTTGCACGGGGATGCTGAGCATTGGTGGCACATTGTGGAGGCACTTTGGGAAACTAATCATACACCTCGCTTGTGGGGTAATTTCGTTAAGGCATTCAAGAAGAAATACGTACCTGTATTTTCCAGGCAGAGGCGGATTGAGGAATTCATGCACTTGAACCAGGGTAACTTGATGGTGGCCCAGTACGAGGCTCGTTTTGACCGACTGTCCCGTTATGCTCAATACATGGTCAGTACCCCTGAGGTGAAGATGTGGAAATTTACGAATGGATTGAGGCCAGAAATTCAGGACCAGTTGGCTTCGTATGACTTCACTACCTATTCTGCTCTCCTTGCGGCTGCCTCTCGAGTTGAGAAGATGAAACTTGATAGAGCCAGTTCGAGCCAACCGAACAAGAAACCATATCAGCCTCCAGGAAAATAGAAGAAATTCCAGAGCCAGAGTCGTAGTCAGGGCCAGAGCCAGAACAAACCAGTTAATAATAGTGGCCTGACTAAAGCACCATCAGCCTCCTCTACTCGTGGATCCACAAGTAGTTCACCTGTTACTCAGTCTATTAACTGTTCTTACTGTGACAAGAAGGGTCACACCGAGGCCCAGTGCTGGAAGAAGTCAGGACGATGTGTGCGGTGTGGCAGTGATCAACATCAGATCAAGGATTGCCCTAAATGGCAAGGAGGACAAAATCAAGTTAAACCAGCTGGTAGAGGCAAGACTCCAGTTCCTAGAGTTCAGGCCCGAGCTTATGCTATTGAGTGCAAGGAGCTTCCAGATGAGACCTCTGTTGTTGAAGGTACATTCTTGATACTGAATCAACCTGTTAGGGTGCTAATTGATCCAGGTGCTACTCATTCATTTATTACTCCCTTATGTGTGCAACGTGTGAAATTGAGAGTTGTATGTTTGCCTTACGAAGTAGAAGTTGGTACTCCGATGGGTTCTAAACTTGTTACTCGCTCAGCTTGTAAAGCATGTAAAATTCAAATTAAAGATAGGGAATTCTCAGCCAATCTTATTGTATTACCCTTTCGAGACTATGAAGTCATCTTAGGGATGGACTGGTTGGCAAAGCATCATGCCCAACTAGATTGCCCGACGAAGATTGTAACATTCCAGATACCTGGTCAACCAATATTGGAGGTAATGGGTCGAAGAGACTTCACCGGGAGTTCCATCATTTCATCTACGAAAGCAGTGAAGTCCTTGAGAAAAGGATGTAGCGGATACTTAGCTTACCTCATCAACAAGCCGTCGGACAAAGCTAAGTTGGAGGAGATGCCAGTGATTAAAGATTATGCGGATGTGTTTCCAGAAGAATTGCCCGGTTTACCCCCAAATCGGGAGATCGAGTTCATTATAGAATTACTGCCTGGCACCTAGCCAATATCCAAAGCTCCCTATCGTATAGTACCAGCTGAGCTACAAGAATTGAAAGGCCAATTGCAAGGATTGTTGAAGAAGGGGTTTGTTCAACCAAGCTCTTCTCCGTGGGGTGCGCTAGTCTTATTTTTAAAGAAGAAGGACGGAACGTTGAGACTATGCATCGATTACCGAGGATTGAACCAAGTGATCATCAAGAATAAATACCCACTTCCACTGATCGACGAGTAGTTTGATCAACTTCAGGGAGCCAAAGTATATTCGAAGCTCGACTTGAGGCAAAGGTACTATCAGTTACGGATCAAAAAGGAGGATGTGCCTAAAACGGCTTTCAGGACAAGATACGGGCATTATGAATATGTGGTGATGCCATTTGGGCTAACTAACGCCCTTGCAGGTTTTATGGACTTGATGCACAGGGTGTTTCAACCCTACTTGGACCAATTTGTGGTGATCTTTATTGATGATATTTTGGTATACTCGAAATCCGAGACTGAGCATGAAAAACATCTACGATTGGTATTGCAGAAACTTCGAGAGCATCGATTGTACGCGAAGTTTAGCAAATGCGAATTTTGGTTGCAGCAGATTGCATTTTTGGGGCACATCATATCCCAAGAGAGAATAGCGATGGATCCAGCAAAGATAGAAGCGGTGATGTCTTGGAAGAAGCCGGAAAATGTTACGAAGGTTTAGAGTTTTCTTGGTCTAGCCGGCTATTATCGGAGATTCGTGAAGGATTTCTCAAAGATTGTAGGACCGTTTACAAAGCTCACTCAAAAGAAAACAAAGTTCGTGTGGGATGAGAAGTGTGAGAACAGCTTTCAAGAATTGAAGAAAAGATTGACTACTGCACCTGTCCTTGCATTGCCTGAAGGGAGTCAAGGTTTTGTAATCTATAGCGATGCTTCAAAGGAAGGATTGGGTTGTGTGTTGATGCAAAATGGTAGAGTGATTGCGTATGCCTCTAGGAAACCGAAACCGTATGAATTGAATTACCCGACGCATGATTTGGAGTTAGCGGCTATTGTATTTACACTCAAGAAATGGAGGCACTATCTGTGGGGTAACAAGTTCGAGGTGTTTACTGATCATAAGAGCTTGAAATACTTGTTCTCACAAAAAGAGTTGAACATGAGGCAAAGACGGTGGATGGAGCTTTTGGATGATTATAACTGCACAATCAATTATGTACCCAGTAAAGCAAATGTAGTTGCAAATGCCTTATGTCGGAAAGCAAGCATGGCAAAACTGGAAGTTAAGGTACAGGAGTTGTTTGAGGAAGCATTTTTGTGGAAACCACAATTGACTCAAAAAGGATTACTATTTTCCACTACACAAGTTCAATCGACCTTGTTGTCTAAATTACGAGAGGCTCAACAGAAGGACCAACAGTTTCAGAAGATTAAAGAAAGCAACACATATTTCAAGTTTTATGATGATGGCATTTGGAGATTTAGGAATCGGATTTGTGTTCCTAATGAGCCAGAGCTGAAAAATAAGATTCTTGAAGTAGCCCATAATTCAAGATACACTATTCATCCCGGCGGAACAAAGATGTACCGAGATTTGAAACAACACTATTGGTGGAATAACATGAAGAGAGAGATTGCGGAGTTTGTGGCACGGTGTTTGACTTGCCAGAGAGTCAAAGCAGAACATCAACGACCAGCAAGTTTACTTCAGCAGTTGGAAATTCCTCAATGGAAATGGGAACATATAACTATGGACTTTGTCATGGACCTGCCCAGGTCACAAAAGGGTCATGACGTCGTTTGGGTCATAGTGGATAGATTGACTAAGTCAGCATACTTCTTACCAATGAACAAGGAAGATAGTCCTGAGAAATTGGGAGATATGTATATGGCGGATATTGTAAGGTTGCACGGGATGCCTGTGAGTATTGTATCAGATAGGGATCCTCGTTTTACTTCCCGATTTTGGAAGAGATTGCAAGAAGCTTTGGGAACGAAGTTGAGTTTCAGCACGGCTTATCACCCTCAGACTGATAGACAATCTGAGAGAACTATTCAGATTTTAGAGGATATGCTGAGGGCGTGTGTTTTAGACTTTGGAAAAGGTTGGGAGAAATATCTGCCTTTAGCGGAGTTCGCTTATAATAATAGTTATCAGGCCACTATCGGGATGGTCCCATTTGAGGCATTGTATGGATGTAAGTATCGATCCCCATTTTACTGGGATGAAGTAGGTGAGACGAAGACTTTTGACCCGACCCTACTACCAGAACTTATGAAGACTGTTGATAATGTCCACCTCATCCGGAAACGGATGCTTACCGTCCAAAGCAGGCATAAAAGTTATGCAGACCGACGGAGACGAAGTCTAGAGTTTGAGGTCGGCGACAAGGTGTTCTTGAAGATATTACCTCGGAGGGGACTGATTAAACACGGCAAGGGTAGAAAGTTAGGCCCAAGGTTTGTAGGACCATTTGAGATAATTGAGAAGGTTGGCAAATTGGCGTATCGCCTGGAACTACCCCAAAACCTCTCTAATATTCATGACGTCTTTCATGTTTCAATGCTTCAGAAGTATCATCTTGATCCATCGCATATCTTGGAGCCAGAGCCATTGCAGCTTCGGGAGAACTTATCTTATGAAGAGAAGCCCATTCGGATCCTAGACTAGCAAAATCGGGAGTTACGCAACAAATTTGTACCGATGGTAAAAGTGTTGTGGGATCACCATGGAGTTGAAGAAGCAACGTGGGAAAGGCGAGACCAGATGGAGCAACAATATCCAGCATTATTTCAAAGGTAATAATGAATTTTGGGACAAAATTCTTTTAAGGAGGGGAAGATGTGAGGCCCGACCTCGATTTGCTTGCGATACCTCGTTTCGTGTGCCCTAACCTATATTTGCGTGCCTTGACCTAGGTTTAAGAGTCGTGTTTCATTTTGTGTGCCTTGCATTGAATTACGTGCATACATTTAGGGTTGTGTGCATTTACTTGGGAAACGTGCATTCGTCTCGTAGTTCGTGCCTTACCTCGTAGTGCGTGCCCTAGACCTAGGTAAGCATGCCCACACGCTAATCAAGAAAGCATCTTACATGAAGCACTAGATCATTAATTAATCCTACAAACTCCACTAACTAATATTAAAATGCTAATTCAACTCACTAGAAGACGAAATTACACCAAAAGCTAGACATTCTTATTCTTTATTCTTTATTCTTTTGCATATTCCAAGCACTCAATTAAATAATGCTCAAACAAGACAAAAAAAATTCAGATTTAAGCTAGCCTTGGCCGGCCATGAGAAGGACTTTGTGCATGCCTTGCATAATTCAAAATTAAACCTAGACATTCTATGACAAGCTAATGACACAATGCATAAAAAAATGAAATGAAACACACCTTCCAAGCTTCACTTTCACGACCAAAGCACTCCATGCTCTCTCACATTTCTAGATTGCACAAAGACTAAGTGAATTTCAGATTTTTCAAGGCCCTAGGCCGACACATTCACACACAACACTCCATACTTCACAAACATCTCAATGCCTCTCTTTCTCTCATTTCTTATCTCTCTCTCTCGACCGTAGCTGCAATTATAGACTCCATAGCTTAAGTTCATCATCCAAAGGTTCTTCAAGACATGCAAGATACTAAGGAACTCGACCAAGCAAGCTATAATGCAAAAAGACACACATGCAAGCTCATAGAATCTTCATCTCGGCTTAGGTATGTTTGATAGCTCCTATTTCATTTATTTTTATTCTAGCCACTTGCACATACTAAGAACTTGGTAACTAAGCTAGGAAATTAAGAATCTCAAGTCATCTCTCGACCAAGCAAGGAGAAAAGTCGATCTTGTGCATCATCAAGAGCTTTGTGCATCTTCATTGTTGTCTTGCTAAGGTGAGGGCTAAAAATCTTTTGAAAAGCTTTCAAAAACCACATGCATGCCTTTAAATGTCTATTTTTACCTCTGTACTTGTGATATATGTGTGTACATGAGCTTTTGTAAACATGCATGGCAAGATATTTGGCTAGAATGTGAAGATAGGTGAAATCGCGTAAATAGCAGCTTTTTGTTCTGTTGGAACAAAGTGAATTTGACCAGGTAAATGATGTTGAAAATGCTTTACAATTGGTAGGTGATTATTTTTTCCAGTTCTGAGCGTTTTTCATAGAAATAGGCCAAAGCCAATTTTGACTCTAAGGTCCACAAAATGGAAAAACATCAAAAGGTGTCCAAATCTGGAAAATCTGGGAAAATGAACCAGGTTTTGGCAGATTCACTGTCCTTATGGAACAAACCAGTTTTGACTTAGTAAATGATATCCAAAATGCATGAAATTTTGTATGATGCTATATTTTTCAATTATGGACATTTTTGTCAGAAATATACCAAGGCTAAATCTGAACCTAAGGTCCTCAAAAACGATAAGTATTGAAATGTGTGTAAATCTGGAAAGTTTTGCGTAGTCTCACGGTTTTGGCTATAACTTTTAAATCGGAACTCCAAATGATGCGAGGTTTGTTTATAGATTTAGTTCACTCCTTAAGATTTAATTTGACATTTTTTTCACTGGAATTGGAGATTGTTTGCTTGTCTCAATGATTGTGAGAAGACAGTCCATTGCAGTGAGGTTTTCATCTAGTGATATGCTTTGAAAATTATTGTAACTTCTCTTGTTGTATTAAATGCTTGGGATTGTGGCACTTGGATGTTGTGTGGACTGTTTTGAATGCTTGAGGGTGTTTTAATTAATCGATGCATGGCTTGAGTTTAATTACTTGTCAACTTGGGGCTTAATCGCACGGGTAAGCACGAATTGAAACCCTAATGACTAGGAAAACTCGCTAAGTGTTGATCCTATGGATATCGTGTTTAATTATATGATTAGTAGGCTGCCCGTAGTTGCCCTTATAGCCCTAAATGTGATTCCGATGATTACATATTGACAAGTAGACATTTCTTGCACCCGGTCCCACGTAAACGTCGTTGCATGTTGTATGACCTTATTATTTGATTACGTGAACTTCGAAATGAGTTATATGACTTGATTTACATGCGTTACATGGCTGCCCGTTTAATATTCATATAACTCCATGTGCTTTACAAGTGAAATTGCATGTCATATCGTGCCTCGCTTATTTACTTGTCAATGTGCAATCTTATGACTGCTCGGAGGCGACCTACTTTGTTGTCCTCCTAAAGTGATATATTAAATGTCATAAATGTGCATTGCATACAAGGTTGCAACCTTTCATTCTGGCGTGGTAGCGTTTCACGCACACCGGGAGGCATCGGGCTTGCCGGTGCAACCGTGACTACCATTGTCCAATTCCCTCTCTCGCTTGGGGGCTAGACTTCCTCGGAGAGTTGGGTCGTAGGATTTTGGGATACATCCGGAGTACACCCATTTGGCGTGATAAGTGGATGATTTGAAGTCGGCTGCAACAACTGATACTGGAAGTAAACTGAGAGCAAAAGCTCACCGTATCCTTTTCACTATGTGTATAAGTACCCTCGCTTGGTTCCTAGAGGACCTCGGGGAGGAAAGACGGATAATTGTGTTCTTTTACTCTTATATTACATTATGTATTCACTTGTGAGATATGTCATGCTTGCACAAAAAGTTTTCATAAGTTGAACCGGAAAAAGAGTTTCAAAACATATTTCTCGTTCCCCCTCGCTGAGTTCATAAGGACTCACCCTCTTTTATCATCTCAGGTGAAGAAGACCAGGAATAGGTACCCAAGGACAACGTGCCTTTGATGATTCCTTGGAATGATTGCTTGCTCTACAAGCCTTATTTGACTATGGCCATTTTGTGAACGATATGTTACTTGAAGACTATTTCTTATGTTGCTCGTTGTTGTATTGTAAATGACCCCCGTTGTAATTTGGGGTCAAATTTTGGCTTGTACTGATCATAACTAGATAGACACTCCTATGGTCGTTTTTGCTATCGCCACTGGTTAGTATCTATCACAGGCTTATGAAGTATCAGGTAAAGGATTAAGTAAAATGAATCTATCAAATCTTAAGCAGGTACTCATTGTTAAGCTAAGATCAACAAGTACTTTTGTAACAAGGATTAACAAACAATGAGACATAGTATCGTGCTAGGTTATTAGTCAAACGAGACTTCGAGATAACTAGTAGGCATTTCGATGGATGATAAATAGTAATCTTAGCTGGAAATGAAATTGAGATTGAAAATTTTGAGGCGTTTAGAGAATTAGGTCAAACTAAAGAGCCCAATTACAGCCGTTATGCTACCAGTTTTTTTGAGAATTTGTGGAGTTTAGGCTAAAATGTTAAGTGTTAAACCTCCATGAACGATCAAGTACGTGAAATGACTTGAATATTTAGATCGTACCCTAGTCTAACCTTTATAGGTCGGGTTGGGGCGTGACATGATGGATTAGGTTGTCGTCCTTTTCGCGGCTCACGACGTACGATCCGGGACTGAAAAATGGCGTAAAAGAAGAAAAGTATCCCGAAATTGATGAAAATGTTCAATTTTTGGCTCTGAAAAGAGGCGCAGCCGAGTAGGCTTGCTGCCCCCATCGTAGAGCTCCAGGAGAGCTTTCTAATGGTATGCTGTGTGCCGCATAACTCCTTATGGATCAAAAGTTATGGGCACCGGAGTGACGGATACCTAGTCACAAGCCCCACGCCCTCGGTTTGCGGGCCCTGCTTCTACATGAAGTGAAGTTGTCTTGCCCAAGGTGCCGTGGGAATCGGTAATAGAAAAGTGATGGATTAGGTTGTTGTCCTTTCGTGGCTCACGACATACGATCCGGAACGAAAAAATAGCGCAAAGAAAGAAAAGTGTCCCGAAACTGATGAAAACGTTCAATTTTGGGCTTTGAAAATAGGCGTAGCCAAGCAGACTTGCTGCTCCCGTCGTAGAGCTCTCAGAGAGATTTCCAATGACATGCTATGCGCCGTATACTCCTTACGGATCAAAAGTTACGGGCACCGGAGCGACGGATACCTGGTCACAAGCCCTACGCCCTCGGTTTGCGGGCCCAGCCTATATGTGAAGTGAAGTTGTCTTGCCCAAGGTTCCATGGGATTCGATTATAGAAATGTGATGGATTAGGTTGTCGTCCTTTTTGTGGCTCACGACCTATGATCCGGGACGGAAAAATAGCGCAAAAGAAGAAAAGTGTCCCAAAAATGATGAAAACGTTCCATTTTGGGCACCAAAAATAGGCACAACCGAGGTAGCTTGCTACCTATGTCGTAGAGCTCTCGTAAAGCTTTCCAACGGTATATTGTGCGCCGCATAACTCCTTACGGATCAAAAGTTATGGGCACCAGAGCGACGGTTACCTGGTCACAGCCCCACACCCTCGGTTTGCGGGCCCAGACTCTATGTGAAGTGAACTTGTCTTGCCCAAGGTGCTGGGTGATTCGGTAATAGAAATTTGATGGATTAGGTTGTCGTCCTTTTCGCGGCTCACGACGTACGGTCCAGGACGGAAAAAATAGCGCAAAAGAAGAAAAGTGTCCCAAAACTGATGAAAACATTCATTTTTTGGCTCTGAAAATAGGTATAACCGAGTAGGCTAGCTGCCACTGTCATAGAGCTCTTGGAGATCTTTCCAACGGTATGTTGTGCACCACATAACTCCTTACGGATCAAAATTTATGGGCACCGGAGCGACAAATACTTGGTCACAAGCCCTACGCCCTCAGTTTGCGGGCCCAGCCTCTATGTGAAGTGAAGTTGTCTTGCCTAAGGTGCAGTGGGATTCGATAATAGAAATGCGATGGATTTGCTTGTCGTCCTTTTTGCGGCACACAACATACGATCTAGGACGGAAAAACAGCGCAAAAGAAGAAAAGTGTCCCGAAACTAATGAAAACGTTTGATTTTGGGCTCCAAAAATAGGCACAGCCGAGGCAGCTTGCTGCCCCCGTCGTAAAGCTCTTGGAGAGCTTTCCAACGGTATGCTGTGCGCCGCGTAACTCCTTACGGATCAAAAGTTATGGGCACCGGAGCGACGGATACCTGGTCACAAGCCCTTCGCCCTCGGTTTGCGGGCCCAGCCTCTACGTGAAGTGAAGTTGTCTTGCCTAAGGTTCCGTACGATTTGGTAATAGAAATTTGATGGATTAGGTTGTCGTTCTTTTCGCGACTCACGACGAACAATCCGGGACGAAAAAACATCGCAAAAGAAGAAAAGTATCCCGAACCTGATGAAAATGTTCGATTTTGGGATACGAAAATAGGCGCAGCTTACCAGGCTTGCTGCCCCTGTCGTAGAGCTCTCGGAGATCTTTCCAACGATATGCTGTGCGCCGCGTAACTCCTTACGTATCAAAAGTTAAGGGCACCGGAGCGATGGATACCTGGTCACAAGCCCCACGCCCTCGCTTTGCGGGCCCAGCCTCTATGTGAAGTGAAGTTTTCTTGCCCAAGGTGCCATGGGATTCGGTAATAGAAATGTGATGGATTAGGTTATCGTCTATTTCGCTGTTCACGACGTACGATCTGGGACTAAAAAAATAGCGCAAAAAAAAATGGTCCCAAAACTGATGAAAACTTTCAATTTTTGGCTCAGAAAATAGGTGTAATAGAGCAAGGTAGCTGCCCCTGTCGTAAAGCTCTCAGAGCGCTTTCCAACGGTATGCTGTGCGCCGCGTAACTCCTTACGGATCAAAAGTTATGGGCACCGGAGCGACGGATACCTAGTCACAAGCCCCACGCCTTGGGTTTGGTGGCCCAGCCTCTACGTGAAGTGAAGTTGTCTTGCCTAAGGTGTCGTGGATTCGGTAATAGAAATGTGATGGACTAGGTTGTTGTCCTTTTCGCGGCTCACGAGGTACGATCCAGGACGGAAAAATAGCGTAAAAGAAGAAAAGTGTCCCGAAACTGATGAACCCATTTGATTTTTGGGTCCGAAAAAAGGTGCAGCCGAGCAGGCTTACTACCACCGACGTACAGCTCTCGGAGAGCTTTCCAACGGTATGCTGTGCGCTGCGTAAGTCCTTACGGGTCAAAAGTTATGGGCACCGGAGCGACGGATACCTGGTCACAAGCCCCACGCCCTCAGTTTGCGGGCCCAGCCTCTATGTGAAGTGAAGTTGTCTTGCCCAAGGTGCCGTGGGATTCGGTAATAGAAATGTGATGGATTAGGTTGTCGTCCTTTTCGCGGCTCATGACGTACGATCCGGGATTGAAAAAACAGCGCAAAAGAAGAAAAGTGTACCGAAACTGATGAAAATGTTCGATTTTCGGCTCTAAAAACAGGCGTAACCGAGCAAGCTAGCTGCCCCTATCGTAGAGCTCTCGGAGAGCTTTCCAATGGTATGCTGTGCGCCGCGTAAGTCCTTACGGATCAAACGTTACGGGCACCGGAGCGACGGATACCTGGTCACAAGCCCCATGCCCTCGGTTTCTGGGCCCAGCCTCTATGTGAAGTGATGTTGTCTTGCCCAAGGTACTGTGGGATTCGGTAATAGAAATGTGATGGATTAGGTTGTCGTCCTTTTCGCGGCTCACGACGTATGATCTAGGACGAAAAAATAGTGCAAAAGAAGAAAAGTGTCCCAAACTGATGAAAACATTTGATTTTAGGCTCCGAAAATAGGCACAACGGAGTAGGCTTGATGCCCACGTCGTAGAGCTCTCGTAGTGCTTTCCAACGATTTGCTGTGCACCGCGTAACTCCTTACGGATCAAAAGTTATGGGCACCAGAGTGACGGATACCTGGTCACAAGCCCCAAGCCCTCAGTTTGCTGGCCCAGCCTCTACGTGAAGTGAAGTTGTCTTACCTAAGGTGCCATGGGATTCAGTAATAGAAATGTGATGGATTAGGTTGTCATCCTTTTCACGGCTCACGACGTACGATCCGGGACGAAAAAATATCGTAAAAGAAGAAAAGTGTCTCGAAACTAATGAAAATGTTCGATTTTGGACTCCGAAAACAGGTACTACTGAGCAAGCTTGCTGCCCCCGTCGTAGAGATCTCGGAGAGCTTTCCAACGATATGCTGTGCGCCACGTAGCTCTTTAGGGATCAAAAGTTATGGGCACCGGTGGGACGGATACCTAGTCACGAGCCCCACGCCCTCGGTTTGCTGGCCCAGCCTCTACGTGAAATGAAGTTGTCTTGCCCAAGGTGTCGTGGGATTCGGTTATAGAAATGTGATGGATTAGGTTGTCGTCCTTTTCGCGGCACACGACGTACAATTCGGGACAAAAAAAATAGCGCAAAAGAAGAAAAGTATCCCGAAATTGATGAAAACGTTCGATTTTGGGCTCCGAAAATAGGCGCAGGTGTGTGGCCTGACCCCGAATAATGTGTCTTACCTCGATTTGCATACCTTAGACCCAAAATTATATGACTGATCTTGGATTGCATGCGTTGTCTTGGTTTTCGTGCATGTTTCGTTATACGTGCCTTGACCTAGAATTGTGTGCCTTAATCTTCGATGTACGTGCATACCTAGACATACGTGTCCTGACCTTGAATTACGTGCAAGACCTTGATTTGTGTGCGTTTCCTCATTTTATATGCCATAACCTTGAACTGCGTGCCCTAACATAGGTTTAAGCGCCATACCTTGATTTACGTGCATTACATTGAATTACGTACCTTGCATTGGTTTACGTGCACTTACCCAGAATTACATGCATTTACATAGAAATCTATGCATTTACCTTGAAGTGCGTGCCTTACCTCGTAGTGCGTGCCCTAGACCTAGGAATGCGTGTCTGCACGCTAATCAATAAAGATTCCTGCACAGCACAAGACACTAAAATAATCCTATGTAATCCACTAACCAATAATATATTCCTAATTCAAATTTTCTACAAATCCCACTAATTATAAAATATTCTATTCTACCCAACATTGTGAGGCCCGACCCCGAATAACGTGTGTTATCTCAATTTACGTGCCTTAGACCTAGAATTATATGATTGACCTTAATTACGTGCCCTGTCTTGATTTTCGTGCATGCCTCGTCATACGTGCATTGACCTAGAATTGTGTGCCCTAATCCTCGACTTATGTGCCCTCACTTCGATTTACGTGCGATATCTCGATTTGTGTGCACTGACCTTGAACTGCGTGCCCTAACCTAGGTTTAAGAGTCGTACCTCGATTTATGTGCATTGTATTGAATTACATGCCTTGCATTGGTTTACATGCATTCACCTAAGGTTGCGTGCATTTGCATTGGAAATCTGTGCATTTTCTTAAAGTACGTGCCTTTCCTCGTAGTTCATGTTTACCTCGTGATTCGTGCCCAGTATTGATTTCTGTGCGTGTCTCATAGTGCGTGTCTTATCTCGTAGTGTGTACCCTAGACCTAGGAAAGCGTGCCCACACGCTAATCAACAAAGAATCTTACACAAAGTACTAGACTACTAAATAATCCTACACAATCCACTAACCAATATTATATTCTAATTCAAATTCTCTACAAACTCCACTAACAATAAAATAACACTAAACTATTCCTACATTTCCCACTATCTATTATTCTATTCATAATTCAAACTCATCAACAAACATTCCTATATTTTATTCTACCTAGATTCCCTAATTTCCCAACATTCCTATGACAACACAAGACACCATGCTACCTAGGATAGACAAAACAAAAACAATCATATTTTAAACACTCAATATTCCTCACAAAGCACAAGAATGCATAAAAAATACACACCACACACTACCCTAGCCCTCATTTTCGACCAAGGCATCCAAATACAATTAAAATTCAGATTTTACATTAAAAAAAAATCCCACACATGCTCTCTCAACTCACTAAAACCGAGCACACACACACACACTAAAACTTCACTTTTCCTCACAAACTCTCTCATTCTCTCTCCTTCTCTCGCATTTTCTACCATGGAAGCCCCTTGAGCATTCAAGACTCCTAACAACTCTCTAAGACTCTCCCAAGCTCGGCCATAGCAAGCACAAGCAAGGCAACTAGCTCAAAAACGCACACAAGCTCACAAAACTCATCATTTTCGGTCTAAGGTAAGTCTTGATAGTTTTCTTCCATTTCTTTTGGTTTCACACACATGCACACCTTCCTCACATGCTAACTAAGCTAGAAATTAAGGGAAGACAAGCCATCTCTCGGCCAAAGCAACGAAGAAGCTCCCTTTGTGCATTTTGAAGAGCATTTGTGTGTCTTTAACCATCAATAGGCTAAGGTGAGGGTTAAACTATTTTAAAAGCTTTCAAAAATCACATGCATGCCTTCATATGACTATATTTACCTCTATAGTTGTTGTATATGTGTGTATATGAGCTTATATGACCATGAATGGCTAGATTTTTGGCTAGAACTTGAAGATAGGTAAAAACGTGTTGCTGGCAGTTTTCTGATCTTGTGGTACGAGGCACTTTTGGCTTAGTAACCTTTGTTGAAAATGCATCACAATTGGTAGGTCACTAGTTTTGCCAGTTCTGACCATTTTTCGCAGAAATAGGCCAAGGTCAATTCTGACTCTAAGGCCTCCAAAATGGTCAAATATCGTGAGGTGTCTAAATCTGGAAGAATTGGAAAAATGAAATAGGTTTCTGGCAGATTTCTGACTCTGTAGAACGAAGCGTTTTTGACCTATTAAATGTTGGTTAAAATGCATGAAAATTGGTAGGTTGCTATATTTTGCAGTTCGGGACATTTTTATCAGAAATATACCAAAGCCAATTCGGACTCTAAGACCCTAAAAAATGTCAAAAATCGTAATGTGTCTAAAACTGGACAGTTTTGCGTAGTCCCACGGTTTTGGCCATAACTCCTAAGTCCGAACTCCAAATGATGCGAGGTTTGTTCCTAGATTTAAATCACTAATTGATATTTAATTTGAAAATTTTCCACTGAATTTGCATATTATTTGATTGGATAATTGAAAGTGGGAAAATAGACCATTGCAGTAGGGTTTTGCTTAGCAAAATGTTTTGAAACATGTTGTAACTTCACTTGTGGTATTGAATGCTTGGAATTATGGCACGTAGATGATGTGTGGACTGTTGTGGTTGGTTGAGGTTGTTTAATTTGGTTGATGCATGGCTTGGGATCATTAATTGATGAATGGTTTGCTTAACCGCATGTTTAAGCACGGAATTGAGGCCCTAATGCTATTGACTTTTACTAAGAGATGATCTTATAGTTAAACGTGTTAAATTGTGTGGTTAATAGGCTGCCCTAGTTGTCCTTATAGCTCTAAATGTGATTCCCGGTGATTACATGTTGATAAGTAGACTTTTCTTGCACCCGGTCTCATGTAAACGTCGTTGCATGCTTATATAATCTTATGACTTGATACGTGAACCCCGAAATGAGTTATATGACTTGATTTACATGTGTTACATGGCTGCCCGTTTAATGTTCATATGACTCTACATGTTTTACAAAGTGAAAATTCATGTTAAGCATGCCTCATTCGTTTACTTGGCAATATGTGATCTTGAAATTTGCTAGGAGGCAACCTACTTCGTTGTCCTCCTAATGTGAATTGTTAAAAGACATTCTATGGCTTATTTGAACATGATTACTTGGCTGCCCGTGGAAGTTTAATTGCTTTCAAATTGATATATGAAATGATTACATGTTCTTACAATGCCTTATATGCCAATATGTCAAAATGTGATCATATACTTACTCGGAGGCAACTTACTTTGTTGACCTCCTAATGTGAAATGTTAAATGGCATACATGTGCTTTGTATACAAGGTTGCAACCTTTCATTGTGGCATGGTAGCGTTTCACGAACGTCGGGCGGCATAGGGCTTGCCGGTGTCCCGTGACTACCATGGTCCAATTCCCTCTCTTGCTTGGTATTCTACCCTCGAAGAGTTGGGTCGTAGGATTTGGGGTACATCCGGAGTACACCCAATTGGGAGCGATAAGTGGATGATTGAAGCCGGCTGCAACAATTGTTATTGGAAATGAACTTGAACGGCAGGAACTAAGTGCTATACGGGGCAAAGTACTACACTTGAAAGTGGTGGGAGCTACCTCTTGAGCCCGTAGGAGCCACCTCTAGAGTCCTGTACGTATCAAAACGTATCCTTTTTATTACGGGTTTAAGTACTCTCACTTGATTCCTAGAGGACCTCGGGGAGGAAAGGCGGGTAAATGTGTTCATTTATATTTATGTTATGTTATGAACTTGCTTATTTCATATGACATGTTTTCAAAAAGGTTTTTCATAAGATTAACCAGAAAAGAGTTTTTAAAAACGTTATCTCTTGTTCCCCCTCGCTGAGTTCATAAGGACTCACCCTCTTTTATCATCATAGGTGAAGAAGATTTGAAACAGGTACCCGAGAAAAATGTGCCTATTGATGATTCCTTGGAGTGATTACGTGCTCTATGTGCCTTGTTTGTCAGTGGCTATTCTGTGAACGTTGTATTTGCTTTGAAGACTACTTATTTTGTTGATGTAAATGACCCTGTTGTAATTTGGGTCTAATTTTGGATTGTACTATCTATAACTGGACGAATTCTTTATTTGGTTATTGTTTTTATTGTCTTGATTAGTAGTTATCATAGGTGTTTAAATCACTAGGTGAATAATCAACTAAGTTAACTCTATCCAATTCCACTTAGGTACTCATTTGTAAGCTAAAGGATAATAATTACGTGCATGATAGGGGTAAATTGACAAATAAACGGGACATAGTTATCATGCTAGGCTTGTTAATCAAACGATTTTATCGAGATAAATTAGTAGGCATATCTATTGATAACAAAATAGGAAATTTTAGATGGAATTGAATCAATTATTAAAGGTTTTGAGGAGTTTTAGAAAATAGGTCAAACCAAAGGTCTTAAATATAGTCGTTATGCTGTCGGTCTTTCGAAAAAACTTTAGGAGTTCTAGACCAACGTTAAGTGTTAAATCATAAGAAATGGCTAAGTATGTGAAAAAGCATAAATGATTTAGGTCATACCCTAGTCTAGCCTCTATAGGTTGGGTTGGGGCGTGACAACTGTGAGGCCCGACCCTGAATAACGTGTCTTACCTCGATTTGCGTATTTTAGACCAAGAACTGTATGATCGACATTGGATTACATGTTTTGTCTTGGTTTTTGTGCATGCCTCGTCATACGTGCCTTGACCTAGAATTATGTGCCCTAATCCTCGACTTACGTGCCCTGACTTCGATTTATGTGCCCTCGATTTGTGGGCCTAGCCCCCACATGAAGTGAGGTTGTCTTGCCCAAGGTGCCGTGGGATTCGGTAATAGAAATGTGATGGTTTTGGTTGTCGTCCTTTTCGCGTCTCACGACGTACGATCCGGGATGGAAAAACAGCACAAAAGAAGAAAAGTATCCCGAAATTGATGAAAACGTTAGATTTTGAGCTCCGAAAATAGGCACAGCTGAGCAAGCTGGCTGCCCCATTTAGAGCTCTCGGAGAGCTTTGCAACGGTATGCTGTGCGCCGCGTAACTCCTTACGGATCAAAAGTTTTGGGCACCGGAGCGACGGATACCTGGTCACAAGCCCCACGTCCTCGGTTTGCGAGCCCAGCCTCTACATGAAGTGAAGTTGTCTTGCCCAAGATGTTGTGGGATTCGGTAATAGAAATGTGATAGATTAGGTTATCATCCTTTTCGTGGCTCACGACGTACGATCCAAGACGGAAAAAACAGCGCAAAAATAGAAAAGTGTCTCGAAACTGATGAAAAAGTTCAATTTTCGACTCTGAAAATAGGCACAACTGTGCAGGCTAGCTGCCCGCATCATAGAGCTCTCAGAGAGCTTTCCAACAGTATGATGTATGCTGCGTAACTCCTTACGGATCAAAAGTTACGGGCATCGGAGCGACGGATTCCTGGTCACAAGCCCCATGCGCTCGGTTTACGGGCCCCGCCCCCACATGAAGTGAAGTTGTCCTGCCCAAGGTGCTGTGGGATTCAGTAATAGAAATGTGATGGATTTGGTTGTCGTCCTTTTCGCGGCTCACGACGTACGATCCAGGATGGAAAAACAGCACAAAAGAAGGAAAGTGTCCTGAAACTGATGAAAACAATCGATTTTGAGTGCTGAAAATAGGCGCAGCCGAGCAGGCTTGCTGCCCACGTCGTAGATCTCTCGGAGAGCTTTCCAACGGTATGCTGTGTGCCGCGTAACTCCATACGGATAAAAAGTTATGGGCACTGGAGCGACGGATACCTGGTCACAAGCCCCACGCCCTCTATTTGTGGACCCAGCCTCTACGTGAAGTGAAGTTGTCTTGCCCAAGGTGCCGTGGGATTTGGTAATAGAAATGTGATGGATTAGGTTGTCGTCCTTTTCACGGCTCACGACGTACGATCCAGTACGAAAAAAATATCACAAAAATATAAAAGTGTCTCGAAACTGATGAAAACTTTCAATTTTTGGCTCTGAAAACAGGCGCAACTGAGCAGGATAGCTGCCCGTGTCGTAGAGCTCTCGGAGAGTTTTCCAACGGTATGCTGTACGCCGCGTAACTCCTTACGAATCAAAAGTTACGGGGACCGGAGCGACGGATTCCTGGTCACAAGCCCCACGCCCTCGGTTTGCGGGCCCTGCCCCCACGTGAAGTGAAGTTGTCTTGCCCAAGGTGCCGTGGGATTCGGTAATAGAAATTTGATGGATTTGGTTGTCGTCCTTTTCGCGTCTCACGACGTACGATCCGGGACGGAAAAATAGCACAAAAGAAGGAAAGTGTCCCGAAACTGATGAAAACGTTCAATTTTGAGCTCCGAAAATAGGCGCAGCTTAGCAGGCTTGCTGCCCACATCGTAGAGCTCTCGGAGAGCTTTCCAACGGTATGCTGTGCACCGCGTAACTCCTTACGGATCAAAAGTTATGGGTACCGAAGCGACGGATGTCACGCCCCAACCCGACCTATAGAGGTTAGACTAGAGTGTGATCTAAACATTCAAGTCATTTCATGTACTTAATCATTCATGAAGGTTTAATACTTAACGTCTAGCCTAAACTCCACAATTCTCTGAAAAACCAGCAGCATAACGGCTGTAATTGGGCTCTTTAGTTTGACATAATTTTCTAAAGGCCTCAAAACTTTCAATCTCAAATTCATTTCCAACTAAGGTTACTATTTATCACCAGTTGAAACACCTACTAGTTATCTCGAAGTCTCGTTTGATTAACAACCTGGCATGATATTATGTCTCGTTTGTTTGTTAATCCTTGTTACAAAAGCACCTGTTGATCTTAGCTTAACAATGAGTACCTGCTTAAGATTGGATAGATCCATTTTACTTAATCCTTTACCTGATACTTCATAAGCCTGGGATAGATACTAACCAATAGCGATAGCAAAAGCGACCATAAGAGTGTCTATCTAGTTATGATCAGTACAAGCCAAAATTAGACCCCAAATTACAACGGGGGTCATTTACAATACAACAACAAGCAAAATAAGAAATAGTCTTCAAGCAAGATATCGTTCACAAAATGGCCATAGTCAAGTAAGGCACGTAGGGCAAGCAATCATTCCAAGGAATCATCGTTAGGCATGTTGTCCTCGGGTACCTGTTCCTGGTCTTCTTCACCTGAGATTATAAAAGATGGTGAGTCCTTATAAACTCAACGAGGGGGAACGAGAAATAAGTTTGAAACTCTTTTTCCGGTTCAACTTATGAAAACCTTTTGCAAACATGACATATATCACAAGTAAGTTCATAATGTAATATAAAGGTAAAAGAACACAATTACCCGTCTTTCCTCCCCGAGGTCCTCTAGGAACCAAGCAAGAGTACTTATACACATAGTGAAAAGAATACAGTGAGCTTTTGCTCTCAGTTCATTTCCAGTATCAGTTGTTGCGGCTGACTTCAGATCTTTCACTTATCACGCCAAATGGGTGTACTTCGGATGTACCCCGAAATCCTACGACCCAACTCTCCGAGGAAGTCTAGCCCCCAAGCGAGAGAGGGAATTGGACAATGGTAGTCACAGTTGCACCGGCAAGCCCGCTGCTGCCCGGTGTTCGTGAACGCTACCACGCCAGAATGAAAGGTTGCAACCTTGTATGCAATGCATATTTATGACATTTAATATATCACATTAGGAGGACAACAAAGTAGGTTGCCTCCGAGCAGTCATAAGATTGCACATTGACAAGTAAACACGCGAGGCACGGTATGACAGGTAATTTCACTCGTAAAGCACATGGAGTTATATGAATATTAAACGGGCAGCCATGTAACGCATGTAAATCAAGTCATATAACTCATTTCGAAGTTCACGTAATCAAATAATAAGGTCATACAACATGCAACGACGTTTACGTGGGATCGGGTGCAAGAAAGGTCTACTTGTCAATATGTAATCATCGGAATCACATTCAGGGCTATAAGGGCAACTACGGGCAGCTTACTAATCACATAATTAAACACGTTATCCATAGGATCAACACTTAGCGAGTTTTCCCTAGTCATTAGGATTTCAATTCATGCTCACCCGTGAGATTAAGCCCCAAGTTGTCATGTAATTAAACTCAAGCCATGCATTGATTAATTCAAACACCCTCAAGCATTCAAAACAGTCCACACAACATCCAAGTGCCACAATCCCAAGCATTTAATACAACAAGAGACGTTACAAAAAAATTTCTAAGCATATCACTAGATAAAAACCTCACTGCAATGGTCTGTTTTCTCACAATCATTGAGACAAGCAAACAATCTCCAATTCCAGTGAACAAAATATCAAATTAAATCGTAAGGATTGAACTAAATTAAGAAACAAACCTCGCATCATTTGGAGTTCGGGTTGAAGAGTTATAGCCAAAACTGTGAGACTACGCAAAACTGTCCAGATTTGTACATATTTCAATACTTGTCGTTTTTGAGGACCTTAGAGTCAGATTTAGCCTGAGTATATTTCTGAAAAAAATGTCCAGAACTGAAAAATCTAGCAGCATACCAAATTTCATGCATTTTGGATATCATTTACTAAGTAAAAACTGGTTCGTTCTATAAGGACAGTGAACTGCCAAAAACCTGCTTCATTTTCCCAGATTTTCCAGATTTGGACACCTTTCGATGTTTTGCCATTTTGGGGACCATAGAGGCCAAATTGGCCTTGGCCGATTTCTATGAAAAATGCTCAGAACTGGCAAAAATAGTCACCTACCAATTTTCATGCATTTTCAACATCATTTACCTGGTCAAAATCACTTCGCTCCAACAAGTCAGAAGACTGTCCATTTACGCGATTTCACCTATCTTCATATTCTAGCCAAATATCTTGCTATGCATGTTTACAAAAGCTCATGTGCACATATATATCACAAGTACAGAGGTAAAAATAGACATTTAAAGGCATGCATGTGGTTTTTGAAAGCTTTTCAAAAGAGTTTTAGCCCTCACCTTAGCAAGACAACAATGAAGATGCACAAAGCTTTTGATGATGCACAAGATCGACCTTTCTCCTTGCTTGACCGAGAGATGACTTGAGATTCTCTAATTCCTAGCTTAGTTACCAAGTTCTTAGTATGTGCAAGTGGCTAGAACAAAAAGAAAATGAAAGAGAAGCTATCAACATACCTAAGGGCCGAATGAATGTGCTATGAGCTTGCATGCATATTTCTTGGCTTCTAGCTTGTTTGGTCGAGTTCCTTAGTGTCTTGCATGTCTTGAAGAACCTTTGGATGATGAACTTAAGCTATGGAGTCTATAATTGCAGCTAGGGCCGAGAGAGAGAGAGAAGAAATGAGAGAAAGAATGAAAGAAAGAGAGAAAGAATGAAAGAAAATGAAAAGCTTGAAGAGTTTGATGCATGTGTCGGCCTAGGGCCTTGAAAATTCTGATTTTGTGTCTTCAAGAGCATAATTTGAATTGTCTAGCATGGGCAATTTGAGTGTGTTGAGAATGGGGTGCATTGGGTAGGGTTTTAAGTCTTTTTTTTTTTTGCTTTGTGTCATGAGCTTGTCATAGAATGTCTAGGTATAATTTTGAAATATGCAAGGCTTGTTCAAATGCTCCATGTGGTCGGCCAATGCAAGAAAAATTCTGAATTTTTTTGTCTTGTTTGAGCATTATTTAATTGAATGCTTGGAATATGCAAAAGAATAAAGAATAAAGAATAAGAATGTCTAGCTTTTGTGAGATTTCGTCTTCTAATGAGTTGAATTAGCATTTTAATATTAGTTAGTGGAGTTTGTAGGATTAATTAATGATCTAGTGCTTTGTGTAAGATGCTTTCTTGATTAGCGTACAGGCACGCTTTCCTTGGTTTAGTGTATGCGCTACGAGGCAAATGCACATTTCCCAAGTAAATGCACGCAACCCTAAATGAATGTACGTAAATCAATGCAAGACATATAAAACGAGACACGACTCTTAAACCTAGGTCAAGGCATGCAAGTCTAGGTTAGGGCACACGAAACGAGGTATCGCACGCCAATCGAGGTCGAGCCTCACAACGGATACCTGGTAACAAGCCCTACGCCCACTGTTTGCGGGCCCAGCCTTTACATGAAGTGAAGTTGTCTTGCCCAAGGTGCCGTGGGATTCGGTAATAGAAATATGATGGATTAGGTTGTCATCTTTTTCGCGGCCCACGACGTACGATCCGGGATGGAAAAAACAGCACAAAAATAGAAAAGTGTCTTGAAACTGACAAAAATGTTCAATTTTTGGCTATGAAAATAGGAGCAACTGAGCAGCCTAGCTACCCGCGTCGTAGAGCTCTCGAAGAGCTTTTCAATGGTATGTTGTACGTCGCGTAACTCCTTACGGATCAAAAGTTACGGGCACCGGAGCGACGGATTCCTGGTCACAAGCCCCACGCCCTCGGTTTACAGGCCCAGCCCCCGCATGAAGTGAAGTTGTCTTGCCCAAGCTACCATGGGATTCGGTAATAGAAATGTGATGGATTTGGTTGTCGTCCTTTTCGCGGCTCACGACGTACATTCCGGGACGGAAAAACAGCACAAAAGAAGGAGTGTCCCGAAAATGATGAAAACATTCAATTTTGAGCTGCGAAAATAGGCGCAGCCAAGCAGGCTTGCTGCCCCCGTCGTAGAGCTCTCGGAGAGCTTTCCAACGGTATGTTGTGCGCAGCGTAACTCCTTACGGATCAAAAGTTATAGGCACCGGAGCGACAGATACCTGGTCACATGCCCCACGCCCTCAGTTTGCGGGCCCAGCCACTACATGAAGTGAAGTTGTCTTGCAAAAGGTACCATGGGATTTGGTAATAGAAATGTAATGGATTAAGTTGTCATCCTTTTCGTGGTTCACGACATATGATCCGGGATGGAAAAAATAGCACAAAAGAAGAAAAGTGTCCCGAAACTTATAAAAATGTTTGATTTTATGCACTGAAAATAGGCGCAACGGAGTACGCTAGCTACCCTGGTCGTAGAGCTCCCGGAGAGCTTTCCAACGGTATGCTGTGCGCCGTGTAACGCCTTACGGATCAAAAGTTATAGGCACCAGAGCGACGGATTCCTGGTCACAAGCCCCACGACCTCGGTTTGCGGGCCCAGCCACCACGTGAAGTCAAATTGTCTTGCCCAAGGTGCTGTGGGATCTGATAATTGATATGTGATGGATTTGGTTGTCGTCCTTTTCGCCGCTCACGACGTACGATTCGAGACTGAAAAACAGAACAAAAGAAGGAAAGTGTCTCGAAACTGATGAAAATGTTCAATTTTGAGTGCCGAAAATAGGCGCAGTTGAGCAGGCTTGCTGCCCACATCGTAGAGCTCTCTGATAGCTTTCCAACGGTATGCTGTGCGCCGCGTAACTCCATACGGATCAAAAGTTATGGGCACCGGAGCGACGGATACCTGGTCACAAGGCCCACGCCCTCGGTTTGCGGGCCAAGCCTCTACGTGAAGTGAAGTTGTATTGCCCAAGGAGCCGTGGGATTCGATAATAGAAATGTGATGGATTAGGTTGTCGTCGTTTTCGTGGCTCACGACGTACGATCCGGGACGAAAAAAACAGCACAAAAATAGAAAAGTGTCTCGAAACTAATGAAAATGATCGATTTTTGGCTCTGAAAATAGGCGCAACGGAGCAGGCTAGCTGCCCGAGTCGTAGAGCTCTTGGAGAGCTTTCCAACGGTACGCTGTACGCCGCGTAACTACTTTCGAATCAAAGATTACGGGCACTGGAGCGACGGATTCCTAGTCACAAGCCCCACATCCTCGGTTTGCGGGCCCAGCCCCCACGTGAAGTGAAGTTGTCTTGCCCAAGGTACCATAGGATTCGGTAATAGAAATGTGATGGATTTGGTTGTCTTCTTTTTCGCGGCTCACGACATACGATCCGGGACGGGGCACAAAAGAAGGAAAGTGTCCCGAAATAGATGAAAACATTCAATTTTGAGCTCCAAAAATAGGCACAGCCAAGCAGGCTTGCTGCCCCGGTCGTAGAACTCTTGGAGAGCTTTTCAACGGTATGCTGTGCGTCGCGTAACTCCTTACGGATCAAAAGTTATGTGCACCGGAGCGATGGATACTTGGTCACAAGCCCCACGCCCTCGGTTTGTTGGCCCAACCTCTACGTGAAATGAGGTTGTCTTGCCCAAAATGCCGTGGGATTCGGTAATAGAAATGTCATGCATTCGGTTGTCATCCTTTTCGTGGCTCATGACGCACAATCCGGGACGAAAAAAATAGCGCAAAAGAAGAAAAGTGTCCCGAAACTGATGAAAACACTCGATTTTTGGCTCTAAAAATAATCGTAACCGAGCAGGCTAGCTGCCCCCATCGTAGAGCTCTCGGAGAGCTTTCCAACGGTATGTTGTACGCTGCGTAGCTCCTTACGGATCAAAAGTTACGGGCACCCGAGCAACAGATTCCTTGTCATAATCCCCATGCCCTCGGTTGGCGGGCCCAGCCCCCACGTGAAGTGAAGTTGTCTTGCCCAAGGTGCCATGGGATTCGGTAATAGAAATGTGATGGATTTGGTTGTCGTCCTTTTTGCATCTCCCGACGTACGATCTGGGATGAAAAAATAGCACAAAAGAAGGAAAGTGTCCCGAAACTGATGAAAACATTCGATTTTGAGCTCCAAAAATAGGTACAGCCGAGCCGGCTTACTTCCCACATCGTAGAGCTCTCGGAGAGCTTTCCAACGTTATGCTGTGCGCCGTAACTCCATATGGATCAAAAGTTATGGGCATGAGAGCGACAGATACCTGGTCACAAGCCCCACGCCATCGGTTTGCGGGTCCAGCCTCTACGTGAAGTGAAGTTGTCTTGCCCAAGGTGCCGTGTGATTCGGTAATATAAATGTGATGGGTTAGGTTGTCATCCTTTTCGTGGTTCATGACGTATGATCCGGGACGGAAAGAAAAGCACAAAAGAAGAAAAGTGTCCAAACATTGATGAAAATGTTTGATTTTCTACATTGAAAATAGGTGCAACGGAGTACGCTAGCTGCCCCAGTCGTAGAGCTCTCAGAGAGCTTTCCAACGGTATGTTGTGCGCCGCGTAACGCCTTACGGATCAAAAGTTACAGGCACCAGAGCGACGGATTCCTGGTCACAAGCCCCAAGACCTTGGTTTGCTGGCCCAGCCACCACGTGAAGTGAAATTGTCTTGCCCAAGGTGCCGTGGGATCCAATAATAGATATGTGATGGATTTGGTTGTCGTCCTTTTTGCTTCTCACGACATACGATCCGAGACCGAAAAACAGCTCAAAAGAAGGAAAGTGTCCCGAAACTGATGAAAATGTTCAATTTTGAGCGCTAAAAACAGGCACAGTTGAGCAAGCTTGCTGCCAACTTCGTAGAGCTCTCCGATAGCTTTCCAACGGTATGATGTGCACCACGTAACTCTATACGGATCAAAAGTTATGGGCACCGGAGCGACGGATACCTGGTCACAAGGCCGACGTCCTTGGTTTGCGGGCCAAGCCTCTATGTGAAGTGAAGTTGTATTGCCCAAGGAGCCGTGGGATTCGATAATAGAAATGTGATGGATTAGGTTGTCGTCATTTTCGTGGCTCACGACGTACGATCCGGGACGAAAAAAATAGCACAAAAATAGAAAAGTATCTCGAAACTAATGAAAACTATCAATTTTTGGATATGAAAACAGGCGCAACCGAGCAGGCTAGTTGCCCGAGTTATAAAGCTCTTGGAGAGATTTCCAACGGTACGTTATACGCCGCGTAACTACTTTCGAATCAAAGATTACGGGCACCGGAGCGACGGATCCCTAGTCACAAGCCCTATGTCCTCGGTTTGCGGGCCCAGCCCCAACGTGAAGTGAAGTTATCTTGCCCAAGGTGCCATAGGAATCGGTAATAGAAATGTGATGGATTTGGTTGTCATCCTTTTCGCGGCTCACGACGTACGATTCGGGACGAAAAAACGGCACAAAAGAAGGAAAATATCCCGAAATAGATGAAAACATTCAATTTTGAGCTCTAAAAATAGGCACAGCCAAGCAGGCTTGCTGCCCCCGTCGTAGAACTCTCGGAGAGCTTTTCAACGGTATGTTGTACGTCGCGTAACTCCTTACGGATCAAAAGTTATGTGCACCTGAGCGACGGATACTTGGTCACAAGCCCCACGCCCTCGGTTTGCTGGCCCAACCTCTACGTGAAATAAGGTTGTCTTGCCCAAAGTGCCGTGGGATTCAGTAATAGAAATGTCATGCATTCGGTTGTCGTCCTTTTCGTGGCTCATGACGCACGATCCGGGACGAAAAAAATAGCGCAAAAGAAAAAAAGTGTCCCGAAACTGATGAAAACACTCAATTTTTGGCTTTAAAAATAATCGTAACCGAGCAGGCTAGCTGCCCCCGTCGTAGAGCTCTCGGAGAGTTTTCCAATGATATGCTGTACACCGCGTAACTCCTTACGGATCAAAAGTTACGGGCACCCGAGCAACAGATTCCTTGTCACAATCCCCATGCCCTTGGTTGGCGGGCCCAGCCCCCACGTGAAGTGAAGTTGTCTTGCCCAAGGTGCCGTGGGATTCGGTAATAGAAATGTGATGGATTTGGTTGTCGTCCTTTTCGCGGCTCACGACGTACGATCCGGGATGAAAAAATAATACAAAAGAAGGAAAGTGTCTCGAAACTGATGAAAATATTTGATTTTGAGCTCCAAAAATAGGTGCAGCCGAGCCGACTTGCTTCCCACGTCGTAGAGCTCTCGGAGAGCTTTCCAACGGTATTCTGTGCGCCGCGTAACTCCATACGGATCAAAAGTTATGGGCATCAGAGCAACGGATACCTGGTCACAAGCCCCACGCCATCGGTTTGCGGGTCCAGCCTCTACGTGAAGTGAAGTTGTCTTGCCCAAGGTGCCGTGTGATTCGGTAATATAAATGTGATGGGTTAGGTTGTCATCCTTTTCGTGGTTCACGACGTATGATCCGGGACGGAAAAAAAAGCACAAAAGAAGAAAAGTGTCCCGAAACTGATAAAAATGTTCGATTTTCTACACCAAAAATAGGTGCAACAGAGTACACTAGCTGCCCCGGTCGTAGAGCTCTCGGAGAGCTTTCCAACAGTATGATGTGTGTCATGTAACGCCTTACGGATCAAAAGTTAAAGGCACCGGAGCGACGGATTCCTGGTCACAAGCCCCACGACCTTGGTTTGCTGGCCCAGCCAGCACGTGAAGTGAAATTGTCTTGCCCAAGGTGCCGTGGGATCCGATAATAAATATGTGAGGGATTTGGTTGTCGTCCTTTTCGCCGCTCACGACGTACGATCCGAGACCGAAAAACAGCACAAAAGAAGGAAAGTGTCCCGAAACTGATGAAAATGTTCAATTTTGAGTGCTGAAAATAGATGCAGTTGAGCAGGCTTGCTACCCACTTCATAGAGCTCTCGGATAGCTTTCCAACAGTATGGTGTGCGCCGCATAACTCCGTACGGATCAAAAGTTATGGGCACTGGAGCGACGGATACCTGGTCACAAGGCCCACGCCCTCGGTTTGCAGGCTAAGCCTCTACGTGAAGTGAAGTTGTATTGCCTAAGGAACCGTGAGATTCGATAATAGAAATGTAATGGATTAGGTTGTCGTCATTTTCGTGGCTCACGACGTACGATCCGGGATGAAAAAAATAGCACAAAAATATAAAAGTATCTTGAAACTAATGAAAACTATCGATTTTTGGCTCTGAAAACAGGCGCAACCGAGCAGGCTAGCTTCCCGAGTCGTAGAGCTCTTGGAGAGATTTCCAATGGTATGTTGTACGCCGCGTAACTACTTTCGAATCAAAGATTACGGGCACCGGAGCGACGGATCCCTGGTCACAAGCCCCACGTCCTCGGTTTGCGGGCCCAGCCCCCACGTGAAGTGAAGTTGTCTTGCCCAAGGTACCATAGGAATCGGTAATAGAAATGTGATGGATTTGGTTGTCGTCCTTTTCGCGGCTCACGACGTACGATCCGGGACGAAAAAATGGCACAAAAGAAGGAAAGTGTCCGGAAATAGATGAAAACATTCAATTTTGAGCTCCAAAAATAGGCACAGTCAAGCAGGCTTGCTGCCCTCGTCGTAGAACTTTCAGAGAGCTTTTCAACGGTATGATGTACGTTGCGGAACTCCTTACGGATCAAAAGTTATGTGCACCGGAGCGACGGATAGTTGGTCACAAGCCCCACGCCCTCGGTTTGCTGGCCCAGCCTCTATGTGAAGTGAAGTTGTCTTGCCCAAAGTGCCATGGGATTCGGTAATAGAAATGTCATGGATTCGGTTGTCGTCCTTTTCGTGGCTCACAACACACGATCTGGGACGAAAAAAATAGCGCAAAAGAAGAAAAGTGTCCCGAAACTGATGAAAACACTCAATTTTTGGCTCTGAAAATAGGCGTAACCGAGCAGGCTAGCTTCCCCAGTCGTAAAGCTCTCGGAGAGCTTTACAACGGTATGCTGTACGCCGCGTAACTCCTTACGGATCAAAAGTTACGGGCACCCGAGCGACAGATTCCTTGTCACAATCCCCATGCCCTCGGTTGGCGGGCCCAGCCCCCACATGAAGTGAAGTTGTCTTGCCCAAGGTGCCGTGGGATTCGGTAATAGAAATGTGATGGATTTGGTTGTCGTCCTTTTCGCGGCTCACGACGTACGATCCAGGACGAAAAAATAGCACAAAAGAAGGAAAGTATCCCGAAACTGATGAAAACGTTCGATTTTGAGCTCCAAAAATAGGTGCAACTGAGTAGGCTTGCTTCCCACGTCGTAGAGCTCTCGGAGAGCTTTCCAACGGTATGCTATGCGCCGCGTAACTCCATACAGATCAAAAGTTATGGGCATCGGAGCGACGAATACCTGGTCACAAGCCCCACGCCATCGGTTTGCGGGTCCAGCCTCTACGTGAAGTGAAGTTGTCTTGCCCAAGGTGCCGTGTGATTAGGTAATATAAATGTGATGGGTTAGGTTGTCGTCCTTTTCGTGGCTCACGACGTACGATCTGGGACGGAAAAAAAAGGGCACAGAAGAAAAGTGTCCCGAATGGATGAAAACGTTCGATTTTTAACTCTGAAAACAGGCACAACCAAGTAGGCTAGCGGCCACCGTCGTAGAGCACTCGGAGAGCTTTACAACGGTATGTTGTACGCCGCATAACTCCTTACGGATCAAAAGTTACGGGCACCAGAGCGACGGATTCCTTGTCACCTGCCCCATGCCCTTGGTTTGTGAGCCCAGTCCCCACATGAATTGAAGTTGTCTTGCCCAAGGTGCCATGGGATTTAGTAATAGAAATGTGATGGATTTGGTTGTCGTCCTTTTCGCGGCTCATGACGTACGATTTGTGACGAAAAAACAACACAAAAGATGGAGAGTATCCCGAACTGATGAAAATGTTCAATTTTGAGCTCCAAAAATAGGTGCAGCCGAGAAGGCTTGCTTCCCATGTCGTAGAGCTCTTGGAGAGCTTTCCAACGGTATGCTGTGCGCCGCGTAACTCCATACGAATCAAAAGTTATGGGCATCGGAGCGACGGATACTTGGTCACAAGCCCCACGCCATCGGTTTGCGGGCCCAGCCTCTACGTGAAGTGAAGTTGTCTTGCCCAAGGTGCCGTGTGATTCGGTAATATAAATGTGATGGGTTAGGTTGTCGTCCTTTTCGTGGCTCACGACGTACGATCCGAGACGGAAAAAACAGAGCAAAGAAGAAAAGTGTCCCGAACGGATGAAAACGTTTGATTTTTTACTCTAAAAATAGGCGCAACCGAGTAGGCTAGCCGCCCCCGTCGTAGAGCACTCGGAGAGCTTTCCAACGGTATGCTGTACGCCGCGTAACTCCTTACGGATCAAAAGTTACGGGTACCGGAGCGACGGATTCCTTGTTACCAGCCCCATGCCCTCGGTTTGCGAGCCCAGTCCCCACATGAATTGAAGTTATCCTGCCGAAGGTGCTGTAGGATTCGGTAATAGAAATGTGATGGATTTGGTTGTCGTCCTTTTCACGGCTCACGACGTACGATCCGGGACGAAAAAACATCACAAAAGAAAGAAAGTGTCTCGAAACTGATGAAAATGTTCGATTTTGAGCTCCAAAAATAGGGACAGCCGAGTAGGCTTGATGCCCACGTTGTAGAGCTCTCGGAGAGCTTTCCAACGGTACGCTGTGCGTCGCGTAACTCCTTACGGATCAAAAGTTATGGGCACCGGAGCGACGGATACCTGGTCACATACCCCACGCCCTCAGTTTGCGGGCCCAGCCTCTATGTGAAGTGAAGTTGTCTTGCCCAAGGTGCCATGGGATTCGGTAAAAGAAATGTGATGGATTAGGATGTCCTCCTTTTCGCGGCTCACGACGTACAATTCGAGGTGGAAAAACAGCGCAAAAGAAGAAAAGTATCCCGAAACTGATGAAAATGTTTGATTTTAGGCTCCGAAAAGACGCGCAGCATAGTATTCTTGCTGCCCAAGGCGTAGAGCTCTAGTATAGCTTTCAAACAGTATGCTGCGCGCCGCGTAACTCCTTACGGATAAAAATTTATGGGCACCGGAGCGACGGATACCTGGTCACAAGCCCCACGCCCTTGGTTTGCTGGCCCATCCTCTACGTGAAGTGAAGTTGTCTTGCCCAAGGTGCTGTGGGATTCGGTAATAGAAATGTGATGGATTTGGTTGTCATCCTTTTCGCGGCTCACGACGTACGATCTAGGACAAAAAAATTGCACAAAAGAAGAAAAGTATCCCGAAACTGATGAAAACATTCGATATTAGGCTACGAAAATAGGCACAGCCGAGCAGGCTTGTTGCCCACGTCGTAGAGCTCTCGGAGAGCTTTCCAACGGTATACTGTACGCCGCGTAAATCCTTACGGATCAAAAGTTATGGGCACCGGAGCGACAGATACCTAGTTACATACCCCACACCCTCAGTTTGCGGGCCCAACCTCTATGTGAAGTGAAGTTGTCTTGCCCAAGGTGCCGTGGAATTCGGTAAGAGAAATGTGATGGATTAGGTTGTCGTCCTTTTCGCGGCTCACGACGTACAATTCGCGATGGAAAAATAGCGCAAAAGAAGGAAAGTATCCCAAAACTGATAAAATGTTTGATTTTAGGCACTGAAAAGACGCGCAGCGGAGCATTCTTGCTGCCCAAGGCGTAGAGCTCTCGTAGAGCTTTCAAATAGTATGATGCACGCCACATAACTCCTTACGGCTAAAAAGTTATGGGCACCGGAGCGACGGATACCTGGTCACAAGCCCCACGCCCTCGGTTTGCTGGCCCAGCCTCTACGTGAAGTGAAGTTGTCTTGCCCAAGGTGCCGTGGGATTCGGTAATGGAAATGTGACGGATTAGGTGGTCGTCCTTTTCGCGGCTCACAACATACGATCCGGGACAGAGAAAACAGCGCAAAAGAATAAAAGTGTCCCAAAACTGATAAAAATGTTCAATTTTCGACTCTAAAAATAGGCGCAACCGAGCAGGCCAGCTGCCCCCGTCGTACAGCTCTAGGAGAGCTTTCCAACGGTATGCTGTGCGCCGTGTAACTCCTTACGGATCAAATGTTACGGGCACCAGAGCGACAGATTCCTGGTCACAAGCCCCACGCCCTCGGTTTACGGGCCCAGCCTCTATGTGAAGTGAAGTTTTCTTGCCCAAGGTGTCATGAGAGTCGATAATAGAAATGTGATGGATTAGGTTGTCGTCCTTTTCGCGGCTCACGACGTACGATCCGGGATGGAAAAATAGCGTAAAAGAAGAAAAGTGTCCCGAAACTGATGAAAATGTTTGATTTTGGGCTCCAAAAACAGGCGCAGCCGAGCAAGCTTGCTGCCCCCATCGTAGAACTCTCGGAGACATTTCCAACGGTATGATGTGCGCTGCATAACGCCTTATAGATCAAAAGTTACGGGCACCGGAGCGACGTATTCCTTGTCACATGCCCCATGCCCTCGGTTTGCGGGCCCAGCGCCCACGTGAAGTGAAGTTATCTTGCCCAAGGTGTCGTGGGATTCGGTAATAGAAATGTGATGGATTTGGTTGTCGTTCTTTTTGCAGCTCACGACGTACAATCTGGGACGGAAAAACAGCGCAAAGGAAGAAAAGTATCCCGGAACTGATTAAAATGTTCAATTTTAGGCTCTGAAAAGAGGCGCAATAGAGTATGCTTGCTACCCACGGCTTAGAGCTCTCGGAGAGCTTTCCAACGATATGCTGTGCGCCGCGTAACTCCTTGCGGATCAAAAGTTATGGGCACCAGAGCGACGAATACCTGGTCACAAGTCCCACGCCCTCAGTTTGTGGGCCCAGCCTCTATGTGAAGTGAAGTTGTCTTGCCCAATGTGCAATGGGATAAGGTAAGTGAAATGAGATGGATTAGGTTGTTATCCTTTTCGCGGCTCACGACGTACAATCCGGGACGGAAAAATAGCGCAAAAGAAGAAAAATATCCCGAAACTGATGAAAATGTTCAATTTTATGCTCCGAAAAGAGGCGCAGCCGAGCATGCTTGCTACCCACGGCGTAGAGCTCTCGTAGACCTTTCCAACAGTATGTTGTGCGCCGCGCAACTCCTTGCGGATCAAAAGTTATGGGCACCGGAGCGACGGATACCTGGTCACAAGCCCCACGCCCTCGGTTTGCTGGCCCAGCCTCTACATGAAGTGAAGTTTTCTTGCCTAAGGTACCGTGGGATTCGGTAATAGAAATGTGATGGACTAGGTGGTCGTCCTTTTCGCGGCTCACGAAGTACGATCAGGGACGGATAAAACAGCGCAAAAGAAGAAAAGTGTCACAAAACTGATGAAAATGTTCGATATTTGGCTCTGAAAATAAGCACAACCGAGCAGGCTTGCTTCCCCGATCGTAGAGCTTTCAGAGAGCTTTCCAACGGCATGCTGTGCGCCGTGTAACTCTTTACGGATTAAAAGTTATGGGCACCGGAGCGACAGATACCTGGTCACAAGCCCCACGCCCTCGGTTTGCGGGCCCAGCCTCTATGTGAAGTGAAGTTGTCTTGCCCAAGGTGTTGTGGGATTCGATAAGAGAAATGTGATAGATTAGGTTGTTGTCCTTTTCGCGGCTCACGTCGTACAATCCGGGACGGAAAAACATCGCAAAAGAATAAAAGTATCCCGAAACTGATGAAAATGTTTAATTTTATGCTCCGAAAAGAGGCGCAGCCGAGCATGCTTTCTGCCCACGGCATAGAGCTCTCGTAGAGCTTTCCAACAGTATGTTGTGCGCCGCGTAACTCCTTACGGATCAAAAGTTATGGACAACGGAGCGACGGATACTTGGTCACAAGCGCCACGCCCTCGGTTTGCTGGCCCAGCCTCTACGTGAAGTGAAGTTGTCTTGCCCAAGGTGCCGTGGGAGTCGGTAATAGAAATGTGATGGACTAGGTGGTCGTCCTTTTCGCGGCTCACGACGTACGATCCGGGACAGAAAAACAACTTAAAAGAAGAAAAGTATCTTGAAACTAATGAAAATGTTAGATTTTGGGCTACGAAAATAGTCACAATAGAGCAGGCTTGATGCCCTCGTCGTAGAGCTCTCGGAGAGCTTTCCAACGGTATGCTGTGCGCCGCATAACTCCTAACGGATCAAAAGTTATGGGCACCGGAGCGACAGATACCTAGTCACAAGCCCCACGCCCTCGGTTTGCGGGCCCAGCCTCTACGTGAAGTGAAGTTGTCTTACCCAAGGTGCCATAGGAGTCGGTAATAGAAATGTGATGGATTAGGTTGTCATCCGTTTCGCTGCTCACGACGTACGATCCGGGATGGAAAAACAGGGCAAAAGAAGAAAAGTGTCCTAAAACTGATGAAAACGTTCGATTTTGGGTTCCGAAAATAGGCGCAGCTGGGTAGGCATGCTGCACCGTCGTAGAGCTCTCAGAGAGCTTTCCAACGGTATGCTGTGCGCCGCGTAACTCCTTACGGATCAAAAGTTATGGGCACCGGAGCGACGGATACCTAGTCACAAGCCCCACGCCCTCGGTTTGCGGGCCCAGCCTCTACGTGAAGTGAAGTTGTCTTGCCCAAGGTTCCATGGGATTCGGTAATAGAAATGTGATGGATTTGGTTGTCATCCTTTTCGCGGCTCACGACGTACGATCCGGGACGAAAAAACTGCACAAAAGAAGAAAAGTGTCCCGAAACTGATGAAAACGTTCGATATTAGGCTACGAAAATAGGCACAGCCGAGCAGGCTTGTTACCCACGTTGTAGAGCTCTTGGAGAGCTTTCTAAAGGTATGATGTGCGCCGCATAACTCCTTACGGATCAAAAGTTATGGGCACCGGAGCGATGGATACCTGGTCACAAGCCCCACGCCCTCGGTTTGCAGGCCCATCCTCTATGTGAAGTGAAGTTGTCTTGCCCAAGGTGCTGTGGGATTTGGTAAGAGAAATGAGATGGATTAGGTTGTCGTCCTTTTCGCGGCTAATGATGTACAATCCGGGACGAAAATACAGCGCAAAAGAAGAAAAGTATCCCAAAATTGATGAAAATGTTTAATTTTAGGCTCCAGAAAGAGGCACAGCCGAGCATGTTTGCTGCCCATGGCGTAGAGCTCTCGTAGAGCTTTCCAACATTATGTTGTGTGCCGCGTAACTCCTTACGGATCAAAAGTTATGGGCACCGGAGCGACGGATACCTGGTCATAAGTGCCACGCCATCGGTTTGCTGGCCCAGCCTCTACGTGAAGTGAAGTTGTCTTGCCAAAGGTGCCATGGGATTCGGTAATGGAAATGTGATGGATTAGGTGGTCGTCCTTTTCGCGGCTCACGACGTACGATCTGGGACGGAGAAAACAGCGCAACAGTAGAAAAGTGTCCCGAAACAGATGAAAATGTTCGATTTTTTGCTCTGAAACTGGCACAACCGAGCAGGCTAGCTGCCCCCGTTGTACAGAACTCGGAGAACTTTCCAACGGTTTGCTGTGCGCCGTGTAACTCCTTATAGATCAAAAGTTACGGGCACTAGAGCGACGGATTCCTGGTCACGAGCCCCACGCCCTCGGTTTACGGGCCCAGCCCCCTCGTGATGTGAAGTTTTATTGCTTAAGGTGTCATGGGATTCGGTAATAGAAATGTGATGGATTTGGTTGTCGTCCTTTTCACGACTCACGACGTAGGATCCGGGACTGAAAAACATAACAAAAGAAGGAAATTGTCCCAAAACTAATGAAAATGTTTGATTTTGGGCTCTGAATATAGGCACAGCCTAGCAGGCTTGCTGCCCACGTCGTAGAGCTATCAGAGAGCTTTCCAACGATATGCTGTGCGCCTCGTAACTCCTTACAGATCAAATGTTATGGGCACCAGAGCGATGGATACCTGGTCACAAGCCCCACGCCCTCGGTTTGCGGGCCCAGCCTCTACGTGAAGTGAAGTTGTCTTGCCCAAACTGTCGTGGGATTCGGTAATATAAAAGTGATGGATTAGGTTGTCATCCTTTTCACGGCTCACGACGTACAATCCGGGACAAAAAAACAGCGCAAAAGAAGAAAAGTATCCCAAAACTGATGAAAATATTCGATTTTAGGCTCTGAAAAGAGGCGCAATCGAGCAGGCTTGCCGCCCACGTCGTTGAGCTCTTGTAGAGATTTCCAACAGTATGCTGTGCGCCATATAACTTCTTACAGATCAAAAGTTATGGGCACCGGAGCGACGGATACCTGGTCACAAGCCCCACGCCCTCGGTTTGCTGGCCTAGCTTCTACGTGATGTGAAGTTGTCTTGCACAAGGTGCCATGGGATTCGGTAATAGAAATGTGATGGATTAGGTTGTCATCCTTTTCCCGACTTACGAAGTACAATTCGGGACGGAAAAACATCGCAAATCAAGAAAAGTGTCTCGAAACTGATGAAAATGTTAGATTTTGGGCTCCGAAAATAGGCATAGCCAAGCAGCCTTGTTGTCTCGTCGTAGAGCTCTCGGAGAGCTTTCCAACACTATGTTGTGCGCCGTATTACTCCTAGCGGATCAAAAGTTATGGGCATCGGAGCGACGGATACCCAGTCACAAGCCCCACGCCCTCGATTTGTGGGCCCAGCCTCTACGTGAAGTGAAGTTGTCTTGCCTAAGGTGACATGGGAGTCGGTAATAGAAATGTGATGGATTAGGTGGTCATTTTTTTCGCGGCTCATGACGTACGATACGGGATGGAAAAATAGCAAAAACGAAGAAAAGTATCCCGAAACTGATGAAAACGTTCGATTTTGGGCTCCAAAAACAGGCGCAGTCGAGCAAGCTGGCTGCCCCCGTTGTAGAGCTGTCGGAGAGCTTTCCAACGGTATGCTGTGCGTCGCGTAACTCCTTAAGGATCAAAAGTTATAGGCACAAGAGCGACGGATTCCTGGTCACAAGCCCCATGCCCTCGGTTTGCGGGCCCAGCCTCTACATGAAGTGAAGTTGTCTTGCCCAAGGTGCCGTGGGATTCGAAAATAGGAATGTGATGGTTTAGGTTGTCGTCCTTTTTGCGGCTCACGACGAACAATTCAGGACAGAAAAACAGTGCAAATGAAGAAAAGTATCCTAAAACTGATGAAAATGTTCGATTTTAGGCTCCGAAAAGAGGTGCAGCCGAGCATGCTTGCTATCCATGGCGTAGAGCACTCGTAGAGCTTTCCAACAGAATGTTGTGCGTCGCAAAACTCCTTACGGATCAAAAGTTATGGGCACCGGAGCGACAGATACCTGGTCATAAGCGCCTCGCCCTCGGTTAGCTGGCCCAGCCTCTACATTAAGTGAAGTTGTATTGCCCAAGGTGCTGTGGGATTTGCTAATAGAAATATGATGGATTAGGTGGTCGTCCTTTTCGTGGCTCACGACGTTCGATCCGGGACGGTGAAAACAGCGCAAAAGAAGAAAAGTGTATCAAAACTGATCAAAACGTTCAATTTTGGGCTCCGAAAATTGGCGTAGCCTAGCAGGCTTATTGCCCACGTCATAGAGCTCTCAGAGAGCTTTCTAACGGTATGTTGTGCGCCGCATAACTCCTTACATATCAAAAGTTATGGGCACTAGAGCGATGGATACCTGGTCACAAACCCCACACCCTCGGTTTGCGGGCCCATCCTCTACGTGAAGTGAAGTTGTCTTGCCCAAGGTGCTGTGGGATTCAGTAATATAAATGCGATGGATTAGGTTGTCGTCATTTTTGCGGCTCATGATGTACGATCCGGGACGGAAAAACAGCGCAAAAGAAGAAAAGTATTCCAAAACTGATGAAAATGTTCGATTTTAGGCTCCAAAAAGAGGCGCAGCCGTGCAGGCTAGCTACCCACGTCGTTGAGCTCTCGTATAGCTTTCCAACGGTATGCTGTGCGCCGCGTAACTCCTTACAGATCAAAAGTTATGGGCACCAGAACGACAGATACCTGGTCACAAGCCCCACGCCCTCTGTTTGCGGGCCCAGCCTCAACGTGAAGTGAAGTTGTCTTGCCCAAAGTGCCATGGGAGTCGGTAATAGAAATGTGATGGATTAGGTTGTCGTCCGTTTCGCGGCTCACGACGTACAATCCGGGACGCAAAAATAGCACAAAAGAAGAAAAGTGTCCCGAAACTAATGAAAATGTTAGATTTTGGGCTTCGAAAACAGGCGCAGCTGCTATGGCTTGCTGCCCCCGTCATAGAGCTCTCGGAGAGCTTTCCAACGGTATGCTGTGCGCCGCGTAACTCCTTCTGGATCAAAAGTCATGTGCACTAGAGCGACGGATACCTGGTTACAAGCCCCACGCCCTCGGTTTGCGGGCCCAGCCTCTACGTTAAGTGAAGTTGTCTTGCCTAAGGTTCCGTGGGATTCGGTAATAGAAATGTGATGGATTTTGTTGTCATCCTTTTCACGGCTCACGACGTACGATCCGTGACGGAAAAGCAGCACAAAAGAAGGAAAGTGTCCCGAAACTGATGAAAACATTCGATTTTAGGCTTTGAAAATAGGCACAGCAGAGCAGGCTTGCTGCCCACGTCGTAGTGCTCTTGGAGAGCTTTCTAACGGTATGGTGTACATCACATAACTCCTTATGGATCAAAAGTTATGGGCACCGGAGCGACGGATACCTGGTCACAAGCCCCACGCCCTCGGTTTGCGGGCCCAGCCTCTATGTGAAGTGAAGTTGTCTTGCCCAAGGTGTCGTGGGATTCAGTAAGAGAAATGAGATGGATTAGGTTGTCGTCCTTTTTGCGGCTCACGACGTACAATCCGGGACGGAAAACAGCGCAAAAGAAGAAAAGTATCCCGAAACTGATGAAAATGTTAAATTTTAGGCTCCAAAAAGAGGTGCAGCCGAGTATTCTTGCTACCCACGGCGTGGATTTCTCGTAGAGCTTTCCAACAGTATGTTGTGCACTGCGTAACTCCTTACGGATCAAAAGTTATGGGCACCGGAGCGACGGATACCTGGTCACAAGCGCCACGCCCTCGGTTTGATGGCCCAGCCTCTACGTGAAGTGAAGTTGTCTTGCCCAAGGTGTCATGGGATTCGGTAATAGAAATGTGATGGATTAGGTGGTCGTCCTTTTCGCGGCTCATGACTTACGATTTGGGACGGAGAAAACAGTGCAAAAGAATAAATGTGTCCCGAAACTGATGAAAATGTTCAATTTTTTGCACTAAAAACTAGCACAACCGAGCAGGCTAGCTTCCCCTATCGTAGAGCTCTTGGACAACTTTCCAACGGTATGCTGTGCGCAGCGAAACTCCTTACGGATCAAAAGTTACAGGTACTGAAGCGACGGATTCCTGGTCACAAGCCCCACGCCCTCAATTTGCGTGCCCAGCCCCCACGTGAAGTGAAGTTGTCTTGCCCAAGGTGTTTAGGGATTTGGTAATAGAAATGTTATGGATTTGGTTGTCGTCCTTTTCGCGGCTCACGGCGTACGATCTGGGACGGAAAAACAGAACAAAAGAAGAAAAGTGTCCCAAAATTGATGAAAATGTTTGATTTTGGGCTCCGAAAATAGGCGCAGCCTAGCAGGCTTGCTGCCCACGTCGTAGAGCTCTCAGAGAGCTTTCCAACGGTATGTTGTCCGCCGCGTAGCTCCTTACGGATCAAAACTTATGGGCACCAGAGCGACGGATACCTGGTCACAAGCCCTACGCCCTCGGTTTGCGGGCCCTGCCTCTACGTGAAATGAAGTTTTCGTGCCCAAGGTGCCATGGGATTCGGTAATATAAATGTGATGGATTAGGTTGTCGTCCTTTTCGCGGCTCACGACGTACGATCCGAGACGAAAAAACAACGCAAAAGAATAAAAGTATCCCAAAACTGATGAAAATGTTCGATTTTAGGCTTTGAAAAGAGGCGTAGCCAAGCAGGCTTGTTGCCCACGCCGTTGAGCTCTCGTAGAGCTTTCCAACGGTATGGTGTGCGCCGCGTAACTCCTTACGGATCAAAAGTTATGGGCACCGGAGTGACGAATACCTGGTCACAAGCCCCACGCCCTCGGTTTGCTGGCCCAACTTCTACGTGAAGTGAAGTTTTCTTGCCCAAGGTGCCGTGGGATTCGGTAATAGAAATGTGATGGATTAGGTTGTCGTCCTTTTCGCGGCTCACGACGTACAATCCCGGAAAGAAAAACAGCGCAAAAGAAGAAAAGTGGCTCGAAACTGATGAAAATGTTAGATTTTGGGCTCCGAAAATAGGCGCAGCCGAGCAGGCTTGCTACCCCCGTCGTAGAGCTCTCGGAGAGCTTTCCAACGGTATGCTGTGCGCCGCATAACTCCTAACGGATCAAAGTTATGGGCACCGGAGTGACGAATACCTGGTCACAAGCCCCACGCCCTCGGTTTGCGGGTCCAGCCTCTACGTGAAGTGAAGTTGTCTTGCCCAAGGTGCCATGGGAGTCGGTAATAGAAATGTGATGGATTAGGTGGTCATCCTTTTCGCGGCTCACGATGTACGATACGGGACGGAAAAACAGCGCAAAAGAAGAAAAGTGTCCTGAAACTGATGAAAACATTCCATTTTGGGCTCCGAAAATAGGCGCAGCCGAGCAGGCTTGCTGTCCTCGTCGTAGAGCTCTTGGAGAGCTTTCCAACGGTTTGCTGTGGGCCGCGTAACTCCTTACGGATCAAAAGTTATGGGCACTGGAGCGACGGATACCTGGTCACAAGCCCCACGCCCTCGGTTTGCAGGCCTAGCCTCTACGTGAAGTAAAGTTGTCTTGCCCAAGGTTCCGTGGGATTCGGTAATAGAAATGTGATGGACTTGGTTGTCATCCTTTTCGCGGCTCACGACGTACGATTCGGGACGGAAAAACAGGACAAAAGAAGGAAAGTATCCTGAAACTGATGAAAATATTCGATTTTAGGCTTCGAAAATAGGCACAGACAAGCAAGCTTGCTGCCCACGTCGTAGAGCTCTCGGAGAGCTTTCTAACGGTATGTCGTGCGCCGCATTACTCCTTACGGATCAAAAGTTATAGGCACCAGAGCGATGGATACCTGGTCACAAGCGCCTCACCCTCGATTTGCTGGCCCAGCCTCTACATGAAGCGAAGTTGCCTTGCCCAAGGTTTCGTGGGATTCGGTAATAGAAATGTGATGGATTAGGTAGTCGTCCTTTTCGCTGCTCACGACGTACAATCCGGGATGGAAAAACAACGCAAAAGAAGAAAAGTATCCTGAAACTGATGAAAATGTTCGATTTTAGGCTCTGAAAAGAGGAGCAGCAGAGCATGCTTGCTGCCCACGGCGTAGAGCTCTCGTAGAGCTTTCCAACAGTATGTTGTACGACGCGTAACTCCTTACGGATCAAAAGTTATGGGCACCAAAGCGACGGATACCTGGTCACAAGCGCCTCGCCCTCGGTTTGATGGCCCAGCCTCTACCTGAAGTGAAGTTGTCTTGCCCAAGGTACCATGGGATTCGGTAATAGAAATGTGATGGATTAGGTGGTCATCCTGTTCGCGACTCATGACGTACGATCCGGGACAGAGAAAATAGCGTAAAAGAAGAAAAGTGTACTGAAACTGATGAAAACATTCGATTTTGGGCTCCGAAAATAGGCGCAACCTAGTAGGCTTGCAGCCCATGTCGTAGTGCTCTCAAAGAGCTTTCCAACGGTATGTTGTGTGCTGCGTAACTTGTCACACCCCAACCCGACCTATAAAGGTTAGACTAGGATGTGATCTAAACATTCAAGTCATCACGTACTTAATTATTTATGAAAGTTTAACACTTAACGTTTTAGCCTAAGACTCCACAAATTCTCCGGAAAACCGGCAGCATAACGGCTGTAATTGGGCTCCTTGGTTTGACCTAATTTTCTAAAGACCTCAAAACTTTCAATCTCAATTTCATTTCCAACTAAGATTACTGTTTATAACCAATCGAAACGCCTACTAGTTATCTCGAAGTCTCGTTTGATTAATAACCTAGCATGATACTATGTCTCGTTTGTTTGTTAATCCTCGTTACAAAAGTACATGTTGATCTTAGCTTAACAACGAGTACCTGCTTAAGATTGGATAGATTCATTTTACTTAATCCTTACCTGATACTTCATAATCCTATGATGGATACTAGTCAATAGCGATAGCAAAAATGACCATAGTAGTGTCTATCTAGTTATGATCAGTACAAGCCAAAATTAGGCCCCAAATTACAACGGGGGTCATTTACAATACAATAACAAGCATCATAAGAAATGAAATAGTCTTCAAGCAACATATCGTTCACAAAATGGCCATAGTCAAGCAAGGCGCATAGGGCAAGCAATCATTCCAAGGAATCATCATTAGGCACGTTGTCCTCGGGTACCTGTTCCTGATCTTCTTCACCTGAGATGATAAAAGAGAGTGAGTCCTTATGAACTCAACGAGGGGGAACAAGAAATAAGTTTTGAAACTCTTTTTCCGGTTCAATTACGAAAACCCTTTTACAAGCATGATATATATCACAAGTAAGTACATAATATAATGTAAAAGTAAAAGAACATAATTACCCGTCTTTCCTCCCCGAGGTCCTCTAGGAACCAAGAGAGAGTACTTATACACATAGTGAAAAGGATACAGTGAGCTTTTGCTCTCAGTTCATTTCCAGTGTCAATTGTTGCGGCCGACTTCAAATCATCCCCTTATCACGCCAAATGGGTGTACTCCGGATGTACCCCGAAATCCTACGACCCAACTCTCCGAGGAAGTCTATCCCCCAAGCGAGAGAGGAAATTGGACAATGGTAGTCACGGTTGCACCGGCAAGCCCGATGCCGCCCGGTGTGCGTGAATGCTACCGCGCCAGAATGAAAGGTTGCAACCTTGTATCCAATGCACATTTATGACATTTAATATATCACATTAGGAGGACAACAAAGTAGGTTGCCTCCGAGCAGTCATAAGATTGCACATTGACAAGTAAACACGCGAGGCACGATATGACAGGTAATTTCACTTATGAAGCACATGGAGTTATATGAATATTAAACGGGCAGCCATGTAACGCATGCAAACCAAGTCATATAACTCATTTCGAAGTTCACGTAATCAAATAATAAAATTATTCAACATGCAATGACATCTACGTGTGACCGGGTGCAAGAAAGGCCTATTGTCAACATGTAATCATCGAAATCATGTTTAGGGCTATGAGGGCAACTACGGGCAGACTACTAATTATGTAATTAAACACGATATTCATAGGATTAACACTTAGCGAGTTTTCCTAGTCATTGGGGTTCCAATTCATGCTTACCCGTGCGATTAAGCCCTAAATTGTCACGTGATTAAACTCAAGCCATGCATTGATTAATTCAAACACCCTCAACCATTCAAAACAGTCTACACAACATCCCAATGCCACAATCCCAAGCATTTAATACAACAAGAGAAGTTACAATAATTTTCAAGGCAAATCACTAGATGAAAACCTCACTGCAATGGTCTGTTTTCTCACAATCATTGAGACAAGCAAACAAACTCCAATTCCAGTAAACAAAATGTCAAATTAAATCTTAAGGAGTGAACTAAATCCAGAAATAAACCTCGCATCATTTGGAGTTCGGGTTCAAGAGTTATATCCAAAACAGTGAGACTACGCAAAACTGTCCAGATTTGCACAGTTTTCAATACTTGTCATTTTTTAGGGCTTTAGGGTCAGATTTAGCCTTAGTCTATTTCTGACCAAAATGTCCAGAACTGAAAAATATAGCAGCACACCAAATTTCTTGAATTTTGGATATCATTTACTAAGTCAAAACTGGTTCGTTCTACAAGAACAGTGAATCTGCCAAAACCTGCTTCATTTTCCCAGATTTTCCAGATTTGGACACATTTTGATATTTTTCCATTTTGAGGACCTTAGAGTCAAAATTAGCTTTGGCCTATTTCTGCAAAAAATTCTCCGAACTGGTAAAACTAGTCACCTACCAATTTTCATGCATTTTCAACCTCATTTACCTGGACAAAATTACCCCGTACCAACAAGACAGAAGACTGTCCCATACGCAATTTCATCTATCATCACATTCTAGCCAAATATCTTGCCATGCATGTTTACAAAAACTCATGAACACACATATATCACAAGTACAGAGGTAGAAATAGACATTCAAAGGCATGCATGTGGTTTTTAAAAGCTTTTCAAGAAGTTTTAGCCCTCACCTTAGCAAGACAACAAAGAAGATGCACAAACTCTTGATGAAGCACAATGTCGACCTTTTTCCTTGCTTAGCCGAGAGACAACTTAAGATTTCTCTAATTTTCTGGCTTAGTAACCAAGTTCTTAATATGTGCAAGTGGCTAGAACAAAAAGAAAATGAAAGGGAAGCTAACAAACTTACCTAAGCCAAAGTGAATGTGCTATGACCTTGCATGTGAGTTTCTTGCAACCTAACTTGCTTAGTCGAGCTCCCTAGCTTCTTGCATGTCTTGATGAACCATTGAGTGATGAACTTAAGCTATGGAGTGTAGAAATTTAGCTAGGGCCGAGAGAGAGAGAAGAATTGAGAGAAAGAATGAGAGAAAGAGAGAAAATGAAAGAAAGAATGAAAGCTTTGATGTGTTGATGCTTGTGTCGGCCTAGGGCCTTGAAAAATCAGAATTTTGTATCTTCAAGAAGCATGTTTGAATCATCCTAGCATGGGCATAGAGTGTGTCGAGAATATGGGTGCATTGGGTAGGGTTTTGGGTTATTTTTTTTTTTTATGCCTTGTGTCATAGATTGTCATAGGATGTCTAGATTTAATTTTTGAAATTACAATGCATGCACAAATGCAAGAAATGGTCGGCCAAGGCTTGCAAAATGCTGAATCTTTGTCATCTTTTGAGCATTATTTTAATTGTGTGTTTGGGATATGCAAAGAATAAAGAATAAAGAATAAGAATATCTAGCTTTTTGTGAGATTTTGTCTTCTAGTGAGTTGAATTAGCATTTTAATATTAGTTAGTGGAGTTTGTAGGATTAATTAATGACCTAGTGCTTCGTGTAATATGCTTTCTTGATTAGCGTGCGGGTACACTTTCCTAGGTCTAGGGCAAGCACTACGAGGCAGAGCATGAACTACGAGGCGAATGCACGTTTCCCAAGTAAATGCACGCAACCCTAAATGAATGCACATAATTCAATGCAAGGCACACAAAACGAAACACGATTCTTAAACCTAGGTCAAGGTACGGAAATCTAGGTTAGGCCACATGAAATGAGGTAACGCACGCAAATCGAGGTCGGGCCTCACATCCTCCCCTCCTTAAAAGAATTTCATCCCGAAATTCAATATTACCTTTGAAATAAAGCTGGACACTGTTGCTCCATCTGGTCTCGTCTTTCCCACGTTGTTTCTCCAACTCCATGATGATCCCACAACACTTTCACCATCGGTATAGATTTGTTGCGCAACTCCCGATCTTGCTGGTCTAGGATCCGAATGGGCTTTTCTTCATAAGACAAGTTCTCCCGAAGCTGCAACGGCTCTGGCTCCAAGATATGCGATGGATCAGGGTGATACTTTCGTAGCATCGAAACATGAAAGACGTTGTGAATATTGGAGAGGTTTTGGGGTAGTTCCAGGCGATACGCCAATTTTCCAACCTTTTCAATTATCTCAAATGGTCCTACAAATATCGGGCTCAACTTTTCACCCTTGCCGTGTTTAATCAGTCCCTTCCGAGGTGATATCTTCAAGAACACTTTGTTGCCGACCTCAAACTCTAGACTCCGTCTCCGTCGGTCTGCGTAACTTTTCTGCCTGCTCTGGGCGGTAAGCATCCGTTTCCGGATGAGGTGGACATTATCAACAGTCTTCATAAGTTCAGGTAGAAAGGTCGGGTCAAAAGTCTTCGTCTCAGCAACTTCATCCCAGTAAATTGGGGATCGACACTTACGTCCATACAATGCCTCAAATGGGGTCATCCCGATAGTAGCCTGATAACTGTTATTATAAGCGAATTCCGCTAAAGACAGATATTTCTCCCGACCTTTCCCGAAGTCTAAAACACACGCCCTCAGCATATCCTTCAGAATCTGAATAGTTCTATCAGATTGTCCATCAGTCTGAGGGTGATAAGCGGTGCTGAAACTCAACTTCGTTCCCAAAGCTTCTTGCAATCTCTTCCAAAATTGGGAAGTAAAATGAGGATCCCTATCTGAAACAATACTCACAGGCATCCCGTGCAACCTTACAATGTCCACCACATACATATCTCCCAATTTCTCAGGACTATCCTCCTTGTTCATCGGTAAAAAGTGCGCTGACTTAGTCAATCTATCCACTATGACCCAAACGGCATCATGACCCTTTTGTGACCTGGGCAGGTCCATGACAAAGTCCATAGTTATATGTTCCCATTTCCATTGAGGAATTTCTAACGGCTGAAGTAAACCTGCTGGTCGTTGATGTTCTGCTTTGACTCTCTGGCAAGTCAAACACCGTGCCACAAACTCCGCGATCTCTCTCTTCATGTTATTCCACCAATAGTATTGCTTCAAATCCCGGTACATCTTTGTTCCACCGGGGTGGATAGTGTATCTTGAATTATGGGGTTCTTCAAGAATCTTCTTTTTCAACTCTGGCTCATTAGGAACACAGATCCGATTCCTAAACCTCCAAATACCATCATCATGAAACTTGTAATCTGTGTTGCCTTCTTTAATCTTCTAAAACTGTTGGTCCTTCTGTTGAGCCTCTCGTAATTCAGACAACAAGGTCGATTGAACTTGTGTAGTGGCAAAAAGTAACTCTTTTTGAGTCAATTGTGGTTTCCACAACAATGCTTCCTCTAACAACTCCTGCACCTTAACTTCCAGTTTTGCCATTCTCGCCTTCCGACTTAAGGCATCTGCAACTGCATTTACTTTACCGGGCACATAATTGATTGTGCAGTTATAATCATCCAAAAGCTCTATCCACCGCCTTTGCCTCATGTTCAACTCTTTTTGTGAGAACAAGTATTTCAAGCTCTTGTGATCAGTAAACACCTCGAACTTGTTACCCCATAGATAGTGCCTCCATTTCTTGAGTGCAAACACAATAGCCGCTAACTCCAAATCATGCGTCGGGTAATTCAATTCATACGGCTTCAGTTTCTTAGAAGTATACGTAATCACTCTACCATTTTGCATCAACGCACAACCTGGTCCTTCCTTCGAAGCATCGCTATAGATTACAAAACCTTGACTCCCTTCAGGCAATGCAAGAATAGGTGCGGTAGTCAATCTTTTCTTCAATTCTTGGAAACTGTTCTCACACTTGTCCTCCCACACGAACTTCATTTTCTTTTGAGTGAGCTTTGTAAGCGGTCCTGCGATCTTTGAGAAATCCTTCACAAATCTCCGGTAATAGCCGGCTACACCAAGAAAACTCCGAACCTCTGTAACGTTTTCCAGCTTCTTCCAAGACATCATTGCTTCTATCTTTGCTGGATCTACCGCTATTCCCTCTTGGGATATGATGTGCCCCAAAAATGCAATCTGTTGCAACCAAAATTCGCATTTGCTAAACTTTGCATAAAATTGATGCTCTCGAAGTTTCTGCAGTACCAATCGCAGATGTTGTTCATGCTCAGCCTCAGATTTCGAGTATACCAAAATATCATCAATGAAGATCACCACAAATTGGTCCAAGTAGGGTTGGAACACCCTGTGCATCAAGTCCATAAAAGCTGCAGGGGCATTAGTTAGCCCAAATGGCATCACTACATATTCATAGTGCCCATATCTCGTCCTGAAAGCCGTTTTAGGCACATCCTTCTTTTTTATCCGCAACTGATAGTACCCTTGCCTCAAGTCGAGCTTCGAATACACTTTGGCTCCCTGAAGTTGATCAAACAACTCGTCGATCAGTGGAAGTGGGTATTTATTCTTGACGGTCACTTGGTTCAATCCTCGGTAATCGATGCATAGCCTCAGCGTTCCATATTTCTTCTTTACAAATAGGACTGGCGCACTCCACGGTGAAGAACTTGGTTGAACGAACCCCTTCTTCAAAAATCCTTGCAATTGGTCCTTCAATTCTTGTAGCTCGGCTAGCGCCATACGTTAGGGAGCTTTAGATATCAGCTGGGTACCAGGCAGTAATTCTATAATGAACTCGATCTCCCAATTTGGGGGTAAACCGGGCAATTCTTCTGGAAGCACATCTGCATAATCTTTAATCACTAGCATCTCCTCCAACTTAGCTTTTTCCGATGGCTTGTTGATGAGGTAAGCTAAGTATCCACTACATCCTTTTCTCAAGGACTTCACTGCTTTTGTAGATGAAATGATGGAACTCCTGGTGAAGTCTCTTCGACCCATTACCTCCAATATTGGTTGACCAGGTATCCAGAATGTTACAATCTTCGTCCGGCAATCTAGTTGGGCATAATGCTTTGCCAACCAGTCCATCCCTAAGATGACTTCATAGTCTCGAAATGGTAATACAATAAGATTGGCTGAGAATTCCCTATCTTTAATTTGGATTTTACATGCTTTACAAGCTGAGCTAGTAACAAATTTAGAACCCATCGGAGTACCAACTTCTACTTCGTAAGGTAAACATATAACTCGTAGCTTCACACGTTGCACACATAAGGGAGTAATAAATGAATGAGTAGCACCTGGATCAACTAGCACCCCTAACAGGTTGATTCAGTATCAAGAATGTACCTTCAACAACAGCGGTCTCCTCTGGAAGCTCCTTGTACTTGATAGCGTAAGCTCGAGCCTGAACCCTGGGAACTGGACCCTTGCCTCTACCAGCTGGTTTAATCTGATTTTGTCCTCCTTGCTATTTAGGGAAATCCTTGATCTGATGCTGATCACTACCACACCGCACACATCGTCCTGACTTCTTCCAGTACTGGGCCTCGGTATGACCCTTCTTGTCACAGTAAGAACAGTTGATAGACTGAGTAGCATGTGAACTACCTGCGGATCCATGAGTAGAAGAGGTTGATGGTGTTTTAGTCGGGCCACGGTTATTAACGGGTCTGTTCTGGCTCTGGCCCTGACTGCGACTCTGACTCTGGAATTTTCTCTGTTGACCTGGAGGCTGATATGGTTTCTTGTTTGGCTGGCTTGAATCGGCTCTATCAAGTTTTCTCTTCTCAACTCGGGAAGCAGCAACAAGGAGAGCAGGAAAAGTATCGAAGTCATACGAAGCCAACTGGTCCTGAATTTCTGGCCTCAACCCATTCGTAAATTTCCACATCTTCGCCTCAAGGCTACTCACCATGTATTAAGCATAGCGGGACAGTCGATCAAAATGAGCCTCGTACTAGGCCACCGTCATGTTACCCTAGTTCAAGTGCATGAATTCCTCAATCCGCATCTGCCTGGAAACTGCAGGTACATATTTCTCCTTGAATGCCTTAATGAAATTACCCCACAAGCGAGGTGTATGATCAGTTTCCCAAAGTGCCTCCACAGTGTGCCACCAATGCTCAGCATCCCCGTGCAACAGAAACACAGCGAACTCCACCTTTTCTTCATCAGTATAGTCAAGTGGCCTGAAAATCCTCTCGATCTCAGATAGCCAAGCCTCTGCCTTTTCATCATCAGCTTCCCCGTGGAATTTGGACGGGCGAAAGTCAAGGAACTCCCGCATTGTGCTTTGTCTCCCATGGTTACCATCATTCCTGTTGTTGTTGTTGTTTCCCTCACGTGCATCATGACGTTCCATCACTCGCGACACATGATCCATGGCATTCGCCATCACATTAAACATAGCCATGCCAGGATTAGTTTGGTAAGCATCTCCGGTCTCTTGGGGCTCACCGCTCCTATTAGTAGTACGGGTACTAGGGACAGCCATCTATAGGCACAGATTACGATGCACAATTTATTGGAATACGACAAGACAAGAATTTAATGCATAAGATATGCAACATATAATTTTATATAAATACACAATTCTAGAAACAGTTAAGACATGTTAATCACATAAGGACATAGAACATAGAAGGCACAATTAACATTATCACACAATAACATATAAACAAGTCATCCTAATTACCTTAGGGCTCTACCCATGGTCCGAGAGTTAAACCCGGCTTAAACAATATAAGCTTTGATACCATTCTTCTATAAGGTATCACGCCCTAACCCGACCTATAAAGGTTAGACTAGGGTGTAATCTAAACATTCAAGTCATATCACGTACTTAATCGTTCATGAAAGTTTAACACTTAACGTTTTAGCCTAAAACTCCACAAATTCTCTGGAAAATCGGCAGCATAATGGTTGTAATTGGGCTCCTTGGTTTGACCTAATTTTCTAAAGACCTCAAAACTTTCAATCTCAATTTCATTTCCAACTATGATTACTGTTTATAACCAATCGAAATGTCTACTAGTTATCTCAAAGTCTCATTTGATTAATAATCTAGCATGATACTATGTCTCATTTGTTTGTTAATCCTCGTTACAAAAGTACCTGTTGATCTTAGCTTAACAATGAGTACCTGCTTAAGATTGGATAAATTCATTTTACTTAATCCTTACCTGATACTTCATAATCCTATGATGGATACTAGTCAATAGCGATAACAAAAACGACCATAGTAGTGTCTATCTAGTTATGATCAGTACAAGCCAAAATTAGACCCCAAATTACAACGGGGGTCATTTACAATACAATAACAAGCATCATAAGAAATGAAATAGTCTTCAAGCAACATATCGTTCACAAAATGGCCATAGTCAAGCAAGGCACGTAAGGCAAGCAATCATTCCAAGGAATCATAATTAGGCACGTTGTCCTCGGGTACCTGTTCCTGATCTTCTTCACCTGAGATGATAAAAGAGGGTAAGTCCTTATGAACTCAGCGAGAGGGAACAAGAAATAAGTTTTGAAACTCTTTTTCCGGTTCAATTACGAAAACCCTTTTGCAAGCATGACATATATCACAAGTAAGTACATAATGTAATGTAAAAGTAAAAGAACACAATTACCCGTCTTTCCTTCCCGAGGTCCTCTAGGAACCAAGTGAGAGTACTTATACACATAGTGAAAAGAATACGGTGAGCTTTTGCTCTCAGTTCATTTCTAGTGTCAGTTGTTGCGGCCGACTTCAAATCATCCCCTTATCACGCCAAATGGGTGTACTCCGGATGTACCCCGAAATCCTACGACCCAACTCTCCGAGGAAGTCTAGCCCCCAAGCGAGAGAGAAAATTGGACAATGGTAGTCACGGTTGCACCGGCAAGCCCGATGCCGCCCGGTGTGCGTGAACGCTACCACGCCAGAATGAAAGGTTGCAACCTTGTATGCAATGCACATTTATGACATTTAATATATCACATTAGGAGGACAACAAAGTAGGTTGCCTCCGAGCAGTCATAAGATTGCACATTGACAAGTAAACACGCGAGGCACGATATGACAGGTAATTTCACTTATGAAGCACATGGAGTTATATGAATATTAAACGGGCAGCCATGTAACGCATGCAAATCAAGTCATATAACTCATTTCGAAGTTCACGTAATCAAATAATAAAATTATTCAACATGCAACGACATCTACGTGTGACCGGGTGCAAGAAAGGCCTATTGTCAACATGTAATCATCGAAATCATGTTTAGGGCTATGAGGGAAACTACGGGCAGCCTACTAATTACATAATTAAACACGATATTCATAGGATTAACACTTAGCGAGTTTTCCTTGTCATTGGGGTTCCAATTCATGCTTACCCGTGCGATTAAGCCCTAAATTGTCACTTGATTAAACTCAAGCCATGCATTGATTAATTCAAACACCCTCAAGCATTCAAAACAGTCTACACAACATCCCAATGCCACAATCCCAAGCATTTATTACAACAAGAGAAGTTACAATAATTTTCAAGGCAAATCACTAGATGAAAACCTCACTGCAATGGTCTGTTTTCTCACAATCATTGAGACAAGAAAACAAACTCCAATTCTAGTAAACAAAATGTCAAATTAAAGCTTAAGGAGTGAACTAAAACCAGAAACAAACCTTGCATCATTTGGAGCTCGGGTTCAAGAGTTATAGCCAAAAATAGTGAGACTACGCAAAACTTTCATTTTCCCAAATTTCATGCATTTTGGATATCATTTACTAAGTCAAAACTGGTTCGTTCTACAAGAACAGTGAATCTGCCAAAACCTGCTTCATTTTTCCAGATTTTTCAGATTTGGACACATTTTGATATTTTTCCATTTTGAGGACCTTAGGATCAAAATTAGCTTTGGCCTATTTCTGTAAAAAATTCTCAGAACTGGAAAAAATAGTCACCTACCAATTTTCACACATTTTAAAACTCATTTACCTTGTCAAAATCACCCCATACCAACAAGACAGAAGATTGTCCCATACGTGATTTCATCTATCATCACATTCTAGCCAAATATCTTGCGATGCATGTTTACAAAAGCTCATGAACACACATATATCACAAGTACAGAGGTAGAAATAGACATTCAAAGGCATGCATGTGGTTTTTAAAAGCTTTTCAAGAAGTTTTAGCCCTCACCTTAGCAAGACAACAAAGAAGATGCACAAACTCTTGATGAAGCACAATGTCGACCTTTTTCCTTGTTTAGCCGAGAGACAACTTGAGATTTCTCTAATTTCCTAGCTTAGTAACCAAGTTCTTAGTATGTGCAAGTGGCTAGAACAAAAAGAAAATGAAAGGGAAGCTAACAAACTTACCTAAGCCGAAGTGAATGTGCTATGACCTTGCATGTGAGTTTCTTGCAACCTAGTTTGCTTAGTCGAGCTCCCTAGCTTCTTGCATGTCCTGATGAACCATTGAGTGATGAACTTAAGCTATGGAGTGTAGAAATTCAGCTAGGGCCGAGAGAGAGAGAAGAATTGAGAGAAAGAATGAGAGAAAGAGAGAAAATGAAAGAAAGAAGGAAAGCTTTGATGTGTTGATGCTTGTGTCGGCCTAGGGCCTTGAAAAATCAGAATTTTGTGTCTTCAAGAAGCATGTTTGAATCATCCTAGCATGGGCATGGAGTGTGTTGAGAATATGGGTGCATTGGGTAGGGTTTTGGGTTCTTTTTTTTTATGCCTTGTGTCATAGATTGTCATAAGATGTCTAGATTTAATTTTTGAAATTGCAATGCATGCACAAATGCAAGAGATGGTCAGCCAAGGCTTGCAAAATGCTGAATCTTTGTCATCTTTTGAACATTATTTTAATTGTGTGTTTGGGATATGCAAAGAATAAAGAATAAAGAATAAGAATGTCTAGCTTTTTGTGAGATTTTGTCTTCTAGTGAGTTTAATTAGCATTTTAATATCAGTTAGTGGAGTTTGCAGGATTAATTAATGACCTAGTGCTTCGTGTAAGATGCTTTCTTGATTAGCGTACGGGCACGCTTTCCTAGGTCTAGGGCACGCACTACGAGGTAGGGCACGAACTACGAGATGAATGCACATTTTCTAAGTAAATGTACGCAACCCTAAATTAATGCATGTAATTCAATGCAAGGCATACAAAACGAAACACGATTCTTAAACCTAGGTCAAGGCACGCAAATCTAGGTTAGGGCACACAAATGAGGTATCGCAAGCAAATCGAGGTCGGGCTTCATATAACTCCTTACGGATCAAAAGTTATAGGCACTAGAGCGACGGATACCTGGTCACAAGCCCCACGCCCTCGTTTGCGGGCCCATCCTTTATGTGAAGTGAAGTTGTCTTGCCCAAGGTGCCATGGGATTCGGTAATATAAATGTGATGGATTAGGTTGTCATCTTTTTCGCGGCTCACGATGTACGATCCTGGACGAAAAAACAGCGCAAAAGAATAAAATTATCCCAAAACTAATGAAAATGTTGAATTTTAGGCTCCAAAAAGAGGTGCGGCCGTGCAGGCTTGCTACCCACGTCGTTGGGCTCTCGTAGAGCTTTCCAACGGTATGCTGTACGCCGCGTAACTCCTTACGGATCAAAAGTTATGGGCACCGGAGCGACGAATACCTGGTCACAAACGCCAAGGCCTCAGTTTGCTGGCCCAACCTCAACGTGAAGTGAAGTTGTCTTGCCCAAGGTACCATGGGATTCGGTAATAGAAACGTGATGGATTAGGTTGTTGTCCTTTTCGCGGCTCACGACGTACAATCCGGGACGAAAAAACAGCGCAAAAGAAGAAAAGTATCCCAAAACTGATGAAAATGTTAGATTTTGGGCTTCAAAAATTGGCGCAGCCGAGCAAGCTTGCTGCCCCCGTCGTAAAGCTCTTGGAGAGCTTTCCAATGGTATGTTGTGTGGCGCATAACTCCTAACGGATCAAAAGTTATGGGCACCGGAGTGACAGATACCTGGTCACAAGCCCCATGCCCTCGGTTTGCGGGCCTAGCCTCTACGTGATGTGAATTTTTCTTGCCCAAGGTGCCATGGGAGTTAGTAATAGAAATGTGATGGATTAGGTTGTCGTCCATTTCGCGGCTCGCGACGTACAATCCGTGACGGAAAAACAGCGCAAAAGAAGAAAAGTTTCCCAAAACTGATGAAAATGTTCGATTTTGGGTTCCAAAAACCGGCGCAGCTAGGCAGGCTTGTTGCCCCCGTCGTAGAGCTCTCGGAGAGCTTTCCAACAGTATGCTATGCACCACATAACTCCTTACGGATCAAAAGTTATGGGCACCGGAGTGACGGATACCTGGTCATAAGCCCCATGACCTCGGTTTGCGAGCCCAGCCTTTACGTGAAGTGAAGTTATCTTGCCCAAGGTTCCATGGGATTCGGTAATAGAAATGTGACGAATTTGGTTGTCATCCTTTTTGCGGCTCACGACGTACGATCCAAGACGAAAAAATAGTACAAAAGATGGAAAGTATCCTGAAACTGATGAAAACATTCAATTTTAGGCTCCGAAAATAGGCAAACTTGAGCAGGCTTGCTACCCACGTCGTAGAGTTCTCGGAGAGCTTTCTAACGGTATGCTGTGCGCCATATAACTCCTTACGGATCAAAAGTTATGGGCACCGGAGCAAAGGATACCTGGTCAAAAGCCCCACGCCCTCGGTTTGCTGGCCCAGCCTCTTTGTGAAGTGAAGTTGTCTTGCCCAAGGTGCCATGGGATTCGGTAAGAGAAATGAGATGGATAAGGTTGTCATCCTTTTTCACGGGGTCACGACGTACAATCTGGGACGAAAAAACAACACAAAAGAAGAAAAGTATCCCGAAACTGATGAAAATGTTCAAGTTTAAGCTCTGAAAAGAGGCGTAACCGAGCAAGCTTGCTGCCCACGGCGTAGTGCTCTTGTAGAGCTTTCCAACAGTATGTTGTGCGCCGCGTAACTCCTTACGAATCAAAAGTTATGGGCATCGGAGCGACGGATACCTGGTCACAAACGCCAAGGCCTCAGTTTGCTGGCCCAACCTCTACGTGAAGTGAAGTTGTCTTGCCCAAGGTGCCGTGGGATTCGGTAATAGAAAGTGATGGATTAGGTGGTCGTCCTTTTCGCGGCTCACGACGTACGATCTGGGGCAGAGAAAACAGCGCAAAAGAAGAAAAGTGTCCCGAAACAGATGAAAATGTTCGATTTTTTGCTCTGAAAACTAGCACAACTGTGAGGCCCGACCCCGAATAACGTGTGTTACCTTGATTTGCGTGCCATAGACCAAGGATTATATGACTGACCTTGGATTACGTGCCCCATCTTGGTTTTCGTGCATGCTTCGTCATTTGTACCTTGACCTAGAATAGTGTGCCCTAATCCCCGACTGACGTGCGATACCTAGATATACGTACCCTGACCTCGATGTTCATGTCTTACCTCGTAGTTCGTGTCTACCTCGTGATTCGTGTCCCATATTAATTTATGTGCGTGTCTCGTAGTGCGTGCCATAGACATAGAAAAGCGTGCCTGCACTCTAATCGATAAAGAATCCTACACAAAGTACTAAACTATAAAATAATCCTACACAATCCACTAACTAATATTATATTCCTAATTCAACTTCTCTACAAAACCCACTAACTACTAAAATATTCTATTCTTCCTAACACACTCAACTAACCAATAAACTATTATAAACCTACACTTATTATAATCCAAAATAGACTAACATGAATCTGAATTTTCAGATTCTTCATTGCATTACACGACCAAACACTCAAAAATTGAAGATATTTCAAGACAATGCATGCATTAAAATATTCATTACATTATTCTATGCTTTCCACTTTCTCCAAACACAAGACTTACCCTTTTATCTTATCAAATCATGCCTCACAATTCAAAATGCTCAAAAGATGACACAAAAGTCTGAAATTTATATGCCCAAGGCCGACACAAGCTCCTTTGCCCAACAAAGCTTTTATTTTCTTTCATTTTCTCTCATTTCCTCTCATTCTTCTCTCTCTCTCTCTCGGCCTTGGCTGAGTTTCTACACTCCATAGCTTATCTTCATCACTCCATGGTTCATCAAGGCATGCAAGAAGCTAGGGAGCTCGACTAAGCAAGCTAGGTTGCAAGAAACTCACATGCAAGCTTATTGAACATCCATTTCGGCTTAGGTGAGTTTGCTAGCTTCCATTTCTTTTCTTCTTGTTCTAACCACATGCACCTACTAAGAACTTGGTTACTAAGCTAGGAAATTTGAGAAAAATCGAGTGGTGTCTCGGCTAAGCAAGGAAAAGAATCAATCTTGTGCAACCATCAAGAGTCTTGTGCATCTTCTTGTTGTTTTGCTAAGGTGAGGGCTAAAACTTCTTGAAAATCTTTCAAAAAAACCACATGCATGCCCTTAAATGTCTATCTTTACTTCTGTACTTGAGATATATGTGTGTTCATAAGCTTTTATAACCATGCATGGCAAGATTTTTGGCTAGAATGTGATGATAGATGAAATCGTGTATGTGACAGCTTTCTGTCCTGTTGGTACGAGGTAATTTTGGCTAGGTAAATGATGTTGAAAATGCGTGAACATTGGTAGGTAACTAGTTTTACCAGTTCTGAACATTTTTCGCAGAAAGAGGCCAAAGCTAATTTTGACTCTAAGGTCCTCAAAATGGAAAATCATTAAAATGTGTCCAAATCTGGAAAGTCTGGAAAAATGAAGCAGGTTTTGGCAGATTCACTGACCTTGTAGAACGAACCAGTTTTGAATTAGTAAATAATATAAAAAATGCATGAAATTTGGTGTGCTGCTAGATTTTTCAGTTCTGAACATTGTTGTCAGAAATGGACTAAGGCTAAATCTAACCCTAAGGCCCTCAAAAACGACAAGTATTGAAATGTATGCAAATCTGGACAGTTTTGTGTAGTCTCACTGTTTTGGCTATAACTATTGAACCCGAACTCCAAATGATGCTAGGTTTGTTTCTGAATTTAGTTCACTCCTTAAGCTTTAATTTGAAATCTTATTCACTAGAATTGGAGATTGTTTGCTTGTCTTAATGATTGTGAGAAAACAGTCCATTGCAGTGAGGGTTCCACTTAATGATATGCTTAGAAAAATTATTGTAGCTTCTCTTGTTGTATTAAATTCTTGGGATTGTGGCATTGGAATGTTGTGTGGACTGTTTTGAATGCTTGAGGGTGTATGAACTAATTAATGCGTGGTTTGAGTTTAATTACGAGATGACTTGAGGCTTAATCGCACGGGTAAGTACGAATTGAAACCCTAGTGACTAGGTAATTTCGCTAAGTGTTGATCCTATGAATATCGTGTTAAGTATATGATTAGTAGGCTGCCCGTAGTTGCCCTTGCAGCCCTAAATGTGATTTTGATCATTACATGTTGACAAGTAGGCCTTTCTTGCACCCGGACCCACGTAGATGTTGTTGCATGTTGAATAATCTTGTTATTTGATTACGTGAACTTCGAAGTGAGTTATATGACTAGATTTACATGCATTACATGGCTGCCCGTTTAATATTTATATAACTCCATGTGCTTCTCAAGTGAAATTACTTGTCATATCGGGCTTCGCTTGTTTACTTGTTAATGTGCAATCTTATGACTGCTCGGAGGCGACCTACTTTGTTGTCCTCCTAATGTGATATATGAAATATCATAAATGTGCATTGCATACAAGGTTGCAACCTTTCATTCTAGCGTGGTAGCGTTTCACGCACACCGGGCGGTATCGGGCTTGCCGGTGCAACCGTGACTACCATTGTCCAATTCCCTCTCTCGTTTGGGGGCTAGACTTCTTCAGAGAGTTGGGTCGTAGGATTTCGGGGTACATCCGGAGTACACCCATTTGGCGTGATAAGTGGATGATTGAAGCCGGCCGCAACAACTGTTATTAGAAATGATCTTGAGAGCAAAAACTCACCGTATCCTTTTCACTATGTGTTTATGTACTCTCGCTTGATTCCTAGAGGACGTCGGGGAGGAAAGATGAGTAAATGTGTTCTTTACTTTACATTGCGTTATGAAACTTACTTGTGTTATATGTTATGCTTTCAAAAAGGGTTTTTCATAAGTTTAACCGGAAAAAGATTTCAAAACTTTATCTCTCGTTCCCCCTCGCTGAGTTCATAAGGACTCACCCTCTTTTTTGTCACAAGTGCAGCGGATTTGGAACAGATACCCGAAGTAAATGTGCTTGTTGATGAATCCTTGGAGTGATTACGTGCTTTATGTGCCTTGCTTGACAGTGGCTGTTTTGTGAACGTTGTGTTTGCTTTGAAGAATATTTATTTTGTTGATGTAAATGACCCCGTTGTAATTTGGGTCTAATTTTGGATTGTACTATCTATAACCGGACGAACTCCTTATTTGGTTATTGTTTTATTGTCTTGATTAGTAGTTATTATAGGGGTTTAAACCACTAGGTGAATAATCAACAAAGTTAACTCTATCCAACTCCACTTAGATACTAATTCGTAAGCTAAAGGATAATAGTTATGTGCATGATAGGGGTAAATTGAAAAATAAACGGGACATAGTTATCATGCTAGGTTATTAGTCAAACGAGGCTTCGAGATAATTATTAGGCATATCTATTGATAACAAAATAGGAAATTTTAGTTGGAATTGAATCAATGATTAAAGGTTTTGAGGCGTTTTAGAAAATAGGTCAAACCAAATGTCTTAAATATAGCCGTCATACTGCCGAATTTTCGGAAAATCTTTTGGAATTCTAAATCAACGTTAAGTATTAATCGTAAGAAATGACCAAGTCGTACAAATAGCATAGAAAAATTAGGTCATTCCCTAGTCTAGCCTCCATAGGTCAGGTTGGGGCGTGACAACAACCGAGCAGACTAGCTGCCCCCATCGTAGAGCTCTCGGAGAACATTCTAACGGTATGCTATGAGCTGCGTAACTCTTTACGGATCAAAAGTTACGGGCACCGGAGCGACGGATTCCTGGTCACAAGCCCTATGCCCTCGGTTTGCGGGCCCAGCCCCCACGTGAAGTGAAGTTGTCTTACACAAGGTGTCGTGGGATTCGGTAATAGAAATGTGATGAATTTGGTTGTCGTCCTTTTCGCGGCTCACGACGTACGATCCGGGACAGAAAAACAGAACAAAAGAAGGAAGTGTCCCGAAATTGATGAAAAATGTTTGATTTTGGGCTCCAAAAATAGGCGCAGCCTAGCAGGTTGCTGCCCACGTCGTAGAACTCTCAGAGAGCTTTTCAACGGTATGTTGTACGCCGTGTAACTCCCTACGGATCAAAAGTTATGGGCACCAGAGCGACGGATACCTGGTCACAAGCCCTACACCCTCGGTTTGCGGGCCCAGCCTCTACGTGAAGTAAAGTTGTCTTGCCCAAGGTGCCATGGGATTCGGTAATATAAATGTGATGGATGAGGTTATCATCCTTTTCGCGGCTCACGACATACGATCCGGGACGGAAAAACAACGTAAAAGAAGAAAAGTATCCCAAAACTGATGAAAATATTTTATTTTAGGCTCGGAAAAGAGGCGCAGCCCAATAGGCTTGCTGCCCACGTCCTTGAGCTCTCGTAGAGCTTTCCAACAGTATGTTGTGCACCGCGTAACTCCATACGGATCAAAAGTTATGGGCACTGGAGCGACGGATACCTGGTCACAAGCCCCACGCCCTCGGTTTGCGGGCCCAGCCTCTACGTGAAGTGAAGTTGTCTTGCCCAAGGTGCCATGGGAGTTGGTAATAGAAATGTGATGGATTAGGTAGTCGTCCTTTTCATGGCTCACGACATACGATCCGGGACGAAAAAAGAGCGTAAAAGAAGAAAAGCATCCAAAAATTGATGAAAACGTTCAATTTTGGGGTCCGAAAATAGGCGCGACTGACCAGACTTGCTGCCCCTATCGTAGAGCTCTCGAAGAGCTTTCCAACGGTATGCTATGCGCCGCGTAACTCCTTACGAATCAAAAGTTATGGGCACCAGAGCGACGGATATACCAGGTCACAAGCCCCACGCCCTCGATTTGTGGGCCCAGCCTCTACGTGAAGTGAAGTTGTCTTGCCTAAGGTTCCGTGGGATTCAAAAATAGAAATGTGATGGATTTGGTTATCATCCTTTTCGCGGCTCACGACGTACAATCTGGGACAGAAAAACGGCACAAAAGAAGAAAAGTGTCTCGAAACTGATGAAAACGTTTGATTTTAGGCTCCGAAAATAGGCACAACCGAGCAGGCTTTATGACGTTGTAGAGCACTCGGAGAGCTTTCTAACGGTATGTTGTGCGCCGCATAACTCCTTATGGATCAAAAGTTATGGGCACCCGAACGACGGATACTTGGTCACAAGCCCACGCCCTCGGTTTGCGGGCCCAATCTCTATGTACAGTGAAGTTGTCTTGCCCAAGGTACTGTGGGATTCGGTAATAGAAACGTGATGGATTAGGTTGCCGTCCTTTTTGCGGCTCACGACGTACAATCCAGGACGGAAAAACAGCACAAAAGAAGAAAAGTATCCCAAAACTGATGAAAATGTTCAATTTTAGGCTCCAAAAAGAGGCACAGCCGAGCATGCAAGTTGCCCATGGCATAGAGCTCTATTAGAGCTTTCCAACAGTATGATGTGCGTCGCGTAACTCCTTACGGATCAAAAGTTATGGGCACTGGAGCGACGGATACCTAGTCACAAGCGCCACGCCCTCGGTTTGTTGGCCCAGCCTCTACATGAAGTGAAGTTGTCTTGCCCAAGGTACCGTGGGATTCGGTAATAGAAATGTGATGGATTAGGTGGTTGTCCTTTTCGCGACTCACGACGTACGATCCAGGACGGAGAAAACAGCGCAAAAGAAGAAAAGTGTACCAAAACTGATGAAAATGTTCAATTTTTAGCTCTAAAAATAGGTACAACCGAGCATGCTTGCTGCCCACGGCGTAAAGCTCTCAGAGAGCTTTCCAACGGTATGCTGTACGCCGCGTAACTCCTTACGTATTAAAAGTTACGAGCATCAGAGCGACGAATTCCTGGTCAGAAGCCCCACGCCCTCGGTTTGCGGGCCCAGCACCCATGTGAAGTGAAGTTGTCTTAACCAAGGAGCCGTGGGATTCAGTAATAGAAATGTGATGGATTTGGTTGTCGTCCTTTTCACTACTCATGACGTACGATCCGTGACGAAAAAATGGCTCAAAAAAAGAAAAGTATCCCGAAACTAATGAAAACGTTCAATTTTTGGATCCGAAAACAAGCGCAGCTGAGCAGGCTTGTTGTCCTTGTCGTAGAGCTCTCGGAGAGGTTTCCAACGGTATGTGTGTGCCGCGTAACTCCTTACGGATCAAAAGTTATGGGCACCGGAGTGACGGATACCTGGTCACAAGCCCCACGCCTTCGGTTTGCCGGCCCAGCCTCTACGTGAATTGAAGTTGTCTTTCCCAAGGTTCCGTGAGATTCGGTAATAGAAATGTGATGGATTTTGTTGTCAGCCTTTTCGCGGCTCACAATGTACGATCTGGGACGGAAAAACAGCACAAAAAAAGGAAAGTGTCCCAAAACTAATGAAAATGTTCAATTTTAGGTTCCGAAAATAGGCACAGCCGAGCAAGCTTATTGCCCACGTCGTAGACCTCTCGGAGAGCTTTCCAACAGTATGATGTTCGCCGCATAACTCTTTACGGATCAAAAGTTATGGGCACCAGAGCGACGGATACCTGGTCACAAACCCCACACCCTCGGCTTGCGGGCCCAGCTTCTACGTGAAGCGAAGTTGTCTTGCCCACGATGCCGTGGGATTCGGTAATAAAAATGTGATGGATTAGGTTATCGTCCTTTTCGCGGCTCACAACGTACGATCCGAGATGAAAAAACAGCACAAAAGAAGAAAAGTCTCCAAAAATTGATGAAAACATTCGATTTTGGGCTCTGAATGCAGGCGCAACTGAGCAGGCTAGTTTCCCCCGTCGTAGAGCTCTTGGAGAGCTTTCCAACGGTATGATGTGCGACACGTAACTCCTTACGGATCAAAAGTTACGTACACCGGAGCGACGAATTCCGTGTCACAAACCCCACGCCCTCGGTTTGCGGGCCCAGCCCCCATGTGAAGAGAAGTTGTCTTGCCTAAGGTGCCATGGGATTCGGTAATCGAAATGTGATGGATTTGTTTGTCGTCCTTTTCGAGGCTCACGACGTACGATCCGGGATGAAAAAATAGCGTAAAAGAAGGAAAGTGTCCCAAACATGATGAAAACATTCTATTTTGGGCTTCGTTAATAGGCGCAGCATAGCAGGCTTGTTGCCCCCGTCGTAGAGCTCTTGGAGAGCTTTCCAATGGTATATTGTGCGCCGTGTAACTCCTTACGAATCAAAAGTTAGGGGCACCGGAGCGACGGATACTTGGTTACAAGCCCCACGCCCTCTATTTGCGGGTCTAGCCTCTACGTAAAGTGATGTTGCCTTACACAAGGTGCCATAGGATTCAGAAATATAAGTGTGATGGATTAGGTTGTCGTCCTTTTGGCGGCTCACGACGTACGATCCGGGGCGGAAAAATAGCGAAAAATAAGAAAAGTATCTCGTAACTGATGAAAACGTTCAATTTTGGATCTGAAAATAGGTGCAGCTAAGCAAGCTTGCTGCCCCCATCGTACAGCTCTCGAAGAGCTTTCCAACGGTATATTGTGCGCCGTATAACTCCTTACGGATCAAAAGTTATAGTCACCGGAGCGACGGATACCTGGTCACAAGCCCCACACCCTCGGTTTGCGGGTCCGGCCACTACGTGAAGTGATGTTGTCTTGCCCAAGGTGCCATGGGATTCAGAAATAGAAATGTGATGGATTAGGTGGTCATCCTTTTTGCGACTCACGACGTACGATCCGGAACAGAGATAACAGCGCAAAAGAAGAAAAGTGTACCGAAATTGATGAAAACGTTCAATTTTTGGCTCTGAAAATAGGTGCAACCGAGCAGGCTAGCTGCCCCCGTCGTAGAGCTCTCGGAGAGCTTTCTGACGATATGTTGTGCGCCGCATAACTCCGTACAGATCAAAAGTTACGAGCACTGGAGCGACGGATTCCTGGTCACAAGCCCCACGCTCTCGGTTTGCGGGCCCAGCCCCCACGTGAAGTGAAGTTCTCTTGCCCAAGGTACCGTGGGATTCGGTAATAGAAATGTGATGGATTTGGTTGTCATCCTTTTTGCGGTTCACGACGTACGATCCAGGAAGAAAAAACAGCACAAAAGAAGGAAAGTGTCCTGAAATTGATGAAAACGTTTGAATTTGATCTCCGAAAATAGGCGCAGAAGAGTAGGCTTGCTACCCACATCGTAGAGCTCTCGGAGAGCTTTCCAAAAGTATGTTGTGCGCCGCGTAACTCCTTACGGATCAAAAGTTATGGGCACCAAAGCAATGGATACCTGGTCACAATCCCTACGCCCTCTGTTTGCGGGCCCAGCCTCTACGTGAAGTGAAGTTGTCTTGCCCAAGGTGCCGAGGGATTCGGTAATATAAATGTGATGGATTAGGTTGTCGTCCTTTTCGTGGCTCACGACGTACGATCCGAGACGGAAAAACAGCGCAAAAGAAAAAAAATTATCCTAAAACTGATGAAAATGTTCGATTTTAGGCTTCGAAAAGAAGCGCGGCCGTGCAAGCTTGCTGCCCACATCGTTTATCTCTCGTAGAGCTTTCCAACAGTATGTTGTGCGCCACGTAACTCCTTACGGATCAAAAGTTATGGGCACCGGAGCGACGGATACCTGGTCACAAGTCCCACGCCCTCGGTTTGCTGGCCCAGCCTCTACGTGAAGTGAAGTTGTCTTGCCCAAGGTGCCGTGGGATTCGGTAATAGAAATGTGATGGATTAGGTTGTCGTCCTTTTCGTGGCTCACAACGTACTATCCCGGACGAAAAAACAGCGCAAAAGAAGAAAAGTGTCCTGAAATTTATGAAAAAGTTCGATTTTGGGCTTCGAAAATAGTAGCAACTGAGCAGGCTTGATGCCCTTATCGTAGAGCTCTCGGAGAGCTTTCCAACAGTATGCTGTGCGCCGCGTAACTCCTTACGGATCAAAAGTTATGGGCACCACAGCGACGGATACCTGGTCATAAGCCCTACGCCCTCGGTTTGCGGGCCCAGTCTCTACGTGAAGTGAAGTTTTCTTGCCTAAGGTGCCGTGGGATTTGGTAATAGAAATGTGTTGGATTATGTTGTCGCCCTTTTCGTGGATCACGACGTACAAACCGGGACCGCAAAACAGTGCAAAAGAATAAAAGTATCCCAAAACTGATGAAAATATTCTATTTTAGGCTCCGAAAAGAGGCGCAGCCGAGCATGCTTGCTTCCTACGGCGTAGAGAACTCGGAGTGCTTTCCAACGGTATGCTGTGCGCCACGTAACTCTTTACGGATCAAAAGTTATGGGCACCGGAGCGACGGATACCAGGTCACAAGCCCCACGTCCTCAGCTTGCGGGCCCAGCCTCTACATGAAGTGAAGTTGTCTTGCCCAAGGTACCGTGGGATTCGGTAATAGAAATGTGATGGATTAGGTTGTCGTCCTTTTCGCGGCTCACGACGGACGATCCGGGACGAAAAAACAGCGCAAAGGAAGAAAACTATCCCGAAACTAATGAAAACGTTCCATTTTAGGCTCCGAAAATAGGCACAACTTAGCAGGCTTTATGCACACGTCGTAGACCTCTCAAAGTGCTTTCTAACAGTATGCTGTGCAACGCGTAACTCCTTACCGATCAAAAGTTATGGGCACCGGAGCGACGGATACCTGGTCACAAGTGCCACGCCCTCGGTTCGTTGGCCCAGCCTCTACATGAAGTGAAGTTGTCTTGCCTAAGGTACCGTGGGATTCGGTAATAGAAATGTGATGGATTAGGTGGTCGTCCTTTTCGCGGCTCACGACGTACGATCCGGGACAGAGAAAACAGCGCAAAAGAAGAAAAGTTTACCGAAACTGATGAAAATGTTCAATTTTTGGCTCTGAAAATAGGAACAACTGAGCATGCTTGCTGCCCACGGCGTAGAGCTCTCAGAAAGCTTTCCAACGGTATGCTGTGCGCCGCGTAACTCCTTACGGATCAAAAGTTACGGGCACCGAAGCGACGGATTCCTGGTCACAAGCCCCACGCCCTCGATTTTCGGGACCAGCCCCCACGTGAAGTGAAGTTGTCTTGCCCAAGGTGCCATGGGATTCGGTAATAGAAATGTGATGGATTAGGTTGTCGTCCTTTTCACTGCTCACGACGTACGATCCGGGACCGAAAAACAGTGCAAAAGAAGAAAAGTGTCCCGAAATTGATGAAAACGTTCGATTTTGGGCTCCAAAAATAGGCGCATTAGAGCAGCCTTGCTGGCCCCGTTGTAGAGCTCTTGGCGAGCTTTCCAACGGTATGCTGTGCGCCGCGAAACCCCTTACGGATCAAAAGTTATGGACACCGGAGCGACGCAGACCTGGTCCAAAGCCCCACGCCCTCTGTTTGCGGGCCCAGCCTCTACGTGAAGTGAAGTTGTCTTTCCCAAGGTGCTCTGGGATTCGGTAATAGAAATGTGATGGATTAGGTTGTCATCCTTTTCACGATTCACGACGTACGATCCGGGACCGAAAAACAGCGCAAAAGAAGAAAAGTGTCCCGAAACTGATGAAAACGTTCAATTTAGGGCTCCAAAAATAGGCGCAGTTGAGCAGGCTTGCTGTCCCTATAGTAGAGCTCTCGGAGAGCTTTCCAACGGTATGCTGTGTGCCGCGTAACTCCTTACGGATCAAAAGTTATGGGCACCGGAGCGACGGATACCTGGTCACAAGCCCCACGCCCTCGGTTTGCGGGCCCAGCCTCTACGTGAACTGAAGTTGTCTTTCCCAAGGTTCCGTGGGATTCGGTAATAGAAATGTGATGGATTTTGTTGTCATCCTTTTTGCGGCTCACAATATACGATCCGGGACGGAAAAACAGCACAAAAGAAGGAAAGTGTCCCGAAACTGATGAAAACGTTCGATTTTAGGTTCCGAAAATAGGCACAGTTGAGAAGGCTTACTGCCCACGTCGTAGAGCTCTCGGAGAGCTTCCCAAAGGTATGCTGTGCGCCACATAACTCCTTACGGATCAAAAGTTATGGGCACTGGAGCGACGGATACCTGGTCACAAGCCCCACGCCCTCGGCTTGCGGGCCCAACCTCTACGTGAAGCAAAGTTGTCTTGCCCACGGTGCCATGAGATTCGGTAATAGAAATGTGATAGATTAGGTTGTCGTCCTTTTCGCGGCACACGACGTACTATCCGGGACAGAAAAACAGCGCAAAAGAAGAAAAGTGTCCCGAAACTGATGAAAACGTTCGATTTTGAGCTCTAAAAACAGGCGCAACCGAGCAAGCTAGCTTATATCGTCGTAGAGCTCTCGGAGAGCTTTCCAACGGTATGCTGTGCGACACGTAACTCCTTACGGATCAAAAGTTACGTACACCGGATCGACGAATTTTGGGTCACAAAGCCCACGCTCTCGGTTTGCAGGCCCAGCCCCCACGTGAAGTGAAGTTCTCTTGCCCAAGGTGCCGTGGGATTCGGTAATAGAAATTTGATGGCTTTGGTTGTCGTCCTTTTCGCGGCTCACGACGTACGATCCGGGACAGAAAAACAGCACAAAAGAAGGAAAGTGTTCCGAAACTGATGAAAATGTTTGATTTTGATCTCCGAAAATAGATACAGAAGAGTAGGCTTGTTGCCCATGTTGTAGAGCTCTCAGAGAGCTTTCCAAAAGTATGTTGTGCGCCGCGTAACTCCTTACGGATCAAAAGTTATGGGCACCAGAGCAACGGATACCTGATCACAATCCCCACGCCCTCTGTTTGCGGGCCCAGGATCTATGTGAAGTGAAGTTGTCTTGCCCAAGTGCCGTGGGATTCGGTAATATAAATGTGATGGATTAGGTTGTCGTCCTTTTCGTGGCTCACGACGTACGATCCGGGATAGAAAAACAGCGCAAATGAAGAAAAATTATCCCAAAACTAATGAAAATGTTCGATTTTAGGCTCCGAAAAGAGGCGTAGCTGAGCAGGCATGCTGCCCATGTCACTTAGCTCTCGTAGTGCTTTCCAATGGTATGCTGTACGCCACGTAACTACTTACGGATCAAAAGTTATGGGCACCGGAGTGACGGATACCTGGTCACAAGCCCCACGCCCTCGGTTTGCTGGCCTAACCTCTACGTGAAGTGAAGTTGTCTTGCCCAAGTTGCCGTGGGATTCAGTAATAGAAATATGATGAATTAGGTTGTTCTCCTTTTCGCGGCTCACAATGTACAATCCGGGATGGAAAAATAGAGCAAAAGAATAAAAGTGTCCCAAAACTAATGAAAATGTTCGATTTTGGGTTCCAAAAACAGGGGCAGTTGTAAGGCCCGACCTCGAATAACGTGTGTTACCTCGATTTACGTGCCCTGTCTTGGTTTTCGTGCATGCTTCATCATTCGTGCCTTGACCTAGGTTTAAGAATTGTGTTTCGTTTTGTGTCCTTTGCATTGAATTACATGCATTCAATTAGGGTTGCGTGCATTTACTTGGAAAACGTGTGTTCATCTCGTAATTCATGCCCAATCTCATAGTGCGTGCCCTAGACCTAGGAAAGCGTGCCCTCACGCTAATCAAGAAAGCATCTTACATGAAGCACTAGATCATTAATTAATCCTACAAATTCCACTAACTAAAATTAAATTACTAATTCAACCCACTAGAAGACAAAACCTCACAAAAAGCTAGACATTCCTTATTCTTTATTCCTTATTCTTTTTGCACTTTCAACACACAATTAAATAATGCTCAAACGATGACAAAAAATCAGATTTTTTAGATGCCTTGGCCGACCACCACATGGGCTTTGTGCTTGCATGCTTAATTCAATTATTCTCCAAACAATCCTATGTCAATCTATGACACAAATGCATAAACAAAACTAGCTCAAATACCTCCTCAAAGCCTTCAAATCTTGACAAGATGCTCCTTGCCCATGCTAGGAATTTCAAAATGCTTCTTGAAGACATAAAAATCAGAATTTCAAAGCTCAAGGCCGACATATGCCTTAACAATTGCAAAAGCTATCATTTTTTTTACATTTCTCTCATTCTCCTCACATTTCTCTCTCTCCCTCTCATTCTTCTCTCTCTCTCTCGGCCTTGGCTGAGTTTCATCTTTCCATAGCTCATCTTCATCATCCTATGGTGCATCAAGACAAGCAACAAGCAAAGAAACTCGACCAAGCTAGCTAAGTTGCAAGAATCACACATGCAAGCTCTTTGAGTCACCATTTCGGCCTAGGTGAGTTTGCTAGCTTCCATTTCTTTTCTTCTTGTTCTAACCACATGCACCTACTAAGAACTTGGCCACTAAGCTAGGAAAAATAGAGAAAATCGATTTGAAGCCTCGGCTAAGCAAGGAAGAAGATCAAATTTGTGCTTCATCAAAGTTTTGTGCATCTTCTTGTTGATTTGCTAAGGTGAGGTCTAAAACTTCTTGAAAATCTTTCAAAAATCCACATGCATGCTCTTAAATGTATATCCTTGCTTCTGTACTTGAGTTATATGTGTGTTTATAAGCTTTTACAACCATGCATGGCAAGATTTTGGCTTGAAGGTGATGATAGATGAAATCGGGTTTGGTGACAGCTCTCTGTCTTGTTGTTGCAAGGTGCGTTTGGCTAGGCAAATGATGTTGAAAACGAATGAAAATTGGTAGGTAACTAGTTTTGCCAGATTTGAACAGTTTTCACAGAAATAGGCCAAAGCTAATTTTGACTCTAAGGTTCACAAAATGGCAAATCATTAAAATGTGTCCAAATCTGGAAGTCTGGAAAAAATGAAGCAGGTTTTGGTAGATGCACTGACCTTATCGAACGAACCAGTTTTGACTTAGTAAATGATGTCCGAAATGAATGGAATTTGGTGTGCTGCTATTTTTTTCAGTTCTGGACATTTTTTTTCAGAAATGGACTAAGGCTAAATCTGACCCTAAGGACCTCAAAAACGACAAGTATAGAAATGTGTGCAAATCTGGACAGTTTTGTGCAATCCCACTGTTTTGGTTATAACTATTGAACCCGAACTCCAAAGGATGCAAGGTTTGTTTCTGATTTTATTTCACTTCTTAAGCTTTAATTTGACATGTTATTCACCGAAATTGGAGATTGTTTGCTTGTCTTAATGATTGTGAGAAAACAGCCTATTGCAGTGAGGGTTTCGCTTAGTTATATGCTTAGAAAATTTGTGTAACTTCTCTTGTGGTATTAAATGCGTGGGATTGTGGCATTGGGATGTTGTGTGGACTGTTTTGAGTACTTGGGGATGTTTGAATTAATTGAGGCATGGCTTGAGATTGATTTTGAGTTGACTTGGGGTTTAATCGCACGGGTAAGCACGAAATGGAAACCCTAGTGACTAGGTAAACTTGCTAAGTGTTGATCCTTTGGATATTGTGTGTAATTATATGCTTAGTAGGCTGCCCGTAGTTTCCTTATAACCCTAAATGTGATTTTGATCATTGTGTGTTGACAAATAGGCCTTTCTTGCATCCGAGCCCACGTAGATGTTGTTACATGTTGAATAATCTTATTATTTGATTACGTGGACTTCGAAATGAGTTATATGACTTGATTTACATGTGTTACATGGCTGCCCGTTTAATTTTCATATAACTCAATGTGTTTTACAAAGTAAAAATTCGTGTTAAGCATACTTCGTTCAATTACTTGTCAATATGTGATCCTATATTTGCTCGGAGGCAACCTACTTTGTTGTCCTCCTAATGTGAATTGTTAAAAGACGGCTTATTTGAACATGATTACTTGGCTGCCCGTGGAAGTTTAATTGCTTTCAAATTGATATATGAAATGATTACATGTTCTTATAATGCCTTATATTCCAATATGTCAAAATATGATCAAATACTTGTTCGGAGGCAACCTACTTTGTTGACCTCCCAATGTGAATTGTTAAATGGCATACATGTGCATTGCATACAAGGTTGCAACCGTTCATTCTGGCATGGTAGCGTTTTACGCACACTGGGTAGCATCGGGCTTGCCGGTGCAACTGTGACTATCATTGTCCAATTCCCTCTCTCGCTTGGGGGCTAGACTTCCTTGGAGAGTTGGGTCGTAGGATTTCAGGGTACATCCGGAGTACACCCATTTGGCGTGAAAAGTGGATGATTGAAGCCGGCCGCAACAACTGTTACTGAAAATGAACTTGAACGGCAGGAAGTAAGTGCTATGCGGGAGAAAGTGCTACACCTAAATGTGGTGGGAGCTACCTCTTGAACCCGTATGAGCTACCTCTAGAGTCCTGTACGTATCAAACCGTATCCTTTTCACTATGTGTATAAGTACTCTCGCTTGGTTCCTAGAGGATTTCGGGGAGGAAAGACGGGTAATTGTGTTCCTTTACCTTTATATTATGTTATACTTGTGATATAATGTCATGCCTTCAAAAAGGGTTTTTCATAAGTTTAACCAGAAAAGGATTTCAAAACGTTATCTCTCGTTCCCCCTCGCTGAGTTCATAAGGACTCACCCTCTTTTTTTGTCACAGGTATGGCAGATTTGGAACAGATACCCGAAGTAAATGTGCTTGTTGACGATTCCTTGGAGTGACTACGTGCTTTTGTACTTTGCCTGAAAGTGGTTGCTATATGGATGTTGTGTTTGATTGCAAACTATTCATTTTATTGATGTAAAGGACCCCGTTGTAATTTGGGTCTAATTTTGAGATTGTACTATCTATAACCGGACAAACTTCTTATTTGGTTATTTGCTTTCATTATCTTGAATAGTAGCTATCATAGGCAATTAAACCACTAGGTGTAAAATCAACTAAGTCAATTCTATCTAATTCCACTTAGGTGCTTATTTGTAAACTAAAGAATAATAGGTACTTGCATGATAGGAAATTGATAAATAAACGGGACATAGTTATCATGCTAGGCTAAATGAGACCTTCAAGATAGACTGCTAGGCATATCGGTTGATGAGACAAAATAGGAGTCCTTAATGGAATTGAAATAATTGAGGCGTTTAGAAATTAGGTCAAACTAAAAGGTTCTAACTATAGCCGTCATACTGCCGGATTTTCAGAAAATCTTTTGGAATTCTAAATCAATGTTAAGTATTAATCGTAAGAAATGACCAAGTCGTACAAATAGCATAGAAGAATTAGGTCATTCCCTAGTCTAGCCTCCATAGGTCGGGGGCATGACAACAGCTGAGTGTGCTTGATGCCCCCGTCGTAGAGTTCTCGGAGATCATTCCAACAGTATGCTGGGCGCCGCATAACTCCTAACGGATCAAAATTTATGGGCACCAGAGCGACGGATAGCTGGTGACAAGCCCTACGCCCTCGGTTTGCGGGCCTAGCCTCTACGTGAAGTGAAGTTGTCTTGCCCACGGTGCCATGGGAGTCGGTAATAGAAATGTGATAGATTATGTTGTCATCCTTTTACCGGCTCACAACATATGATTCGGGATAGAAAAACAGCGCAAAAGAAGAAAAGTGTCCCGAAATTGATGAAAACGTTCGATTTTGGGCTCCGAAAACAGGCACAACTGAGCAGCCTTGATGCCCCCGTTGTAGAGCTCTTGGAGAGCTTTCCAACGGTATGCTGTGCGCCGCGTAACTCCTTACGGATCAAAAGTTATGGGCACCGGAGCGACGGATACCTGGTCACAAGCCCCACGCCCTCGGTTTGCGGGTCCAGCCTCTACATGAAGTGAAGTTGTCTTGCCCAAGGTTCCATGGGATTCGGTAATAGAAATGTGATGGATTTGGTTGTAATCCTTTTCGCGGCTCACGACGTACGATCCGGGACAGAAAAACAGCACAAAAGAAGGAAAGTGTCCTGAAACTGATGAAAACATTCTATTTTAGGCTCTGAAAATAGGCACAACCGAGCAGGCTTTATGCCCACGCTGTAGAACTCTCGGAGTGCTTTCTAACAGTATGCTGAGCGCCGCGTAACTCCTTACGGATCAAAAGTTATGGGCACCGGAGCGACGGATACCTGGTCACAAGCGCCACGCCCTCGGTTTGTTGGCCTAGCTTCTACATGAAGTGAAGTTGTCTTGCCCAAGGTACCATGGGATTCGGTAATAGAAATGTGATGGATTAGGTGGTCGTCCTTTTCGCGGCTCACGATGTACGATCCGGGACAGAGAAAACAGCACAAAAGAAGAAAAGTGTACCGAAACTGAAGAAAATGTTCAATTTTTTGCTCTGAAAATAGGAACAACCGAGCATGCTTGCTACCCAAGCGTAGAGCTCTCAGAGAGCTTTCCAACGGTATGCTGTGCGCCGTGTAACTCCTTACAGATCAAAAGTTACGGGCACCAGAGCGACGGATTCCTGGTCACAAGCTCCACGACCTCGGTTTGCAGGACCAGCCCCCACGTGAAGTGAAGTTGTCTTGCCCAAGGTACCATGGGATTTGGTAATAGAAATGTGATGGATTAGGTTGTCGTCCTTTTCACGGCTCACGATGTACGATCCGGGACCGAAAAACAAAGCAAAAAAAGAAAAGTGTCCCGAAACTGATGAAAATGTTCAATTTTGGGCTCCGAAAATAGGCGTAGCTGAGCAGGCTTACTGTCCCTATCGTAGAGCTCTCAGAGAGCTTTCCAACGGTATGTCGTGTGCCGCGTAACTCCTTACGGATCAAAAGTTATGGGCACCGGAGCGACAGATACCTGGTCACAAGCCCCACGTCCTCGGTTTGCGAGCCTAGCCTCTACGTGAACTGAACTTGTCTTTCCCAAGGTTTCATGGGATTCAGTAATAGAAATATGATGGATTTTGTTGTCATCCTTTTCGCGGCTCACAATGTACGATCCAGGATGGAATAACAACACAAAAGAATGAAAGTGTCCTGAAACTGATGAAAACGTTCGATTTTAGGTTCCGAAAATAGGCACAGCTAAGTAGGCTTACTGTCCACGTCATAGAGCTCTCGGAGAGCTTTCCGACAGTATGCTGTGCACCGCATAATTCCTTACGAATCAAAAGTTATGGGCATCGGAGCGACGGATACCTGGTCACAAGCCCCACGCCCTCGGCTTGCGGGCCCAGCCTCTACGTGAAGCAAAGTTGTCTTGACCACGGTGCTGTGAAATTCGGTAATAGAAATGTGATGGATTAGGTTGTCGTCCTTTTCGCGTCTCACGACGTACGATCCGAGACAGAAAAATAGCGCAAAAGAAGAAAAGTGTCCCGAAGCTGATGAAAATGTTCAATTTTGGGCTCTGAAAACAGGCGCAACCGAGCAAGCTAGCTGCCCCCGTCGTAGAGCTCTCGAAGAGCTTTCCAACGGTATACTGTGCGACACGTAACTCCTTACGGATCAAAAGTTACGTACACCGGAGGGACGAATTCCGGGTCACAAACCCCACTCCCTCGGTTTTGCGAGCCCAGCCCCCACGTGAAGTAAAGTTCTCTTGCCCAAGGTGCCGTGGGATTCGGTAATATAAATTTGATGGATTTGGTTGTCGTCCTTTTCGCGGCTCACGACGTACGATCCGGGATGGAAAAATAGCACAAAAGAAGAAAAGTATACCGAAACTGATGAAAACATTTGATTTTGATCTCCGAAAATAGGCGCAGAAGAGTAGGCTTGCTACCCACGTCGTAGAGCTCTCGGAGAGCTTTCCAAAAGTATAATGTGCGCCGCGTAACTCATTACGGATCAAAAGTTATGGGCACCAGAGCAACGGATACCTGGTCACAATCCCCACGCCCTCTGTTTGCGGGCCCAGGCTCTACGTGAAGTGAAGTTGTCTTGCCCAAGGTGCCGTGGGATTCGGTAATATAAATGTGATGGATTAGGTTGTCGTCCTTTTCGTGGCTCACGACGTACGATCCGGGACGGAAAAACAGCGCAAAAGAAGAAAAAGTATCCCAAAACTGATAAAAATGTTTGATTTTAAGCTCCGAAAAGAGGCGCAGATAAGCAGGCTTGTTGCCCACGTCGTTTAGCTCTCGTAGAGCTTTCCAACGGTATGCTGTGCTCTGCGTAACTACTTACGGATCAAAAGTTATTGGCACCGGAGCGACGGATACCTGGTCACAAGCCCCACGCCCTCGGTTTGCTGGCCCAGCCTCTATGTGAAGTGAAGTTGTCTTGCCCAAGGTGCCGTGGTATTCGGTAATAGAAATGTGATGAATTAGGTTGTCGTCCTTTTCGCGGCTCACAATGTGCAATCCGGGATGGAAAAATAGCGCAAAAGAAGAAAAGTGTCCCAAAACTGATGAAAATGTTCGATTTTGGGTTCCAAAAACAGGGGCAGCTGTGAGGCCCGACCCCGAATAATGAGTGTTACCTCGATTTATGTGTCCTATCTTGGTTTTCGTGCATGCTTCGTCATTCGTGCCATGACCTAGGTTTAAGAATTGTGTTTTGTTTTGTGTCCCTTGCATTGAATTACGTGCATTCAATTAGGGTTGCATGTATTTACTTGGAAAACGTGTATTCATCTCGTAATTCGTGCCCTACCTCGTAGTGCGTGTCCTAGACCTCGGAAAGCGTGCCCTCACGCTAATCAAGAAAGCATCTTACACGAAGTACTAGATCATTAATTAATCCTACAAATTCCACTAACTAAAATTAAATTACTAATTCAACCCACTAGAAGACAAAACCTCACAAAAAGCTAGACATTCCTTATTCTTTATTCCTTATTCTTTTTGCACTTTCAACACACAATTAAATAATGCTCAAAAGATGACAAAAAATCAGATTTTTTAGATGCCTTGGCCGACCACCACATGGGCTTTTGTGCTTGCATGCTTAATTCAATTATTCTCCAAACAATCCTATGTCAATCTATGACACAAATGCATAAAAAAAATAGCTCAAATACCTCCTCAAAGCCTTCAAATCTCGACAAGATGCTCCTTGCCCATGCTAGGAATTTCAAAATGCTTCTTGAAGACATAAAAATCAGAATTTCAAAGCTCAAGGCCGACATATGCCTTAACAATTGCAAAAGCTATCATTTTTTTACATTTCTCTCATTCTCCTCACATTTCTCTCTCTCCCTCTCATTCTTCTCTCTCTCTCTCGGCCTTGGCTGAGTTTCATCTTTCCATAGCTCATCTTCATCATTCTATGGTGCATCAAGACAAGCAACAAGCAAAGAAACTCGACCAAGCTAGCTAAGTTGCAAGAATCACACATGCAAGCTCTTTGAGTCACCATTTCGGCCTAGGCGAGTTTGCTAGCTTCCATTTCTTTTCTTCTTGTTCTAACCACATGCATCTACTAAGAACTTGGCTACTAAGCTAGGAAAAATAGAGAAAATCGAATTGGAGCCTCAGCTAAGCAAGGAAGAAGATCAAATTTGTGCTTCATCAAAGTTTTGTGCATCTTCTTGTTGATTTGCTAAGGTGAGGGCTAAAACTTCTTGAAAATCTTTCAAAAATCCACATGCATGCTCTTAAATGTATGTCCTTGCTTCTGTACTTGAGTTATATGTGTGTTCATAAGCTTTTACAACCATGCATGGCAAGATTTTGGCTTGAAGGTGATAATAGATGAAATCGGGTTTGGTGACAGCTCTCTGTCTTGTTGTTGCGAGGTGAGTTTGGCTAGGCAAATGATGTTAAAAATGCATGAAAATTGGTAGGTAACTATTTTTTCCAGATTTGAACATTTTTTGCAGAAATATGCCAGAGCTAATTTTGAATCTAAAGTCTTCAAAATGGCAAATCATTAAAATGTGTCCAAATCTGGAAGTCTGCAAAAAATGAAGCAGGTTTTGGCAGATGCACTGACCTTGTAGAACGAACCAGTTTTGACTTAGTAAATGATATCCAAAATTCATGGAATTTGGTGCGCGGCTAGGTTTTTCAGTTTTGGACATTTTTGTCAGAAATGGACTAAGGCTAAATCTGACCCTAAGGACCTCAAAAACGACAAGTATTGAAATGTGTGCAAATCTGGACAGTTTTGTGCAATCCCATTGTTTTGGCTATAACTATTGGACCCGAACTCCAAATGATGCAAGGTTTGTTTCTGATTTTAGTTCACTTCTTAAGCTTTAATTTGAAATCTTATTCACTGGAATAGGAGATTTTTTTCTTGTCTTAATGATTGTGAGAATACAGCCTATTGCAGTGAGGGTTTTGCTTAGTTATATGCTTAGAAAATTTGTGTAACTTCTCTTGTGGTATTAAATGTGTGGGATTGTGGCATTGGGATGTTGTGTGGACTTTTTTGAGTACTTGGGGATGTTTGAATTAATTGAGGCATGGCTTGAGGTTGATTTTGAGTTGACTTGGGGCTTAATCGCACGGGTAAGCACGAAATGGAAACCCTAGTGACTAGGTAAACTTGCTAAGTGTTGATCCTTTGGATATTGTGTGTAATTATATGCTTAGTAGGCTCCCCGTAGTTGCCTTATAACCCTAAATGTGATTTTGATCGTTGTGTGTTGACAAATAGGCCTTTCTTGCATCCGAGCCCACGTAGATGTTGTTGCATGTTGAATAATCTTATTATTTGATTACGTAGACTTCGAAATGAGTTATATGACTTGATTTACATGTGTTACATGGCTGCCCGTTTAATGTTCATATAACTCTATGTGTTTTACAAAGTGAAAATTCGTATTAAGCATGCTTCGTTCAATTACTTGTCAATATGTGATCCTATATTTGCTCGGAGGCAACCTACTTTGTTGTCCTCCTAATGTGAATTGTTAAAAGACATTCTATGGCTTATTTGAACATGATTACTTGGCTTCCCGTGGAAGTTTAATTGCTTTCAAATTGATATATGAAATGATTACATGTTCTTACAATGCCTTATATGCCAATATGTCAAAATATGATCAAATACTTGTTCGGAGTCAACCTACTTTATTGACCTCCCAATGTGAATTGTTAAATGGCATACATGTGCATTGCATACAAAGTTGCAACCTTTCATTCTGGCATGGTAGCGTTTCAAGGACACCGGGCGGCATCGGGCTTGCCGGTGTAACCGTGACTACCATTGTCCAATTTTCTCTCTCGCTTGGGGGCTAGACTTCCTCGGAGAGTTGGGTCTTAGGATTTCGGGGTACATCCGGAGTACACCCATTTGGTTTGAAAAGTGGATGATCGAAGCCGGCCGCAACAACTGTTACTGAAAATGAACTTGAACGGCAGGAAGTATGTGCTATACGGGAGAAAGTGCCATACCTAAATGTGGTAGGAACTACCTCTTGAGCCCGTATGTGCTACCTCTAGAGTACTGTACGTATCAAACCGTATCCATTTCACTATGTGTATAAGTACTCTCGCTTGGTTCCTAGAGGACCTCGGGGAGGAAAGACGGGTAATTGTGTTCCTTTACCTTTATATTATGTTATGTACTTACTTGTGATATAATGTCATGCCTTCAAAAAGGGTTTTTCATAAGTTTAATCGGAAAAAGATTTCAAAACGTTATCTCTCGTTCCCCATCGCTGAGTTCATAAGGACTCATCCTCTTTTTTTGTCAAAGGTACAGCAGATTTGGAATAGATACCCGAAGTAAATGTGCTTGTTGACGATTCCTTGGAGTGACTACGTGCTTTTGTGCTTTGCCTGAAAGTGGTTACTATATGGATGTTGTGTTTGATTGCAAACTATTCATTTTATTGATGTAAAGGACCCCGTTGTAATTTGGGTCTAATTTTGGGATTGTACTATCTATAACCGGACAAACTTCTTATTTGGTTATTTGCTTTCATTATCTTGAATAGTAGCTATCATAGGCAATTAAACCACTAGGTGAAAAATCAGCTAAGTCAATTCTATCTAATTCCACTTAGGTGCTTATTTGTAAACTAAAGAATAATAGGTACTTGCATGATAGGAAATTGATAAATAAATGGGACATAGTTATCATGCTAGGCTTATTAACCAAACGAGACCTTCAAGATAGACTACTAGGCATATCGGTTGATGAGACAAAATAGGAGTCCTTAATGGAATTGGAATAATTGAGGCGTTTAGAAATTAGGTCAAACTAAAAGGTCCTAACTATAGCCGTCATACTGCCAGATTTTCAAAAAATCTCATGGAATTCTAAATCAATGTTAAGTATTAATCGTAAGAAATGACCAAGTCGTACAAATAGCATAGAAGAATTAGGTCATTCCCTAGTCTAGCCTCCATAGGTCGGGTTGGGGCGTGACAGCAACCGAGCGTGCTTGCTGCCCCCGTCGTAGAGCTCTCGGAGATCTTTCCAACGGCATGATGTGGGCCACATAACTCCTAACGGATCAAAATTAATGGGCATCGAAGCGACGGATACCTGGTGACAAGCTCCACGCCCTCGGTTTGCGGGCCCAACCTCTACGTGAAGTGAAGTTGTCTTGCCCAAGGTACCATGGGAGTCGGTAATAGAAATGTGATAGATTAGGTTGTCGTCCTTTTCCCGGCTCACGACATACGATCCGGGATAGAAAAACAGCGCAAAAGAAGAAAAGTGTCCCGAAACTGATGAAAACATTCGATTTTGGGCTCCAAAAACAAGCACAGCCGAGCAGGCTTGATGCCCTCGTCGTAGAGCTCTCGGAGAGCTTTCCAAGGTATGCTGTGCGCCGCATAACTCCTTACGGATCAAAAGTTATGGGCACCGGAGCGACGGATACCTGGTCACAAGCCCCACGCCCTCGGTTTGTGGGTCCAGCCTCTATGTGTAGTGAAGTTATCTTGCCTAAGGTTCCATGGGATTCGATAATAAAAATGTGATGGATTTGGTTGTCATCCTTTTCGCGGCTCACGGTGTACGATCCGGGATAGAAAAACATCACAATAGAAGGAAAGTGTCCCGAAACTTATGAAAACGTTCAATTTTAGGCTCCAAAAATAGACACAACCGAACAAGCTTTATGCCCACGTCGTAGAGCTCTCGGAGTGCTTTCTAACAGTATGTTGTGCGCCGCGTAACTCCTTACGGATCAAAAGTTATGGGCACCGGAGCGACGGATACCTGGTCACAAGCGCCACGCCCTCGGTTTGTTGGCCCAGCCTCTACATGAAGTGAAGTTGTCTTGCCCAAGGTACCATGGGATTCGGTAATAGAAATGTGATGGATTAGGTGGTCGTCCTTTTCGCGGCTCACGACGTACGATCCGGGACAGAGAAAACAGCGCAAAAGAAGAAAAGTGTACCGAAACTGATGAAAATGTTTGATTTTTGGCTCTCAAAATAGGCACAACCGAGCATGCTTGCTGCCCACGGCGTAGAGCTCTCGGAGAGCTTTCCAACGGTATGCTGTGCGACATGTAACTCCTTACGGATGAAAAGTTACGTACACCGGAGCGACGAATTCTGGGTCATAAACCCCACGCTCTCGGTTTGCGGGCCCAGCCCCCACGTGAAGTGAAGTTCTCTTGCCCAAGGTGCCATGGTATTTGGTAATAGAAATGTGATGGATTTGGTTGTCGTCCTTTTCGCGGCTCACGATGTACGATCCGAGACGGAAAAACAGCACAAAAGAAGGAAAGTGTCCTAAAACTGATGAAAACGATTGATTTTGATCTCCAAAAATAGGCGCAGAAGAGTAGGCTTGCTGCCCACATCGTAGAGCTCTCGGAGAATTTCCAAAAGTATGCTGTGCGCCGCGTAACTCCTTACGGATCAAAAGTTATGGGCACCGGAGCGACGGATACCCGGTCACAAGCCCTACACCCTCGATTTGCTTGCCCAGCCTCTACGTGAAGTGAAGTTGTCTTGCCCAAGGTTCCGTGGGATTCGGTAATAGAAATGTGATGGATTTGGTTGTCATCCTTTTCGCGGCTCACGACGTACGATTCGGGACAGAAAAATAGCACAAAAGAAGGAAAATGTCCTGAAACTAATGAAAACGTTCGATTTTAGGCTTTGAAAATAGGCACAGCCGAGCAGGCTTGCTGCCCACGTCGTAGAGCTCTCGGAAAGCTTTCTAACGGTATGCTGTGCGCCGCATAACTCCTTATGGATCAAAAGTTATAGGCACCGGAGCGACGAATACCTGGTCACAAGTCCCACGCCCTCGGTTTGCGGCCCCAGCCTCTACATGAAGAGAAGTTGTCTTGCCCAAGGTGCCGTGGGATTCGGTAATAGAAATGTGATAGATTATGTTATCATCCTTTTTGCTGCTCACGACGTACGATCAGGGACTGAAAAACAGCGCAAAAGATGAAAAGTATCCCGAAATTGATGAAAATATTCTATTTTAGGCTCCGAAAAGAGGCGCAGCCGAGCATGCTTACTTCCCACGGCGTAGAGCTCTCGTAGTGCTTTCCAATGGTATGTTGTGCGCCGCGTAACTCCTTACGAATCAAAAGTTACGTCCACCGGAGTGACGGATTCATGGTCACAAGCCCCACGCCCTCGGTTTGCGGGCCCATCCTCTACTAGAAGTGAGGTTGTCTTGCCCAAGGTGCTGTGGGATTTGGTAATCGAAATGTGATGGATTATGTTGTCGTCCTTTTCGCGGCTCACGACGGACGTTCCGGGACGAAAAAACAGCGCAAAAGAAGAAAAATGTCCCAAAATTGATAAAAACGTTCGATTTTGGGCTCTGAAAACTAGCGCAACCGAGTAGGCTAGCTACCTTTGTCGTAGAGCTCTCGGAGAGCTTTCCAACGGTATGCTATGTGACACGTAACTCCTTACGGATCAAAAGTTACGTGCACCAGAGTGACAGATTTCGGGTCACAAACCCCACGCCCTTGGTTTGCGGGCCCAGCCCCCACGTGAAGTGAAGTTGTCTTGCCCAAGGTGCTGTGGGATTTGGTAATAGAAATGTGATGGATTTGGTTGTCGTCCTTTTCTCAGCTCACGACGTACGATCTGGGATGGAAAAACAGCGCAAAAGAAGGAAAGTGTCCCAAAACTTATGAAAACGTTCAATTTTGGGCTCCGAAAATAGGCGCAGCCTAGCAAGCTTGTTGCCCCCATCGTAGAGCTCTTGGAGAGCTTTCCAGCGGTATGTTGTGCGCCGCGTAACTCCTTACGGATCAAAAGTTATAGGTACCGGAGCGACGGATACCTGGTCACAAGCCCCATGCCCTCGGTTGGCGGGTCCAGCCTCTACGTGAAGTGATGTTGTCTTGGCCAAGGTGCCATGGGATTCGGAAATAGAAATGTGATGGATTAGGTTGTCGTCCTTTTCGTAGCTCACGATGTACGATCCGGGATGGAAAAACAGCGCAAAAGAAGAAAAGTATCCCAAAACTGATGAAAATGTTCGATTTTGGGCTCTGAAAATAGGCGCAGCTAAGCAGGCTTGCTGCCCCCGTCGTACAGCTCTCGGAGAGCTTTTCAACGGTATGCTGTGCGCCGCATAACTCCTTACAGATCAAAAGTTATGGGCACCGGAGCGACGGATCCCTGGTCATAAGCCCTACGCCCTCGGTTTGCGGGCCCAGCCTCTACGTGAAGTGAAGTTGTCTTGCCCAAGGTTCCGTGGGATTCGAAAATAGAAATGTGATGGATTTGGTTGTCATCCTTTTCGCGCCTTACGACGTACGATCCGGGTTGAAAAAACAGCACAAAAGAAGGAAAGTGTCCCGAAACTGATAAAAATGTTTGATTTTAGGCTCCGAAAATAGGTACAGTGTCACGCCCCGACCCGACCTATAGAGGTTAGACTAGGATGTGATCTAAAAATTCATATCATTTCACGTACTTAATCATTCATTAGGTTTAACGCTTAACGTTAGCCTCGAACTCCAAAATATTCTCCGGAAAATCGGCAGCATAACAACTGTAATTGGCTCTTTAGTTTCACTTAATTTCCTAAACGCCTCAAAACTTTCAATCTCAAATTCGATTCCAACTAAGATTACTATCTATCACCAATTGATATGTCAACTATTTATCTCAAGTCTCGTTTGATTAATACCTAGCATATTAATTATGTCTCGTTAATGTGTCAATTCCTGTTACATAAGTGCCTGTTGGTCTTAGCTTATACATGAGTACCTGCTTAAGATTGGATAGATTCATTTTACTTAGCTCTTTGCCTAATACTTCATAAGCCTGTAGTAGTTACTAATCAAAGTAGCGATAGCAAAACGACCAGAAGAGTGTCTATCTAGTTATGATCAGTACAAACCAAAATTAGACTCCAAATTACAACGGAGGTCATTTACAATAAGAGATAATCTTCAAAACAAACATATCGTTCACAAAATGGCCACAGTCAAGTAAGGCACGTAGGGCAGGCAATCACTCTAAGGAGTCATCAATAGGCACGTTATCCTCGGGTACCTGTTCCTGATCTTCTTCACCTATGATGATAAAAGAGGGTGAGTTCTTATGAATACAGCGAGGGGGAACGAGAAATACGTTTTGAAACTCATTTTCCGGTACAACTTATGAAAAACCCTTTTCGAAAGCATGACATATAACACAAGCAAGTTTATAATGTAATATAAAAGTAAAAGAACACAATTACCCATCTTTCCTCCCTGAGGTCCTCTAGGAACCAAGCAAGAGTACTTATACAAATAGTAAAAAGGATACGTTGAGCTTTTGGTCTCAATTCATTTCCGATATCAGTTGTGGCGGCCGACTTCAAATCATCCACTTATCACACCAAATGGGTGTACTCCGAATGTACCCCAAAATCCTATGACCCAACTCTCCGAGGAAGTCTAGCCCCTAAGCGAGAGAGGGAATTGGACAATGGTAGTCACGGTTACACCGGCAAGCCCAATGCTGCCCGGTGTGCGTGAACGCTACCATGCCAGAATGAAAGGTTGCAACCTTGTATGCAATGCACATTTATAACATTTAATATATCACATTAGGAGGACAACAAAGTAGGTTGCCTCTGAGCAGTTATAAGATCGCACGTTGGCAAGTAAACACACGAGGCATGCTTTGATATTTAATTTCACTTGTAATACACATGGAGTTATACGAATATTAAACGGGCAGCCATGTAACACATGTAAATCAAGTCATATAACTCATTTCGGGGTTCACGTAATCAAGTAATAAGTGTATGCAAGCATGCAATGACGTCTACATAGGACCGGGTGCAAGAAAAGTCTTCTTATCAACATGTAATCATTGGGAATCACATTTCAAGCATACTCAACATTTATTAGGCAGCCCACTAATCACATAATTAGGCACAATAACCATAGGATCAACACTTAGCAAGTTTTCATAGTCAATAGGGTTTCAATTCATGCTTACACGTGCGATTAAGCCACAAGTTGTCACGTAACTAATCCAAACCATGCATCGATTTATTAAAACATCCTCAATCATCCAAAACAGTCCACACAACATCCAAGTGCCACAATCCCAAGAATTCAATATCACAAGAGAAGTTACAATATTTTTTCAAAGTATATCACTAAATAAATACCTCACTGCAATGGTCTGTTTTCCCATAATAATTTAGACAAGCAAACAATCTCTAATTCCAGTGAATAAAATGTCAAATTAAAGCTTATTAAGTGAAATAAATCCATAAACAAACCTCGCATCATTTGGAGTTCGGATTCAAGAGTTATAGCTAAAGCCGTGAGACTACGCAAAACTGTCCAGATTTGTACATATTTCACTACTTTCCATTTTTGAGGGTCTTAGGGTCAGATTTAGCTTTAGTCTATTTCTGACAAAAATGTCCAGAACTGAAAATTGCAAAAACATACCAAATTTTATGCATTTTAGATATTGTTTACTAGGTCAAAACTATTTCGTTCTACGAGGACAGTGAACTGCCAAAAACCTGCTCCATTTTCCCAGATTTTCCAGATTTAGACACCTTTCGATGTTTTTCCATTTTGGAGACCCTAGAGTCAAAATTGGCCTTGGCCTATTTCTACAAAAAATTCTCAGAACTGGAAAAACTAGTTACCTACCAATTTTTACGCATTTTCAACATTATTTACCAAGCCAAATACACTTCGTTCTAACAAGTCAGAAATCTGTCATTTTCGCGATTTTACCTATCTTCAAGTTCTAGCTAAAAATCTTGCCATGCATGGTTATATAAGCTTATGCACATACATATACAACAAGTACAGAGGTAAATATAGACATATGAAGGCATGCATGTGGTTTTTGAAAGTTTTTAAAAAAGATTAACCCTCACCTTAGCCTATTGACAACAAATGATGCTCAAAACTATTGAAGATGCACAAATGGTCTTCTCTCCTTGTTTGGCCAAGAGATATTGCTTGATTTCCTTAATTCCTAGCTGAGTTACCATGTCCTTAGTATGTGCATGTGGTTAGAACAAAAGGGAGATGAAGGAAAAGCTATCAACATACCTAGGGCCGAAATGAGTGTTCTATGAGCTTGCATGCAAATCTCCTTGCTTCTTGCTTGCTTGGTCGAGCTTCCTAGAGTTCTTGCATGTCTAGGAGAGCATTAGAATGAGAGCTTAAGCTATGGAACTTGAGGGTGCAGCCTTGGCCGAGAGAGAGAGAGAGAAGATGAGAGAAATTGAAATGTTTGTGAGGAATGAAGTGTTTGTATGTGAGTGTGTCAGCCTAGGGCCTTGAAAAATCTAAAATTCCCTTAGTCCTTGTGCAATCTTGAAATATGAAGAAGCATGGAGTGTTTTGGTCTAGAAAGAGAAGCTTGGTAGGTGTGTTTTGTTTCATCTTTTATGCATTGTATCATAGGCTTGTCCAGGAATGATTTTTGAAATTGCAAAGCATGCACAAGCTCTTCACATGGTTGCCCATAGCTTGTGAAATTTCTGAATTTTTTGTCTTGGTTAAGGCTTATTTTATTGTGTGTGCTTGGGATATGCAAAAGAATAAAGAATAAAGAATAAGAATGTTTAGCTTTTGGTGAAATTTCGTCTTCTAGTGAGTTGAATTAGGATTATAATATTAGTTAGTGGAATTTGTAGGATTAATTAATAATCTAGTGCTTCGTGTAAGATGCTTTCTTGATTAGCGTGCGGGCACATTTTTCTAGGTTTATGGTACGCACTACGAGGTAAAGCACGAACTATGAGATAAATGCACGTTTCCCAAGCAAATGCACGTAACCCTAAATGAATGCACGTAATTTGATGCAAGGCACATAAAATGAGACACGACTCTTCAACCTAGGTCAAGGCACGCAATTCTAGGTGAGGGCACATGAAATGAGATATCGTACGCAAATCGAGGTCGGGCCGCACACTCAGCCGAGCAGGCTTGCTATCCACGTCATAGAGCTCTCAGAGAGCTTTCCAACAGTATGCTGTGTGCCGCATAACTCCTTACGGATCAAAAGTTATGGGCACCGGAGCGACGGATACCAGGTTACAAGCCCCACGCCCTCGGTTTGCTGGCCCAGCCTCTACGTGAAGTGAAATTGTCTTGCCCAAGGTGCCGTGGGATTAGGTAATAAAAATGTGATGGATTAGGTTGTCGTCCTTTTCGCGACTCACGACATACGATCCGGGATGAAAAAATAGTGCAAAAGAAGAAAAGTATCCTGAAATTGATGGAAATGTTCGATTTTAGGCTACGAAAAGAGGCGCAGCCGAGTAGGCTTGCTTCCCCCGTCTTAGAGCTCTCGGAGTGCTTTCTAACGGTATGTTGTGCGCCCCGTAACTCCTTACAGATCAAAAGTTATGGGCACCGGAACGACGAATACCTGGTCACAAGCGCCACGCCCTCGGTTTGCTGGCCCAGCCACTACGTGAAGTGAAGTTGTCTTGCCCAAGGTGCCATGCGATTCGGTAATAGAAATGTGATGGAGTAGGTGGTCATCCTTTTCGCGGCTCACGACGTACGATCCGGGACGGAGAAAACAGCGCAAAAGAAGAAAAGTGTCATGAACTGATGAAATCGTTCGATTTTGGGCTCTGAAAACTGGCATAACTAAGCAAGCTTGCTGCCCCTATCGTAGAGCTCTCAGAGTACTTTCTAACGGTATGTTGTGCGCCGCGTAACTCTTTACGGATCAAAAGTTATGGGTACCAGAGCGACGAATACCAGGTCACAAGCCCCACGTCCTCGGTTTGCGGGCCCAGCCACTATGTGAAGTGAAGTTATCCTGCCCAAGGTACCGTGGGATTCGGTAAGAGAAATGTGATGGATTAGGTTGTCGTATTTTTTGCGGCTCACGACATACAATCCGGGACGGAAAAACAGCGCAAAAGAAGGAAAGTATCCCGAAACTAATGAAAATGTTTTATTTTAGGCTCTGAAAAAAGGCGCAGCCAAGCATGCTTGCTAGCCACGGCGTATAGCTCTCGTAGAGCTTTCCAACAGTATGTTGTGTGCTGCGTAACTCCTTACGGATCAAAAGTTATGGGCACCAGAGAGACGGATACCTGGTCACAAGCGCCACACCCTCGATTTGCTGGCCCAGCCTCTACGTGAAGTGAAGTTGTCTTGCCCAAAGTGCCGTGGGATTCGGTAATAGAAATGTGATGGATTAGGTGGTCATCCTTTTCGCGGCTCACGACGTACGTTTCGGGACGGAGAAAACAGCGCAAAAGAAGAAAAGTGTCACGAAACTGATGAAAACGTTCAATTTTCGTCCTTGAAAATAGGTGCAACCAAGCAAGCTAACTGCCCCTATCGTAGAGCTCTCGGAGAGCTTTACAACAGTATGCTGTGCGCCGCGTAACTCCTTGCGGATCAAAAGTTACATGCACTGGAGCGACGGATTCCTAGTCACAAACCCCACACCCTCGGTTTGCAGGCCCAGCCCCCACGTGAAGTGAAGTTGTCTTGCCCAAGGTGCCGTGGGATTCGGTAATAGAAATGTGATAGATTTGGTTGTGATCCTTTTCGCAGCTCACGACGTACGATCCGGGACGGAAAAACAGTGCAAAAGAAAAAAAGTATCCCAAAACTGATGAAAATATTCGATTTTGGACCCTGAAAATAGGCGCAGCCTAGTAGGTTTGCTACCCCCGTCGTAGAGCTCTCGGAGAGCTTTCCAACGGTATGCTGTGCGCCGCATAACTCCTAACGGATCAAAAGTTATGAGCGTCGGATACCTGGTCACGAGCCCTACGCCCTCAGTTTGCGGGCCCAGCCTCTACGTGAAGTGAAGTTGTATTGCCCAAGGTACCGTGGGATTCGGTAATAGAAATGTGATGGATTAGGTGGTCGTCCTTTTCACGGCTCACGACGTACGATCCGGGACGGAGAAAACAGCGTAAAAGAAGAAAAGCGTCACGAAACTAATGAAAATGTTCAATTTTCATCCTTGAAAATAGGCACAACCAAGCAGGCTAGCTGCCCCTATCGTAGAGCTCTCAGAGAGCTTTCCAACGGTATGTTGTGCGCCATGTAACTCCTTGCGGATCAAAAGTTACGGGCACCGGATCGACGGATTCCTGGTCATAAACCCCATACCCTCGGTTCGCGGGCCCATCCCCCACGTGAAGTGAAGTTGTCTTGCCCAAGGTGCCGTGGGATTCGGTAATAGAAATGTGATGGATTTGGTTGTCTTCCTTTTCGCGGCTCACGATGTACGATCCGGGACAGGAAAACAATACAAAACAAGGAAAGTGTCTCGAAACTGATGACAACGTTTGATTTTGGGCTCCGAAAATAGGCGCAACAGAGCAGGCTTGCTGCCCACGTCGTAGAGCTCTCGAAGAGCTTTCCAACAGTATGTTGTGCGCCGCGTAACTCCTTACGGATCAAATGTTATAGGCACCAGAGCGACGAAGACCTGGTCACAAGCCCCACGCCCCGCGCCCTCGGTTTGCTGGCCCAGCCTCTACTTGAAGTGAAGTTGTCTTGCCCAAGGTGCTGTGGGATTCGGTAATATAAATGCGATTGATTAGGTTGTTGTCCATTTTGTGGCTCATGACGTACGATCCGGAGCGAAAAAACAGCGTAAAAGAAGAAAAGTATCGCAAAAATGATGAAAATGATCGATTTTAAGCTTTGAAAAGAGGCGCAGCCCAGCAGGCTTGCTTCCCACATCGTAGAGCTCTCGGAGAGCTTTCTAACGGTATGCTGTGCGTCGCGTAACTCCTGATGGATCAAAAGTTATGGGCACCGGAGCGATGGATACCTGATCACAAACCCCGCGCCCTCGGTTTGCGGGCCAAGCATCTACGTGAAGTGAAGTAGTCTTGCCCAAGGTTCCGTGGGATTCGGTAATAGAAATGTAATGGATTTGGTTGTCATCCTTTTCGCGGCTCACGACGTACGATCCAGGACGGAAAAACTGTGCAAAAGAAGAAAAGTTTTCCAAAACTGATGAAAATGTTCAATTTTGGACCTTGAAAATAGGCGCAGCCGAGTAGGCTTGCTACCCCCGTCGTAGAGCTCTCAGAGAGGTTTCCAACGGTATGTTGTGCGCCGCATAACTCCTAACGGATCAAAAGTTATGGGCATTGGAGCGACGGATACCTGGTCACGAGCCCTACGCCCTCGGTTTATGGGTCCAGCCTCTACGTGAAGTAAAATTGTCTTCCTCAAGGTTCCATGGTAATCGGTAATAAAAATGTGATGGATTAAGTTGTCGGCCTTTTCGTGGCTCACGACGTACGATCCGGTACGAAAAAAAAGCGCAAAAGAAGAAAAGTGTCCCGAAACTTATGAAAACGTTCGATTTTGGGCTCCGAAAAGAAGCGCAGCTAGGCAAGCTTGCTACCCCATCGTAGAGCTCTTAGAGAGCTTTCCAACAGTATGCTGTGCGCCGCGTAACTCCTTACGGATCAAAAGTTATGGGCACCGGAGCGACGGATACCTGGTCACAAGCCCCACGCCCTCGGTTTGCGGGCCCAGCCTCTACGTGAAGTGAAGTTGTCTTGCCCAAGGTTATGTGGGATTCGATAATAGAAATGGGATGGATTTGGTTGTCATCCTTTTCGCGGCTCACGACGTACGATTTGGGACGGAAAAACATCACAAAAGAAGGAAAGTGTCCCGAAACTAATGAAAACATTAGATTTTAGGCTCCGAAAATAGGCACAACCGAGTAGGCTTGCTGCCCACGTCGTACAGTTCTCAGAGAGCTTTCCAACGGTATGTTGTGCGCCGCATAACTCTTTACGGATCAAAAGTTATGGGGACCGAACCGACGGATACCTGGTCACAAGCCTCATGCCCTCGGTTTATGGGCCCAGCCTCTACTTGAAGTGAAGTAGTTTTGCCCAAGGTGTCGTGGGATTCGGTAATAAAAATGTGATGGATTAAGTTTTCGTCCTTTTCGCGGCTCAAGACGTACGATCCGGGTTGGAAAAACAGCGCAAAAGAGGAAAAGTATCCCGAAACTGATGAAAATATTCGATTTTAGGCTCCGAAATTAGGCGCAGCCGAGCACGCTTGCATCCCACAGTGTAGAGCTCTCGGAGAGCTTCCCAATGGTATGCTGTGCGCCGTGTGACTCCTTACGAATCAAAAGTTACGTGCATCGGATCGACGGATTCCTGGTCACAAACCCCACGCCCTCGGTTTGCTGGCCCAGCCTCTACGTGAAGTGAAGTTGTCTTGCCCAAGGTGCTGTGGGATTCGGTAATAGAAATGTGATGTATTAGGTTGTCGTCCTTTTCGCGGCTCACGATGTACGATCCGGGATAGAAAAACAGCACCAAAGAAGAAAAGTGTCCCGAAATTGATGAAAATGTTCAATTTTGGGCTCTGAAAACAGGCACAACCAAACAGGCTAGATGGCCCCGTCGTAGAGCTCTCGGAGAGCTTTCCAACGGTATGTTGTGCGACACGTAAGTCCTTACGGATCAAAAGTTACGGGCACCGGAGCGATGGATTTCGGGTCACAAACCCCTCGCCTTCGGTTTGCGGGCCCAGCCCCCACGTGAAGTGAAGTTGTCTTGCCCAAGGTGCATTGGGATTCGGTAGTAGAAATGTGATGGATTTGGTTGTCGTACTTTTCGCGACTCACGACATACTATCCGGGATGGAAAAACAGCACAAAAGAAGGAAAGTGTCCCGAAACTGATGAAAACATTCGATTTTGGGCTCCAAAAATAGGCGTAGCCCAGCAAGCTTGTTGCCTCCATCGTAGAGCTCTCGGAGAGCTTTCCAACGGTATGCTGTCCGCCGCGTAACTCTTTACGGATCAAAAGTTATGGGCACCGAAACAACGGATACCTTGTCACAAGCCCCACGCCCTCGGTTTGCTCGCGCAGTCTGTACGTGAAGTGAAGTTTTCTTGCCCAAGGTGCCATGGGATTCGGTAATAGAAATGTGATGGATTAGGTTGTCGTTATTTTCGCAGCTCATGACGTACGATCCGGGACGGAAAAACAGCGCAAAAGAATAAAAGTGTCCCAAAACTGATAAAAACATTAGATTTTGGGCTCCAAAAATAGGTGCAGCAAAGCAGGCTTGCTGTCCCCGTCGTAGAGCTCTCGGAGAGCTTTCCAACGGTATGTTGTGCGCCGCATAACTCCTTACGGATCAAAAGTTATGGGCACCGGAGCGATGGATACCTGGTCACAAGCCCCACGCCCTCGGTTTGCGGGCCCAGTCTTTACGTGAATTGAAGTTGTCTTGCCCAAGGTGCCATGGGAGTCGGTAATAGAAATGTGATGGATTAGGTTGTCATCCTTTTCGCGGCTCACGACGTATGATCTGGGATGAAAAACAGCGTAAAAGAAGAAAAGTGTCCCGAAACTGATGAAAGCGTTCAATTTTGGGCTCTGAAAATAGGCCCAGCCAAGCAAGCTTGCTGCCCCGGTCGTAGAGTTCTCGGAGAGCTTTCCAACGGCATGCTGTGCGCCACGAAACTCCTTACGGATCAAAAGTTATGGGCACCGGAGTGACGGATACCTGGTCACAAGCCCCATGCCCTCGGTTTGCGGGCCCAGCCTCTAGGTGAAGTGAAGTTGTCTTTGTGAGGTCCGATCCCGAATAACGTGTCATACCTCGATTTGCGTGCCATAGACCCCTAATTATATGACCGACCTTGGATTACGTGTCCTGTCTTGGTTTTCGTACATACCTTGTCATACGTGCCTTGACCTAGAATAGTGAGCCCCAATCCCCGACTGACGTGCGATACCTAGATATACGTGCCCTGACCTCGATGTACGTGTGTTACCTCATTTCGTGTGCCTTAACCTTGAACTGCGTACCTTAACCTAGGTTTAAGAGTCGTACCTCGATTTACGTGCATCGCATTGAATTACGTGCATTCATTTAGGATTGCGTGCATTTACTTGAAAAACGTGCGTTCGTCTCATAATTCGTGTCCTACCTCGTAGTACGTGTCCTAGACCTAGGAAAGCGTGCCCTCACGCTAATCAAGAAAGCATTTTACACGGAGCACTAGGCTATTAAACAATCCTACAAAATCCACTATCAATATTTTAATCTTAATTCAACTTGCTAGAAGACAAAAAGTCACTAAAAACTAAACATTCTTCATTCTTTATTCCTTATTCTTTTTGCACTTTCAAGACACAATTAAAATAATGCTCAAAGATGACAAAAAATTCAGATTTTGTGTAGCCTTGGCCGACCATTAGGAGTTGTTTTGCATGCATGTTTAATTCAAAATGAATCTAGACAAGTCATGACACAAAAACACTTATCAAAAAAAAAAAATGATGATCAAAACCACCTCAAATTCTACCTTGTTCGACCAAACCACTTATGCCCATGCTAACATTTTAAAATCACATCTTGAAGACACAAAATCAGGAATTTTGGGCTGCCCAAGGCCGACCATAAGCATGAAAGAATGTAAAGCTTTATTATTTGTCATATTTTTGTCATTTCTTCATTTCTTCCTCAACTTCTCTCTCTCCCTCTCATTTTCTCTCTCTCTCTCGGCCTTGGCTGAGTTCTCACCATACCATAGCTCATCTTCTTCACACTTTGGTCAATCAAGACAAGCAACCATCGAAGAAGCTCAAGCAAACTAGCTAGAATTCGAAAATCATACATGCATGTCCTTTGAAGTTTCTATTCGGCCCTAGGTAAGTTCTTGGCTTCCATTTCTTTTCTTCTTGTTCTAACCTCATGCATGTACTAAGAGATTGGACACTAGGCTAGGAAAATAGAGGAAACCAAGTTGGAATCTCGGCTAAGCAAGAAGAAGAAGAGATTTGAGCTTCAACAAGTTTTTGTGCATCTTTTGGGTTGATTGCTAAGGTGAGGGCTAAAACCTTTTGAAATTCCTTCAAAAATTCACATGCATGCTCATAAATGTATGTCTTTGCTTCTGTACTAGAGTTATGTGTTCGTTCATGAGCTTAAACAACCATGCATGGCAAGATCTTGGCTTGAAAGTGGTGATAGGTGAAGTCGGATTGTTGACAGGTCTCTGACCAGTCTGTTTCGAGGTAAGTTTAGCTAGGCAAATGATGTTGAAAATGCTCAAAAATTGGTAGGTGACTAGTTTGGACAGTGTTGAACATTTTTCACAGAAATAGGCCAAAGCTAATTTTGACTCTAAGGTCCTCAAAATGGCAAATCTTTAAAATGTGTCCAAATCTGGAAATCTGGAAAAATGAAGCAGGTTTTGGCAGATGCACTGACCTTGTAGAACGAACCAGATTTGACTTAGTTAATGATGTCCAAAATACATGAAAATTGGTGTACTGCTAGATTTTTCAGTTCTGGACATTTTTGTCAGAAATGGACTAAGGCTGAATCTGACCCTAAGGACCACGAAAACGTCAATTATCGAAATGTGTGCAAATCTGGACAGTTTTGTGCTATCCCACTGTGTCGGCTATATCTAATGATACCAAACTCCAATTGATGCAAGGTTTGTTTCTGATTTTAGTTAACTTCTTAAGCTTTAATTGGACATCTTATTCACTGGATTTGGAGATTGTTTGCTTATCCTATTGATTGTGAAAAAACAGCCTTTTGCAGTAAGGGTTTCACTTAATGTTGTGCTTAGAAAAATTGTTGTGACTCCTCTTGATGAAATAAATGCTTGGGATTGTAGCTTCGGGTTGTTGTGTGGACTGTTTTGAATGTTTGGGGATGTGGAATTAAATGATGCATGGCTTGAGATTGACTTTGAGTTGGTTTGAGGCTCGAATTGCATGAATATACACGAAATGGAAACCCTAATGACTAGGTAGTTTTGCTAAGTGTTGATCATTTGGACATTGTGTGGAATTATATGTTTAGTAGGCTGCCCGTAGTTGCCTTATAGCCTTAAATGTGGTTTTGTCCATTGCATGTTGACAAATAGGCTTTTCTTGCATCCGAGCCCACGTAAATGTTGTTGCATGTCATATAATCTTATTATTTGATTACGTGGACTTTGAATTGAGTTATATGGCGTGATTTACATGTGTTACATGGCTGCCCATTTAATGTTCATATAACTCTATATGCCTTTCAAGTGAAATTACTTGTCTTATTGTGCCCTGCCTGTTTACTTGTCAATGTGCAATCTTATGACTGTCCGGAGGCAACCTACTTTGTTGTCCTCCTAACGTGATATGTTAATGACATAAATGTGCACTGCATACAAGGTTGCAACCTTTCCTGTCGGCATGGTAGTGATCACGCACACCGGGCGGCATCGGGCTTGCCGGTGTACCCGTGACTACCATGGTCCCATTCGCTCTCTCGCTTAGGGGCTAGACTTCCTTAGAGAGTTGGGTCATAGGATTTCGGTGTACATCCGGAGTACACCCACCTGGCGTGTTTTGGAGATGATTTAAAGTCGGCCGCAACATCTGATTCTAAAACTGATCTGAGAGCAAAAGCTCACTGTATCCTTTTTACTATGTGTATAAGTACTCTCGCTTGGCTCCTAGAGAACCTCGGGGAGGAAAGACCGGTATTCCTGTTCTTGTACTTGTATTATTGTTATATTCATGCTTGCAAAAGGATTTCATAAGTTGAACCGAAAAATGAGTTTCAAAACCTATTTCTCGTTCCCCCTCGCTGAGTTCATAAGAACTCACCCTCTTTTATCATCTCAGGTGAAGAGGATCCAGAACAGGTACCCGAGGACGGTGTGCCTAACGATGAATCCTTGGAGTGATTGCCTGCTTGTGTGTTTTGCGTGATTGTGGCTACTTGTGAATTCTATGCTACCTGAAGACTATTTCTTTTATATTGCCTGCTATTTGTAATGTAAAAGACCCCCGTTGTAATTTGGGGTCTAATTTTGGGTTGTACTAATATCAAGTAGACCGACGCTAGACACTACTATGATCGTTTTTGCTATTATTACCGCTAGTATCTATCATAGGTCATGACGTATTAGTTAAGGACTAAGTAAATGAACTTATCCAATCTTAAACAGGTACTCGCTATTAAGCAAAGATTAACAGGTACTTTTGTAATGAGGATAAACAAACAAACGAGACATAGTATCACGCTAGGTTATAAATCAAATGAGACATCGAGATAACCAATAGGCATTTCAAATGGATATTAAATAGAAATCCTAGTTGGAAATGAAATTGAGATTAGAAAAATTGAGGCGTTTAAAGAATTATGCCAAACCAAAGAGTCCAATTACAGCTGTTATGCTGCCGGTTTTTCGAAAAACTTTGGAGTTTAGACTAAAACGTTAAGTGTTAAATCTTCATAACGGTTAAGAATGTGACATGTCCTGAACGTTTAGGTCACACCCTAGTCTAACCTTATAGGCCGGGTTGGGGTGTGACAGTCTTGCCCAAGGTTCCATGGGATTCTGTAATAGAAATGTGATGGATATGGTTGTCATCCTTTTTGCGGCTCACGACGCACGATTCGGAACGAAAAAATAGCACAAAAGAAGGAAAGTGTCCCGAAACTGATAAAAACGTTCAATTTTTGGCACCAAAAATAGGCACAGCTGAGTAGGCTTGCTGCCCTCATCATAGAGCTGTCAGAGAGCTTTCCAACGGTATGCTGTGCGCCATATAACTCCTTACGGATCAAAAGTCATGGGCACCGAAGGGACAAATACCTAGTCACAAGCCCCACGCCCTCGGTTTGCGGGCCCAGCCTCTACGTGAAGTGAAGTTGTCTTGCCCAAGGTGCCATGCGATTCAGCAATAGAAATGTGATGGATTAGGTTGTCGTCCTTTTCGCGGCTCAAGACGTACAATTCGGGATAGAAAAACAACGCAAAAGAAGAAAAGTATCCCGAAACTGATGAAAATGTTCGATTTTAGACTCCAAAAAGAGGCGCAGCCAAGAAGGCTTGCTTCCCCCGTCAAAGAGCTCTCGGAGAGCATTCCAACGGTATGTTGTGCGCCGCGTAACTCCTTACAGATCAAAAGTTACGGGCACCGGAGAGACGCATTCCTTGTCACAAGCCCCATGCCCTCGGTTTGCGGGCCCAGCCCCCATGTGAAGTGAAGTTGTCTTGCCCAAGGTACCATGGGATTCGGTAATAGAAATGTGATGGATTTGGTTGCTGTCCTTTTCGCGGCTCATGACGTACGATCCAGGACGAAAAAATAGCACAAAAGAAGGAAAGTGTCCTGAAACTGATGAAAACGTTCAATTTTGAGCTCCGAAAACAGACACAGCCGAGCAGGTATGCTACCCATGTCGTAGAGCTCCCAGGGTGCTTTCCAACGGTATGCTGCGCGCCGCGTAACTCCTTACGGATCAAAAGTTATGGGCACCGGTGCGACGGATACCTGGTCACAAGCCCCACGCCCTCGGTTTGCGGGCCCAGCCTCCATGTGAAGTGAAGTTGTCTTGCCCAAGGTGTCATGGGATTCGGTAAGTGAAATGTGATGGATCAGGTTGTCGTCCTTTTTGCGGCTCACGACGTACAATCCGGGACAGAAAAACAGCGCAAAGGAAGAAAAGTATCCCGAAACTGATGAAAATGTTCGATTTCATGCTCCGAAAAGAGGCACATCCGAGCATGCTTGCTGCCCACGGCATAGCGCTCTCGTAGAGCTTTCCAACAGCATGCTGTGCGCCGCGTAACTCCTTACGGATCAAAAGTTATGGACACCAGAGCGACGGATACCTGGTCACAAGCGTCACGCCCTCGGTTTGCTGGCCCAGCCTCTACCTGAAGTGAAGTTGTCTTGCCTAAGGTACGGTGGGATTCGGTAATAGAAATGTGATGGATTAGGTGGTCTTCCTTTTCGCGGCTCACGACGTACGATCCGGGACGGAGAAAATAGCGTAAAAGGAGAAAAGTGTCACAAAACTGATGAAAACGTTAGATTTTTGGCCCTGAAAACAGGCACAACCGAGCAGGCTAGCTGCCTCTATCGTAGATCTCTCGGAGAACTTTCCAACAGTATGTTGTGCGCCACGTAACTCCTTACGGATCAAAAGTTACGGGCACCGGAGCTACGGATTCCTTGTCACAAGCCCCACGCCCTCGGTTTGCGGGCCCAGCCCCCATGTGAAGTGAAGTTGTCTTGCCCAAGGTGCCGTGAGATTTGGTAATAGAAATGTGATGGATTTGGTTGTCGTCCTTTTCGCGGCTCACGACATAAGATCCGGGACGGAAAAATAGCACAAAAGAAGGAAAGTGTCCCGAAACTGATGAAAACGTTCGATTTTGAGTTCCAAAAACAAGCACAACTGAGCAAGCTTGCTGCCCATGTCGTAGAGCTCCTAAGGAGCTTTCCAACGGTATGCTATGCGCCACGTAACTCCTTACGGATCAAAAGTTATGAGCACCGGAGCGACGGATACCTGGTCACAAGCCCCACGCCCTCGGTTTGCGGGCCCAACCTCTATGTGAAGTGAAGTTGTCTTGCCCAAGGTGCCATGGGATTCGGTAAGTGAAATGTGATGGATTAGGTTGTCATCCTTTTTGCGGCTCACGACGTACACTTCGAGACAGAAAAACAACACAAAAGAAGAAAAGTGTCACGAAACTAATGAAAACGTTCAATTTTCGATTCCGAAAATAGGCGCATCCGAGCATGCTTATTTCCCACGGCGTAGAGCTCTCGCAGAGCTTTCCAACAGTATGCTGTGCGCCGCGTAACTCCTTACGAATCAAAAGTTATGGACACCGGAGCAACGGATACTTGGTTACAAGTGCCACGCCCTCGGTTTGCTGGCCCAGCCTCTACGTGAAGTGAAGTTGTCTTGCCTAAGGTGCCATGGGATTCGGTAATAGAAATGTGAAGGATTAGGTGGTCGTCCTTTTCGAGGCTCACGACGTACGATCCGGGATGGAGAAAACAACGCAAAAGAAGAAAAGTGTCACGAAACTGATGAAAACGTTCAATTTTCGTCCTTGAAAACAGGCGCAACCAAGCAGGCTAGCTGCCCCCGTCGTAGATCTCTCGGAGAACTTTCCAACGGTATGCTGTGCGTCACGTAACGCCTTACGGATCAAAAGTTACAGGCACCGGAGCGACAGATTCCTGGTCACAAGCCCCACGCCCTTGGTTTGCGGGCCCAGCCCCCACATGAAGTGAAGTTGTCTTGCCCAAGGTGCCGTGGGATTTGGTAATAGAAATGTGATGGATTTGGTTGTTGTCCTTTTTCGCGGCTCACGACGTACGAACCGGGACGGATAAACAGCACAAAAGAAGGAAAGTGTCCCGAAACTGATGAAAACGTTTGATTTTGAGCTCCGAAAATTGGCGCAGTCGAGCAAGCTTGTTACCGACGTCGTAGAGCTCTCGGAGAGCTTTCCAATGGTATGTTGTGCGCCATGTAACTTGTGAGGCCTGACCTCAATTTGCGTGCGATACCTTGTTTCATGTGCCCTAACCTAGATTTGCGTGCTCTGACCTAGGTTTAAGAATTGTGTTTCGTTTTGTGTGTCTTGCATTGAATTACGTGCATTCATTTAGGGTTGCGTGCATTTATTTAAGAAACGTGCATTCGTCTCGTAGTTCATGCTATGTCTCGTAGTGCGTGCCCTAAATCTAAGAAAACGTGCCCTCACGCTAATCAAGAAAGCATCTTACGCGAAGCACTAGGTCATTAATTAATCCTACAAATCCCACTAACTAACATTAAATTACTAATTCAACCCACTAGAAGACAAAATCTCACAAAAAGCTAGACATTCTTTATTCTTTATTCTTTGCATATCCCAAACACACAATAAAATAAGCCTTGAACAAGACAAAAAATTCAGATTCTTGCAATGCCTTGGCCGACCACCTTGTGTACATTTGTGCTTGCTTGCATAATTCAAATTGAACCCAAACATTCTATGACAATTCTATGACACAAAGCAATAAAAAATTTAGCTCAAAACCCTCCTCAAAGCTCCAAATCTGACACAAGCTCCTTGCCCATGCTAGACATTTCAAATGATGCTTCTTGAAGACACAAAATCAGATTTTTGCAAGCCCTAGGACGACAAGCACCTTTGCCCAACAAAGCTTTTCATTTTCTTTCATTTTCCTTCATTTCCTCTCATTCCTCTCTCATTTCTTCTCTCTCTCTCTCGGCCTTGGCTGAGTTTCTACACTCCATAGCTTATCTTCATCACTCCATGGTTCATCAAGGCATGCAAGAAGCTAGGGAGCTCGACTAAGCAAGCTAGGTTGCAAGAAACTCACATGCAAGCTTATTGAACATCCATTTCGGCTTAGGTGAGTTTGCTAGCTTCCATTTCTTTTCTTCTTGTTCTAACCACATGCACCTACTAAGAACTTGGTTACTAAGCTAGGAAAATTGAGAAAATCGAGTGGTGTCTCGGCTAAGCAAGGAAAAGAATCAATCTTGTGCAACCATCAAGAGTCTTGTGCATCTTCTTGTTGTTTTGCTAAGGTGAGGGCTAAAACTTCTTGAAAATCTTTCAAAAAACCACATGCATGCCCTTAAATGTCTATCTTTACTTCTGTACTTGAGATATATGTGTGTTCATGAGCTTTTATAGACATGCATGGCAAGATTCTTGGCTAGAATGTGATGATAGATGAAATCGTGTATGTGACAGCCTTCTGTTTCGGTGGTACGAGGTGATTTTGACTAGATAAATGATGTTGAAAATGTGTGAAAATTGGTAGGTAACTAGTTTTGCCAGTTTTGAACACTTTTCGAAGAAATAGACCAAAGCTAATTTGGAATCTAAGGTCCTCAAAATGGCTAATTATCAAAATGTGTCCAAATCTGGAAAGTTTGGAAAAATGAAGCAGGTTTTGGCAGATTCACTGACCTTGTAGAACGAACCAGTTCGGACTTAGTAAATGATATCCAAAATGCATGAAATTTGGTGTGAAGCTAGATTTTTCAGTTCTGGACATTTTTTTCAGAAATGGACTAAGGCTAAATCTAACCCTAAAGCCCTTAAAAACGACAAGTATTGAAATGTGTGCAAATCTGGATAGTTTTGTGTAGTCTCACTGTTTTGGCTATAACTCTTGATTCCGAACTCCAAATGATGCGAGGTTTGTTTCTGAATTTAGTTCACTCCTTAAGCCTTTATTTTACATCTTGTTCAATGGAATTGGAGATTGTTTGCTTGTTAATGATTGTGAGAAAACATTCCATTGCAGTGAGGGTTTCACCTATTGATATGCTTAGAAAAATTAATGTAGCTTCCCTTGTTGTATTAAATGCTTGGGATTGTGGCATTTGGATGTTGTGTGGACTGTTTTGAATGCTTGAGAGTGTTTAATTTAATCAATGCATGGCTTGAGCTTAATTACGAGATGACTTGGGGCTTAATCGCACGGGTAAACTCGAATTGAAACCCTAGTAACTAGGTAAACTAGCTAAGTGTTGATCCTATGGTTATTGCGTTTGATAATGTGTTTAATAGGTTGCCCGTAGTTGCCCTTGTAGCCGTGATTTCGATGATTATATGTTGATAAGTAGGCTTTTCTTGTGCCCGATCCCACGTAGATGTCGTTGCATGATGAATAATCTTATTATTTGATTACGTGAACTTCGAAATAAGTTATATGACTTGATTTACATGCGTTACATGGCTGCCCGTTTAATGTTCATATAACTCCATGTGCCTTTCAAGTGAAATTACTTGTCTTATCGTGCCTCGCTTGTTTACTTGTCAATGTGCAATCTTATGACTGCTCGGAGGCAACCTACTTTGTTGTCCTCCTAATGTGATATATTAAATGTCATAAATGTGCATTGCATACAAGGTTGCAACCTTTCATTCTGGCGTGGTAGCGTTCATGCACACCGGGCGGCATCGGGCTTGCCGGTGCAACTGTGACTACCATTGTCCAATTCCCTCTCTCGCTTAGGGGCTAGACTTCCTCGGAGAGTTGGGTCGTAGGATTTTGGGGTACATCCGGAATACACCCATTTGGCGTGATAAGGGGATGATTTGAAGTCGGTCGCAACAACTGATACTGACATGAACTGAGAGCGAAAGCTCACCGTATCCTTTTTACTATGTGTATAAATACTCTCGCTTGGTTCCTAGAGGACCTCGGGGTGGAAAGACGGGTAATTGTGTTCCTTTACTTTTATGTACTTACTTGTGATATATTCATGATTGCAAAAAGGGTTTTCATAAGTTGAACTGGAAAATGAGTTTCAAAACCTATTTCTCATTCCCCATCGCTGAGTTCATAAGGACTCACCCTCTTTTATCATCTCAGGTGAAAAAGATCAGGAACAGGTACCCGAGGACAATGAGCCTAATGATGATTCCTTGGAATGATTGCTTGCCCTACATGCCTTGCGTGACCATGGCCATTTTGTGAACAATATGTTGTTTGAAGACTATTTCTTTTCATGTTGCTTGTTGTTTGTAATGTAAAAGACCCCGTTGTAATTTGGGGTCTAATTTTGGCTTGTACTTATAATAACTAGATAGACACTACTATGGTCATTTTGCTGTCGTTACTGGCTAGTATCTATCATAGGATTATGAAGTATCAGGTAAGGATTAAGCAAAATGAACCTATCCAATCTTAAGCAGGTACTCATTATTAAGCTAAGATCAACAGGTCCTTTTATAGCGAGGATTAACAAACAAACGAGACGTAGTATCATGCTAGGTTATTAATCAAACGAGACTTCGAGATAACTAGTAAGCGTTTCAATTTATGGTAAATAGTAATCTTAGTTGGAAATGAAATTTGAGGCGTTTAAAGAACTAGGTCAAACTAAAGAGCTCAATTACAGCCGTTATGCTGCCGGTTTTCTGAAAAAAATTGTGGAGTCTAGGCTAAACGTTAAGTGTCAAACTTTTATGAACGATTATGTACGAGACATGACTTGAATGTTTAGATCGCACCCTAGTCTAACCTTTATAGGCCGGGTTGGGGCGTGACACTTTATAGGAAGAAATGGTATCAGAGCTTAGATTGCTTAAGCCTGGTTTAACTCTTGGACCATGGGTAGGAGCCCTAAGGTAATTAGGATGACTTGTCTATATGTTATTGTGTGATACTGTTAATTGTGCCTTCTATTCTATGTTCTATGTGCTTAAGTGATTATCATGTCTTAATTGTTTCTAGAATTGTGTATCTATATTATGTTGCATATCTTATGCATTAAAATTCTTGTTTGTCGTATTTCAATAAATTGTGCATCGTAATCTGTGCCTATAGATGGCTGGCCCAAGTACCCGCACTACTAATAGGAGCGGTGAACCTCAAGAGACTGGAGATGCTTATCAAACTAATCCTGGCATAGCTATGTTTAACATGATGGCGAATGCCATGGATCGTGTGAGGCCCGACCTCGATTTGCGTGCGATACCTCGTTTCGTGTACCCTAACCTAGATTTGTGTGCCTTGACCAAGGTTTAAGAATTGTGTTTCGTTTTGTGTGCCATGCATTTAATTACGTGCATTCATTTAGGGTTGCATGCATTTACTTGGAAAAATGCTCATTCGTCTCGTAGTTCATGCCCTACCTCGTAGTACGTGCCCTAGACCTAGAAAAGTGTGCCCTCACGCTAATCAAGAAAGCATTTTACACGAAGCACTAGGTAATTAATTAATCCTACAAATTCTACTAACTAATATTAAATTACTAATTCAACCCACTAGAAGACAAAATCTCACAAAAAGCTAGACAATCCTTATTCTTTATTCCTTATTCTTTTGCACTTTCAACACACAATTAAATAATGCTCAAAAGATGACCAAAAAAAAATCAGATTTCTACATGCCTTGGCCGACCACTTGTTGGGCTTTGTGATTGCTTTGCTTAATTCAATTTAATTCCTAGACAATCTATGACAATTCTATGACACAAATGTATAAAAAACTAGCTCAAAACCCTCCCCAAAGCTCCACCAATCTCGACATAAGCTCCTTGCCCATGCTAGGAATTTCAAAATGCTTCTTGAAGACACAAAAATCTGAATTGCAATGCTCAAGGCCGACATATGCATCAACATTTGCAAAAGCCTTCATTTTTTTCTTCATTTCTCTCATTTCCTCACATTTCTCTCTCTCCCTCTCATTCTTCTCTCTCTCTCTCGGCCTTGGCTGAGTTTCTTCACTCCATAGCTCATCTTCATCACACCATGGTTCATCAAGGCAAGCAAGAAGGTAGGGAACTCGACTAAGCAAGCTAGGTTGCAAGAATCACACATGCAAGCTCTTTGAACAACCATTTCGGCCTAGGTGAGTTTGCTAGCTTTCATTTCTTTTCTTCTTGTTCTAACCACATGCACCTACTAAGAACTTGGTCACTAATCTAGGAAAAATAGGGAGAAATCGAGTGGTGTCTCGGCTAAGCAAGGAAAAGAGTCAACCTTGTGCTTCATCAAAGTCTTGTGCATCATCTTGTTGTTTTGCTAAGGTGAGGGCTAAAACTTCTTGAAAATCCTTCAAAAAACCACATGCATGCTCTTAAATGTTTGTCTTTGCTTATGTACTTGAGATATATGTGTGTTTATAAGCTTTTATAACCATGCATGGCAAGATTTTGGGCTTGAAGGTGATGATAGATAAAATCGGGTTTGTGACAGCTTTTTGTCTTGTTGGTGTGAGATGATTTTGGCTAGGCGCCAAAATGATGTTGAAAATGCATGAAAATTGGTAGGTAACTACTTTTTCTAGTTCTGAACAGTTTTCCTAGAAATAGGACAAAGCGAATTTTGACTCTAAGGTCCTCAAAATGGCAAATTATTAAAATGTGTCCAAATTTGGAAAATCTGGAAAATTGAAGCAGGTTTTGGCAGATTCACTGACTTTCTGGAACGAACCAGTTTTGACTTAGTAAATGATATCCAAAATGCATGAAATTTTGTTTTTTGCTATATTATTCAGTTCTGGACATTTTTGTCAGAAATGGACTAAGGCTAAATCTGACCCTAAGGACCTCAAAAACGACAAGTATTGAAATGTGTGCAAATCTGGACAGTTTTGTGCAGTCTCACTGTTTTGGCTATAACTATTGAACTCGAACTCTAAATGATGCGAGGTTTGTTTCTGAATTTATTTCACTTCTTAAGCTTTAATTTGATATCTTATTCACTAGATTTGGAGATTGTTTGCTTGTCTTAATGATTGTGAGAAAACAGCCCATTGCAGTGAGGGTTTCACTTAGTGATATGCTTAGAAAAATTATTGTAGCTTCTCTTGTTGTATTAAATGCTTGGGATTGTGGCATTGGGATGTTGTGTGGACTGTTTTGAATACTTGAGGTTGTTTGAATTAGTCGATGCATGGCTTGAGATTGATTTTGAGTTGACTTGGGGCTTAATCGTACGGGTAAGCACGAAATGGAAACCCTAGTGACTAGGTATATTCACTAAGTGTTGATCCTATGAATATCGTGTTTAATTATATGTTTAGTAGGTTGCCCGTAGTTGCCATTGTAGCCCTAAATGCGATCTTGATGATTACATGTTGACAAGTAGGCTTTTCTTGCACCCGAACCCACGTTGAGTGAAATTACTTGTCTTATCATGCCTCGCTTGTTTACTTGTCAATGTGTAATCTTATGACTGCTCGGAGGTAACCTACTTTGTTGTCCTCCTAATGTGATATATTAAATGTCATAAATGTGCATTGCATACAAGGTTGCAACCTTTCATTCTGGCGTGGTAGCATTCATGCACACCGGGCAGCATCGGGCTTGCCGGTGCAACCGTGACTACCATTGTCCAATTCCCTCTCTCGCTTGGGGGCTAGACTTTCTCGGAGAGTTGGGTCGTAGGATTTCGGTGTACATCCGGAGTACACCCATTTGGCGTGATAAAGGGATGATTTGAAGTCGGCCGCAACAACTGATACTGGAAATGAATCGAGAGCAAAAGCTCACCGTATCCTTTTCACTATGTGTATAAATACTCTCGCTTGGTTCCTAGAGGACCTCGGGGAGGAAAGACTGGTAATTGTGTTTCTTTACTTTTATATTATTGTTATGTACTTAATTGTGATACATTCATGCTTGCAAAAAGGTTTTCATAAGTTGAACCGAAAAATGAGTTTCAAAACCTATTTCTCATTTCCCCTTGCTGAGTTCATAAGGACTCACCCTCTTTTATCATCTCAGGTGAAGAAGATCAAGAACAGGTACCCGAGGACGACGTGCCTAATGATGATTCCTTGGAATGATTGCTTGTCGTATGTGCCTTACTTGACTATGGCCATTTTGTGAACGATATGTTGCTTGAAGACTATTTCTTATGTTGCTTGTTGATGTAATTGACCCCGTTGTAATTTGGGTCTACTTTTGGATTGTACTATCTATAACCGGACAAACTCTTTATTTGGTTGTTTGCTTTCGTTTTCTTAATTAGTAGTTACCGTAGGCATTTAAACCACTAGATGAACAATCAACTAAGTTAATTCTATCTAATTTCACTTAGGTGCTCATTTGTAAACTAAAAGATAATAGGAAATTGACAAATAAACGGGACATAGTTATCATGTTAGGCTTATTAACCAAACGAGACTTTCAAGATAGACTAGTAGGCATATCAGTTGATGACAAAATAGGAGTCCTTAATGGAATTGGATTAATGATTGGAATAATTGAGGCGTTTAGAAATTAGGTCAACTAAAAGGTCTTAAATACTGCCGTTATGCCGCCGATTTTCAGGAAAAACTTTTGGAGTTCTAGGCTAACGTTAAGCATTAATCATAGTGAAACAGTTAAGGACGTAAAATAATGATAATGATTAGCTCACACCCTAGTCTAGCCTCTATAGGTCGGGTTGGGGCGTGACACCCTTAGAAGAATGGTATCATAGCTTAGTTTACTAACTAGGCGTTAGTCGGGTTCAACTCTCGGACCATGGGTAGAAGCCCTAAGGTAATTTTAATGTCTTGTTATATGTGTTAATGTGCTTTAATTGCTTTGTGCATTGAATATCATGTGCCTTTGTGAACTATATGTACCTTGTGTCATGCACACCGACACGTTAGTGCCCTCAATAATGCATGCATGCTTTTATACTCCTTGATACATGTGCATGTTATATAACCATGATTGACTGTTTATAAACATAGATAGTTGGGATTAGGACTTTCAGAGAAGTGAAATTATGCAGGAAGAACGAAAAGTCTCGGTTAGAGATTTCTGGCATCTTCACAGGTACTCGATGGATCGTATGTATTATTGGATATGCATATATAAAATGTGTAGCACATGTATAATTGTTGAGGTAAGTTATCTCCTTATCTTTGGAATACCTATACCTGTGATTGAGTTATCAATCTTATAGCTATGAAGTTCTTGATTCTGTTAAATCGTTCTTCTAATTGTGGTTCAAGCATAAAGGTTAATGACATACAACTTTCCTTAAGATATAAGAGTATACTATTGGACAAGTGGAGTCGTTAGGGTACGATTAGTAATCCTAAATAGCTAATAGTGAGTATGCACGATGATTCATGGTAAACCTTAGGACCTAAGGTCGATGAATCTTGATGCTTTTAGCTAGTTGAACATGTGAATAGGGAAAGTAAGATTCCACATAGTTAAAATAAATATGAATCAGAGTCATGATGACCCAAGAGACTGTTGTTAGACAACCGTATTTAAGTGCACCGTTTCACGTCTAGAAACTAGCGGTTGGCGGACTTCGAGTTGTGGTTGTTGAATAGTGGTTGGCGGACTTCGAATCGTGGTCGTTGAATAGAGGGTGAATCTTGTAGTGATAGTTAAATAAGTGGTTGATTACTTTTGAAGTTCTATTAGGTTATGTTGAAGGATGCCTCGTGGTCATAATTCTTATGTTGATACAACCTTGAAGTTATCTCGTGTAAGTATCTTATGAGCTCGATCATTTCGGTACCCATTTATAGTCCTAAGACTGTTGTTGAACGGTTGGTAACCTAGTGGAGCATTGATATCACTTACATGGCGATGAACCCAGCTTAGTAACATTAATGTTGAAGATATATTGGCGGGCATTAAGTGTTCGAAGGAATGACTAGGTCGCTAAGTGAGTAGGACCATTGTCTTCTTAAGTATGACGTAACCTTGGATTGAGGTGAGTGGAATTATTTGAGGTTGAAACTCTTCACCTTAGGAGTCTTGGTTAAGATTGAAAGAAATTCTGAAGCCTCGAGACGTGAAAATAGAGATTTGAATAAGGAAATAGATTATGGATCATAAGCTGATGAAATTTACTTGTAAGAGTTGAACTAGTGCAACATGATTAGTTTACCCATACAATTTCAATGGCAATTTGTTGGTGGTACCTAATAAACCTTAGAATTTGAGTTTAACGAATCTCAACGGTCTTTCTTCTTGATTGCGAGGTTGAAGGTTAACGAAGCTGGGAAAGAATGTTAATGAATAGGAGCCTGTAACCGGGAGACTAGTCATTAAAAGACTTGCTAATCTAACGTACCTACGAGATAAGGACTATGATATTATCGATAGATGACGATTTGAGATGGATTAGTTGTTTGGTGAGTTCTTCTTGAAGATAGGGTCATATTGTGGAAATAATCTATGACTTGTTTATATCCTATGCGTTAACAATTTTGAAGCTAGTTGATAGGATATATAAATTGGATATCGGCTTGTCGTCTTGAAATTAGAGTATGTCACCATAGGATCATGGTATTAGGGTGATATTCCTTTTTGAGGTATGAAGGCGAGTTTGATACAACATGAGTTAGGATTCTGGAGTTATAGTCATATAGTTAGGATACCGATGCAGCTTTGATGACTATATATAAAGATTCTAACCTTAGTTAATGAACTTGACCTTAAGATCAAATGGAGAATAGAGTCATTCAAAGGAACGAACTACAAAAGTAGGGGTCACACCGAATTAACAATTGGAGAAAGTTTGGAAGTGAATTAGTTTTAGAAAAGGAGATCATGGAGCGAGCATTGGCCCGGAGTAGAAATATCAATGGCCAGAACCCATCTAACTTACCTCAATATGTAAGAATGAATTTCGGGACAAAATTCTTTTAAGGAGGGGAGGATGTGAGGCCCGACCTCGATTTGCGTGCGATACCTCATTTCGTGTGTCCTAACCTAGATTTGTGTGCCTTGACCTAGATTTAAGAATTGTGTTTCGTTTTGTGTGCCATGCATTGAATTACGTGCATTCATTTAGGGTTGCGTGCATTTACTTGAAAAAACGTGCATTCATCTCGTAGTGCGTGCCCTACCTCGTAGTGCGTGCCCTAGACCTAGGAAAGTGTGCCCTCACGCTAATCAAGAAAGTATCTTACACGAAGCACTAGGTAATTAATTAATCCTACAAATTCCACTAACTAATATTAAATTACAAATTCAACCCACTAGAAGACAAAATCTCACAAAAAGCTAGACAATCCTTATTCTTTACTCCTTATTCTTTTGCACTTTCAACACACAATTAAATAATGCTCAAAAGATGACAAAAAAAAATCAGATTTCTACATGCCTTGGCCGACCACTTGTTGGGCTTTGTGATTGCTTTGCTTAATTCAATTTAATTCCTAGACAATCTATGACAATTCTATGACACAAATGTATAAAAATCTAGCTCAAAACCCTCCCCAAAGCTCCACCAATCTCGACATAAGCTCCTTGCCCATGCTAGGAATTTCAAAATGCTTCTTGAAGATACAAAAATCTGAATTGCAATGCTCAAGGCCGACATATGCATCAACATTTGCAAAAGCCTTCATTTTTTTCTTCATTTCTCTCATTTCCTCACATTTCTCTCTCTCCCTCTCATTCTTCTCTCTCTCTCTCGGCCTTGGCTGAGTTTCTTCACTCCATAGCTCATCTTCATCACACCATGGTTCATCAAGGCAAGCAAGAAGGTAGGGAACTCGACTAAGCAAGCTAGGTTGCAAGAATCACACATGCAAGCTCTTTGAAAAACCATTTCGGCCTAGGTGAGTTCGCTAGCTTTCATTTTTTTTCTTCTTGTTCTAACCACATGCACCTACTAAGAACTTGGTCACTAAGCTAGGAAAAATAGGGAGAAATCGAGTGGTGTCTTGGCTAAGCAAGGAAAAGAGTCAACCTTGTGCTTCATCAAAGTCTTGTGCATCATCTTGTTGTTTTGCTAAGGTGAGGGCTAAAACTTCTTGAAAATCCTTCAAAAAACCACATGCATGCTCTTAAATGTTTCTCTTTGCTTCTGTACTTGAGATATATGTGTGTTTATAAGCTTTTATAACCATGCATGGCAAGATTTTGGGCTAGAAGGTGTTGATAGATGAAATCGGGTTTGTGACAGCTTTCTGTCTTGTTGGTACGAGATGATTTTGGCTAGGAAAATGATGTTGAAAATGTGTTCAAATTGGTAGATAACTAGTTGTGGCAGTTATGAACATTTTTCCCAGAAATAGGCCAAAGCTAATTTTGACTCTAAGGTCCTCAAAATGGCAAATTATTAAAATGTGTCCAAATCTGGAAAATCTGGAAAATTGAAGCAGGTTTTGGCAGATTCACTAACTATGTGGAACGAACCAGTGTTTACTTAGTAAATGATATCACAAATGCATGAAATTTGGTGTGCTGCTATATTTTTCAGTTCTGGACAATTTTGTCAGAAATGGACTAAGGCTAAATCTGACCCTAAGGACCTCAAAAACGACAAGTATTGAAATGTGTGCAAATCTGGACAGTTTTGTGCAGTCTCACTGTTTTGGCTATAACTATTGAACCCAAACTCTAAATGATGCGAGGTTTGTTTTTGAATTTGGTTCACTTCTTAAGATTTAATTTGACATCCTATTCACTGGATTTGGAGATTGTTTGCTTGTCTTAATGATTGTGAGAAAACAGCCCATTGCAGTGAGGGTTTCACTTAGTGATATGCTTAGAAAAATTATTGTAGCTTCTCTTGTTGTATAAATGCTTGGGATTGTGGCATTGGGATGTTGTGTGGACTGTTTTGAATACTTGAGGTTGTTTGAATTAGTCGATGCATGGCTTGAGATTTATTTTGAGTGACTTGGGGCTTAATCGCACGGGTAAGCACGAAATGGAAACCCTAGTGACTAGGTATATTCACTAAGTGTTGATCCTATGAATATCGTGTTTAATTATATGTTTAGTAGGCTGCCCGTAGTTGCCATTGTAGCCCTAAATGCGATCTTGATGATTACATGTTGACAAGTAGGCTTTTCTTGCACCCGAACCCACGTAGATGTCGTTGCATGTTGAATAATCTTATTATTTGATTACGTGAACTTTGAAATGAGTTATATGACTTGATTTACGTGCATTACATGGCTGCCCGTTAATGTTCATATAACTCCATGTGCCTTTCGAGTGAAATTACTTGTCTTATCATGCCTCGCTTGTTTACTTGTCAATGTGCAATCTTATGACTGCTCGGAGGCAACCTACTTTGTTGTCCTCCTAATGTGATATATTAAATGTCATAAATGTGCATTGCAAACAAGGTTGCAACCTTTCATTCTGGCGTGGTAGCGTTCACGCACACCAGGCGGCATCGGGCTTGCCGGTGCAATCGTGACTACCATTGTCCAATTCGCTCTCTCGTTTGGGGACTAGACTTCCTCGGAGAGTTGGGTCGTAGGATTTCGGGGTACATCCGGAGTACACCCATTTGGCTTGATAAAGGGATGATTCGAAGTCGGCCGTAACAACTGATACTAGAAATGAATCGAGAGCAAAAGCTCACCGTATCCTTCTCACTATTTGTATAAGTACTCTCGCTTAGTTCCTAGAGGACCTCGTGGAGGAAAGTCGGGTAATTGTGTTCCTTTACTTTTATATTATTGTTATGTACTTAATTGTGATACATTCATGCTTGCAAAAAGGGTTTTCATAAGTTGAACCGGAAAATAAGTTTCAAAACCTATTTCTCGTTCCCCATCGCTGAGTTCATAAGGACTCACCCTCTTTTATCATCTCAAGTGAAGAAGATCAAGAACAGGTACCCGAGGACGACGTGCTTAATGATGATTCCTTAGAATGATTGCTTGTCCTATGTGCCTTACTTGACTATGGCCATTTTGTGAACGATATGTTGCTTAAGGACTATTTCTTATGTTGCTTGTTGATGTAATTGACCCCGTTGTAATTTGGGTCTATTGTTGGATTGTACTATCTACATCCGGACAAACTCTTTATTTGGTCGTTTGCTTTGGTTTTCTTAATTAGTAGTTACCGTAGGCATTTAAACCACTAGATGAACAATCAACTAAGTTAATTCTATCTAATTTCACTTAGGTTCTCATTAGTAAACTAAAAGATAATAGGAAATTGACAAATAAATGGGACATAGTTATCATGTTAGGCTTATTAACCAAACGAAACTTTCAAGATAGACTAGTAGGCATATCAGTTGATGACAAAGTAGAAGTCCTTAATGGAATTGGATTAATGATTGGAATAATTGAGGCGTTTAGAAATTAGGTCAACTAAAAGGTCTTAAATACTGCCGTTATGCCGTCGATTTTCAGGAAAAACTTTTGGAATTCTAGGCTAACGTTAAGCATTAATCATAGTGAAACAGTTAAGGACGTAAAATAACGATAATGATTAGCTCACACCCTAGTCTAGCCTCTATAGGTCGGGTTGGGGCGTGACAGATCGCGTGTCACAAGTAATGGAACGTCAAGATGCACGTGAAGCTAACAACAACAACAACAACAATAGGAATGATGGTAACCATGGGAGACATAGCAGAATGAGGGAGTTCCTTGACTTTCGCCCGTCCAAATTCCACGGGGGAGCTGATGATGAGAAAACAGAGGCTTGGCTGTCTGAGATCGAGAGGATTTTCAGGCCACTTGATTATACTGATGAAGAAAATGTAGAGTTTGCTGTGTTTCTGTTGCACGGGGATGCTGAGCATTGGTGGCACACTGTGGAGACACTGTGGAAAACTGTTCAGACACCTTACTTGTGGGGTAATTTTGTTATGGCCTTCAAGGAGAAATATGTACCTGCAGTTTCCAAGCAGAGGCGGATTGAGGAATTCATGCACTTGAACCAGGGTAACATGACGGTGGCCCAGTACGAGGCTCATTTTGACTGACTGTCCCGCTATGCTCAATACATGGTCAGTGCTCCGGAGGCAAATATGTGGAAATTTACGACTGGATTGAGGCCAGAGATTCAGGACCAGTTGGCTTTGCATGACTGTGATACCTAATCTGCTCTCTTTGCTGCTGCTTCCCGAGTTGAGAAGAGGAAACTTGATAGAGCCGGTTCGAGTCAACTGAACAAGAAACCATACCAGCCTTCGGGTCAACAGAGGAAATTCCAAAGCCAGAGTCGTAGTCAGGGCCAGAGCTAGAACAGACCAGTTAATAACCGTGGCCCGACTAAAGCACCATTAGCCTCTTCCACTCGCGGATCCACAGGTAGTTCACCTGCTACTCAGTCTATCAACTGTTCTTACTATGACAAGAAGGGGCATACCGAGGCCCAGTGCTAGAAGAAGTCAGGACGATGTGTGCGGTGTGGCAGTGATCAGCATCAGATCAAGGATTGCCCTAAATGGCAAGCAGGACAGAATCAGGTTAAACCAGCTGGTAGAGGCAAGACTCCAGTTCCTAGAGTTCAGGCTCGAGCTTATGCTATTGAGTGCGAGGAGCTTCCAGAGGAGACCGCTATTGTTGAAGGTACATTCTTCATACTGAATCAACCTGTTAGGGTGCTAGTTGATCCGGGTGCTACTCATTCATTTATTACTCCCTTATGTGTGCAACGTGTGAAACTACGAGTTGTATGTTTGCCTTACGAAGTAGAAGTTGGTACTCCGATGGGATCTAAACTTGTTACTAGCTCAGCTTGTAAAGCATGTAAAATCCAAATTAAGGATAGGGAATTCTCAGCCAATCTTATTGTATTACCTTTTCGAGACTATGAGGTTATCTTAGGGATGGATTGGTTGGCAAAGCATCATGCCCAACTAGATTGCCGGACAAAGATTGTAACGTTCCGGATACCTGGTCAACCAATACTGGAGGTAATGGGTCGAAGAGATTTCACCGGGAGTTCCATCATTTCATCTACGAAAGCATAAAGTCCTTGAGAAAAAGGGTGTAGTGGATACTTAGCTTACCTCATTAACAAGCCGTCAGACAAAGCTAAGTTGGAGGAGATGCCAATGATCAAAGACTATGCAGATGTGTTTCCAGAAGAATTGCCCGGTTTACCCCCAAATCGGGAGATCAAGTTCATTATAGAATTACTGCCTAGCGCCCTGCCGATATCTAAAGCTCCCTATCGTATGGCACCGGCCGAGCTACAAGAATTGAAGGACCAATTGCAATGATTGTTGAAAAAGGGGTTTGTTCAACCAAGTTCTTCTCCGTGGGGTGCACCAGTCCTCTTTGTAAAGAAGAAAGACAGAACGTTGAGGCTATGCATCGACTACGAGGATTGAACCAAGTGACTGTCAAGAATAAATACCCACTTCCACTGATCGACGAGTTATTTGATCAACTTCAAGGAGCCAAAGTATATTCGAAGCTCGACTTGAGGCAAGGGTACTATCAGTTATGGATCAAAAAGGAAGATGTGCCTAAAACGGCTTTCAGGACGAGATATGGGCATTATGAATATGTGGTGATGCCATTTGGACTAACTAATGCCCCTGCAGCTTTTATGAACTTGATGCACAGGGTGTTTCAACCCTATTTGGACCAATTTGTGGTGATCTTCATTGATGATATTTTGGTATACTCAAAATCCGAGGCTGAGCATGAACAACATCTACGATTGGTATTGTAGAAACTTCGAGAGCATCAATTGTATGCAAAGTTTAGCAAGTGCGAATTTTGGTTGTAGCAGATTGCATTTTTGGGGCATATCATATCCCAAGAGGGAATAGCAGTGGACCCAGCAAAGATAGAAGTGGTGATGTCTTGGAAGAAGCCGGAAAACGTTACGGAGATTCAGAGTTTTCTTGGTCTAGCCGGCTATTATTGGAGGTTCGTGAAGGATTTCTCTAAGATTACAGGACCGCTTACAAAGCTCACTCAAAAGAAAACGAAGCTCGTGTGGGATGATAAGTGTGAGAACAACTTCCAAGAATTGAAGAAAAGATTGACTACCACACCTATTCTTGCATTTCCTGAAGGGAGTCAAGGTTTTGTAATCTATAGCGATGCTTCGAAGGAAGGATTGGGTTGTGTGTTGATGCAAAATGGTAGAGTGATTGCGTATGCTTCTAGGAAACCGAAGCCGTATGAATTGAACTACCCGATGCATGATTTGGAGTTAGCGACTATTGTGTTTGCACTTAAGAAATGGAGGCACTATCTGTGGGGTAACAAGTTCGAGGTGTTTACTGATCACAAGAGCTTGAAATACTTGTTCTCACAAAAGGAGTTGAATATGAGGCAAAGGCAGTGGATGGAGCTTTTGGATGATTATAACTGCACAATCAATTATGTGCCCGGTAAAGCAAATGTAGTTGCAGATGCCTTAAGTAGGAAAGCGAGCATGGCAAAACTGGAAGTCAAGGTGTAGGAGTTATTGGAGGAAGCATTTTTGTGGAAACCACAATTGACTCAAAAAGGGTTACTTTTTGCCACTACACAAGTTCAATCGACCTTGTTGTCTGAATTATGAGAGGCTCAGCAAAAGGACCAACAGTTTCAAAAGATTAAAGAAATCAACACAAATTTCAAGTTTCATGATGATGGTTTTTGGAGGTTTAGGAATCGGATTTGTATTCCTAATGAGCCAGAGTTGAAAAAGAAGATTCTTGAAGAAGCCCACAATTCAAGATACACTATTCACCCCGGCGGAACAAAGATGTACTAGATTTGAAGCAACACTATTGGCGGAATAACATGAAGAGAGAGATCGTGGAGTTTGTGTCACGGTGTTTGACTTGCCAGAGAGTCAAAGCAGAACATCAACGACCAGCAAGTTTACTTCAGCCGTTGGAGATTCCTCAATGGAAATGGGAACATATAACTATGGACTTTGTTATGGACCTGCCCATGTCACAAAAGGGTCATGACGCCATTTGGGTCATAGTGGATAGATTGACTAAGTCAGCGCACTTCTTACCGATGAACAAGGAGGATAGTCCTGAGAAGATGGGAGATATTTATGTGGCGGAGATTGTAAGATTGCACGGGATGCCTGTGAGTATTGTATTGGATAGGGATCCTCGTTTTACTTCTTGATTTTGGAAGAGAATGCAAGAAGCTTTGGGAACGAAGTTGAGTTTCAGCACGTCTTATCACCCTCAGACTGATGGACAATCTGAGAGAACTATTCAGATTCTGGAGGATATGCTGAGGGCGTGTGTTTTAGACTTCGGGAAAGGTTGGGAGAAATATCTATCTCTAGCGGAGTTCGCTTATAATAATAGTTATCAGGCCACTATCGGGATCGCCCCATTTGAGGCGTTGTATGGACGTAAGTGTCGATCCCCAATTTATTGGGATGAAGTAGGTGAGACAAAGACTTTTGACCTGACCCTTCTACCTGAACTTATGAAGACTGTTGATAATATCCACCTCATCCGGAAACGGATGCTTACCGCCCAAAGCAGGCAGAAAAGTTATGCAGACCGACGGAGACGGAGCCTAGAGTTTGAGGTCGGCAACAAGGTGTTCTTGAAGATATCACCCCGGAGGGGACTGATTAAACACGGCAAGGGTGGAAAGTTGAGCCCGAGGTTTGTAGGACCATTTGAGATAATTGAGAAAGTTGGCAAGTTGGCGTACCGCCTGGAACTACCCCGAAACCTCTCCAATATTCACGATGTCTTTCATGTTTCAATGCTACGGAAGTATCATCCTAATCCAACGCATATCTTGGAGCCAGAGCCGTTGCAGCTTCGGGAGAACTTGTCTTATGAAGAGAAGCCCATTCGGATCCTAGACCAGCAAGATCGGGAGTTGTGCAACAAATCTATACCGATGGTGAAAGTGTTGTGGGATCATCATGGAGTTGAAGAAGCAAAGTGGGAAAGGCGAGACCAGATGGAGCAACAGTATCCAGCATTATTTCAAAGGTAATATTGAATTTCGGGGCAAAATTCTTTTAAGGAGGGGAGAATGTGAGGCCCGACCTCGATTTACGTGCGATACCTTGTTTCGTGTGGCCTAACCTAGATTTGCATGCTTTGACCTAGGTTTAAGAATTGTGTTTCATTTTGTGTGCCTTGCATTGAATTACGTGCATTTATTTAGGGTTGCGTGCATGTACTTGGGAAACGTGCATTCATCTCGTAGTTCGTGCCTTGTCTCGTAGTGCGTGCCCTAAATCTAAGAAAGCATGCCCTCACGCTAATCAAGAAAGCATCTTACACGAAGTACTAGGTCATTAATTAATCCTACAAATCCCACTAACTAATATCAAATTACTAATTCAACCCACTAGAAGACAAAATCTCACAAAAAGCTAGACATTCTTTATTCTTTGCATATCCCAAACACACAATAAAATAAGCCTTGAACAAGACAAAAAATTCAGATTCTTGCAATGCCTTGGCCGACCACCTTGTGTACATTTGTGCTTGCTTGCATAATTCAAATTGAACCCAAACATTCTATGACAATTCTATGACACAAAGCAATAAAAAATTTAGCTCAAAACCCTCCTCAAAGCTCCAAATCTCGACACAAGCTCCTTGCCCATGCTAGACATTTCAAATGATGCTTCTTGAAGACACAAAATCAGATTTTTGCAAGCCCTAGGCCGACAAGCACCTTTGCCCAACAAAGCTTTTCATTTTCTTTCATTTTCCTTCATTTCCTCTCATTCCTCTCTCATTTCTTCTCTCTCTCTCTCGGCCTTGGCTGAGTTTCTACACTCCATAGCTTATCTTCATCACTCCATGGTTCATCAAGGCATGCAAGAAGCTAGGGAGCTCGACTAAGCAAGCTAGGTTGCAAGAAACTCACATGCAAGCTTATTGAACATCCATTTCGGCTTAGGTGAGTTTGCTAGCTTCCATTTCTTTTCTTCTTGTTCTAACCACATGCACCTACTAAGAACTTGGTTACTAAGCTAGGAAAATTGAGAAAATCGAGTGGTGTCTCAGCTAAGCAAGGAAAAGAATCAATCTTGTGCAACCATCAAGAGTCTTGTGCATCTTCTTGTTGTTTTGCTAAGGTGAGGGCTAAAACTTCTTGAAAATCTTTCAAAAAACCACATGCATGCCCTTAAATGTCTATCTTTACTTCTGTACTTGAGATATATGTGAGTTCATGAGCTTTTATAGACATGCATGGCAAGATTCTTGGCTAGAATGTGATGATAGATGAAATTGTGTATGTGACAGCCTTCTGTCTTGTTGGTGCGAGGTGATTTTGACTAGGTAAATGATGTTGAAAATGCGTAAAAAAATTGTAGGTAACTAGTTTTGCCAGTTGTAAACACTTGTCACAGAAATAGACCAAAGCTAATTTTGACTCTAAGGTCCTCAAAATGGCTAATTATCAAAATATGTCCAAATCTGGAAAGTCTGGAAAAATGAAGCAGGTTTTGGCAGATTCACTGACCTTGTAGAACAAACCAGTTCTGACTTCGTAAATGATATCCAAAATGCATGAAATTTGGTGTGCAGCTATATTTTTCAGTTCTGGACATTTTTTTCAGAAATGGACTAAGGCGAAATTTGACCCTAAGGCCCTCAAACTTGACAAGAATTGAAATGTGTGCAAATCTGGACAGTTTTGTGTAGTCTCACTGTTTTGGCTATAACTCTTGAATCCGAACTCCAAATGATGCGAGGTTTGTTTCTGAATTTAGTTCACTCCTTAATATTTAATTTGTCATCTTGTTCACTGGAATTGGAGATTGTTTGATTGTCTTAATGATTGTGAGAAAACAGTCAATTGCAGTGAGACTTTCACCTATTGATATGCTTAGAAAAATTAATGTAGCTTCCCTTGTTGTATAAAATGCTTGGGATTGTGGCATTTGGATGTTGTGTGGATTGTTTTGAATGCTTGAGGGTGTTTAATTTAATCAATGCATGTCTTGAGCTTAATTACGAGATGACTTGGGGCTTAATCGCACGGGTAAACTCTAATTGAAACCCTAGTAACTTGGTAAACTCGCTAAGTGTTGATCCTATGGTTATTGCGTTTGATTATGTGTTTAGTAGGCTGCCCGCAGTTGCCCTTGTAGCGCTAAATATGATTTCGATGATTACATGTTGATAAGTAGGCTTTTCTTGCGCCCGGTCCCACGTAGATGTCGTTGCATGATGAATAATCTTATTATTTGATTACGTGAACTTCGAAATAAGTTATATGACTTGATTTACATGCGTTACATGGCTGCCCGTTTAATGTTCATATAACTCCATGTGCCTTTCAAGTGAAATTACTTGTCTTATCGTGCCTCGCTTGTTTACTTGTCAATGTGCAATCTTATGACTGCTCGGAGGCAACCTACTTTGTTGTCCTCCTAATGTGATATATTAAATGTCATAAATGTGCATTGCATACAAGGTTGCAACCTTTCATTCTGGTGTGGTAGCGTTCACGCACACCGGGCGGCATCGGGCTTGCTAGTGCAACCATGACTACCATTGTCCAATTCCCTCTCTCGCTTGGGGGCTAGACTTCCTCGGAGAGTTGGGTCGTAGGATTTTGGGGTACATCCGGAGTACACCCATTTGGCGTGATAAGGGGATGATTTGAAGTCGGCCGCAACAACTGATACTGACATGAACTGAGAGCGAAAGCTCACCGTATCCTTTTCACTATGTGTATAAGTACTCTCGCTTGGTTCCTAGAGGACCTCGGGGAGGAAAGACGGGTAATTGTGTTCCTTTACTTTTATGTACTTACTTGTGATATATTCATGCTTGCAAAAAGGGTTTCAATAAGTTGAACCGGAAAATGAGTTTCAAAACCTATTTCTCGTTCCCCCTCGCTGAGTTCATAAGGACTCACCCTCTTTTATCATCTCAGGTGAAGAAGATCAGGAACAGGTACCCGAGGACAATGTGCCTAACGATGATTCCTTGGAATGATTGCTTGCCCTACGTGCCTTGCGTGACCATGGCCATTTTGTGAACAATATGTTGTTTGAAGACTATTTCTTTTCATGTTGCTTGTTGTTTGTAATGTAAAAGACCCCCGTTGTAATTTGGGGTCTAATTTTGGCTTGTACTGATCATAACTAGATAGACACTACTATGGTCATTTTGCTGTCGTTACTAGCTAGTATCTATCATAGGATTATGAAGTATCAGGTAAGGATTAAGTAAAATGAACCTATCCAATCTTAAGCAGGTACTCATTATTAAGCTAAGATCAACGGTACTTTTATAACGAGGATTAACAAACAAACGGGACGTAGTATCATGCTAGGTTATTAATCAAACGAGACTTCGAGATAACTAGTAGGCGTTTCAATTGATGGTAAATAGTAATCTTAGTTGGAAATGAAATTTGAGGCGTTTAAAGAACTAGGTCAAACTAAAGAGTTCAATTACAGCCGTTATGCTGCCGGTTTTCTGGAAAAATTATGGAGTTTAGGCTAAACGTTAAGTGTCAAACTTTTATGAACGATTATGTACGAGACATGACTTGAATGTTTAGATCACACCCTAGTCTAACCTTTATAGGCCGGGTTGGGGCGTGACATAACTCCTTACGGATCAAAAGTTACGTGCACCAGAGTGACGGATTCCTGGTCACAAGCCCCACGCCCACGGTTTGCGGGCCCAGTCTCTACGTGAAGTGAAGTTGTCTTGCCCAAGGTGTTGTGGGATTCGGTAACAGAAATGTGATGGATTAGGTTGTCATCCTTTTTGCGGCTCACGACGTACGATCCGGGATGAAAAAACAGCGCAAAAGAAGAAAAGTATCCCGAAACTGATGAAAACGTTCGATTTTAGGCTCTGAAAATAGGCGCAACCGAGCATGCTTGCTGCCCATGGCGTAGAGCTCTCGTAGAGCTTTCCAACAGTATGCTGTGCGCACCCCGTAACTCCTTACGGATCAAAAGTTATGGACACCGGAGCGACGGAAACCTGGTCACAAGCGCCACGCCCTCGGTTTGCTGGCCCAGCCTCTATGTGAAGTGAAGTTGTCTTGCCCAAGATACCGTGGGATTCGGTAATAGAAATGTGATGGATTAGGTGATCGTCCTTTTCGCGGCTCACGACGTACGATCCGGGACGGAGAAAACAGCGCAAAAGAAGAAAAGTGTCACGAAACTGATGAAAACATTCGATTTTTGGCCCTGAAAACAAGCGCAACCGAGCAGGCTAGCTGCCCCCATCGTAGATCTCTCGGAGAACTTTCCAACGGTATGTTGTGTGCCACGTAACTCCTTACGGATCAAAAGTTACGGGCACCGGAACGACGGATTCCTGGTCACAAGCCCCACGCCCTCGGTTTGCGGGCCCAGCCCCCATGTGAAGTGAAGTTGTCTTGTCCAAGGTGCCGTGGGATTCAGTTATAGAAATGTGATGGATTTGGTTGTCATCTTTTTCGCGGCTCACGACGTACGATCCGGGACAGAAAAACAGCACAAAAGAAGGAAAGTGTCCCAAAATTGATGAAAACATTTGATTTTGAGCTCCAAAAATAGGCGCAACCGAGCAAGCTTGCTGCCCACGTCGTAGAGCTCTCGGAGAGCTTTCGAACAGTATGCTGTGCGCCACATAACTCCTTACGGATCAAAAGTTACGTGTACCGGAGCGACGGATTCCTGTTCACAAACCGCACGCCCTCGGTTTGCGGGTCCAGCCTCTACATGAAGTGAAGTTGTCTTGCCCAAGGTGCTGTGGGATTCGGTAATAGAAATGTGATGGATTAGGTGGTCGTCCTTTTCGCGGCTCACGACGTACGATCCGGAAAGAAAAACAGCGCAAAAGAAGAAAAGTGTCCCAAAATTGATGGAAAACGTTCGATTTTGGGCTCTAAAAAGAGGCGCAACCGAGCAGGCTAGCTGCCCCCGTCGTAGAGCTCTATGAGAGCTTTCCAACGGTATGCTGTGCGACACGTAACTCCTTACGGATCAAAAGTTACGGGCACCAGAGCGACGAATTCCAGGTAACAAGCCCCATGCCCTCGGTTTGCGGGCCCAGCCCCCACGTGAAGTGAAGTTGTCTTGCCCAAGGTGCCATGGGAGTTGGTAATAGAAATGTGATGGATTAGGTTGTCATCCTTTTTAGGGCTCACGACGTACGGTCCAGGATGAAAAACAGCGCAAAAGAAGAAAAGTATCCCAAAACTGATGAAAACGTTCAATTTTGGGCTCCGAAAATAGGCGCAGCCAAGCAGGGTTCCTGCCCCCGTCGTAGATCTCTCGGAGAGCTTTACAACGGTATGCTGTGCGCCGCATAACTCCTTATGGATCAAAAGTTATGTGTACCGGAGCGACGAATTTCGGGTCACAAGCCCCATGCCCTCGGTTTGCGGGCCCAGCCTCTACGTGAAGTGAAGTTGTCTTGCCCAAGGTGCCATGAGAGTCGGTAATAAAAATGTGATGGATTAGGTTATCGTCTTTTTTGCGGCTCACGACGTACGATCCAGGATGAAAAACAGCGCAAAAGAAGAAAAGTGTCCCAAAACAAATGAAAACGTTCAATTTTGGGCTCCGAAAATAGGCTTAGGCGAGCAGGCTTGCTGCCCCCGTCGTAGAGCTCTCGGAGAGCTTTCCAACGGTATGCTGTGCGCCGCGTAACTCCTTACGGATCAAAAGTTATGTGCACCGGAGCGAGGGATACCTGGTCACAAGCCCCACGCCCTCGGTTTGCGGGCCCAGCCTCTACGTGAAGTGAAGTTGTCTTGCCCAAGGTGTGGTGGGATTCGGTAATAGAAATGTGATGGATTTGGTTGTCGTCCTTTTCGCGGCTCACGACGTACGGTCCAGGATGAAAAACAGCGCAAAAGAAGAAAAGTATCCCAAAACTGATGAAAACGTTCAATTTTGGGCTCCGAAAATAGGCGCAGCCAAGCAGGGTTGCTGCCCCCGTCGTAGATCTCTCGGAGAGCTTTACAACGGTATGCTGTGCGCCGCGTAACTCCTTACGGATCAAAAGTTATGTGCACCGGAGCGACGGATACCTGGTCACAAGCCCCATGCCCTCGGTTTGCGGGCCCAGCCTCTACGTGAAGTGAAGTTGTCTTGCCCAAGGTGCCATGGGAGTCGGTAATAGAAATGTGATGGATTAGGTTATCGTCCTTTTCGCGGCTCACGACGTACGATCCAGGATGAAAAACAGCGCAAAAGAAGAAAAGTGTCCCAAAACTGATGAAAACGTTCAATTTTGGGCTCCAAAAATAGGCTTAGGCGAGCAGGCTTGCTGCCCCCGTCGTAGAGCTCTATGAGAGCTTTCCAACGGTATGCTGTGCGACACGTAACTCCTTACGGATCAAAAGTTACGGGCACCGGAGCGACGGATTCCGGGTCACAAGCCCCATGCTCTCGGTTTGCGGGCCCAGCCCCCACGTGAAGTGAAGTTGTCTTGCCCAAGGTGCCGTGGGAGTCGGTAATAGAAATGTGATGGATTAGGTTGTCGTCCTTTTCGGGGCTCACGACGTACGGTCCAGGATGAAAAACAGCGCAAAAGAAGAAAAGTATCCCAAAACTGATGAAAACGTTCAATTTTGGGCTCCAAAAATAGGAGCAGCCAAGCAGGGTTGCTGCCCCCGTCGTAGATCTCTCGGAGAGCTTTACAACGGTATGCTGTGCGCCGCGTAACTCCTTACGGATCAAAAGTTATGTGCACCGGAGCGACGGATACCTGGTCACAAGCCCCATGCCCTCGGTTTGCGGGCCCAGCCTCTACGTGAAGTGAAGTTGTCTTGCCCAAGGTGCCGTGGGAGTTGGTAATAGAAATGTGATGGATTAGGTTATCGTCCTTTTCGCGGCTCACGACGTACGATCCAGGATGAAAAACAACGCAAAAGAAGAAAAGTGTCCCAAAACTGATGAAAATGTTCAATTTTGGGCTCCGAAAATAGGCTTAGGCGAGCAGGCTTGCTGCCCCCGTCGTAGAGCTCTCGGAGAGCTTTCCAACGGTATGCTGTGCGCCGCGTAACTCCTTACGGATCAAAAGTTATGTGCACCGGAGCGAGGGATACCTGGTCACAAGCCCCACGCCCTCGGTTTGCGGGCCCAGCCTCTACGTGAAGTGAAGTTGTCTTGCCCAAGGTGCGGTGGGATTCGGTAATAGAAATGTGATGGATTTGGTTGTCGTCCTTTTCGCGGCTCACGACGTACAATCCGGGACGGAAAAACAGCACAAAAGAAGGAAAGTGTCCCGAAACTGATGAAAACGTTCAATTTTGAACTCCGAAAACAGGCGCAGCTTTGCAGGCTTACTACCCCCGTCGTAGAGCTCTCGGAGAGTTTTCCAACGGTATGCTGTGCGTCACGTAACTCCTTACGAATCAAAAGTTTTGGGCACCGGAGCGACGGATACCTGGTCACAAGCCCCACGCCCTTGGTTTGCGGGCCCAGCCTCTCCATGTAGTGAAGTTGTCTTGCCCAAGGTGCCGTGGGATTCGGTAATAAAAATGTGTTGGATTAGGTTGTCGTCCTTTTCGCGGCACACAACGTACGATCCAGGACAGAAAAACAGCGCAAAAGAAGAAAAGTATCCCTAAATTGAAGAAAACGTTCGATTTTGGTCTCAGAAAATAGGTGCAGCAGAGCTGGCTTGCTGCCCACGTCGTAGAGCTCCCGTAGAGCTTTCCAACGGCATGCTGTGCGCTGCGTAAATCCTTACGGATCAAAAGTTATGGGCACCGGAGCGACGGATACCTGGTCACAAGCCCCACGCCCTCGGTTTGCTGGCCCAGCCTCTACGTGAAGTGAAGTTGTCTTGCCCAAGGTGACGTGGGATTCAGTAATAGAAATGTGATGGATTAGGTTGTCATCCTTTTCGCGGCTCACGACGTATGATTCGGGACGAAAAATCAGCGCAAAAGAAGAAAAGTGTCCCAAAACTGATGAAAACGTTCGATTTTGGGCTCCTAAAACAGGCACAGCCAAGGAGGCTTATTGCCCCCGTCATAGAGCTCTCAGAGAGCTTTCCAACGGTATATTGTGCGCCGCGTAACTCCTTACGGATCAAAAGTTATGGGCACCGGAGCGACGGATACCTGGTCACAAGCCCCACGCCCTCGGTTTGCGAGCCCAGCCTCTTTGTGTAATGAATATGTCTTGCCCAAGGTGCCATGGGATTCGGTAATAGAAATGTGATGGATTAGGTTGTCGTCCTTTTTGCGGCTCACGACGTACGATCCAAGACGGCAAAACAACGCAAAAGAAGAAAAGTATCCCAAAACTGATGAAAACGTTCGATTTTGGGCTTCGAAAAGAGGCGCAGCCGAGTAGGCTTGCTGCCCACGTCGTAGAGCTCTCGTAGAGCTTTCCAACGGTATGTTGTGCGCCGCGTAACTCCTTACAGATCAAAAGTTATGGGCACCGGAGCGACGGATACCTGGTCACAAGCCCCAAGCCCTCGGTTTGCTGGCCCTGCCTCTACGTGAAGTGAAGTTGTCTTGCCCAAGGTGCCGTGGGATTCGGTAATAGAAATGTGATGGATTTGGTTGTCGTCCTTTTCGCGGCTCACGACGTACAATCCGGGACGGAAAAACAGCACAAAAGAAGGAAAGTGTCCCGAAACTGATAAAAACGTTCAATTTTGAACTCCGAAAACAGGCGCAGCTGTGAGGCCCGACCTCGATTTGCATGCGATACCTCGTTTCGTGTGCCCTAACCTAGATTTGTGTGCCTTGACCTAGGTTTAAGAGTCGTGTCTCGTTTTATGTGCCTTGCATTGAATTACGTGCATTCATTTAGGGTTGCGTGCATTTACTTGGAAAACGTGCATTTATCTCGAAGTTCGTGCCTTACCTCGTAGTGCGTGTCCTAGACCTAGGTAAGCGTGCCCACACGCTAATCAAGAAAGCATCTCACACGAAGCACTAGATCATTACTTAATCCTACAAATTCCACTAACTAATATTAAAATGCCAAGTCAATGCACTAGAAGACAAAATCTCACAAAAAGCTAGACATTCTTATTCTTTATTCTTCATTCTTTTTGCATGTTCCAAGCACACACAATAAAATAAGCTCAAACAAGACAAAAAATTCAGATTTGATCAAAGCCTTGGCCGACCATGTGAAGGGTTTTGTGCATGCTTTGCATAATTCAAATTCATACCTAGACAACCTATGACACAATGCATAAAAAATGAAATGAAACACACCTACCAAGCTTCACTTTCTCGACCAAAGCACTCCATGCTTCCTCACATTTCAAGATTGCACAAGGACTAAGAGAATTTCAGAATTTTCAAGGCCCTAGGCTGACACACTCACACACAACACTTCATACCTCACAAACATTTCAATTGCTCTCAATTCCTCTCTTTCTCTCATTCATTCTCTCTATCTCTCTCGGCCTTGGCTGCAATTTTAATCTCCATAGCTTAAGCTCATCATCCTAATGTGATAACCCGAACCCGACATGCATTTAATGGCATTTAATTGCATTTAATTAAGTGTTATCAAAAATGTTAGCATTGAATTATGTGTTTATTTTTAGTTAAACATTCAATTATAGCTTTATTTTTATATTTTGTTCATCGGTTTTAATTTTTCTTGTATTTTAGTGCTCGGCTTTCAATTAAATGAAAAGTAGCTCCGAGCCGGAGTAAATTTTGAACTATGTTGCTTTTCGGAAATTATATTTTCTTAAATTCTTTGAGATTTAATTGTTATTCTTTTATTGTCGCAAAGTGCATTGCATTTCGAGAGCGATAGTTAGGAAATTAATTCTAGTCCTCAGCAAATAGTGAAAACTAGTATTTAGTGTCTTAATTTTAATATTTTAGTTGTTGTTAGCTAGAATTAGAATTGTGCTAGTTGTTTTAGCTTTAAAATGCATAAAATAAGCCTATTTGACCAAGTTTAAGCTAGCTTTGACCAAGGGCTTGACTTGTTGACTTGTTGACTTATTTGTCATCTTTATAGCTTAAAATAGCACAAAAAAGAGCTGAAAACAGAATGCAAGGGCCGAAAATGCTAGGAGAGAAAAAAAAAATATTTCAACATTCAAATCTTCGATTCTTCGCGTGAGCTTACACAAGGTGGTTTCCGAGGCACCCTACGAGGTTTTCCTAGCGTCTAGGAGCGTCTAAGGTGAGGGTTTCATCGTTATTTGCGCATTTGAAATAATTGTGTTTAAACTTTAATTTTTAGAAATTATGCGTAGATTGTTATTTTATCCATTTTGTTGTTTAAAGAATGTTCCTTGTTGATTGTAGAACATGTATTTATAGCTTTTTAGCATTTTCTGCGGTTAAAAATTGAAATTGCAATTTAAATTGATTAATGAATAGTAAATTATGAATAGTAAACCCCCGTTTCGATGAAGTTGCTCCATTATGCGTTTTGTTGATGTAGGAAGGTGCTAGATATGCTAGAATGCCTAAATGTGTGGTTTAATTGGATTGTGTAATGGAAAAAATGGAGGAACAGGCTTAGTGAAAGTTGGGGTCGTTTCGGTCAAGTTTGAAATTTTCTCGATTTGCATGAAGGCATTGTCGAGGTACGTCATGTAAGCACTTTTGGTGTAGTTGTGACATTGGTTGGGTAATCGGTTGAGGTAGCGGTAGTTCAAACGAGCAAAGGGGAAAATCGGGGCTTTGCGTGAATTCTAGGGTTAAGTAGGGTTTCAGGGTCTTTAGACGGGCCTTATGGTGACCTAGGAGGATTGGTGAAGTTGGTTTCCAAAACTCGTGGCTCATTTGAAAGTAGTAGCATTTTGAAAGTTGGGGTCATTTTGTGATTTTGTGTGTTTTCATAGTATAATGCTTATAGAATGCTTAATAATGCTTGTTATGCTTGTTAAAGTTGATTATGATTGAATTTGTATGTCAATTGTTGATAATGCTTGTTAGTGTTGTTCTTGTTACTTTATAGATTGTAAATGTTTGATATCTTGTTTATCGCCTCTAATTTGTATTGTTGTGCTATCGCTCGTTTATCGCCTTGTATCGTGTCTTGCATTGCATAAGTGTCAGGCGCGTGAGTGATGGGCCTCTCTGGGTAGCCTCGGGTTGCCAGTGTTGGTTGCTCTAGCTCCGTGTCCTATTCCTTTTTCTCGCTTGGGTTGCCGCCCAGGGAGTTTTGGGTCGTAGAATTGACAGAGTATGTCCGGAGTACTCTAAATGGAAGTTATAAGGTGGGTGAGCCGGCGCGTCATCGTTAAAGTCATCGGAATCGTGATCGGTACATTACTCGCTCGAGTGAACCATAGCCTTCAAAGTGTGGTATAGCTTTGATTGGTTGTGTTAATGCCTTCTTTAATTGTTATTGTATTGTTGTTTATATTGAATGCCTTTTTATTGATTTTATTGCTTAACTGTACCTATTTGCATTGCACGATCTTCTTTCTCTCCACCTCGATATATGTCTCATCCTCACTGAGTATACGTGTTGTGTATACTCACTCCTCACCACCACATTTCAGGAAATGTCTTGTTAGCTGGAAAGTTCGTGATTTCGTGAAAGTTCGTGCTTGAAGAATTGTCTTGCGTGCCTATGTGGCTTGAGTTGTCGAAGTTGTAAAGATGTATGCTTTCATGTATTGTATGTATTTAATGTCAAAAGGAATGTAATTTAAGTTTCATTAGATTATTAAAGTGGTTTGATAAGTTAGATTATGTATCTAGTTAGTATAGCTTAAATTTAATGCATGTTTGTAATGTCCAAAGGAAAAGAGTTAGAATGGTTGATAGTCTAATTTATGCAATAGGTTAGTATGGTTTAATTGTCAAGCATGAATGTACTTGTAAAAGATGTGAAGAGATAGGTTAGCTTTTAAATTGGAAATGTATGTATACTTGCTGAGTTTAATTGTTGAGAACCGAGGCTCGGATGTTCTTGAGGTGGTTGAATGTTTGGACATGGTATTGGTCCACTTATATGCTGTCGCAGGTTTGTATTTTGCCTAGAAACAGGGGAGACTCCGTCCGTCTTTCCCTAAAATTTTGCCCGGGTTTGGAATTGGGTTGTGATTAGATTGATTGATAGAACTCCCGGTCTCGAGAGGGATCGGGGTATTACAGGTGGTATCAGAGCTTGTCTAGCTCATAAGCCGGGACAGGGTCCTCGGTCTGGTGGGTAGTGATCCTTGAATGTGTGCTTGATAAGTGTGCCTTGAAAGTGTATGCTTGTATGTGAGATTGTGTGTCTTGACTTGAATGTATGCACCTATGTGATATAATTATGTGTTATGTGTTAAATGTTTCTCAAGTAAAGTGAAGTGTCTAGTTGTGCATTGAATTGACCTATTGAATTGGCATCGTAAATCGAATCGACCTCGTGAATTGTTATTTGCTTGAAGTATTGCTTGTAATGTGTGTATTGAAATGTCTTGAATTGGTTATGCCGTGATTTGAATTGATTATGTTGTGCTTGACTTGATTGTCATGCTTGAGTGACTTTGATGAATAAACTGTTTTACAAACTTGCTTGCATAATAGTTAAGGCATGTGTATAAATGTGATATCCTGGTATTCATACATGTTCCGTGGAAATGGTAAGTAAGTCTTCTTCCTCCCCTAAAGAGAAGTGGTTAGTAGCAAGCCCAAGTTATTTGGATTGACGGAAACGAGCAGTGCTCAACTAGGCCTTTATTTGGGAGTTGACATTTATAGCTGGAGTTTGTTTATTGGGGTTCATTGAAGGTTATCTTCTATGCTTTGTGTAAATGACTTCCTTTGGAATTCTACATGATTATTCTTTGGAGCATTTTCTTAAATGTCTTCTTGATTGGGCATTCATCAGGTATTCTTATATTGGCATTTCGTGGGAGACTTGGTTGTGATTTTAATCAACCTTTGGTGTTCTTTCTGCATTCTTATGGGGAACTTTGATTTGAGTCTGCTTACAATGATCAGTTTTGTGTGAGGCGTACTACTTTGGTATTCCTTATGGACATTTCTCAGTGGATTTGGCAATCGGAGCTCTTATTGGACTTGCTGCATAATATTGTCTACAATATCTTTGCTCTAGTCTTTCTTGATATTTTATTGGCAATCGTGATTGGAATTCCTCAATAGTATATGGTGCACCTGCACGGCATTTCCTCTGGTATTTTACCCAATATTTGGTAGCAGTATTATTTTGGGAAAATCTACTTGGCTATTCAGCTTGGTGTTCATTCATGGACTTTTGATAATTATATATATGTTGACGTACATTATGGATTCCCTATTCAGATGCTTCTTGAGCTATATATTTTGAAAGACTTCCTTGAAACTTCTGTAATATGATTGACTGGATTTCTTGTCTGGAGTCTTTCTGAGCAATACTTGGGATTCTATTATGGCATTTATGTCTAATAAGATTTTTATTTGGGATCTATTTGGTATTCTCTAGAGCCTTTATTTGGCCTTGTTATTTTGGAAATTCTGGGTGGTACTACTCGGGCTTCTTCTTCGTCCTTTTCCACACACGGAAAAATTTATACTTGCTGTTTTATTAAGATGACGCGGGAGGGACTCAGTGATTGGAGGATTTCATTTAGAGATTGGCCTTTGGTAATCTTCTCCATATTCCTTTACAGAATTTTCAGCTAGGTCTGCTTACGGTAATAAGCACTGCATGAGTATCTTTGCTTCAGTCTTAGTTGTTATTTTCTCAGCATTGTTGGTTGGGATTTCTATTCGGGTTTTCCTACGAGCATCCTTATTCACTATCTTGCCCAGCAACCGATGCAGATTAGTCAGAGTTGGATTTCAGATGATGTTGAGTTTTATTGGAAGAAGAATTGCGAGGACGCAATTGTTTTAAGGGGGGAAGGATGTGATAACCCGAACCCGGCATGCATTTAATGGCATTTAATTGCATTTAATTAAGTGTTATCATAAATGTTAGCATTGAATTATGTGTTTATTTTTAGTTAAACATTCATTTGTAGCTTTATTTTCATATTCTGTTAATCGGTTTTAAATTTTCTTGTATTTTAGTGCTCAGTTTTCAATTAAATGAAAAGTAGCTCCGAGCCAGAGTAATTTTGAACCATGTTACCTTTCGAAAATTATATTTTTTAAATTCTTTGAGATTTAATTGTTATTCTATTATTGTCGCAAAGTGCATTGCATTTCGAGAGCGATAGTTAGGAAATGAATTATAATCCTCAGCAAATAGTGAAAACTAGTATTTAGTGTCTTAATTTTAATATTTTAGTTGTTGTTAGCTAGAATTAGAATTGTGCTAGTTGTTTTAGCTTTAAAATGCATAAAATAAGCCTATTTGACCAAGTTTAAGCTAGCTTTGACCAAGGGCTTGACTTGTTGACTTGTTTGTCATCTTTATAGCTTAAAATAGCACAAAAAAGAGTTGAAAACAGAATGCAAGGGCCGAAAATGCTAGGAGAGAAAAAAAAAATATTTCAACATTCAAATCTTCGATTCTTCGTGTGAGCTTGCACAAGGTGGTTTCCGAGGCACCCTACGAGGTTTTCCTAGCGTCTAGGAGTGTCTAAGGTGAGGGCTTTATCGTTATTTGCGCATTTGAAATAATTGTGTTTAAACTTTAATTTTTAGAAATTATGCGTAGATTGTTATTTTATCCGTTTTGTTGTTTAAAGAATGTTCCTTGTTGATTGTAGAACATGTATTTATAGCTTTTTAGCATTTTCTGCGGTTGAAAATTGAAATTGCAATTTAAATTGATTAATGAATAGTAAATTATGAATAGTAAACCCCCGTTTCGATGAAGTTGCTCCATTATGCGTTTTGTTGATGTAAGAAGGTGCTAGATATGCTAGAATGCCTAAATGTGTGGTTTAATTGGGTTGTGTAATGGAAAAAACAGAGGAAAAGGCTTAGTGAAAGTTGGGGTCGTTTCGATCAAGTTTAAAATTTTCTCGATTTGCGTGAAGGCATTGTCGAGGTACGTCATGGAAGCACTTTTGGTGCAGTTGTGACATTGGTTGGGTAATCGGTTGAGGTAGCGGTAGTTCAAACGAGCAAAGGGAGAAATCGGGGCTTTGCGTGAATTCTAGGGTTAAGTAAGGTTTCGGGGTCTTTAGACGGGCCTTATGGTGACCTAGGAGGATTGGTGAAGTTGATTTCCAAAACTCGTGGCTCGTTTGAAAGTAGTAGCGTTTTGAAAGTTGGGGTCATTTTGTTATTTTGTGTGTTTTCATAGTATAATGCTTATAGAATGCTTAATAATGCTTGTTATGCTTGTTAAAGTTGATTATGATTGAATTTGTATGTCAATTGTTGATAATGCTTGTTAGTGTTGTTCTTGTTACTTTATAGATTGTAAATGTTTGATATCTTGTTTATCGCCTCTAATTTGTATTGTTGTGCTATCGCTCGTTTATCGTCTTGTATCGTGTCTTGCATTGCATAAGTGTCAGGCGCGTGAGTGATGGGCCTCTCTGGGTAGCCTCGGGTTGCCAGTGTTGGTTGCTCTAGCTCCGTGTCCTATTCCCTTTTCTAGCTTGGGTTGCCGCCCAGCGAGTTTTGGGTCGTAGAATTGACAGAGTATGTCCGGAGTACTCTAAACGGAAGTTATAAGGTGGGTGAGCCGGCGCATCATCGTTAAAGTCATCGGAATCATGATCGGTACATTACTCGCTCGAGTGAACCATAACCTTCAAAGTGTGGTATAGCTTTGATTGGTTGTGTTAATGCTTTCTTTAATTGTTATTGTATTGTTGTTTATATTGAATGCCTTTTTATTGATTGTATTGCTTAACTGTACCTATTTGCATTGCACGATCTTCTTTCTCTCCACCTCAATATATGTCTCATCCTCACTGAGTATACGTGTTGTGTATACTCACTCCTCACCACCACATTTCAGGAAATGTCTTGTTAGCTAGAAAGTTCTTGATTTCGTGAAAGTTCGTGCTTGAAGAATTGTCTTGCGTGCCTATGTGGCTTGAGTTGTCGAAGTTGTAAAGATGTATGCTTTCATGTATTGTATGTATTTAATGTCAAAAGGAATGTAATTTAAGTTTCATTAGATTATTAAAGTGGTTTGATAAATTAGATTATGTATCTAGTTAGTATAGCTTAACTTTAATGCATGTTTGTAATGTCCAAAGGAAAAGAGTTAGAATGGTTGATAGTCTAATTTATGCAATAGGTTAGTATGGTTTAATTGTCAAGCATGAATGTATTTGTAAAAGATGTGAAGAGATAGGTTAGCTTTTAAATTGGAAATGTATGTATACTTGCTGAGTTTAATTGTTGAGAACCAAGGCTCGGATGGCCTTGAGGTGGTTGAATGTTTGGATATGGTATTGGTCCACTTATATGCTGTCGTAGGTTTGTATCTTGCCTAGAAACAGGGGAGACTCCGTCCGTCTTTCCCTAAAATTTTGCCCGGGTTTGGAATTGGGTTGTAATTAGATTGATTGATAGAACTCCCGGTCTCGAGAGGGATTGGGGTGTTACACCTAAGGTTCTTCAAGACATTCAAGCCACTAAAGAACTCGACCAAGCAAGCTAGAAGCAAAGAAACATGCATGCAAGCTCATAGAACACTCATTCGGCCCTTAGGTATGTTGATAGCTTCTATTTCGTTTCCTTTTTGTTCTAACCACATGCACCTACTAAGGACATGGTAACTTAGCTAGGAATTAGAGAATCTCAAGCAATATCCCTCGGCCAAACAAGGAGAGAACACCATTTGTGCATCTCCAAGAGTGTTGAGCATCCCTTGTTGATAAAGTTGCTAAGGTGAGGGTTAATCCTTTTTAAAAGCTTTCGAAATCCACTTGCATGCCTTCATATGTCTATTTTTACCTCTGTACTTGTGGTATGTGTGTGCACATGAGCTTTTGTAACCATGCATGGCAAAATATTTGGCTAGAATTGGAAGATAGGTGAAATCGCGTAAATGGCAGTTCTCTGACTTGTTGGAACAAAGTGAATTTGACCAGGCAAATGATGTTAAAAATGCATGAAAATTGGTAGGTGACTAGTTTTTCCAGTTCGGAGCATTTTTCATAGAAATAGGCCAAGGCCAATTTTGACTCTAAGGTCTCCAAAATGTCAAGACATCGAAGGGTGTCTAAATCTGGAAAATCTGGAAAATGAAGCAGGTTTTTGGCAGTTCACTGTCCTCGTAGAACGAACCAGTTTCAACTTAGTAAATGATATCTAAAATGCATGAAATTTGGTAGGTTGCTATAGTTTTCAGTTCTGGACATTTTTGTCAGAAATAGACTAAGGCTAAATCTGACCCTAAGGTCCTCAAAAATGACAAGTATTGAAATGTGTACAAATCTGGACAGTTTTACGTAGTCGCACGGTTTTGGCTATAACTCTTGAATCCGAACTCCAAATGATGCGAGGTTTGTTTCTGGATTTAGTTCACTCCTTAAGCTTTAATTTGAAATTTTTCTCACTGGAATTGGAGATTGTTTGCTTGTCTAAATGATTGTGGGAAAACAGACCATTGCAGTGAGGCTTTCATCTAGTGATACGCTTTGAAAATTATTGTAACTTCTCTTGTTGTATTAAATGCTTGGGATTGTGGCACTTGGATGTCGTGTGGACTGTTTTGGATGATTGAGGGTGTTTTAATTAATTGATGCATGGCTTGAGTTTAATTACGTGACAACTTGTGGCTTAATCGCACGGGTAAGCATGAATTGAAACCCTAGTAACTATGAAAACGCGCTAAGTGTTGATCCTATGGTTATCATGTCTAATTATGTAAATAGGGGGCTGCCCGTAGTTGTCCTTATAGCCCTAAATGTGATTTCGATGATTACATGTTGATAAGTAGACTTTTCTTGCACCCGGTCCCACGTAGATGTCATTGCATGTTGTATGACCTTATTATTTGATTGCGTGAACCCCGAAATGTGCTATATGACTTGATTTACTTGTGTTACATGGCTGCCCGTTTAATATTCATTTGACTCCATGTGTTTTACAAGTGAAATTACATGTCAAAGCATGCCTTGTGTGTTTACTTGTCAACGTGCGATCTTATAACTGCTCGGAGGCAACCTACTTTGTTGTCCTCCTAATGTGATATGTTAAATGTTATAAATGCGCATTGCATACAAGGTTGCAACCTTTCATTGTGGCATGGTAACGTTTCACGCACGTCGGGCGGCATCGGGCTTGCCGGTGCTACCGTGACTACCATGGTCCAATTCCCTCTCTCGCTTGGCATTCCACCCTCGGAGAGTTGGGTCGTAGGTTTTCGGGATACATCCGGAGTACACCCAAATGGGAGCGATAAGTGGATTATTGAAGTCGGCCGCAACAATCGTATCGAAATCGATATTGAGAGCTAATGCTCACCGTATCCTTGAAATGATTGGTAATTGTATCTGTTGCTCAATTTGATTCTTATACTTTGCGTACCTTATTACTTGTAATACGTGACATGTTTTCAAAAGGGGTTTTTCATAAGTTAACTGGAAAAAGAGTTTCAAAACGTATTTCTCGTTCCCCCTTGCTGAGTTCCTAAGGACTCACCCTCTTTTATCATCTCAGGTGAAGAAGACTAGGAACAAGTACCCGAGGACAACGTGCCTATTGATGACTCCTTGGAATGATTATTTGCCCTACGTGCCTTACTTGACTATGGCAATTTTTTGAACGATATGTTGCTTTGAAGACTATTTCTTATGTTGCTTGTTGTTGTATTGTAAAGGACCCCCGTTGTAATTTGGGGTCTAATTTTGGTTTGTACTGATCATAACTAGATAGACACTCTTCTGGTCGTTTTGTTATCGCTACTTTGGTTTAGTATCTATCACAGGCTTATGAAGTATTAGGTAAAGGGTTAAGTAAAATGAATCTATCCAATCTTAAGCAGGTACTCATTGGTAAGCTAAGATCAACATGTACTTTTGTAACAAGGATTGTCACATAAACGAGACATAGTTGCTACGCTAGGTTGTTAATCAAACGAGACTTCAAAATAATTAGTAGGCATTTCAATTGGCGATAAATAGTAATCTTAGTTGGAATCGAATTTGAGATCGAAAATTTTGAGGCGTTTAGAGAATTAGGTCAAACTAAAGAGCCAATTACAGCCGTTATGCTGCCGGTTTTTCGGAAAATCTTTTGGAGTTCTAGGCTAACGTTAAGCGTTAAACCTTAATGAACGATTAAGTACATGAAATGATATGAATGTTTAGATCACACCCTAGTCTAACCTCTATAGGTCGGGTTGGGGCGTGACACCTTAGAGAAATGGTATCAGAGCTTAGATTGCTTAAGCCAGGTTTAACTCTCGGACCATGGGTAGAAGCCCTAAGATTATCGGGATGACTTGTTATGTGTGTTATTGTGTGACAATATCAATTGTGCCTTCTCTGTTTCTATGTGCTTATGTGATTAACATGTCTTAACTGTTTCGAAAGTTGTGTGTCTATATAAAATTGTATGTTGCATACCTTATACATTAAATTCTTGTTTGTCGTATTCCAATAAATTGTGCATAATAATCTGTGCCTATAGATGGCTGGCCCTAGTACCCGCAATACTAATAGGAGCGGTGAGCCCCAAGAGATCGGAGATGCTCATCAAACTAATCCCGGCATGGCTATGTTTAATATGATGGTGAATGCTATGGATCGCGTGTCGCGAGTGATGGAACGTCAAGATGCACGTGAAGCAAACAACAACAACAATAATAGGAATGGTGGTAACAATGGGATAAACAACAGAATGCGGGAGTTCCTTGACTTTCACCTGTCCAAATTCTACGGGGAAGCTGATGATGAAAAGGAAGAGGCTTGGCTGTCTGAGATTGAAAGGATTTTCAGGCCACTTGACTATACTGACGAGGAAAAGATGGAGTTCACTGTGTTTCTGTTGCACGGGGATGCTGAGCATTGGTGGCACACTGTGGAGGCACTTTGGGAAACTGATCATACACCTCGCTTGTGGGGTAATTTCGTTAAGGCATTCAAGGAGAAATACGTACCTGCAGTTTCCAGGCAGAGGCGAATTGAGGAATTCATGCACTTGAACCAGGGTAACATGACGGTGGCCCAGTATGAGGCTCGTTTTGACAGACTGTCCCGTTATGCTCAATACATGGTCAGTACCCCTGAGGCGAAGATGTGGAAATTTACGAATGGGTTGATGTCACGCCCCAACCCGACCTATGGAGGCTAGACTAGGGTGTGACCTAAATCATTATCGTTATTTCACACACTTAGCCTTGTGTTATGATTTAATGCTTAACGTTAGCCTAGAACTCCAAAAAAAGTCTCCGAAAAACTGGTAGCATAACGGCTGTAATTGGCTCTTTAGTTTGACCTAATTTCCTAAACGCCTCAAAACTTTCAATCTCAAATTCGATTCCAACTAAGATTACTATTTATCACCAATTGAAATGCCTACTAGTTATTTCGAAGTCTCGTTTGATTAACAACCTAGCATGATAACTATGTCTCGTTTGTTTGTCAATCCCTGTTACAAAAGTACTTGTTGATCCTAGCTTACCAATGAGTACCTGCTTAAGATTGGATAGATTCATTTTACTTAACTCTTATGTAGTACTTCATAAGCCTGCAGTAGTTACCAATCAAAGTAGCAAAACAAGCAAATTGGGCGTCTGCCTAGTTAATATCGGTACAAATCAAAATTAGACCCCAAATTACAACGGGGGTCATTTACAATAACGACAACAAGTAACATAAGAAATAGTCTTCAAAGCAACATATCGTTCACAAAATAGCCACAGTCAAGTAAGGCACGTAGGGCAAGCAATCACTCCGAAGAGTCATCAATAGGCACGTTATCCTCGGGTACCTGTTCCTGATCTTCTTCACCTGTGATGATAAAAGAGGGTGAGTCCTTATGAACTCAGCGAGGGGGAACGAGAAATACGTTTTGAAACTCTTTTTCCGATTAACTTATGAAAAACCCCTTTTTGAAAACATGTCACGTATTACAAATAATAAGGTACGCAAAGTATAAGAATCAAATTGAGCAACAGATACAATTTCCAATCATTTCAAGGATACGGTGAGCATTTGCTCTCAATATCGATTTCGATACGATTATTGCGGCCGACTTCAATAATCCACTTATCGCTCCCATTTGGGTGTACTCCGGATGTACCCCGTAAACCTACGACCCAACTATCCTAGGGTGGAATGCCAAGCGAGATAGGGAATTGGACCATGGTAGTCACGGTAGCACCGGCAAGCCTGATGCCGCCCGGCGTGCATCAAACGCTACCATGCCACAATGAAAGGTTGCAACCTTGTATGCAATGCACATTTATGACATTTAATATATCACATTAGGAGGACAACAAAGTAGGTTGCCTCCGAGCAGTCATAAGATTGCACATTGACAAGTAAACACGCGAGGCATGCTATGACAGGTAATTTCACTTGTAAGGCACATGGAGTTATATGAATATTTAACAGGCAGCCATGTAACGCATGTAAATCAAGTCATATAACTCATTTTGGGGTTCACGTAATCAAATAATAAGGTCATACAACATGCAATGACGTCTACGTGGGACCGGGTGCAAGAAAGGTCTACATGACAACATGTAGTCATCGGAATCACATTTAGGGCTATAAGGACAACTACGGGCAGCCCACTAATCACATAATTAGACACGATAACCATAGGATCAACACTTAGCGAGTTTTCATAGCCACTAGGGTTTCAATTCATGCTTACCCGTGCGATTAAGCAACAAGTTGTCACGTAATTAAATCAAAGCCATGCATCGATTAATTAAACATCCTCAGTCATTCAAAACAGTCCACACAACATCCAAGTGCCACAATCCCAAGCATTTAATACCACAAGAGAAGTTACAATAATTTTCCAAGCATATCACTAGATAAAAACCTCACTGCAATGGTCTGTTTTCCCACAATCATTTAGACAAGAAAACAATCTCCAATTCCAGTGAGAAAAATTTCAAATTAAAGTTTAAGGAGTGATTTAAATCCAGAAACAAACCTCGCATCATTTGGAGTTCGGATTCAAGAGTTATAACTAAAACCATGAGACTACGCAAAACTGTCCAGATTCGTACATATTTCAATACTTGCCATTTTTTAGGGTCTTAGGGTCAAATTTAGCTTTAGTCTATTTCTGAAAAAAATGTCCAGAACTGAAAAATATAGCATACTAGAAATTTTCATGCATTTTAGATATCATTTACTAAGTAAAAACTGGTTCGTTCTTCGAGGACAGTGAACTGCCAAAAACCTGCTTCATTTTCCAGATTTTCCAGATTTAGACACCCTTCAATGTTTTGCCATTTTGGAGACTTTAGAATCAAAATTGGCCTTGGCCTATTTCTACGAAAAATGCTCAGAACTGGCAAAACGAGTCATCTACCAATTTTCACACATTTTCAACATCGTTTACCAGGCCAAATACACTTCGTCCTAACAAGTCAGAAATCTGCCATTTTCACGATTTTATCTATCTTCAAGTTCTAGCTAAAAATCTTGCCATGCATGGTTACAAAAGCTCATGTACACACACATACCACAAGTACAGAGGTAAAAATAGACATATGAAGGCATGCATGTGGTTTTTGAAAGCTTTTAAAAAGGATTAACCCTCACCTTAGCAAGATAATAGATGAAGATGCACAAAATCCTTGTTTTTGAGCTTTGTGTGTGACTTTGAGCTATCCTTGCTTGATTAACTTGCTATGGCCGATGCTTGGAGTGTCCTAGAGAGTGAGCTTGAGGTCTTGGAAGCTCAAGAGATGCCATGGTCGAAAATGAGAGAGAAGGAGAGAGAATGAGAGCTTGAGAGAGTTTTGAGAGAAAGAAATGATATTTTTGTGCATGTGGTCAGCTATAGGCTTGCAAAAACTGAATTTGTGTCATCTTTTGGAGCATGTTTGAATTGTTTGGCATGCTTGGTGATGTGGCCAAGAATGTGGAGCATGGTGGTTAATAAAATAATGCTTTGGTGTATGGAAAAGATATGACAATGTGTAAGATTGTGTCTTAGCATGCATGAATAAGTTATGTTGTTCAGATTTTTGCTTTAAGGACAAGGTATGGTCGGCCAAGTGATGTTAAATTCTGAATTTTTTGTCTTGTTTTAGGAATAATTTATTGTAGGTGCATGGGTTTTGCAAAAGAGTAGGAATAAAGAATAAGAATAAAGAATGTTTGAACATTAAAATATTGAGTTGAATTTGACTTAGGATTAAAATAAGAGTTAGTGGATTTTGTAGAGATTTGAATTAGGATTATAATAATAGTTAGTGGTGTTTGTAGGATTATTTTATAGTCTAGTGCTTCGTGTAGGATTCTTTATTGATTAGCGTGCGGGCACGCTTTCCTATGTCTATGGCACGCACTACGAGGTAAGGCACGCACTTCAAGGCAAATGCACAGATTCGAAGGTAAATGCACGCAACCCTAAGTGAATGCACGTAAACCAATGCAAGGCACGTAATTCAATGCAATGCACGTAAATCAAGGCATGACACTTAAATCCAGGTTAAGACACGCAATTCAAGGTTAGGGCACACAAAACGAGGTATCACACGTAAATCGAAGTTAGGGCACGTAAGTCGAGGATTAGGGCACATAATTCTAGGTCAAGGCACGTATGACGAGGCATGCACGAAAGCCAAGACAGGGCATGTAATCCAAGGTCGGTCATACAGTTCTGGGTCTAAGGCACGCGAATCAAGGTAAGACACGTTATTCGGGGTCGGGCCTCACAGTTGATGTGAGGCCAGACCTCGATTTACGTGTGATACCTCGTTTCGTGTGCCCTAACCTAGATTTGCGTGCCTTGACCTAGGTTTAAGAATTGTGTTTCGTTTTGTGTGCCTTGCATTGAATTACGTACATTCATTTAGGGTTGCGTGCATTTACTTGGAAAACGTGCATTTGTCTCGTAGTTCATGCCTTACCTCGTAGTGCATGCCCTAAACGTAGGAAAGCGTATCCTCACGCTAATCAAGAAAGCATCTTACACGAAGCATTAGATCATTAATTAATCCTACAAACTCCACTAACTAATATTTAAATGCTAAGTCAATGCACTAGAAGACGAAATTGCACCAAAAGCTAGACATTCTCATTCTTTATTCTTTATCCTTTTGCATATTCCAAGCACTCAATTAAATAATGCTCAAAAGATGACAAAAATTCAGAATTTTGCAATGCCTTGGCACCACTTTCTTGCATTTGTGCTTGCCTTGCATGATTCAAAATCAAACTTGGACATTCTATGACAAGTTTATGACACAAGCATAAAAAAATTGGCTCAAAACTCTACCCAAGGCTCCATACTCTCGACACAAACTCCATGCCCATACTAGACAATTCAAAAATGCTCCTTGAAGACACAAAATCAGATTTTACAAGGCCCTAGGCCGACACAAGCATCAAACATTTCAAAGCTTTTCATTTTTCTTTCATTTTCTCTTTTTCTCTCATTCTTTCTCTCATTCTTCTCTCTCTCTCTCGGCCTTGGCTGAAGTTATACTCTCCATAGCTTGAGTTCATCATCCTAAGGGGGTTATCAAGTCATGCAAGCTACTAGGAACTCGACCAAGCAAAGCTAGAATGCAAAAGACACACATGCAAGCTCATTGAACCTTCATTTCGGCTTAGGTGAGTTTGTTAGCTTCCATTTCATTTTCTTCTTGTTCTAACCACATGCACCTACTAAGAACATGGTAACTTAGCTAGGAAATTAGATAAATCTCAAGTTATCTCTCGGCTAAGAAAGGAGAAGAGTCGACATTGTGCTTCATCAAGAGTTTGTACATTTTCCTTGTTGTCTTGCTAAGGTGAGGGTTAAAACTTCTTGAAAAGCTTTTAAAAACTACATGCATGCCTTTGAATGTCTATTTCTACCTCTTTACTTGTGATATATGTGTGTTCATGAGCATTTGTAAACATGCATGGCAAGATAGTTGGCTAGAATGTGATGATAGATGAAATCGCGTATGGGACAGTCTTCTATCTTGTTGGTACGGGGTGATTTTGACCAGGTAAATGAGGTTTGCCTGTTCTGAGAATTTTTCAAAGAAATAGGCCAAAGCTAATTTTGACTCTAAGATCCTCAAAAATGGAAAAATATCAAAATGTGTCCAAATCTGGAAAATCTGAAAAAATGAAGCAGGTTTTGGCAGATTTACTGTTCTTGTAGAACGGACCAGTTTTAACTTAGTAAATGATATCCAAAATGCATGAAATTTCGTGTGCTGCTATATGTTTCAGTTCTGGACAGTTTTGTCAGAAATGGACTAAGGGTAAATCTTACCCTAAGGCCCTAAAAAACGACAAGTATTGAAATGTATGCAAATCTGGACAGTTTTGCGTAGTCTCACTGTTTTGACTATAACTCTTGAACCCGAACTCCAAATGATGGGAGGTTTGTTTATGAATTTAGTTCACTCCTTAAAATTTAATTTGACATCTTGTTCACTGGAATTGGCATTTTTTTTCTTGTCTCAATGATTGTGAGAAAATAGTCCATTCCAGTGAGGGTTTCACCTAATGATATGCTTAGAAAAATTATTGTAGCTTCTCTTGTTGAATTAAATGCTTGGGATTGTGGCATTGGGATGTTGTGTAGACTGTTTTGAATGCTTGAGGGTGTTTGAATTAATCAATGCATGGCTTGAGTTTAATCACGTGACAATTTAGGGCTTAATCGCACGGGTAAGCATGAATTGGAACCCCAATGACTAGGAAAACTCGCTAAGTGTTAATCCTATGAATATCGTGTTTAATTATGTAATTAGTAGGCTGCCCGTAGTTTCTCTCATAGCCCTAAACATGATTTCGATGATTACATGTTGACAAGTAGGCCTTTCTTGCACCCGGTCCCACGTAGATGTTGTTGCTTGTTGAATAATCTTATTATTTGATTACGTGAACTTCGAAATGAGTTATATGACTTGATTTACATGCGTTATATGGCTGCCCGTTTAATATTCATATAACTCCATGTGTTTTACAAGTGAAATTACTTGCATATCGTGCCTCGCGTGTTTACTTGTCAATGTGCAATCTTATGACTGCTCGGAGGCAACCTACTTTGTTGTCCTCCTAATGTGATATATTAAATGTCATAAATGTGCATTGCATACAAGGTTGCAACCTTTCATTCTGGTGTGGTAGCGTTCACGCATACCGGGCGACATCGGGCTTGCCGGTGCAACCGTGACTACCATTGTCCAATTCCCTCTCTCGCTTGGGGGCTAGACTTCCTCAGAGAGTTGGGTCGTAGGATTTCGGGGTACATCCGGAGTACACCCATTTGGCGTGATAAGGTGATGATTTGAAGTCGGCCGCAACAACTGATACTAGAAATGAACTGAGAGCAAAAGCTCACCGTATCCTTTTCACTATGTGTATAAGTACTCTCGCTTGGTTCCTAGAGGACCTCGGGGAGGAAAGACGGGTAATTGTGTTCTTTTACTTTTACATTACATTATGTACTTACTTGTTATATAATGTCATGCTTGAAAAAGGGTTTTCATAAGTTGAACCGAAAAATGAGTTTCAAAACTTATTTCTCGTTCCCCCTTGCTGAGTTCATAAGGACTTACCCTCTTTTATCATCTCAGGTGAAGAAGACCAGGAACAGGTACCCAAGGACAACGTGCCTAATGATGATTCTTTGGAATGATTGCTTTCCCTACGTGCCTTACTTGACTATGGCCATTTTGTGAACGATATGTTGCTTGAAGACTATTTCACTTCTTATGTTGCTTGTTATTGTATTGTAAATGACCCTCGTTGTAATTTGGGGTCTAATTTTGGCTTGTACTGATCATAACTAGATAGACACTACTATGTTTGTTTTTGCTATCGTTACTGGCTATTATCTATCGTAGGATTATGAAGTATCAGGTAAGGATTAAGTCAAATGAATCTATCCAATCTTAAGCAGGTACTCATTGTTAAGCTAAGATCAACAGGTACTTTTGTAACGAGGATTAATAAACAAATGAGACATAGTATCATGCTAGTTATTAATCAAACGAGACTTCGAGATAACTAGTAGGCGTTTCAATTGATGATAAATAGTAATCTTAGTTGGAAATGAATTTGACATTGAAAGTTTTGAGGCCTTTAGAAAATTAGGTCAAACTAAGGAGCCCAATTACAGCCGTTATGCTGCCGGTTTTCTGGAAGATTTATGGAATTTAGGCTAAACATTAAGTGTTAAACCTTCTTGAACGATTAAGTACGTGAAAGAACTTGAATGTTTAGATCACTCCCTAGTCTAACCTCTATAGGTCGGGTTGGGGCGTGACACCTTATCTGAATGGTATCAGAGCTTAGATTGCTTAAGCCAGATTTAACTCTCGGACCGTGGGTAGAAGCCCTAAGGTAATTTGGATGACTTGTTTATATGTTATTGTGTGATAATGTTAATTGTGCCTTCTATGTTCTATGTGCTTATGTGACTAACATGTCTTAACTGTTTCTAGAACTGTGTGTTTATGTAAAATTGTATGTTGCATACCTTATACATTAAATTCTTATTTGTCATTTTCCAATAAATTTTGCATCTTAATCTGTGCCTACAGACGGCTGGCCCTAGTACCCACACTACTAATAGGAGCGGTGAGCCCCAAGAGACCGGAGATGCTTATCAAACTAATCCCGACATGGCTATGTTTAATATGATGGCGAATGCCATAGATCGCGTGTCGCGAGTGATGGAACGTCAAGATGCACGTGAAGAAAACAACAACAACAACAACAAGAATAATGGTAACCATGGGAGACATAGCAGAATGCGGGAGTTTCTTGACTTTCGCCCGTCCAAATTTCACAGGGAAGCTGATGATGAAAAGGCAGAGGCTTGGCTATCTGAGATCGAGAGGATTTTCAGGCCACTTGACTATACTGATGAAGAAAAGGTGGAGTTCGCTGTGTTTCTGTTGCACGGGGATGCTGAGCATTGGTGGCACACTGTGGAGGCACTTTGGGAAACTGATCATACACCTCACTTGTGGGGTAATTTTGTTAAGGCATTCAAGGAGAAATATGTACCTGCAGTTTCCAAGTAGAGGCAGATTGAGGAATTCAAACACTTGAACCAGGGTAACATGACGGTGGCCCAGTACGAGGCTCGCTTTGACCGACTGTCCCGTTATGCTCCATACATGGTCAGTACTCCTGAGGTGAAGATGTAGAAATTTACGAATGGGTTGAGGCTGGAAATTCGGGACCAGTTGGCTTCGCATGACTTCGATACCTATTCTGCTCTCCTTGCTACTGCTTCCCGAGTTGAGAAGAGGAAACTTGATAGAGCCGGTTCAAGCCAGCCGAACAAGAAACCATACCAGCCTTCAGGTCAACAGAGGAAATTCCAAGGCCAGAGTCATAGTCAGGGCCTGAGCTAGAATAGACCAGTTAATAACCGTGGCCCGACTAAAGCACCATCAGCCTCTTCCACCCGCGGATCCACAGGTAGTTCACCTGCTACTCAGTCTATCAACTGTTCTTACTGTGACAAGAAGGGTCATACCGAGGCCCAGTGCTGGAATAAGTCAGGACGATGTGTGCGGTGTGGCAGTGATCAGCATTAGATCAAGGATTGCCCTAAATGGCAAACAGGACAAAATCAAGTTAAACCAGCTCGTAGAGGCAAGACTCCAGTTCCTAGAGTTTAGGCTCGAGCTTATGCAATAGAGTGCAAGGAGCTTCTAGAGGAGAGCGCTGTTGTTGAAGGTACATTCTTGATACTGAATCAACCTGTTAGGGTACTAATTGATCCAGGTGCTACTCATTCATTTATTACTCCCATGTGTGCAACGTGTGAAACTACGAGTTGTATGTTGGCCTTAAGAAGTAGAAGTTGGTACTCCGATGGGTTCTAAACTTGTTACTAGCTCAGCTTGTAAAGCATGTAAAATCCAAATTAAAGATAGGGAATTCTCAGCCAATCTTATTGTATTACCTTTTCGAGACTATGAAGTCATCTTAGGGATGGACTGGTTGGCAAAGCATCATGCCCAACTAGATTGCCGGATGAAGATTGTAACATTCCGGATACCTGGTCAATCAATATTAGAGGTAATGGGTCGAAGAGACTTCACCGGGAGTTCCATCATTTCATCTACGAAAGCAGTGAACTCCTTGAGAAAAGGATGTAGTGGATAATTAGCTTACCTCATCAACAAGCCGTCGAACAAAGCTAAGTTGGAGGAGATGCTAGTGATTAAAGATTATGTGGATGTGTTTCTAGAAGAATTGCCCTGTTTACCCCCAAATCAGGAGATCGAGTTCATTATAGAATTACTGCTTGGCACCCAGCCGATATCTAAAGCTCTCTATCGTATGGCACCAGCCGAGCTACAAGAATTGAATGACCAATTAGAAGGATTGTTGAAGAAGGGGTTTGTTCAACCTAGTTCTTCACCGTGGGGTACGCCAGTCCTATTTGTAAAGAAGAAAGACGGAACATTGAGGCTATGCATCGACTACCGAGGATTGAACCAAGTGACCGTCAAGAATAAATACCAACTTTCACTGATCGACGAGTTGTTTGATCAACTTCAGGGAGCCAAAGTGTATTCGAAGCTCGACTTGAGGCAAGGGTACTATCAGTTGCGGATCAAAAAGGAGGATGTACTTAAAACAGCTTTTAGGACGAGATATGGGCACTATGAATATGTGGTGATGCCATTTGGGCTAACTAATGCCCCTGCAGCTTTTATGGACTTGATGCACAGGGTGTTTCAACCCTACTTGGACCAATTTGTGGTGATCTTCATTGATGATATTTTGGTATACTCGAAATCTGAGGCTAAGCACGAACAACATCTGCGATTGGTACTGCAGAAACTTTGAGAGCATCAATTGTATGCGAAGTTTAGCAAATGCGAATTTTGGTTGTAGCAGATTGCATTTCTGGGGCACATCATATCCCAAGAGGGAATAGCAGTGGATCCAGCAAAGATAGAAGCGGTGATGTCTTGGAAGAAGTTGGAAAACGTTACGGAGGTTTGGAGTTTTCTTGGTCTAGCCGGCTATTATTGGAGGTTCGTGAAGGATTTCTCAAAGATTGCGTGACCGCTTACAAAGCTCACTCAAAAGAAAACAAAGTTCGTGTGGGATGACAAGTGTGAGAATAGTTTCCAAGAATTGAAGAGAAGATTGACTACCGCACCCGTTCTTGCATTGCCTGAAGGGAGTCAAGGTTTTGTAATCTATAGCGATGCTTCGAAGGAAGGACTAGGTTGTGTGTTGATGCAATGGTAGAGTGATTGCGTATGCTTCTAGGAAACCGAAGCCGTATGAATTGAACTACCCGACGCATGATTTGGAGTTAGCGGCTATCGTGTTTGCACTCAAGAAATGGAGGCACTATCTGTGGGGTAACCAGTTCGAGGTGTTTACTGATCACAAGAGCTTGAAATACTTGTTATCACAAAAAGAGTTGAACATGAGGCAAAGACGGTGGATGGAGCTTTTGGATGATTATACTGCACAATCAATTATGTGCCCGGTAAAGCAAATGTAGTTGCAGATGCCTTAAGTAGGAAAGCGAGCATGGCAAAACTGGAAGTCAAGGTGCAGGAGTATTAAAGGAAGCATTCTTGTGGAAACCACAATTGACTCGAAAAGGGTTACTTTTTGCCACTATACAAGTTCAATCAACCTTGTTGTCTGAATTACGAGAGGCTCAACAGAAGGACCAACAGTTTCAGAAGATTAAAGAAAGCAACACAGATTTCAAGTTTCATGATGATGGTATTTGGAGGTTTAGGAATCGGATTTGTGTTCCTAATGAGCCAGAGCTGAAAAAGAAGATTCTTGAAGAAGCCTATAATTCAAGATATACTATTCACCCCGGCGGAACAAAGATATACCGGGATTTGAAGCAACACTATTGGTGGAATAACATGAAGAGAGAGATTGCGGAGTTTGTGGCACGGTGTTTGACTTGCCAGAGAGTCAAAGTAGAACATCAACGACCAGCAGGTTTACTTCAACTGTTGGAGATTCCTCAATGGAAATGGGAACATATAACTATGGACTTTGTTATGGACCTGCCCAGGTCACAAAAGGGTCATGACGCCGTTTGGGTTATAGTGGATAGATTGACTAAGTCAGCGCACTTCTTACAGATGAATAAGGAGGATAGTCCTGAGAAGTTGGAGATATGTATGTGGCGGATATTGTAAGATTGCACGGGATGCCTGTGAGTATTGTATCGGATAGGGATCCTTGTTTTACTTCCCGATTTTGGAAGAGACTGCAAGAAGCTTTGGGAACGAAGTTGAGTTTCAGCACGACTTATCACCCTCAGACTGATGGACAATCTGAGAGAACTATTCAGATTCTGGAGGATATGCTGAAGGCGTGTGTTTTAGACTTTGGGAAAGGTTGGGAGAAATATCTATCTTTAGCGGAATTCGTTTATAATAACAGTTATCAGGCCACTATCGGGATAGCCCCATTTGAAGAGTTGTATGGACGTAAGTGTCGATCCCCAATTTACTGGGATGAAGTTGGTGAGACGAAGACTTTTGACCCGACCCTTCTACCTAAACTTATGAAGACTGTTGATAATATCCACCTCATCCGGAAATGGATGCTTACCGCCCAGAGCAGGCAGAAAAGTTATGCAGACCGACGGAGACGGAGCCTAGAGTTTGAGGTCAACGACAAGGTGTTCTTGAAGATATCACTCCGGATAGGACTGATTAAACACGGCAAGGGTAGAAAGTTAAGCCTGAGGTTTGTAGGACCATTTGAGATAATTTAGAAGGTTGGCAAATTGGCGTATCGCCTGGCACTACCCCAAAACCTCTCCAATATTCACGACATTTTTCATGTTTCGATGCTGCGGAAGTATCACCCTGATCCATCGCATATCTTAGAGCCAGAGCCGTTGCAGCTTTGGGAAAACTTGTCATATGAGGAGAAGCCCATTCGGATCCTAGACCAGCAAGATCGAGAGTTGCGCAACAAATCTATACCGATGGTAAAAATATTGTGGGATCATCATGGAGTTGAAGAAGCAACGTGGGAAAGGCGAGACCAGATGGAGCAACAGTATCCAGCTTTATTTCAAAGGTAATATTGAATTTCGAGAAGAAATTCTTTTAAGGAGGGGAGGATGTGAGGCCCGACCTCGATTTACGTGCAATACCTCATTTCGTGTGCCCTAACCTAGATTTGCGTGCCTTGACCTAGGTTTAAGAATTGTGTTCCGTTTTGTGTGCCTTGCATTGAATTACGTGCATTCATTTAGGGTTGCGTGCATTTACTTGGGAAATGTGCATTCGTCTTGTAGTTTGTGCCTTACCTCATAGTGTGTACCCTAAACCTAGGAAAGCGTGCCCTCATGCTAATCAAGAAAGCATCTTACACGAAACATTAGATCATTAATTAATCCTACAAACTCCACTAACTAATATTTAAATGCTAAGTCAATGCTATAGAAGACGAAATTGTACCAAAAGCTAGACATTCTCATTCTTTATTGTTTATCCTTTTGTATATTCCAAGCACTCAATTAAATAATGCTCAAAAGATGACAAAAATTCAGAATTTTGCAATGCCTTGGCCGACCACTTTCTTGCATTTGTGCTTGCCTTGCATGATTCAAAATCAAACTTGGACATTCTATGACAAGTTTATGACACAAGCATAAAAAAATTGGCTCAAAACTCTACCCAAGGCTCCATACTCTCGACACAAACTCCATGCCCATACTAGACAATTCAAAAATGCTCCTTGAAGACACAAAATCAGATTTTACAAGGCCCTAGGCCGACACAAGCATCAAACATTTCAAAGCTTTTCATTTTTCTTTCATTTTCTCTCTTTCTCTCATTCTTTCTCTCATTCTTCTCTCTCTCTCTCGGCCTTGGCTGAAGTTCTACTCTCCATAGCTTGAGTTCATCATCCTAAGGGTTATCAAGTCATGCAAGCTACTAGGAACTCGACCAAGCAAAGCTAGAATGCAAAAGACACACATGCAAGCTCATTGAACCTTCATTTCGGCTTAGGTGAGTTTGTTAGCTTCCATTTCATTTTCTTCTTGTTCTAACCACATGCACCTACTAAGAACATGGTAACTTAGCTAGGAAATTAGAGAAATCTAAAGTTATCTCTCGGCTAAGCAAGGAGAAGGGTCGACATTTTGCTTCATCAAGAGTTTGTGCATTTTCCTTGTTGTCTTGCTAAGGTGAGGGCTAAAACTTCTTGAAAAGCTTTTAAAAACTACATGCATGCCGTTGAATGTCTATTTCTACCTATGTACTTGTGATATATGTGTGTTCATGAGCTTTAGTAAACATGCATGGCAAGATATTTGGCTAGAATGTGATGATAGATGAAATCGCATATGGGATAGTCTTCTGTCTTGTTGGTGCGGGGTGATTTTGACCAGGTAAATGATGTTATAAATGCGTAAAAATTGGTAGGTGACTAGTTTTGCCAGTTCTGAGAATTTGTCGCAGAAATAGGCCAAAGCTAATTTTGAGTCTAAGGTCCTCAAAATGGCAAAATATCAAAATGTGTCCAAATCTGGAAAATCTGGGAAAATGAAGCAGGTTTTGGCAGATTCAGTGTTCTTGTAGAATGAACCAGTTTTAACCTAGTAACTGATATTAAAAATGCATGAAATTTGGTGTGTTGTTATATTTTTCAGTTCTGGACATTTTTGTCAGAAATGGACTAAGGCTAAATCTTACCCTAAGGCCCTCAAAAACGACAAGTATTGAAATGTATGCAAATCCGGACAGTTTTGCGTAGTCTCACTGTTTTGGCTATAACTCTTGAACCCGAACTCCAAATGATGCGAGGTTTGTTTCTAAATTTAGTTCACTCCTTAAAATTTAATTTGACATCTTGTTCACTGGAATTGGAGATTGTTTGCTTGTCTCAATGATTGTGAGAAAACAGTCCATTGCAGTGAGGGTTTCACCTAGTGATATGCTTAGAAAAATTATTGTAGCTTCTCTTGTTGTATTAAATGCTTGGGATTGTGGCATTGGGATGTTGTGTAGACTGTTTTGAATGCTTGAGGGTGTTTGAATTAATCAATGCATGGCTTGAGTTTAATCACGTGACAATTTAGGGCTTAATCGCACGGGTAAGCATGAATTGGAACCCCAATGACTAGGAAAACTCGCTAAGTGTTAATCCTATGAATATCGTGTTTAATTATGTAATTAGTAGGCTGCCCGTAGTTGCCCTCATAGCCCTAAACATGATTTCGATGATTACATGTTGACAAGTAGGCCTTTCTTGCACTCGGTCCCACGTAGATGTCGTTGCTTGTTGAATAATCTTATTATTTGATTACGTGAACTTCGAAATGAGTTATATGACTTGATTTACATGCGTTATATGGCTGCCCGTTTAATATTCATATAACTCCATGTGTTTTACAAGTGAAATTACTTGTCATATCGTGCCTCGCGTGTTTACTTGTCAATGTGCAATCTTATGACTGCTCGATGGCAACCTACTTTGTTGTCCTCTTAATGTGATATATTAAATGTCATAAATGTGCATTGCATACAAGGTTGCAACCTTTCATTTTGGCGTGGTAGCGTTCACGCACACCGGGCGGCATCGGGCTTGCCGGTGCAACCGTGACTACCATTGTCCAATTCCCTCTCTCGCTTGGGGGCTAGACTTCCTCGGAGAGTTGGGTCGTAGGATTTCGGGGTACATCCGGAGTACACCCATTTGGCGTGATAAGGGGATGATTTGAAGTCGGCCGCAACAACTGATACTAGAAATGAACTGAGAGCAAAAGCTCACCGTATCCTTTTCACTATGTGTATAAGTACTCTCGCTTGGTTCCTAGAGGACCTCGGGGAGGAAAGACGGGTAATTGTGTTCTTTTACTTTTACATTACATTATGTACTTACTTGTTATATAATGTCATGCTTGAAAAAGGGTTTTCATAAGTTGAACCGGAAAATGAGTTTCAAAACTTATTTCTCGTTCCCCCTCGCTGAGTTCATAAGGACTCACCCTCTTTTATCATCTCAGGTGAAGAAGACCAGGAACAGGTACCCGAGGACAACGTGCCTAATGATGATTCCTTGGAATGATTGCTTGCCCTACGTGCCTTACTTGACTATGGCCATTTTGTGAATGATATGTTGCTTGAAGACTATTTCATTTCTTATGTTGCTTGTTATTGTATTGTAAATGACCCCTGTTGTAATTTGGGGTCTAATTTTGGCTTGTACTGATCATAACTAGATAGACACTACTATGGTCGTTTTTGCTATCGTTACTAGCTAGTATCTATCGTAGGATTATGAAGTATCAGGTAAGGATTAAGTCAAATGAATCTATCCAATCTTAAGCAGGTACTCATTGTTAAGCTAAGATCAATAGGTACTTTTGTAACGAGGATTAACAAACAAACGAGACATAGTATCATGCTAGGTTATTAATCAAACGAGACTTCGAGATAACTAGTAGGCGTTTCAATTGATGATAAATAGTAATCTTAGTTGGAAATGAATTTGACATTGAAAGTTTTGAGGCCTTTAGAAAATTAGGTCAAACTAAGGAGCCCAATTACAGCCGTTATGCTGCCGGTTTTCCGGAGGATTTGTGGAATTTAGGCTAAACATTAAGTGTTAAACCTTCTTGAACGATTAAGTACGTGAAAGGACTTGAATGTTTAGATCACTCCCTAGTCTAACCTCTATAGGTCGGGTTGGGGCGTGACAGTTGAGGCCAAAAATTCTGTGAAGTTGTCTTACCCAAGGTGCCGTGGGATTCGGTAATAGAAATGTGATGGATTAGGTTGTTGTCATTTTCGCGGCTCACAACGTACGATCCGAGATGGAAAAACAGCGCAAAAGAAGAAATGTGTCCCGAAATTGATGAAAACGTTCGATTTTGGGCTTCAAAAATAGGCGCAGCCGAGCAGGCTTGCTGCCTCCGTCGGTGAACTCTCGGAGAGCTTTCCAACAGTATGCTGTGCGCCGCATAACTCCTTACGGATCAAAAGTTATGGGCACCGGAGCGACGAATACCTGGTCACAAGCCCCACACCCTCGATTTACGGGCCTAGCCTCTATGTGAAGTAAAATTGTCTTGCCCAAGGTGCCGTGGGATTCGCTAATAGAAATGTGATGGATTAGGTTGTCATCCTTTTTGCGGCTTACGACATACGATCCGGGACGAAAAACAGTGCAAAAGAAGAAAAGTATCCTGAAACTGATGAAAATGTTCCATTTTAGGTTCTGAAAAGAGGCGCAGCCGAGCAGGCTTGTTGCCCACGTCGTAGATGCTCTCATAGAGATTTCTAATGTCACGCCCCAACCCGGCCTATAAAGGTTAGACAAGGGTGTGATCTAAACATTCAAGTCATATCTCGTACTTAACCGTTCATGAAAGTTTAACACTTAATGTTATAGCCTAAACTTTATAATTTTCCTGAAAACCGGCAGCATAACGGCTGTAATTGGGCTTTTTGGTTTGACCTAATTCTCTGAACGCCTCAAATTTTCCAATCTCAATTTCATTTCCAACTAAGATTACTATTTACCATCAATTGAAATGCCTACTGGTTATCTCGAAGTCTCGTTTGATTAATAACCTAGCATGATACTATGTCTCGTTTGTTTGTTAATCCTCATTACAAAAGTACCTGTTGATCTTAGCTTAACAATGAGTACCTGCTTAAGATTGGATAGGTTCATTTTACTTAGTCCTTACCTGATACTTCATAATCCTATGATAGATACTAGCCAATGACGATAGCAAAATGACCATAGTAGTGTCTATTTAGTTATTATCAGTACAAGCCAAAATTAGACCCCAAATTACAACGGGGGTCTTTTACAATACAACAACAAACATCATAAGAAATGAAATAGTCTTCAAGCAACATAGTTTTCACAAATGGCCATAATCAAGCAAGGCACGTAGGACAAGCAATCATTCCAAGGAATCATCATTACGCACGTCGTCCTCGGGTACCTGTTCTTGGTCTTCTTCACTTGAGATGATAAAAGAGGGTGAATCCTTATGAACTCAGCGAGGGGGAATGAGAAATAAGTTTTGAAACTCATTTTCCAGTTCAACTTATGAAAACCCTTTTGCAAGCATGAATATATCACAAGTAAATACATAACATAATATAAAAGTAAAGGAACACAATTACCCGTCTTTTCCTCCCCGAGGTCCTCTAGGAACCAAGCGAGAGTACTTATATACATAGTGAAAAGGATACGGTGAGCTTTCGCTCTCAGTTCATATCAGTATCAATTGTTGCGGCCGACTTCAAACCAAGCGAGAGTACTTCAAACGTTCGATTTTGGGCTCCAAAAATAGGCACAGCTAAGCAGGCTTGCTACCCACGTCGTAGAGCTCTCGTAGAGCTTTCCAACGGTATGCTGTGCGCTGTGTAACTCCTTACGGATCAAAAGTTATGGGCACCAGAGCGACGGATACTTGGTCACAAGCCCCACGCCCTCGGTTTGCTGGCCCAGCCTCTATGTGAAGTGAAGTTGTCTTGCCCAAGGTGCCATGGGATTCGGTAAAAGAAATGTGATGGATTAGGTTGTTGTCCTTTTCGCGGCTCACGACATACGATCCGGGATGAAAAAACATCGCAAAAGAAGAAAAATGTCCCAAAACTGATGAAAACATTCGATTTTGGGCTCCAAAAATAGGCACAGTCGAGCAGCCTTACTGCCCCCATCGTAAAGCTCTAGGAGAGCTTTCCAACAGTTTGCTATGCGCTGCATAACTCCTTACGGATCAAAAGTTATGGGTACCGGAGCGACGGATACCTGGTCACAAGCCCCACGCCCTTGGTTTACGAGCCCAGCCTCTACGTGAAGTGAAGTTGTCTTGTCCAAGGTGCCATGGGATTCGGTAATAGAAATGTGATGGATTAGGTTGTCGTTCTTTTCGCGGCTCACGACGTACGATCCAGGATGGAAAAATAGTGCAAATTAAGAAAAGTGTCCCGAAACTGATGAAAACATTCGATTTTGGGCTCCCAAAATAGGCGTAGCTGAGTAGACTTATTGCCCCCATCGTAGAACTCTCGGAGAGCTTTCTGACAGAATGCTGTGTGCCGCGTAACTCTTTACGAATCAAAACTTATGGGCACCGGAGCGACGGATACCTGGTCAAAAACCCCACGCCCTCAGTTTGCGGGCCCAGCCTCTACGTGAATTGAATTTGTCTTGCCCAAGGTACCGTAGGATTCGGTAATAGAAATGTAATGGATTCGATTGTCGTCCTTTTCGCGGCTCACGACGTATGATCCAGGACAGAACAACAACGCAAAAGAATAAAATTATCCCAAAACTGATGAAATCGTTCAATTTTGGGCTCTGAAAATAGGTGTAACCGAGCAGCCTTGCTGCCCACGTCGTAGAGCTCTAAGAGAGCTTTCCAACGGTATGTTGTGCCCCGCGTAACTCCTTACGGATCAAAAGTTATGGGCACCGGAGCGACGGATACCTGGTCACAAGCCCCATGCCCTCGGTTTACGGGCCCAGCCTCTACGTGAAGGGAAGTTGTCTTGCCCAAGGTGCCGTGGGATTCGATAATAGAAATGTGATGGATTAGGTTGTCGTCCTTTTCGCGGCTCACGACGTACGATCCGGGACCAAAAAATAGCGCAGAAGTGTGAAAGTGTCCCAAAATTGACGAAAATGTTCGATTTTGGGCTCCAAAAGTAGGTGCAGCCGAGTCGCATTACTGCCCCCGTCGTCGAGCTCTCGGAGAGCTTTCCAACGGTATGCTGTGCGCCGCGTAACTCGTTACGGATCAAAAGTTATGGGCACCGGAGCGACGGATACCTTGTCAAAAGCCCCACGCCCTCGGTTTACGGGCCCAGCCTCTACGTGAAGTGAAGTTGTCTTGCCCAAGGTACCATGGGATTCGGTAATAGAAATGTGATGGATTAGGTTGTCGTCCTTTTCGCGGCTCACGATGTACGATCCGGGACCGAAAAATAGTAAAAAAGTGTGAAAGGTGTCCCGAAACTGATGAAAATGTTCGATTTTGGGCTCCGAAAATAGGCGCATCCGAGCAGCCTTGCTACCCCCGTCGTAGAGCTCTCGGAGAGCTTTCCAACGGTATGCTGTGCCCCGCGTAACTCCTTACGGATCAAAAGTTATGGGCACCGGAGCGACGGATACCTGGTCACAAGCCCCATGCCCTCGGTTTACGGGCCCAGCCTCTACGTGAAGTGAAGCTGTCTTGCCCAAGGTGCCGTGAGATTCGGTAATAGAAATGTGATGGATTAGGTTGTAGTCCTTTTCGCGGCTCACGACGTACGATCCAGGACTGAAAAACAGCGTAAAAATAGAAAAGTGTCCCAAAATTGATGAAAATGTTCAATTTTGGGATCCAAAAATAGGCGCAGCTGAGCAGCATTGCTGCCCCCGTCGTAGAGCTCTCGGAGAGCTTTCCAACGGTATACTGTACGCCGTGTAACTCCCTACGGATCAAAAGTTATGGGTACCGGAGTGACGGATACCTGGTCACAAACCCTACGCCCTCGGTTTGCGGGCCCAGCCTCTACGTGAAGTGAAGTTTCCTTGCCCAAGGTGCCGTGGGATTCGGTAGTAGAAATATGATGGATTGGGTTGTCGTCCATTTCGCGGCTCACAAAGTACGATCCGGGATAGAAAAACAGAGTGAAAGAAGAAAAGTGTCCTGAAACTGATGAAAATATTTGGTTTTGGGCTCTAAAAATAGGCGCAACCGAGCAGTCTAGCTTCCCTTGTCGTAGAGCTCTCAGAGAGCTTTCCAACGGTATGTTGTGCGCCGCATAACTCCTTACGGATCAAAAGTTATGGGCACTGGAGCGACGGATTCCTGGCCACAAGCCCCACGCCCTCGGTTTACGGGCCCAGCTCTACTTGAAGTGAAGTTGTCTTGCCTAAGGTGCCATGGGATTCGGTAATATAAATATGATGGATAAGGTTATTGTCCTTTTCGCGGCTCACGACGTATGATCCGGGACTGAAAAACTACACAAAAGTAGAAAAGTATCCCGAAATTCATGAAAATATTCGATTTTGGGCTCCAAAAATAGACGCAACCAAGTAGCCTTGCTGCCCCCGTCGTAGAGATCTCGGAGAACTTTCCAACGGTATGTTGTGTACCGCGCAACTCCTTACGGATCAATAGTTATTGGCATCGGAGCGACGGATACCTGGTCACAAACCCCACGCCCTCGGTTTGCGGGCCCAGCCTCTACGTGAAGTGAAGTTGCCTTGCCCAAGGAGCCGTGGGATTCGGTAATAGAAATGTGATGGATTGGGTTGTCGTCTATTTTGTAGCACATGACGTACGATTGGGGATGAAAAAACAGCACGAAAGAAGAAAAGTGTCCCAAAACTGATGAAAACGTTCGATTTTGGGCTCTGAAAACAGGTGCAACCTAATAGTCTAGCTTCCCCTGTCGTAGAGCACTCAGAGAGCTTTCCAACGGTATGCTTTGTGCCGCATAACTCTTTACAGATCAAAAATTACGGGCATTGGAGTGACAGATTCCTGGTCATAAGCCTCACGTCCTTGGTTTTCGGGCCCAGCTTCTACGTGAAGTGAAGTTGCCTTGCCCAAGGTGCAATGGGATTCGGTAATAGAAATGTGATGGATTAGGTTGTCCTTTTTTCGTGACTCACTACGTACGATCCGGGAAGAAAAAAGAGCGCAAAAGAAGAAAAATATCCCAAAACTGATGAAAACGTTCGATTTTGGGCACCGAAAACTGGCACAGCCGAGCAGGCTTACTGCCCACGTCGTAGAGCTCTTGTAGAGCTTTCCAACGGTATGCTGTGCGCCGCGTAACTCCTTACGGATTAAAAGTTATGGGCACTAGAGTGACGGATACCTGGTCACAAGCCCCACGCCCTCGGTTTGCTGGCCCAGCCTCTATGTGAAGTGAAGTTGTCTTGCCCAAGGTGCCGTGGGATTCGGTAATAGAAATGTGATGGATTAGGTTGTTGTCCTTTTTGCGGCTCACGACGTACGATCCGGGATGGAAAAACAGCGCAAAAGAAGAAGAGTGTCTCGAAACTGATGAAAACATTCGATATTGGGCTCCGAAAACAGGCGCAGCCAAGCAGCCTTGCTGCCCCCGTTGTAGAGCTCTCGGAGAGCTTTCCAACTGTTTGTTGTGCGCCGCATAACTCCTTACAGATCAAAAGTTATGGGCACCGGAGCGACGGATTCCTGGTCACAAGCCCCACGCCCTCGGTTTACGGGCCCAGCCACTAGGTGAAGTGAAGTTGTCTTGCCCAAGGTACCGTGGGATTCGGTAATGGAAATGTGATGGATTAGGTTGTCGTCCCTTTCGCAGCTCACGACGTACGATCCGGGACCCAAAAACAGCGCAAAAGTAGAAAAGTGTCCCGAAACTGAAGAAAACGTTGGATTTTGGGCTTCAAAAATAGGCGCAGCCGAGTAGCCTTACTGCCCCGGTCGTAGAGCTCTCGGAGAGCTTTCCAATAGTTTGTTGTGTGCCGCGTAACTACTTACGGATCAAAAGTTACGGGCACTGGAGCGACAGATACCTGGTCACAAACCCCACGCCCTCGGTTTGAGGGCCCAGCCTTTACGTGAAGTGAAGTTGCTTTGCCCAAGGTACCATGGGATTCAATAATAGAAATGTGATAGATTAGGTTGTCGTCCATTTCGCGACTCACGAAGTACGATCTGGGACGGAAAAACAGCGCGAAAGAAGAAAAGTGTCCCAAAACTAATGAAAATGTTCGATTTTCGGCTCTGAAAACAGGCACAACCTAGCAAGCTAGCTGCCCCTGTCGTAGAGCCCTCAGAGAGCTTTCCAACGGTATGCTTTGCGTCGCGTAACTCCTTACGGATCAAAAGTTACAGGCACTGGAGCGACGGATTCCTGGTCACAAGCCCCACGCACTCGGTTTGTGGGCCCAGCCTCTACGTGAAGTGAAGTTGTCTTGGCCAAGGTGTCGAGGGATTCGGTAATAGAAATGTGATGGATTAGGTTGTCCTCTTTTTTGCGGCTCACGACGTACGATCCGGGACGGAAAAATAGCGCAAAAGAAGAAAAGTATCCCGAAACGGATGAAAACGTTCGATTTTGAGGACCGAAAAGAGGCATAGCTGCGTAGCCTTGCTGCCCCCGTCGTACAGCTCTCGGAGAGCTTTCCAACTATATGTTGTGCGCCGCGTAACTCCTTACGGATCAAAAGTTATGGGCAGCGGAGCCACGGATACCCAGTCACAAACCCCACACCCTCGGTTTGGGGGCCCAGCCTCTATGTTAAGTGAAGTTGCCTTGCTCAAGGTGCCGTGGGATTCGGTTCTTGAAATGTGATGGATTAGGTTGTCGTTCTTTTTGTGACTCACGATGTACGATCCGGGATGGAAAAACAGCGCAAAAGAAGAAAAATGTCCCGAAACTGATGAAAACATTTGATTTTGGGCTCCCAAAATAGGCGCAGCTGAGTAGGCTTACTGCCCCTGTTGTAGAGCTCTTGGAGAGCTTTCCAACGGTATGCTGTGCGTCGCGTAACTCCTTACAAATCAAAAGTTATTGGCACCGGAGCGACAGATACCTGGCCACAAGCCCCACGCCCTCGGTTTGCGGGCCCAGCCTCTACGTGAAGTGAAGTTGTGTTGCCCAAGGTGCCATGGGATTCGGTAATAGAAATGTGATGGATTAGGTTGTCGTCCTTTTCGCGGCTCACGACGTACGATCCGGGACGGAACAACAACGCAAAAGAAGAAAAGTGTATCAAAACTGATGAAAACGTTCAATTTTGGGCTCCAAAAATAGGCGCAGCCGAGCAGCCTTGCTGAACTTGTCGTAGAGCTCTTGGAGAACTTTCCAATGGTATACTGTGCGCCTCGTAACTCCTTACGGATCAAAAGTTATGGGCATTGGAACGACGGATACTTGGTCATAAACCCTATGTCCTCGGTTTGCGGGCCCAGCCTCTACGTCTAAGTAAAGTTTCCTTGCTCAAGGTGTTATGGAATTCGGTAATAGAAATGTGATGGATTGGGTTGTCGTCCATTTCGCGGCTCACGATGTATGATCCGGGACGGAAAAATAGTACGAAAGAAGAAAAGTGTCCCGTAACTGATGAAAATGTTCAATTTTGGGCTCTGAAAATAGGGTCAATCGAGCAGGCTAGCTTCCCCTATCGTAGAGGTCTCAGAGAGCTTTCCAACGGTATGCTGTGCGCCGCGTAACTCCTTACGGATCAAAAGTTACCGGCACTGGAGCAACGGATTCCTAGTCATAAGCCCCACGCCCTCGGTTTGCGGGCCCAGCCTCTATGTGAAGTGAAGTTGTCTTGCCCAAGGTGCCGAGGGATTCGATAATAGAAATGTGATGGATTAGGTTGTCGTCCTTCTCGCGACTCACGACGTACGATCCGGGATGAAAAAATAGTGCAAAAGAAGAAAAGTATCCCGAAACTGATGAAAACATTCAATTTTGGGCTCCGAAAATAGGCACAGCTGAGCAGCCTTTCTGTCCACATCGAAGAGCTCTCGAAGGGCTTTCAAACGGTATGCTGTGCTCCGCGTAACTCCTTACAGATCATAAGTTATAGGTATCAGAGCGATGGATACCTGGTCACAAGCCCCACGCCCTCGGTTTGCTGGCCCAGCCACTACTTGAAGTGAAGTTGTCTTGCCCAAGGTGACATGGGATTCGGTAATAGAAATGAGATGGATTAGGTTGTCATCCTTCTCGCGGCTCACGACGTACGATCCAGGATAGAAAAATATTGCAAAAGAAGAAAAGTATCTCGAAACTGATGAAAACATTCAATTTTGGGCTATGAGAACAGGCGCAGCTCTACAGCCTTGCTGCCCCTGTCGTAGAACTCTCGGAGAGCTTTCCAACGGTATGCTATGCGCCGCATAACTCCTTACGAATCAAAAGTTATGGGCACCAGAGCGACGGATACCTGGTTACTAGCCCCACGCCCTCGGTTTACGGGCCCAGCCTCTACGTGAAGTGAAGTTGTCTTGCCCTAGGTGCTATGGAATTTGGGAATAGAAATGTGATGGATTAGGTTGTCGTCCTTTTCGCGGCTCACGACGTACGATCCGAGACGGATAAACAGCGCAAAAGAATAAATGTATCTCAAAATTGATGAAAATGTTCTGTTTTAGGCTCTGAAAAGAGGCGCAGCCGAGCAGGCTTGTTGCCCACGTCGTAGATCTCTCGTAGAGCTTTCCAACGGTATGCTGTGCGCCGTGTAACTCCTTACGGATCAAAAGTTATCGGCACCGGAGCGACGGATACCTGGTCACAAACCCTACGCCCTCTGTTTGCGGGCCCAGTCTTTACGTGAAGTGAAGTTGTCTTGCCCAAGGTGTCGTGTGATTCGGTAATAGAAATGCGATGGATTAGGTTGTCGTCCTTTTCGCGGCTCATGACGTACGATCCGGGACCGAAAAATAGCGCAAAAGTAGAAAAGTGTCCTGAAACTGATAAAAATGTTCGATTTTGGGTTCCGAAAATAGGCACAGTCGAGCAGCGTTGCTGCCCCCATCGTGGAGTTCTCGGAGAGCTTTCCAATGGTATGATGTACGCCACGCAACTCTATACGGATCAAAAGTTATGGGCACTAGAGCGACAGATTCCTGGTCACAAGCCCCACACCCTCGGTTTGTGGGCCCAGCCTCTATGTGAAATAAAATTCTCTTGCCCAAGGTGCCATGGGATTCGGTAATAGAAATGTGATAGATTAGGTTGTCCTCTTTTTCGCGACTCACGACGTACGATCCGGGATGAAAAAATAGCACAAAAAAAGAAAAGTATCCCGAAATTGATGAAAATGTTCGATTTTGGGCTCCGAAAATAGGCACGGCTAAGCAAGCTTGCTTCCCACGTTGTAGAGCTCTTGTAGAGCTTTCCAAAGGTATGGTGTGTGCCGCGTAACTCCTTACGGATCAAAAGTTATAGGCACTGGAGAGACGAATACCTGGTCACAAGCCCCACGCCCTCGGTTTGCTGGCCCAGCCTCTACGTGAAGTGAAGTTGTCTTGCCCAAGGTGCCATGGGATTTTGTAATAGAAATGTGATGGATTAGGTTATCGTCCATTTTGCGGCTCACGACATACGATCCAGGACTGAAAAACAGCGCGAAAGAAGAAAAGTATCCCGAAACAGATGAAAATGTTCCATTTTAGGCTCTGAAAAGAGGTGCAGCCGAGCAGACTTGTTGCCTGCGTCGTAGAGCTCTCGTATAGCATTCTAATGGTATGTTATGCGCTGCGTAACTCCTTACGGATCAAAAGTTATGGGCACCGGAGTGACGAATTCTTGGTCACAAGCCCCACGCCCTCGGTTTACGGGCCCAGCCTCTACGTGAAGTGAAGATGTCTTGCCCAAGATGCCATGGAATTCAGTAATAGAAATGTGATGGATTAGATTGTCGTCCTTTTTGTGGCTCACGATGTACAATCCGGGACCAAAAAACAGCGCAAAAGAAGAAAAGTGTCTCGAAATTGATGAAAACGTTCAATTTTGGGCCCCGAAAATAGGTGCAGTCGAGCAGCCTTGCTGCCCCCGTTGTAGAACTCTCGGAGAGCATTCCAACGGTATGTTGTGCGTCGCGCAACTCCTTACGGATCAAAAGTTATGGGCATCGGAGCGACGGATACCTGGTTACAAACCCCACGCCCTCGGTTTGCGGGCCCAGCCTCAACGTGAAGTGAATTTGCCTTGCCTAAGGTGCCGTGGGATTCGGTAATAGAAATGTGATGGATTGGGCTATCGTCCATTTCGCAGCTCACGACGTACGATCCGGGACAGAAAAATAGCGCGAAAGAAGAAAAGTGTCCCAAAACTGATGAAAACGTTCAATTTTGGGCTCTGAAAATAGGCGCAACGGAGCAGGCTAGCTTCTCCTGTCGTAGAGCACTCAGGGAGCTTTCCAACAGTATACTGTGCGCCGTGTAACTCCTTACGGATCAAGAGTTACGGGCACTTGAGCGACGGATTCCTGGTCACAAGCTTCGTGCCCTCGGTTTGCGGGCCCAGCCTCTTCGTGAAATGAAGTTGTCTTGCACAAGGTGCGGTGGGATCCGGTATTAGAAATGAGTTGGATTAGGTTGTCCTCTTTTTCGCGACTCACGACGTATGATTCGGGATGGAACAACAACGCAAAAGAAGAAAAGTGTCCCGAAACTAATGAAAACGTTCGATTTTGGGCTCCGAAAATAGGCCCAGCCGAGCAGCCTTGCTACCCCCGTCGTAGAGCTCTCGGAGAGCTTTCCAACGGTTTGCTGTGTGCCACATAACTCCTTACGGATCAAAAGTTATGGGCACCGGAGCGATGGATACCTGGTCACAAACCCTACGCCCTCGGTTTGCGGGCCCAGCCTCTACGTGTAAGTGAAGTTGCCTTGCACAAGGTGCCGTGGAATTCGGTAATAGAAATGTGATGGATTGGGTTGTCGTCCATTTCGCGGCTCACGATGTATGATCCGAGACGGAAAAACAGCGCGAAAGAAGAAAAGTGTCACAAAACTGATGAAAACATTCGATTTTGGGCTCTGAAAATAGGCGCAATTGAGCAGGCTAGCTTCCCTTATTGTAGAGCTCTCAGAGAGCTTTCCAACGATATGCTGTGCCCCGCGTAACTCTTTACGGATCAAAAGTTACCGGCACTGGAGCGACGGATTCCTGGTCATAAGCCCCACGCCCTCGGTTTACGGGCCCAGCCTCTACGTGGAGTGAAGTTGTCTTGCGCAAGGTGCCGAGGGATTCGGTAATAGAAATGTGATGGATTAGGTTGTCGTCCTTCTCCCGGCTCATGACGTACGATTCGGGACGAAAAAATAGTACAAAAGAAGAAAAGTATCCCGAAACTGATGAAAACGTTCAATTTTGGGCTCCGAAAATAGGCACAGCTGAGCAGCCTTTCTGCCCACATCGAAGAGCTCTCGAAGGGCTTTCCAACGGTATGTTGTGCGCCGCGTAACTCCTTACGGATCAGAAGTTATAGGCACCAGAACGACAGATACTTGGTCACAAGCCCCACGCCCTCGGTTTGCTGGCCCAGCCTCTACGTGAAGTGAAGTTGTCTTTGTAATACCCCGATCCCTCTCAAGACCGGGAGTTCTATCAATCAATCTAAACACAACCCAAACCAAACCCGGGCATAAATTTTCAGGGAAAACGGACGGAGTCTCCCCTGTTCCTAGGCGAAAAGTAAAACCTGCGATAGCATATAAGTGGACCAATACCATGTCCAAACATTCAACCACCTCAAGGCCATCCGAGCCTTGGTTCACAACAAGCAAAACACAAGTAAATATACATTCAAGCTTAGCAATTAAACTACACCAACCTATATCATAAGCTAGACTATCATACCTTTCTATCTCTTTTCCTTTATCATTACAAATATACATTGAAGTTAAGCTACATTAACTAAATACATAATCTAACTTATCAAACCATTCCAACTACATAGCTAAATTTATATTACATTTCTTTTAACAATAATTACATACAACATAAAAGCATACAACTTTACAACTTTGACAACTCAAGTCACGTAGGCACTCAAGACAACTCTTCAAGCATGGACTTTCACGAAATCACGAACTTTCCAGCTAACAGGGCATTTCCTGAAATGTGGTGGTGAGGAGTGAGTATACACAACACGTATACTCAGTGAGGGTGAGACAGATATCGAATTGGAGAGAAAGAAGATCGTGCAATGCAAATAGGTACAGTTAAGCAATACAATCAATAAAAGGCATTCAATATAAACAACAATACAATTAAACAACTAAAGAAAGCATTAACACAACCAATCAAAGCTATACCACACTTTGAAGGCTATGGTTCACTCGAGCGAGTAATGTACTGATCACGATTCCGATGACTTTAACGATGACGCGCCGGCCCAAACCACCTTATAACACCAGTTTGGAATACCCCGGAAGTATCCATCAATCCTACGACCCAAATCTCCCTGGGAGGCAACCCAAGCGAGAAAGGGAATAGCAGCGGAGCTAGAGCAACCAACACTGGCAACCCAAGGCTAAACAGAGAGGACCATCACTCACGCACCAGAGACTATGCAATGCAAGACTTGATACAAGACGAAAAACAAGCGATAAACAAGCGATAAACAAGCGATAAAGCCACACGTGGGAGAATAACAAAGTAGGTTACCCTCGCACGCAATAGCAGCAATTTGATAAGCAATTCAATCCAAAACAACTCAAACAACTATTTCAAGTAATTCTAAGCATTCTATAGGCATAAAGACAAGAAAACACACAAAAACACAAATCGGCCCCAACTATCAAAACGCTACCATTTCCAAACGAGCCACGAGTTCTGGAAACCGACTTCGCCAACCCTCCTAGGTCACCATAAGGCACGTCTAAAGACCCCGAAACCTTACTTTACCCTAGAACTCGCGCAAAGCCCCGATTTCCCCCTTTCTCGTTTGAACTACAACTATAACAACCAAACACCCAACCAACGCCATAATCGCACCAAAAGTGCTTCCATGGCTTCCCGAAGCAATGACAACACGCAAAACGAGAAAACGCTAAAGTCGACCTAAACGACCCCGACTTTCCCAAAGGCATAATTCTCATTTTTTCCACTACGCAACCCAAACAAACCACACATTTTATCATTCTAGCGTACCTAGCACATTTCTATATCAACAGAAAGCATAACAGCGCAACTTCAACGTTTCAAGGTTTTACTATTCATAAAACACTATTCAATTAACAATTTAATTTGCAATCACAACATTTAACCGCATAAAATGTTACAAAGCTATAAATACATGTTCTACAAACCCCAAGGAACATTCTAGAAGCATCAAATCGCTTTAAATAACGATCTACAGATAAATCTAAAAATTGACAAAGTTAACATACACAACGTATAAATGCGCAAATAACGATGAAACCCTCACCTTAGACGCTCCTAGACGCTAGGAAAACCTCGTAGGATGCCTCGGAAACCACCCCGTGGAAGCCCTCGCAAAGAATTGAAGATTTGGCTTGAAATCTTTTTTTTTTCTCCTCTCAAATTTTTGGCCCTGCTATGTTCTGTTTTTCAGCTCTTTTTTGTTTTTGTTTTATGCTTTTATTATGCAAATAAGGTGACAAAAGGTCAAAGGGTCAAAGCCCCTTGGTCAAACCACTTAAACTTGGTTAAACTAGCCTATTTTCATGCATTTTTAAGCTAAAACAACTATGGAAATATTAATTCTAGCTAGCAACAATTAAAATATAAAATTTAAGTCATCTAAATACTAGTTTCACTATATGCTGAGGACTAGAAACCGATCTCTACCTATCGCTCTTGATATGCTATGCACTTTGCGTCAACCAAGAAGTGACAATTAAATCTTAAAGAATCTAAGAAATATATCATTTTTGAAAGGCATCATAGTTTAAAATTTACTCTGGCTCGGAGCCACTTTCCTCTTTTATTTGAAAACCGAGTGATTATATTGCAAGACAACCAAAACCGATTATTAAAATAATCAGAGCAATCAAGGTAATCAATATTCATCTAAATTAATTAATTTAACAATTTCTAGAACATTTTAAGAATTATAAAGTTAATATTAAGCTACAAATGAAAGTTAATATAAACACATAGTCAAATACAATTAAACACTAACATTTAAGATGACACTTAATTAATCACAATAAAAGAATTTCAATTACTATAATTATTAGGAATAGGTAATAAACTTTTAATTATTCAATTTACAACTCCTAAATGCTTCCAAGAGGAATATTAAAATAGTGCAAGTAGGTTGATTTAACTAATTAAACAATTAATCAAATGCAGTCAAGTGCTATTAAATGCATGTCGGGTTCGGGTTATCACATCCTTCCCCCCTTAAAACAATTGCGTCCACGCAATTCTTCTCCCAATAGAACTCAGCATCATCTGAAATCCAATTCTGACTAATCTTCATTAGCTTCTAAACAATTATTTCATCAAGATGTCCAATAGGAAATTTCAAGTAGAAATGCCAAGCGGTAACGCCAAATAAAGGCTCAAACAAAGGTTCCATCCAAAGGTCCAAAGAGTTACCCCGCTGGTCATGAATTTCATAGAAGAATTCCCTGTTAAGAGTGCTGAAGAAAAAAAATACTAAGAACCCAATCAAATATATTTCCAAAGTTCCAAAGAAGCCTTCCAAATAATAACCCCATGGAACAACCAATTAGATTCCGAGTTTTGCTATCAAATGCTGAGAGGAATGTCAAAGGAAATAACAGAGAAAATATAATGTGCCCAATAAGACAACCAAGTTGAATAACAAACATAGTTTCCCAGATGGACGAAAACTCCAAGGATAAACACCGAACTGATGAACAATATACCGAGACCAAACTCTGAGGCCTCTTCACTGTTTGCCAAGTGAGAACTTCATACAACTTTGCCAACAAGGAAAATACCAAGAGAACGCCTAATAAGAATTTCAAAGAATACCATAAGTAGTATTATTCAATAAGTCTGATAGGAACTCCAAATACTAAACCTACTGAGGAACACTGAAGAAGATATCCGAGACAATGCTCCAATAAGAAAGTAGCCAAGTTTGCCAAATAAATAAATACTAAATAATTGGCCACTGAGAATTCCAGAAATTACCATTGAAGAATTTCCAATCAGGGATGCCAGTATCATACCAATAAAGACAGAGACACATATACCCTAGATAATACTGTGCAGTAAGGCTGATTGAAATCCCAATAGCCAAATCCACCGAGAAATGCCAACAGAAGTCTCCAAAGAATACCCATTAAGAAAACCAAAGAATGCTCCAAAGACCAACCAAATAAACCCCAAGAGAAAGCTATTCTTTCACAACCATTAAGCACAGAGGAAGACCATAGAGATTCGCCAATAACCGAGCTCCAAAAGCAAACACCAATTCCCAAATAAAGGCTAGTCAAATGCCATTCATTTCCTGCCAATCCATACACCTTGAAAAGCCAGCGGTGAACCACTTTCTTCAGGGGAGGAAGATGACTTACTTACCATTTCAATAGGACATGTATGAATGCCAATATATCACAGTTATACATATGCCTTAAGCTATTATGCCAGCAAGTTTACAAAATAGTTTATTCAACAAGGTCACTCAAGCATAACAATCAAGTCAAGCACAGCATAATCAATTCAAATCACAGCATAGCTAATTCAAGACATTTCAGTACACACATTACAAGCAATACTTCAAGCAAATAACAATCCACGAGGTCGATTCGATAGGTCAATTCAATGCACAACTAGACACTTTACTTCACTTAGCACACAATTAACACATAACACATAACTATATCACATAGGAGCACACATTCATGTCAAGACACATAATCTCACATACAAGCATACACTTTCAAGACACACTTAGCAAGCACACATTCAAGGACCACTACCCACCAGACCGAGGACCCTGTCCCGGCTTATGAGCTAAACAAGCTCTGATACCACCTGTAATACCCCGATCCTTCTCGAGACCAGGAGTTCTATCAATCGATCTAAACACAACCCAAACCAAACCCGGGCATAAATTTTCAGGGAAAACGGACGGAGTCTCCCCTGTTCCTAGGCGAAAAGTAAAACCTGCGACAGCATATAAGTGGACCAATACCATTTCCAAACATTCAACCACCTCAAGGCCATCCGAGCCTTGGTTCACAACAAGCAAAACACAAGTAAATATACATTCAAGCTTAGCAATTAAACTACACCAACCTATATCATAAGCTAGACTATCATACCTTTCTATCTCTTTTCCTTTATCATTACAAATATACATTGAAGTTAAGCTACATTAACTATATACATAATCTAACTTATCAAACCATTCCAACTACATAGCTAAATTTATATTACATTTCTTTTAACAATAATTACATACAACATAAAAGCATACAAATTTATAACTTTGACAACTCAAGTCACGTAGGCACTCAAGACAACTCTTCAAGCACGGACTTTCACGAAATCACGAACTTTCCAGCTAACAGGGCATTTCCTGAAATGTGGTGGTGAGGAGTGAGTATACACAACACATATACTCAGTGAGGGCGAGACATATATCGAATTGGAGAGAAAGAAGATCGTGCAATGCAAATAGGTATAGTTAAGCAATACAATCAATAAAAGGCATTCAATATAAACAACAATACAATTAAACAACTAAAGAAAGCATTAACACAACCAATCAAAGCTATACCACACTTTGAAGCCTATGGTTCACTCGAGCGAATAATGTACCGATCACGATTCCGATGACTTTAACGATGACGCGCCGGCCCAAACCACCTTATAACACCAGTTTGGAATACCCCGGAAGTATCCATCAATCCTACGACCCAAATCTCCCTGGGAGGCAACCCAAGCGAGAAAGGGAATAGCAGCGGAGCTAGAGCAACCAACACTGGCAACCCAAGGCTACCCAGAGAGGCCCATTACTCACGCACGAGACACTATGCAATGCAAGACTTGATACAAGACGATAAACAAGCGATAAACAAGCGATAAACAAGCGATAAAGCCACACGTGGGAGAATAACAAAGTAGGTTACTCTCGCACGTAATAGCAGCAATTTGATAAGCAATTCAATCCAAAACAACTCAAACAAGTATTTCAAGTAATTCTAAGCATTCTATAGGCATAAAGACAAGAAAACACACAAAAACACAAATCGGCCCCAACTATCAAAACGCTACCATTTCCAAACGAGCCACGAGTTCTGGAAACCGACTTCGCCAACCCTCCTAGGTCACCATAAGGCACGTCTAAAGACCCCGAAACCTTACTTTACCCTAGAACTCGCGCAAAGCCCCGATTTCCCCCTTTCTCGTTTGAACTACAACTATAACAACCAAACACCCAACCAACACCATAATCGCACCAAAAGTGCTTCCATGGCTTCCCGAAGCAATGCCAACACGCAAAACGAGAAAACGCTAAAGTCGACCTAAATGACCCCTACTTTCCCAAGGGCATAATTCTCGTTTTTTCCACTACACAACCCAAACAAACCACACATTTTAGCATTCTAGCGTACCTAGCACATTTCTACATCAACAGAAAGCATAACAGCGCAACTTCAACGTTTCAAGGTTTTACTATTCATAAAACACTATTCAATTAACAATTTAATTTGCAATCACAACATTTAACTGCAGAAAATGTTACAAAGCTATAAATACATGTTCTACAAATGCCAAGGAACATTCTAGAAGCATCAAATCGCTTTAAATAACGATCTATAGATAAATCTAAAAATTGACAAAGTTAACATACACAACGTATAAATGCGCAAATAACGATGAAACCCTCACCTTAGACGCTCCTAGACGCTAGGAGAACCTCGTAGGATGCCTCGGAAACCACCCCGTGGAAGCCCTCGCGAAGAATTGAAGATTTGGCTTGAAATCTTTTTTTTCTTCTCTCTCAAATTTTCGGCCCTGCTATGTTCTGTTTTCAGCTCTTTTTTTTTGTTTTATTCTTTTATTATGCAAATAAGGTGACAAAAGGTCAAAGGGTCAAAGCCCCTTGGTCAAACCACTTAAACTTGGTCAAACTAGCCTATTTTCATGCATTTTTAAGCTAAAACAACTATGGAAATATTAATTCTAGCTAGCAACAATTAAAATATAAAAGTTAAGTCAACTAAATACTAATTTTACTATATGCTGAGGACTAGAAACCGATCTCTACCTATCCCTCTCGATATGCTATGCACTTTGCGTCAACCAAGAAGTGACAATTAAATCTTAAAGAATCTAAGAAATATATTATTTTTGAAAGGCATCATAGTTTAAAATTTACTCTGGCTCGGAGCCACTTTCCTCTTTTATTTGAAAACCGAGTGATTATATTGCAAGACAACCAAAACCGATTATTAAAATAATCAGAGCAATCAAGGTAATCAATATTCATCTTAATTAATTAATTTAACCATTTCTAGAACATTTTAAGAATTATAAAGTTAATATTAAGCTACAAATGAAAGTTAATATAAACACATAGTCAAATACAATTAAACACTAACATTTAAGATGACACTTAATTAATCACAATAAAAGAATTTCAATTACTATAATTATTAGGAATAGGTAATAAACTTTTAATTATTCAATTTACAACTCCTAAATGGTTCCAAGAGGAATATTAAAATAGTGCAAGTTGATTGATTTAACTAATTAAACAATTAATCAAATGCAGTCAAGTGCTATTAAATGCATGCCGGGTTCGGGTTATCACAGTCTTGCCCAAGGTGCCGTGGGATTCGGTAATAGAAATGTGATGGATTAGGTTGTTGTCCTTCTCGCGGCTCACGACGTACGCTCCGGGATGGAAAAATATCGCAAAAGAAGAAAAGTGTCCCGAAACTGATGAAAACGTTCGATTTTGGGCATTGAGAATAGGCGCAGCTCAGCACCCTTGCTACCCCCGTCGTAGAACTCTCGGAGAGCTTTCCAACAGTATGCTGTGCACTGCATAACTCCTTACGGATCAAAAATTATGGGCACCAAGGCGACGGATACCTGGTCACAAGCCCCACGCTCTCGGTTTACGGGCCCAGCTTCTACGTGAAGTGAAGTTGTCTTGCCCTAGGTGCCATGGAATTCGGGAATAGAAATGTGATGGATTAGGTTGTCATCCTTTTCGCGGCTCATGACGTGCGATCCAAGACGGATAAACAGCGCAAAAGAAGAAAAGTATCCCGAAACTGATGAAAATATTCCATTTTAGGCTCTTAAAAGAGGCGCAACTGAGCAAGCTTGTTGCCTACGTCGTAGAGCTCTCATAGAGCTTTCCAACGGTATGCTGTGCACCGTGTAACTCTTTACGGATCAAAAGTTATAGGCACCAGAGCGACGAATTCCTAGTCACAAGCCCCATGCCCTCGGTTTACGGGCCCTGTCTCTACGTGAGGTGAATTTGTCTTGCCCAAGGTGCTGTGGGATTCGGTAATAGAAATGTGATGGATTAGGTTGTCGTCCTTTTCGCGGCTCATGACGTACGATCCGGGATCGAAAAACAGCGCAAAAGTAGAAAAGTGTCCTGAAACTGATAAAAACGTTCGATTTTAGGCTCTGAAAATAGGCGCAGCAGAGCAGCCTTGCTGCCCCCATCGTAGAGCTCTCGGAGAGCTTTCCAACGGTATGCTGTGCGCCACGCAACTCCATACGGATCAAAAGTTATGGGCACCAGAGCGATAGATACCTAGTCACAAACCCTACGCCCTCGGTTTGCGGGCCCAGCCTCTACGTGAAGTGAAGTTGCCTTGCCCAAGGTGCCATAAGATTTGGTAATAGAAATGTGATGGATTGGGTTGTCGTCAATTTTGTGGCTCACGACGTACGATCCGGGACGGAAAAACAGCGTGAAAGAAGACAAGTGTCCCAAAATTGATGAAAACGTTCGATTTTGGGCTCTGAAAACAGACGCAACCTAGCAGGCTAGCTTCCCCTATCGTTGAGCACTCAGAGAGCTTTCCAACGGTATGCTTTGCGCCACGTAACTCTTTACGGATCAAAAGTTACGGGCACTGGAGCGACGGATTCCTGGTCACAAGCCCCACGCCCTCGGTTTGTAGGCCTAGCCTCTACGTGAAGTGAAGTTCTCTTGCCCAAGGTAGCATGGGATTCGGTAATAGAAATGTGATGGATTAGGTTGTCCTCTTTTTCGTGACTCACGACGTACGACCCGCGACGGAAAAACAGCGCAAAAGAAGAAAAGTATCCCGAAATTGATGAAAATGTTCGATTTTGGGCTCTGAAAACAGGCACAGCTGAGCAGGCTTGCTGCCCACATCATAGAGCTCTCGTAGAGCTTTCCAACGGTATGCTGTGCGCCGCGTAACTCCTTACGGATCAAAAGTTATGGGCACCGGAGAGACGGATACCTGGTCACAAGCCCCACGCCCTCGGTTTACGAACCCAGCCTCTACGTGAAGTGAAGTTGTCTTGCCCAAGGTGCCATGGGATTCGGTAATAGAAATGTGATGGATTAGGTTGTCGTCCATTTTGCGGCTCACGACGTACGATCCGGGACTTAAAAACAGCGCAAAAGAAAAAAAGTATCCCGAAACTGATGAAAATGTTCCATTTTAGGCTCTGAAAAGAGGCGCAGCCGAGCAGGCTTGTTGCCCGTGTCGTAGAGCTCTCGTAGAGCATTCCAACGGTATGTTATGCGCCGCGTAACTCCTTACGGATCAAAAGTTATGGGCACCGGACCGACAGATTCCTAGACACAAGCCCCACGCCCTCGGTTTATGGGCCCAGCCTCTACGTGAAGTGAAGTTGTCTTGCCCAAGGTGCCATGGGATTCGGTAATAGAAATGTGATGGATTAGGTTGTCGTCTTTTTTGAGGCTCACGACGTACGATCCAGGATCGAAAAATAGCGCAAAAGTAGAAAAGTGTCTCGAAACTGATAAAAACGTTCAATTTTGGGCTCCGAAAATAGGCGCAGTCGAGCAGCCTTGCTGCCCCTGTTGTAGAGCTCTCGGAGAGCATTCCAACGGTATGCTGTGCGCAGCGCAACTCCTTACGGATCAAAAGTTATGGGCATCGGAGCAACGAATACCTGGTCACAAACCCTACGCCCTCGGTTTGCGGGCCTAGCCTCTACGTGAAGTGAATTTTCCTTGCCCAAGGTGCCGTGGGATTCGGTAATAGAAATGTGATGGATTGGGCTGTCGTCCATTTCGCGGCTCACGACGTACGATCCGAGATAGAAAAATAGCGCGAAAGAAGAAAAGTGTCCCGAAACTGATGAAAATGTTCAATTTTGGGCTCTGAAAACAGGCGCAACAGAGCAGGCTAGCTTCCCCTATCGTAGAGCACTCAGAGAGCTTTCCAACGGTATACTGTGCGCCACGTAACTCCTTACGGATCAAAAGTTACGGGCACTTGAGCGACGGATTCCTGGTCACAAGCCCCACGCCCTCGGTTTGCAGGCCCAGCCTCTTTGTGAAGTGAAGTTGTCTTGCCCAAGGTTCTGTGGGATTCGGTATTAGAAATGTGATGGATTAGGTTGTCCTCTTTTTCGCGACTCACGACGTACAATCCGGGACGGAAAAACAGCGCAAAAGAAGGAAAGTATCCCAAAATTGATGAAAACGTTCGATTTTGGGCTCTGAAAATAGGCATAGCCGAGCAGGCATGCTGCCCACGTCGTAGAGCTCTCGTAGAGCTTTCCAACGGTATACTGTGCACCGCGTAACTCCTTACAAATCAAAAGTTATGGGCACCAGAGCGACGGATACCTGGTCACAAGCCTCACGCCCTCGGTTTGCTGGCCCAGCCTCTATGTGAAGTGAAGTTGTCTTACCCAAGGTGCCGAGAGATTCGGTAATAGAAATGTGATGTAATAGGTTGTTGTCATTTTTGCGACTCACGACGTACGATCCGGGATGGAAAAACAGCGCAAAAGAAGAAATGTATCCCGAAATTGATGAAAACGTTCGATTTTGGGATTCGAAAATAGGCACAGCTGAGCAGGCTTGCTGCCCCCGTCGGTGAGCCCTCGGAGAGCTTTCCAACGGTATGCTGTGCGCCGCATAACTCCTTACGGATCAAAAGTTATGGGCACCGGAGCGACGGATACCTGGTCACAAGCCCTACACCCTCGGTTTACGGGCCTAGCCTCTATGTGAAGTGAAATTGTCTTGCCCAAGGTGCCGTGGGATTCGCTAATAGAAATGTGATGGATTAGGTTGTCGTCCTTTTTGCGGCTTACGACGTACGATCCGGGACGAAAAACAGCGCAAAAGAAGAAAAGTATCCTGAAACTGATGAAAATGTTCCATTTTAGGCTCTGAAAAGAGGCGCAGCCGAGCAGGCTTGTTGCCCACGTCGTAGATGCTCTCGTAGAGATTTCCAATGTCACGCCCCAACCCGGCCTATAAAGGTTAGACTAGGGTGTGATCTAAACATTCAAGTCATATCTCGTACTTAACCGTTCATGAAAGTTTAACACTTAACGTTATAGCCTAAACTCCATAATTTTCCTGAAAACTGGCAGCATAACGGCTGTAATTGGGCTTTTTGGTTTGACCTAATTCTCTGAACGTCTCAAATTTTCCAATCTCAATTTCATTTCCAACTAAGATTACTATTTACCATCAATTGAAATGTCTACTGGTTATCTCGAAGTCTCGTTTGATTAATAACCTAGCATGATACTATGTCTCGTTTGTTTGTTAATCCTCGTTACAAAAGTACCTGTTGATCTTAGCTTAACAATGAGTACCTGCTTAAGATTGGATAGGTTCATTTTACTTAGTCCTTACCTGATACTTCATAATCCTATGATAGATACTAGCCAATGACGATAGCAAAATGACCATAGTAGTGTCTATTTAGTTATTATCAGTACAAGCCAAAATTAGACCCCAAATTACAACAGGGGTCTTTTACAATACAACAACAAACATCATAAGAAATGAAATAGTCTTCAACCAACATAGTTTTCACAAATGGCCATAATCAAGCAAGACACGTAGGACAATCAATCATTCCAAGGAATCATCATTACGCACGTCGTCCTCGGGTACCTGTTCTTGGTCTTCTTCACTTGAGATGATAAAAAAGGGTGAATCCTTATGAACTCAGCGAGGGGGAACGAGAAATAAGTTTTGAAACTCATTTTCCAGTTCAACTTATGAAAACCCTTTTGCAAGCATGAATATATCACAAGTAAGTACATAACATAATATAAAAGTAAAGGAACACAATTACCCGTCTTTCTTCCCCGAGGTCCTCTAGGAACCAAGCGAGAGTACTTATATACATAGTGAAAATGATACGGTGAGCTTTCGCTCTCAGATCATATCAGTATCAATTGTTGCGGCCGACTTCAAATCATCCCCTTATCACGCCAAATGGGTGTACTCCGGATGTACCCCGAAATCCTACGACCCAACTCTTCGAGGAAGTCTAGCCCCCAAGCGAGAGAGGGAATTGGACAATGGTAGTCACGGTTACACCGGCAAGCCCGATACCGCCCGGTGTCCGTGAACGCAACCACACCAGAATGAAAGGTTGCAACCTTGTATGCAATACACATTTATGACATTTAATATATCACATTAGGAGGACAACAAAGTAGGTTGCCTCCGAGCAGTCATAAGATTGCACATTGACAAGTAAACAAGCGAGGCACGATAAGACAAGTAATTTCACTTGAAAGGTACATGGAGTTATATGAACATTAAACGGGCAGCCATGTAACGCATGTAAATCAAGTCATATAACTTATTTCGAAGTTCACGTAATCAAATAATAAGATTATTCATCATGCAACGACATCTACGTGGGACCGGGTGCAAGAAAGGCCTACTTGTCAACATGTAATCATCAAAATCATATTTAGGGCTACAAGGGAAACTACGGGCAGCCTACTAAACATATAATTAAACACGATATTCATAGGATCAACACTTAGCAAGTTTACCTAGTTACTAGGGTTCCAATTCGTGCTTACCCGTGCGATTAAGCCCCAAGTCATCTCGTAATTAAACTCAAGCCACGCATTGATTAGTTCATACACCCTCAAGAATTCAAAACAGTCCACACAACATCCAAATGCCACAATCTCAAGCATTTAATACAACAAAAGAAGCTACAATAATTTTTCTAAGCATTTCACTAAGTGAAACCCTCACTGCAATGGACTGTTTTCTCACAATCATTAAGACAAGCAAACAATCTCCAATTCCAGTGAATAAGATTTCAAATTAAAGCTTAAGGGGTGAACTAAATTCGGAAACAAACCTCACATCATTTGGAGTTCGGGTTCAATAGTTATAGCCAAAACAGTGAGACTACACAAAACTGTCCAGATTTGCACACATTTCAATAATTGTCGTTTTTGAGGGCCTTAGGGTCAGATTTAGCCTTAGTCCATTTCTGAAAAAAATGTCCAAAACTGAAATATCTAGCTTCACACCAAATTTTATGCATTTTGGATATCACTTACTAAGTCAAAAAGGGTTCGTTCTACAAGGTCAGTGAATCTGCCAAAACCTGCTTCATTTTTCTAGACTTTCCAGATTTGGACACATTTTGATAATTAGCCATTTTGAGAACCTTAGAGTCAAAATTAGCTTTGGTCTATTTCTTCAAAATGTGTTCAGAACTGGAAAAACTAGGTACCTACCAATTTTCAAGCATTTTCAACATCATTTACCTAGCCAAAACTGCCTCGCACCAACAAGACAGAAGGCTGTTACATACACGATTTCATCTATCATCACATTCTAGCCCAAAATCTTGCCATGCATGTTTACAAAGCCTCATGAACACACATATATCTCAAGTACAGAAGTAAAGATAGACATTTAAGGGCATGCATGTGATTTTTTGAAAGATTTTCAAGAAGTTTTAGCACTCACCTTAGCAAAACAACAAAAAGATGCACAAGACTCTTGATGGTTGCACAAGATTGTTTCTTTTCCTTGCTTAGCTGAGACACCACTCAATTTTTCTCAAATTTCCTAGATTAGTAACCAAGTTCTTAGTAGGTGCATGTGGTTAGAACAAGAAGAAAAGAAATGGAAGCTAGCAAACTCACCTAAACCGAAATGGAAGTGCTAAAGGCTTGCATGTGCATTTCTTTGCTCCTAGCTTTGCTTGGTCGAGTTCCTTGGTTGCTTGGAAGTCTTGAAGAGCCTTAGGATGAAGAACTTAGCTATGGAGTCTACAATATTCAGCTAGGGCCGAGAGAGAGAGAGAAGAATGAGAGGGAGAGAGAAGAATGAGAGGAAATGAGAGAAATGAAAGAAAAATAAAAGCCTTGCAAATGTTGAAGCTTGTGTCGGCCTAGAGCATGTAAATTTCAGACTTTTGTGTCTTCAAGAAGCATTTTGAATTACCTAGCATGGGCAAGGAGCTTGTGTCAAAATGGTGGAGCTTTGGATAGAGTTTTGAGCCAATTTTTTATGCATTGTGTCATTAAATTGTCATAGAATGTTTGAGGAATAAATTTTGAAATTGGATTGCATGCACAAAGCTCCTAGTGGTCGGCCAAAGAGGTGTTCAAATCTAAATTTTTTGTCTTGTTCAAGGCTTATTTTATTGTGTGTTTGGGATATGCAAAGAATAAAGAATAAAGAATAAAGAATGTCTAGCTTTTGGTGCAATTTCGTCTTCTAGTGCATTGACTTAGCATTTTTATATTAGTTAGTGGGATTTGTAGGATTAATTAATGACCTAGTGCTTCGTATAAGATGCTTTCTTGATTAGCGTGAGGGCACGCTTTGCTAGGTCTAGGGCACGCACTACGAGGTAGGGCACGAACTACGAGACGAATGCACGTTTTCAAAGTAAATGCATGCAACCCTAAATGAATGCACGTAATTCAATGCAAGGCATACAAAATGAAATACGATTCTTAAACCTAGGTCAAGGCATGCAAAATCTAGGTTAGGCACACGAAACGAGGTATCGCACGCAAATCGAGGTCGGGTCTCACATCTTCCTCTCCTTAAAAGAATTTCCTCCAGAAATTCAATATTACCTTTGAAATAAAGCTGGATATTGTTGCTCCATCTGGTCTCGCCTTTCCCACGTTGCTTCTTCAACTCCATGATGATCTTACAACACTTTCACCATCGGTATAGATTTGTTACGCAACCCCCGATCTTGTTGGTCTAGGATCCGAATGGGCTTCTCCTCATAAGACAAGTTCTCCCGAAGCTGCAACGACTCTGGCTCCAAAATATGCGATGGATCAGGGCGATACTTCCGTAACATAGAAACATGAAAGACGTCGTGAATATTGGAGAGGTTTTGGGGTAGTTCCAGGCGGTACGCCAACTTGCCAACCTTCTCAATTATCTCAAATGGTCCTACAAACCTCGGGCTCAACTTTCTACCCTTGCCATGTTTAATCAGTCCCCTCCGGGGTAATATCTTCAAGAACACCTTGTCGTCGACCTCAAACTCTAGGCTCCGCCTCCGTTGGTCTGCATAACTTTTCTACCTGCTTTGGGCGGTAAGCATCTGTTTCCGGATAAGGTGGATATTATCAACAGTCTTCGTAAGTTCAGGTAGAAGGGTCGGGTCAAAAGTCTTCGTTTCACCTACTTCATTCCAGTAAATTGGGGATTGACACTTACGTCCATACAATGCCTCAAATGGGGCCATCCCGATAGTGGCCTGATAACTATTATTATAAGCGAACTCCACTAGAGACAGATATTTCTCCCAACCTTTCCCGAAGTCTAAAACACACGCCCTCAACATATCCTCTAGAATCTGAATAGTTCTCTCCGATTGTCCATAAGTCTGAGGGTGATAAGCCGTATTGAAACTCAACTTCATTCCCAAAGCTTCTTGCAATCTCTTCCAAAATCGGGAGGTAAAATGAGGATCCCTATCCGATACAATACTCACAAGTATCCCGTGCAATCTTACAATCTCCGCCACATAAATATCTCCCAACTTCTCAGGACTATCCTCCTTGTTCATCGGTAAGAAATGCGCTGACTTAGTCAATCTATCCACTATGACCCAAACAGCGTCATGACCCTTTTGTGACCTGGGCAGGTCCATAACAAAGTCCATAGTTATATGTTCCCATTTCCATTGAGGAATCTCCAACGGCTGAAGTAAACCTGCTGGTCGTTGATGTTCCGCTTTGACTCTCTGGCAAGTCAAACACCATGCCACAAACTCCGCAATCTCTCTCTTCATGTTATTCCACCAATAGTGTTACTTCAAATCCCGGTAGATCTTTGTTCCGCCGGGGTAAATAGTGTATCTTGAATTATGGGCTTCTTCAAGAATCTTCTTTTTCAGCTCTGGCTCATTGGGAACACAAATCTGATTCCTGAACCTCCAAATACCATCATCATGACACTTGAAATCTGTGTTGCTTTCTTTTATCTTCTGAAACTGTTGGTCCTTCTGTTGAGCCTCTCGTAATTCAGACAACAAGGTCGATTGAACTTGTGTAGTGGCAAAAAGTAACCTTTTTCGAGTCAATTGTGGTTTCCACAAAAATGTTTCCTCCAACAACTCCTGCACTTTGATTTCCAGTTTTGCCATGCTCGCTTTCCTACTTAAGGCATCTGCAACTACATTTGCTTTACCGAGCACATAATTGATTGTGCAGTTATAGTCATCCAAAAGCTCCATCCACCGCCTTTGCCTCATATTCAACTCTTTTTTGTGAGAACAAGTATTTCAACCTCTTGTGATCAGTAAACACCTCGAACTTGTTACCCCACAGATAGTGCCTCCATTTCTTGAGTGCAAACACGATAGCCGCTAACTCCAAATCATACTTCGGGTAGTTCAATTCATACGGCTTCGGTTTCCTAGAAGCATATGCAATCACTCTACCATTTTGCATCAACACACAACACAGTCCTTCCTTCGAAGCATCGCTATAGATTACAAAACCTTGACTCCCTTCAGACAATGCAAGAATAGGTGTGGTAGTCAATCTTTTCTTCAATTCTTGGAAGTTGTTCTCACACTTGTCATCCCACATGAACTTTGTTTCCTTTTGAGTGAGCTTTGTAAGCGGTCCTGCAATCTTTGAGAAATCCTTCACGAACCTCTGATAATAGCCGGCTAGACCAAGAAAACTCTGAACCTCCATAACATTTTTCGGCTTCTTCCAAGACATCACCGCTTCTATCTTTGCTGGATCCACTGCTATTCCCTCTTGGGATACGATATGCCCCAAAAATGCAATATGCTGCGACCAAAATTCGCACTTGCTAAACTTTGCATAAAATTGATGCTCTCGAAGTTTCTGCAATACCAATCGCAGATGTTGTTCATGCTCAGCCTCGGATTTCGAGTATACTAAAATATCATCAATGAAGATCACCACAAATTGGTCCAAGTAGGGTTGAAACACCCTGTGCATCAAGTCCATAAAAGCTGCAGGGGCATTAGTTAGTCCAAATGGCATCACCACATATTCATAATGTCCATATCTCGTCCTGAAAGTTGTTTTAGGCACATCCTCCTTTTTGATCCGCAACTGATAGTACCCTTGCCTCAAGTCGAGTTTCGAATACACTTTGGCTCCTTGAAGTTGATCAACAACTCGTCAATCAATGGAAGTGGGTATTTATTCTTGACAGTCACTTGGTTCAATCCTCGGTAATCGATGCATAGCCTCAATGTTCCGTCTTTCTTCTTTACAAATAGGACTGGCACACCCCATGGAGAAGAACTCGGTTGAACAAACCCCTTCTTCAACAATCCTTGCAATTGGTCCTTCAATTCTTGTAGCTCGGCTGGTGCCATACGATAGGGAGTTTTTGATATCGGTTGGGTGCCAGGCTGTAACTCTATAATGAACTCGATCTCCCGATTTGAGGGTAAACCGGGCAATTCTTCTGGAAACACATCCGCATAATCTTTGATCACTGGCATCTTCTCCAACTTAGCTTTGTCCGACGGCTTGTTGATGAGGTAAGCTAAGTATCCACTACACCCTTTTCTCAAGGACTTCACTGCTTTCGTAGATGAAATGATGGAACTCCCGGTGAAATCTCTTCGACCCATTACCTCCAGTATTGGTTGACCAGGTACCTGGAATGTTACAATCTTCGTCCGGCAATCTAGTTGGGCATGATGCTTTGCCAACCAGTCCATCCCTAAGATGACCTCATAGTCTCGAAAAGGTAATACAATAAGATTGGTTGAGAATTCCCTATCCTTAATTTGGATTTTATATGCTTTACAAGCTGAGCTAGTAACAAGTTTAGAACCCATCGGAGTACCAACTTCTACTTCGTAAGGCAAACATACAACTTGTAGTTTCACACGTTGCACACATAAGGGAGTAATAAATGAATGAGTAGCACCCGGATCAATTAGCACCCTAACAGGATGATTCAGTATGAGGAATGTACCTTCAACAACAGCGGTCTCCTCTGGAAGCTCCTCGCACTCAATAGCATAAGCTCAAGCCTGAACTCTAGGAACTAGAGTCTTGCCTCTACCATCTAGTTTAACCTGATTTTGTCCTGCTTGCCATTTAGGGCAATCCTTGATCTGATGCTGATCACTGCCACACCACACACATCGTCCTGACTTCTTCTAACATTGGGCCTCGGTATGCCCCTTCTTGTCACAGTAAGAACAATTGATAGACTGAGTAGCAGGTGAACTACCTGTGGATCCGCAGGTGGAAGTGGCTGATGGGGCTTTAGTCAGGCCACGGTTATTCACTGGTTAGTTCTGGCTCTGGCCCTGACTACGACTCTGGCTTTGGAATTTCCTCTGTTGACCTGAAGGCTGGTATGGTTTCTTGTTCAGCTGACTCGAACCGGCTCTATCAAGTTTTCTCTTCTCAACTCGGGAAGCAGCAGCAAAGAGAGCAGAATAGGTATCGAATTCATGTGAAACCAACTGGTCTTGAATCTCTGGCCTCAATCCAGTCGTAAATTTCCACATCTTTGCCTCTAGAGTACTGACCATGTATTGAGCATAACGGGACAGTCGGTCAAAGAGAGCCTCGTACTGGGCCACCGTCTTGTTACCCTGGTTTAGGTGCATGAATTCATTAATCCGCCTCTACCTGGAAACTGCAAGTACATATTTCTCCTTGAATGCCTTAACAAAATTGCCCCACAAACAAGGTGTATGATCAGTTTTCCACAGTGCCTCCACAGTGTGCCACCAATGCTCAGCATCCCCGTGCAACAGAAACACATCAAACTCCACCTTTTCTTCATCAATATAATCAAGTGGTCTGAAAATCCTCTCGATCTCAGACAGCCAAGCCTCTGATTTCTCATCATCAGCTTCCCCGTGGAATTTGGATGGGCGAAAGTCAAAGAACTCCCTCATTCTGCTATGTCTCCCATGGTTACCATTGTTTCTGTTGTTGTTGTTGTTTGCTTCACGTGCATCTTGACATTCCATCACTCGTGACACGCGATCCATGGCATTCGCCATCATATTAAACATAGCCATGCCGGGATTAGTTTGATAGGCATCTCCGGTCTCTTGGGGCTCACCGCTCCTATTAGTAGTGCGGGTACTAGGGCCAGCATCTATAGGCACAGATTACGATGCACAATTTATTGAAATACGACGAACAAGAATTTAATGCATAAGATATGCAACATAATATAGATACACAATTCCAGAAACAATTAAAACATGTCAATCACTTAAGCACATAGAACATAGAAGGCACATTTAACATTATCATACAATAACATATAGACAAGTCATCCTAATTACCTTAGGGCTCTACCCATGGTCCGAGAGTTAAACCCGGCTTAAGTAATCTAAGCTCTGATACCATTTCTTTCTATAAGGTGTCACACCCCAACCTGGCCTATAAAGGTTAGACTAGGGTGTGATCTAAACATTCAAGTCATATCTCGTACTTAACCGTTCATGAAAGTTTAACACTTAACGTTATAGCCTAAACTCCACAATTTTCCGGAAAACCGGCAGCATAACGGTTGTAATTGGGCTCTTTGGTTTGACCTAATTCTCTGAACGCCTCAAATTTTCCAATCTCAATTTCATTTCCAACTAAGATTACTATTTACCATCAATTGAAATGCCTACTAGTTATCTCGAAGTCTCGTTTGATTAATAACCTAGCATGATACTATGTCTCGTTTGTTTGTTAATCCTCGTTACAAAAGTACCTGTTGATCTTAACTTAACAATGAGTACTTGCTTAAGATTGGATAGGTTCATTTTACTTAGTCCTTATCTGATACTTCATAATCCTATGATAGATACTAGCCAATGACGATAGCAAAATGACCATAGTAGTGTCTATTTAGTTATTATCAGTACAAGCCAAAATTAGACCCCAAATTACAACGGGAGTCTTTTACAATACAACAACAAACATCATAAGAAACGAAATAGTCTTCAAGCAACATAGTTTTCACAAATGGCCATAATCAAGCAAGGCACGTAGGACAAGCAATCATTCCAATGAATCATCATTAGGCACGTCGTCCTCAGGTACCTGTTCTTGGTCTTCTTCACCTGAGATGATAAAAGATGGTAAGTCCTTATGAACTCAGCGAGGGGGAATGAGAAATAAGTTTTGAAACTCATTTTCCGGTTCAACTTATGAAAACCCTTTTGCAAGCATGAATATATCACAAGCACATAACATAATATAAAAGTAAAGGAAAACAATTACCCGTCTTTCTTCCCCGAGGTCCTTTAGGACCCAAGCGAGAGTACTTATACACATAGTGAAAAGGATACGGTAAGCTTTCGCTCTCAGTTTATATCAGTATCAGTTGTTACGGCCGACTTCAAATCATCCCCTTATCACGCCAAATGGGTGTACTACGGATGTACCCCAAAATCCTACGACCCAACTCTCCGAGGAAGTCTAGCCCCCAAGCGAGAGAGGGAATTGGACAATGGTAGTCACGGTAGCACCGGCAAGCCCGATGTCGCCCGGTGTGCGTAAACGCTACCACGCCAGAATGAAAGGTTGCAACTTTGTATGCAATGCACATTTATGACATTTAATATATCACATTAGGAGGACAACAAAGTAGGTTGCCTCCGAGCAGTCATAAGATTGCACATTGACAAGTAAACAAGCGAGGCACGATAAGACAAGTAATTTCACTTGAAAGGTACATGGAGTTATATGAACATTAAACGGGCAGCTATGTAACGCATGTAAATCAAGTCATATAACTTATTTTGAAGTTCACATAATCAAATAATAAGATTATTTATCATGCAACGACATCTACGTTGGACCGGATGCAAGAAAGGCCTACTTGTCAACATGTAATCATCAAAATCATATTTAGGGCTACAAGGACAACTACGGGCAGCCTACTAAACATATAATTAAACACGATATTCATAGGATCAACACTTAGCAAGTTTACCTACTTATTAGGGTTCCAATTCGTGCTTACCCGTGCGATTAAGCCCAAAGTCATCTCGTAATTAAACTCAAGCCACGAATTGATTAGTTCATACACCCTCAAGCATTCAAAACAGTCCACACAACATCCAAATGCCACAATCTCAACCATTTAATACAACAAAAGAAGCTACAATAATTTTTCTAAGCATTTCACTAAGTGAAACCCTCACTGCAATGGACTGTTTTCTCACAATCATTAAGACAAGCAAACAATCTCCAATTCCAGTGAATAAGATTTCAAATTAAAGCTTAAGGGGTGAACTAAATTCAGAAACAAACCTCGCATCATTTGGAGTTCGGGTTCAATAGTTATAGCCAAAACAGTGAGACTACACAAAACTGTCCAGATTTGCACACATTTCAATACTTGTCATTTTTTAGGGCCTTAGGGTCAGATTTAGCCTTAGTCCATTTCTGACAAAAATGTCCAGAACTGAAAAATATATCTGCACACCAAATTTCATTCATTTTGGATATCATTTACCAAGTCAAAAAGGATTCGTTCTACAAGGTCAGTGAATCTGCCAAAACCTACTTCATTTTTCCAGACTTTTCAGATTTGGACACATTTTGATAATTAGCCATTTTGAGAACCTTAGAGTCAAAATTAGCTTTGGTCTATTTCGTAGAAAAGTGTTCAGAACTGGCAAAACAAGTTACCTACCAATTTTCACGCATTTCCAACATCATTTACCTAGCCAAAACCACCTCGCACCAACAAGACAGAAGGCTGTCACATACACGATTTCATCTATCATCACATTCTAGCCCAAAATCTTGCCATGCATGTTTACAAAGCCTCATGAACACACATATATCTCAAGTACAGAAGTAAAGATAGACATTTAAGGGCATGCATGTGGTTTTTTGAAAGATTTTCAAGAAGTTTTAGCCCTCACCTTAGCAAAACAACAAGAAGATGCACAAGACTCTTGATGGTTGCACAAGATTGATTCTTTTCCTTGCTTAGCCGAGACACCACTCGATTTTTCTCAAATTTCCTAGCTTAGTAACCAAGTTCTTAGTAGGTGCATGTGGTTAGAACAAGAAGAAAAGAAATGGAAGCTAGCAAACTCACCTAAACCGAAATGGAAGTGCTAAAGGCTTGCATGTGCATTTCTTTGCTCCTAGCTTTGCTTGGTCGAGTTCCTTGGTTGCTTGGAAGTCTTGAAGAGCCTTAGGATGAAGAACTTAGCTATGGAGTCTACAATATTCAGCTAGGGCCGAGAGAGAGAGAGAAGAATGAGAGGGAGAGAGAAGAATGAGAGGAAATGAGAGACATGAAAGAAAAATAAAAGCCTTGCAAATGTTGAAGCTTGTGTCGGCCTAGAGCATGTAAATTTCAGACTTTTTTGTCTTCAAGAAGCATTTTGAATTGCCTAGCATGGGCAAAGAGCTTGTGTCGAAATGGTGGAGCTTTGGATAGAGTTTTGAGCCAATTTTTTATGCATTGTGTCATTAAATTGTCATAGAATGTTTGAGGAATAAATTTTGAAATTGGATTGCATGCACAAAGCTCCTAGTGGTCGGCCAAAGAGGTGTTCAAATCTGAATTTTTTGTCTTGTTCAAGGCTTATTTTATTGTGTGTTTGGGATATGCAAAGAATAAAGAATAAAGAATAAAGAATAAAGAATGTCTAGCTTTTGGTACAATTTCGTCTTCTAGTACATTAACTTACCATTTTAATATTAGTTAGTGGGTTTTGTAGGATTAATTAATGACCTAGTGCTTCGTATAAGATGCTTTCTTGATTAGCGTGAGGGCACGCTTTTCTAGGTCTATGGCACACACTACGAGGTAGGGCATGAACTACGAGACAAATGCACATTTTCCAAGTAAATGCACACAACCCAAAATGAATGCACATAATTCAATGCAAGGCACACAAAATGAAATACGATTCTTAAACCTAGGTCAAGGCACGCAAAATCTAGGTTAGGCACACGAAACGAGGTATCACACGCAAATCGAGGTCGGGCCTCACATCTAACGGTATGCTGTGCGCTGCATAACTCCTTACGAATCAAAAGTTATGGGCACCGGAGTGACGTATACCTATTCATAACCCCACGCCCTCGGTTTGCTGGCTCAGCTTCTACGTGAAGTGAAGTTGTCTTGCCCAACGTGTCGTGGGATTCGGTAATAGAAATGTGATGGATTAGGTTGTCGTTCTTTTCGCGGCTCACGACGTACGATCCGGGATGGAAAAACAACGCAAAAGAAGAATAGTGTCCCGAAACAGATAAAAGGTTTGATTTTGGGTTCCGAAAATAGGCGCAGCTAAGCAGGCTTGCTGCCCCCATTGTAGAGCTCTCAGACAGATTTGCAACTGTATGCTGTGCGCCGCGTAACTCCTTACAGATCAAAAGTTATGGCACTGGAGCGACGGATAGTTGGTCACAAGCCCCACGCCCTCGGTTTGCGGGCCCAACCTCTACGTGAAGTGAAGTTGTCTTGCCCAAGGTGCCGTGGGATTCGGTAATAGAAATGTGATGGATTAGGTTGTCGTCCTTTTCGAGGCTCAAGACGTACGATCCGGGACGGAAAAAATAGTAAAAAAATTGAAAAGTGTCTCAAAACTGATAAAAACGTTCAATTTTGAGCTCCAAAAATGGGCGCAGCGGCGTAGCCTTGCTGCCCGCGTCGTAGAGCTCTCGGAGAGCTTTCTAACGGTATGCTATGCGCCGCGTAACTCCTTACGGATCAAAAGTTACGGGCACCGGAGCGACGGATTCTAGGTCATAAGCCCCACGCCCTCAGTGTGCGGGCCCAGCCCCCACGTGAAGAGAAGTTGTCTTGCCCAATGTGCCATGGGATTCGGTAATAGAAATGTGATGGATTTGGTTGCCGTCCTTTTCGCGGCTCACGACGTACGATCCGGGACAGAAAAACAACACAAAAGAAGGAAAGTGTCCCGAAACTGATGAAAACGTTTGATTTTGAGCTCTAAAGCAGGCGCAGCTGAGCAAGCTTGTTGCCCCCATTGTAGAGCTCTCGGAAAGCTTTCCAACGGTATGCTGTGCGCCGCGTAACTCCACACAGATCAAAAGTTATGGGCACCGGAGCGACGAATACCTGGTCACAAGCACTACGCCCTCGGTTTGCGGGCCCAGCCTCTACGTGAAGTGAAGTTGTCTTGCCCAAGGTGCCGTGGGATTCGGTAATAGAAATGTGATGGATTAGGTTGTCGTCCTTTTCGCGGCTCACGACGTACGATTCGGGATGGAAAAAATAGCGCAAAAGAAGAAAAGTGTCTCGAAACTGATGAAAATGTTCAATTTTTGGCTCTGAAAACAGGAGCAAAACAGCAGGCTAGCCGCCCCCATCGTAGAGCTCTCGGAGAGCTTTCCAACGGTATGCTGTGGGCCCCGTAACTTTTTACGAATCAAAGGTAACGGGCACCAGAGCGACGGATTCTTGGTCACAAGCCCCACGTCCTAGGTTTGCGGGCCCAACCCCTACGTGAAGTGAAGTTGTCTTGCCCAAGGTGCCGTGTGATTCGGTAATAGAAATGTGATGGATTAGGTTGTCGTCCTTTTCGAGGCTCACGACGTACGATCTGGGACGGAAAAAATAGTAAAAAAATTGAAAAGTGTCTCAAAACTGATAAAAATGTTCGATTTTGAGCTTCGAAAATGGTTGCAGCGGCAGAGCCTTGCTGCCCGCGTTGTAGAGCTCTCGGAGAGCTTTCTAACAGTATGCTATGCGCTGCGTAACTCCTCACGGATCAAAAGTTACGGGCACCGGAGCGACGGATTCTAGATCATAAGCCCCACGCCCTCGGTGTGCGGGCCCAGCCCCCACGTGAAGAGAAGTTGTCTTGCCTAAGGTGCCATAGGATTCAGTAATAGAAATGTGATGGATTTGGTTGCCGTCCTTTTTGCGGCTCACGACGTACGATCCGGGACAGAAAAACAACACAAAAGAAGGAAAGTGTCCCGAAACTGATGAAAATGTTTGATTTTGAGCTCTAAAAACAGGTGCAGCTGAGCATGCTTGTTGCCCCTGTTGTAGAGCTCTCGGAAAGCTTTCCAACGGTATGCTGTGCGCCGCGTAACTCCACACAGATCAAAAGTTATGGGCACCGGAGCGACGAATACCTGGTCACAAGCACTACGCCCTCAGTTTGTGGGCCCAGCCTCTACGTGAAGTAAAGTTGTCTTTCCTAAGGTGCCGTGGGATTCGGTAATAGAAATGTGATGGATTAGGTTGTCGTCTTTTTCGCAGCTCACGAGGTACGATCCGGGATGGAAAAAGCAGCGCAAAAGAAGAAAAGTGTTTCAAAACTGATGAAAATATTCAATTTTTGGCTCTGAAAACAGGAGCAAAACAGTAGGCTAGCCTCCCCCATCGTAGAGCTCTCGGAGAGCTTTCCAACGGTATGCTGTGGGTCACGTAACTTTTTACGAATCAAAGGTAACGGGCACCAGAGCGACGGATTCCTGGTCACAAGCCCCACGTCCTAGGTTTGCGGGCCCAACCCCCACGTGAAGTGAAGTTGTCTTGCCCAAGGTGCCATGTGATTCGGTAATAGAAATGTGATGGATTAGGTTGTCGTCCTTTTCGGGGCTCACGATGTACGATCCCGAACGAAAAAAACAACGCAAAAGAAGAAAAGTGTAGCGAAACTGATAAAAATGATAAATTTTTGGCTCTAAAAATAGGCGCAACCGAGCAGGCTAGCTGCACCCATCGTAGAGCTCTTGGTGAGCTTTCCAACGGTATGCTGTGCACTGCGTAACTCCTTACGGATCAAAAGTTACGGGCATCGGAGCGACGGATTCCTAATCACAAGCCCCACGCCCTCGGTTTGCGGGCCCAGCCCCCACGTGAAGTGAAGTTGTCTTGCCCATGGTGCCATGGGATTCGTTAATAGAAATGTGATGGATTTGGTTGTCGTCCTTTTCGCGGCTCACGACGTACGATCCGGGACGGAAAAACAGCACAAATGAAGGAAAGTGTCCCGAAATTGATGAAAATGTTCGATTTTGGCTACGAAAACAGGCGCAGCCTAGCAGGCTTGCGACCACATCGTAGAGCTCCCGGAGAGCTTTCCAACGGTTTTCTGTGTGCCGCGTAACTCCTTACGGATCAAAAGTTATGGGCACCAGAGCGACGGATACCTGGTCACAAGCCCCACGCCCTCGGTTTGGGAGCTCAGCCTCTACTTGAAGTGAAGTTGTCTTGCACAAGGTGTCATAGGATTCGGTAATAGAAATGTGATGGATTAGGTTAACGTCCTTTTCACTGCTCTTGACGTACGATCTACGACGAAGAAACAGCGCAAAAGAAGAAAAGTATCCCGAATCTGATGAAAATGTTCAATTTTAGGTTCCAAAAAGAGGCGCAGCAGAGTAGGCTTGCTGCCCACGCGTAGAGCTCTCGTAGAGCTTTCCAACGGTATTTTGTGCGCCGCGTAACTAATTACGGATCAAAAGTTATGGGCACCAGAGCGACGAATACCTGGTCACAATCCCCACGCCCTCGGTTTGCTGGCCCAACCTCTACATGAAGTGAAGATGTCTTGCCCAAGGTGCCATGGGAGTTGGTAATAGAAATGTGATGGATTAGGTTGTCGTCCTTTTCGCGGCTCACGACGTATAATCCGGGACAGAAAAATAGCCCAAAAAAAGAAAAGTATCCCAAAATTGATGAAAACGTTCGATTTTGGGCTCCGAAAATAGGCACAGCTGAGCAGGCTAACTGCCCACGTTATAGAGCTCTCGGAGAGCTTTCCAACGGTATGCTGTATGCCGCATAACTCATTACGGATCAAAAGTTATGGGCACTGGAGCGACGGATACCTGTTCACAAACCCCACGCATTCGGTTTGCGGGCCCAGCCTCTACATGAAGTGAAGTTATCTTGCCCAAGGTGCCGTGGGATTCGGTAATAGAAAACTGATGGATTAGGTTGTCGTCCTTTTCGCGGCTCACGACGTACGATCCGGGACGGAACAACAGCTTAAAAGAAGAAAAGTTTCTCAAAACTGATGAAAATATTCGATTTTGGGCTCCGAAAACAGGCGCAGCCGAGCAGCCTTGCTACCTCCATCATAGAGCTCTCGGAGAGCTTTCCAACGGTATGTTGTGCCCCGCGTAACTCCTTACGGATCAAAAGTTATGGGCACTAGAGCAACGAATACCTTGTGACCATCCCCACGCCCTCAGTTTACGGGCCTAGCTTCTACCTGAAGTGAAGTTGTCTTGCCCAAGGTGCTGTAGGATTCGGCAATAGAAATGTGATGGATTAGGTTGTCGTCCTTTTCGCGGCTCACGACTTACGATCCGGGACGAAAAAATAGCACAAAAGAAGAAAAGTATCCCAAAAGTGATGAAAACGTTTGATTTCAGGCTCCGAAAATAGGTGCAACTGAGTAGCCTTGCTGCCCCTATCGTAGACCTCTCAGAGAGCTTTCCAACGGTATGCTGTGCCTCGCGTAACTCCATACGGATCAAAAGTTATAGGCACCAGAGCGACGGATACCTAGTCACAAGCCCCACGCCCTCTGTTTACGGGCCCAGCCTCTACGTGAAGTGAAGTTGTCTTGCCCAAGATACCATGGGATTCGGTAATAGAAATGTGATGGATTAGGTTATCGACATTTTTGCGGCTCACGATGTACGATCCGGGACGAAAAAATAGCGTAAAAGCAAAAAAGTGTCTCGAAATTGATGAACACGTTCGATTTTGGCCTCCAAAAGCAGGCGCAGCAGAGTAGCCTTGCTGCCCTTGTCGTAGAGCTCCCGGAGAGCTTTCCAACGGTATGCTGTGCGTTGCGTAACTCCTTACGGATCAAAAGTTATGGGCACCGGAGCGACGGATACCTGGTCACAAACTCCACGCCCTCGGTTTGCGGGCCCAGCCTCTACGTGATTTGAAGTTGTCTTGCCTAAGGTGCCGTGGGATTCGGTAATAGAAAAGTGATGGATTAGGTTGTCGTCCTTTTCGCGGCTCACGACGTACGATCCAGGACGGAACAACAGCGCAAAAGAAGAAAAATTTCTCGAAACTGATGAAAACGTTCGATTTTGGGCTCTGAAAACAGGCGCAGCTGAGCAGCCTTGCTGCCTCCATCGTAGAGCTCTCGGAGAGCTTTCCAACGGTATGTTGTGCCCCGCGTAACTCCTTACGGATCAAAAGTTATGGGCACCAGAGCGACGGATACCTGGTGACAAGCCCCACGCCCTCGGTTTATGGGCCTAGCTTCTACCTGAAGTGAAGTTGTCTTGCCCAAGGTGCCGTAGGATTCTGTAATAGAAATGTGATGGATTAGGTTGTCGTCCTTTTCGCGGCTCACGACGTACGATCCGGGATGAAAAAATAGCGCAAAAGAAGAAAAGTATCCCAAAACTGATAAAAATTATCGATTTTAGGCTCCAAAAAGAGGCGCAGCCAAGCAGGCTTGCTGCCCACATCGTAGAACTCTCGTAGAGCTTTCCAACGGTATGCTGTGCGCCGTGTAACTCCTTACGGATCAAAAGTTATGGGCACCGGAGCAACGGATACCTGGTCATAAGCCCCACGCCCTCGGTTTGCTGGCCCAGCCTCTACGTAAGTGAAGTTGTCTTGCCCAAGGTGCCATGGGATTCGGTAATAGAAATGTGATGGATTAGGTTGTCGTCCTTTTCGCTGCTCACGACGTACGATCCGGGCCGGAACAACAGCGCAAAAGAAGAAAAGTGTCCCGAAACTGATAAAAACGTTCAATTTCAGGCTCTGAAAATAGGCGCAGCCGAGTAGCCTTGCTGCCCCCGTCGTAGACCTCTCGGAGAGCTTTCCAACGGTATGCTGTGCCTCGCGTTACTCCTTACGGATCATAAGTTATGGGCACCGGAGCGACGGATACCTGGTCACAAGCCCCACGCCCTCTGTTTACGGGCCCAGAATCTACGTGAAGTGAAGTTGTCTTGCCCAAGGTACCGTGGGATTCGGTAATAGAAATGTGATGGATTAGGTTGTCGTCCTTTTCGCGACTCACGACGTACGATCTGAGACAGAAAAATGGCGTAAAAGCAGAAAAGTGTCTCGAAACTGATGAACACGTTCGATTTTGGCCTCCGAAAGCAGGCGCAGCAGAGTTGCCTTGCTGCCCCTGTCGTAGAGCTCCCGGAGAGCTTTCCAACGGTATGCTGTGCGTTGCGTAACTCCTTACGGATCAAAAGTTATGGGCACCGGAGCGACGGATACCTGGTCACAAACTCCACGCCCTCGGTTTGCGGGCCCAGCCTCTACGTGAAGTGAAGTTGTCTTGCCCAAGGTGCCGTGGGATTCGGTAATAGAAATGTGATGGATTGGGTTGTCGTCCTTTTCGCAGCTCACAACGTACGATCCGGGACGGAAAAACAGCGCGAAAGAAGAAAAGTGTACCGAAACTGATGAAAACGTTCGATTTTGGGCTCTGAAAATAGGCACAACCGAGCAGGCTAGCTTCCCCTATCGTAGAGCTCTTAGAGAGCTTTTCAACGGTATGTTGTACGCCGCGTAACTCCTTACGGATCAAAAGTTACGGGCACCGGAGCCACGGATTCCTGGTCACAAGCCCCACGCCCTCGGTTTGGGGGCCCAGCCTCTACGTGAAGTGAAGTTGTCTTGCCCAAGGTGCCGTGGGATTCGGTAATAGAAATGTGAAGGATTAGGTTGTCCTCTTTTTTGCGACTCACGACGTGTGATCCGGGACAGAAAAACAGCGCAAAAGAAGAAAAGTATCCAGAATCTGATGAAAACGTTCGATTTTGTTCTCCAAAAATAGGCACAGCCAAGCAGGCTTGCTGCCCACGTCGTAGAGCTCTCGTAGAGCTTTCCAACGGTATGTTGTGCGCCGCGTAACTCCTTACGGATCAAAAGTTATGGGCACCGGAGCGACGGATACCTGGTCACAAGCCCCACGCCCTCGGTTTGCTGGCCCAGCCTCTATGTGAAGTGAAGTTGTCTTGCCCAAGGTGCCGTGGGATTCGGTAATAGAAATGGGATGGTGTCACGCCCCAACCCGACCTATAAAGGTTAGACTAGGGTGTGATCTAAATATTCAAGTCATATCACGTACTTAATCGTTCATGAAAGTTTAACACTTAACGTTTTAGCCTAAACTCCACAAATTCTCCGGAAAACCGGCAGCATAACGGCTGTAATTGGGCTCCTTAGTTTGACCTAATTTTCTAAAGGCCTCAAAACTTTCAATCTCAAATTCATTTCCAACTAAGATTACTATTTATCATCAATTGAAACGCCTACTAGTTGCCTCGAAGTCTCGTTTGATTAACAACCTAGCATGATACTATGTCTCATTTGTTTGTTAATCCTTGTTACAAAAGTACCTATTGATCTTAGCTTAACAATGAGTACCTGCTTAAGATTGGATAGATTCATTTTACTTAATCCTTACCTGATACTTCATAATCCTATGATAGATACTAGCCAATAACGATAGCAAAAATGACCATAGTAGTGTCTATCTAGTTATGATCAGTACAAGCCAAAATTAGACCCCAAATTACAACGGGGGTCATTTACAATCCAATAACAAGCAACATACGAAATAGTCTTCAAGCAACATATCGTTCACAAAATGTCCATAGTCACGTAAGGCACGTAGGGCAAGCAATCATTCCAAGGAATCATTAATAGGCACGTTGTCCTCGGGTACCTGTTCCTGGTCTTCTTCACCTGAGATGATAAAAGAGGGTGAGTCCTTATGAACTCAGCGAGGGGGAACGAGAAATAAGTTTGAAACTCTTTTTCCGGTTCAATTTATGAAAACCCTTTGCAAGCATGACATATATCACAAGTAAGTACATAATGTAATGTAAAAGTAAAAGAACACAATTACCCGTCTTTCCTCCCCAAGGTCCTCTAAGAACCAAGCGAGAGTACTTATACACATAGTGAAAAGGATACGGTGAGCTTTTGCTCTCAGTTCATTTCCGGTATCAGTTGTTGCGGCCGACTTCAAATCATTCCCTTATCACGCCAAATGGGTGTACTCCGGATGTACCCCGAGATCCTACGACCCAACTCTCCGAGGAAGTCTAGCCCCAAGCAAGAGAGGGAATTGGACAATGGTAGTCACGGTTGCACCGGCAAGCCCAATGCCGCCCGGTGTGCGTGAATGCTACCACGCCAGAATGAAAGGTTGCAACCTTGTATGCAATGCACATTTATGACATTTAATATATCACATTAGGAGGACAACAAAGTAGGTTGCCTCCGAACAGTCATAAGATTGCACATTGACAAGTAAACACGCGAGGCATGATATGACAGGTAATTTCACTTGTAAAGCACATGGAGTTATATGAATATTAAACGGGCAGCCATATAACGCATGTAAATCAAGTCATATAACTCATCTCGAAGTTCACGTGATCAAATAATAAAGTCATACAACATGCAACGACGTTTACGTGGGATCGGGTGCAAGGAAGGCCTACTTGTCAACATGTAATCATCGAAATCACATCTAGGGCTACAAGGGAAACTACGGGCAGCCTACTAATCATATAATTAAACACGATGTCCATAGGATCAACACTTAGCGAGTTTTCCTAGTCATTAGGGTTTCAATTCATGCTCACCCGTGCGATTAAACCCTAAGTTGTCAAGTAATTAAACTCAAGCCACGCATTGATTAATTCAAACATCCTCAAGTATTCAAAACAGTCCACAAAACATCCAAGTGCCACAATCCCAAGCATTTAATACATCAAGAGAAGTCACAATAATTTTCAAAGCATATCACTAGATGAAAACCCTACTGCAATGGTCTGTTTTCTTACAATCATTGAGACAAGCAAACAACCTCCAATTTCAGTTAACTAAATTTCAAATTAAATCTTAAGGAGTGAACTAAATCTAGAAACAAACCTCGCATCATTTGGAGTTCAGGTTTAAGAGTTATAGCCAAAACCGTTAGACTACGCAAAACTGTCCAGATTTGCACACATTTCCATACATGTCGTTTTTGAGGACCATAGGGTCAGATTTAGCCTTAGTCTATTTCTGACAAAAATGTCCAGAACTGAAAAATATAGCAGTACACCAAATTTTATGCATTTTAGATATCATTTACTAAGTAAAAACTGGTTCGTTCTACAAGAATAGTGAATCTGCCAAAACCTGCTTCATTTTCCCAGATTTTCCAGATTTGGATACATTTTGATATTTTTCCATTTTTAGGACCTTAGAGTCAAAATTAGCTTTGGCCTATTTCTATGAAAAATTCTCAGAACTGGAAAAACTAGTCACTTACCAATTTTCACGCATTTTGAACATCATTTACCTGGTCAAAATCACTACACTCCAACAGAACAGAAAGCTGCCAAATACGCGATTTCACCTATCTTCACATTCTAGCCAAATATCTTGCCATGCATGCTTACAAAAGTTCATGTACACACATATATCACAAGTACAGAGGTAAAAATAGACATTTAAAGGCATGCATGTAGTTTTTGAAAGCTTTTCAAGAAGTTATAGCCCTCACCTTAGCAAGACAACAAGAAGATGCACAAGACTCTTGATGAAGCACAATATCGACCTTTTTCCTTGCTTAGCCGAGAGACCACTTAAGGTTTCTCTAATTCCTAGCTTAGTAACCATGTTCTTAGTATGTGCAAGTGGCTAGAACAAAAGAAAATGAAATGGAAGCTAACAAACTTACCTAAGCCGAAATGAATGTGCTATGAGCTTGCATGTGCGATTTTTGCATTCTAGCTTGCTTGGTCGAGCTTCCTAGTTTCTTGCATGTCTTGATGAACCATTGAGTGATGAACTTAAGCTATGGAGAGTAGGATTTCAGCTAGGGCCGAGAGAGAGAGAGAAGAAATGAGAGAGTGAGAGAAAAATGAGAGAAAGAGAAAGAATGAAAGCTTGAGGAACTTTTGATGCATGTGTCGGCCTAGGGCCTTGAAATTTCAGAATTTGTGTCTTCAAGGAGCATAATTTGAATCCTTAGCATGGGCAATTGAGTGTGTGTCGAGAATATGGAGCTTTGGTTTCATTTTTTTATGCATTTTTGAAGTGATTTGTCATGAGCTTGTCATAGGATGTCTAGATTTAATTTTTGAAATTGCAATGCATGCACAAATGCAAGAGGTGGTCGGCCAAGGCTTGCAAAATGCTGAATTTTTGTCATCTTTTGAGCATTATTTAATTGTGTGTTTGAGATGTGCAAAAGAATAAGGAATAAAGAATAAGAATGTCTAGCTTTTTGTGAGATTTTGTCTTCTAGTGAGTTGAATTAGCAATTTAATATTAGTTAGTGGAGTTTGTAGGATTAATTAATGATCTAGTGCTTCGTGTAAGATGCTTTCTTGATTAGCGTGTGGGCACGCTTTCCTAGGTTTAGGGCACACACTGTAAGGCCCGATCCCGAATAACGTGTCATACCTCGATTTGCATGCCATAGACCCCTAATTATATAACCGACCTTGGATTACGTGTCCTGTCTTGGTTTTCGTGCATACCTTGTCACACGTGCCTTGACCTAGAATAGTGTGCCCTAATCCCCGACTGACGTGTGATACCTAGATATATGTGCCCTGACCTCGATGTACATGCGTTACCTCATTTCGTGTGCCCTAACCTTGAACTGCATACCTTAACCTAGATAAAGAGTCGTTCCTTGATTTGCGTGCATTGCATTGAATTACGTGCCTTGCATTGGTTTACGTGCATTTACCTAGGATTGCGTGCATTAGTCTTGAAGTACGTGCATTAGCCTCGTAGTTCGTGTCTACCTCGTAATTCGTGCCATAGACCTAGGAATCCGTGCTACCACGTTAATCAAGAAAGAATCCTACACAAAGCACAAGACAATAAAATAATCCTACACAATCCACTAACCAATATTATATTCCTAATTCAAATTATCTACAAACTCCACTAACAATAAAATAATACTAAACTATTCCTACATTTTTCACTAACTATTATTCTATTCATAATTCAACTCATCAACAAACATTCCTATATTTTATTCTACCTAGATTCCCTAATTTCCCAACATTCCTATGACAATTCTAATGACACAAATGCATAAAAAATTAGTCCTAGACAATCTATGACATATTATGACACAAATGCATAAAAAATAGCCCCAAAACCCTACCCAATGCACACCATTTTTTGACCAAGTGCTCCTTGCCCATCCTAGGAATTTCAAAATGCCTCTTGAAGACATAAAAATCAGAATTGCTAAGCTCAAGGCTGAACCCATGCATCAACTTTTGCAAAAACCCTCATTTTTCTTACATTTCTCTCATTCTCCCCACCTTTCTCTCTCTCCCTCTCCTTATTCTCTCTCCATCTCGGTTTTGGGCTGAGTTTCTTCATCCCTTAGCTCATCTTCATCATCCTATGGTGCATCAAGACAAACAACAAGCAAAGAAACTCACCCAAGCAAGCTAGGATGCAAGAAACACACATGCAAGCATTTTGAGTCACCATTTTCGGCCTTGGTGAGTTTCCTAGCTTCCATTTCTTTTCTTCTTGTTCTAACCACATGCATGTACTAAGAACTTGGCCACTAAGCTAGGAAAAATAGAGAGAAATCGGGTGGAGTCTTGGCTAAGCAAGGAAGAAGAAGAAATTTGTGCTTCAACAAGTTTTTGTGCATCTTCTTGGTTGATTGCTAAGGTGAGGGCTAAAACCTTTTGAAAATCCTTCAAAAATTCACATGCATGCTCATTAAAGTATGTCTTTGCTTCTGTACTTGAGTTATATGTTCGTTCATAAGCTTTTGCAACCATGCATGGCAAGATCTTGGCTTGAAAGTGATGATAGGTGAAGTTGGATTGTTGACAGCTCTCTGACCAGTTTGTTTCGAGGTAAGTTTAGCTAGAGAAATGATGTTGAAAATGCATGAAAATTGGTAGGTAACTAGTTTGGACAGTTTTGAACACTTTTCGCAGAAATAGGCCAAAGCTAATTTTGACTCTAAGGTCCTCAAAATGGCAGATCTTTAAAATGTGTCCAAATCTGGAAATCTGGAAAAATGAAGCAGGTTTTGGCAGATGCACTGACTCTGTAGAACTAACCATATTTGACTTAGTTATTGATGTCCAAAATGCATGAAAATTGGTGTGCTACTAGATGTTTCAGTTCTGCACATTTTTGTCAGAAATGGACTAAGGCTACATCTGACCCTAAGGACCTCAAAAACGTCAATTACTGAAAAGTGTGCAAATCTGGACAGTTTTGTGCTATCCCACTGTCTCGGCTATATCTTATGATCCCGAACTCCAATTGATGCGAGGTTTGTTTATGATTTTAGTTAACTTCTTAAGATTTAATTTGAAATCATATTCACTGGATTTGGAGTTTGTTTGCTTATCCTATTGATTGTGAGAAAACAGCCTATCGCAGTAAGGGTTTCACTAAATGTTGTGCTTAGAAAAATTGTTGTGACTCCTCTTGTTGAATTAAATGCTTGGGATTGTAGCTTCAGGATGCTGTGTGGACTATTTTGAATGTTTGAGGATGTTAAATTAAACGATGCATGGCTTGAGATTGACTTTGAGTTGGTTTGAGGCTCAAATTGCACGAATATGCACGAAATGGAAACCCTAATGACTAGGTAATTTTGCTAAGTGTTGATCATTTGGATATTGTGTGGAATTATATGTTTAGTAGGCTGCCCGTAAATGCCTCTGTAGTCCTAAATATGATTTTGATCATTGCATGTTGACAAATAGGCTTTTCTTGCACCCGAACCCACGTAGACGTTATTGCATGTTGAATAATCTTATTACTTGATCACGTGGGCTTCGTAATGAGTTATATGTCTTGATTTATATTTTTTTCATGGCTGCCCGTTTAATGTTCATATAAATCTATATGTCTTTCAAGTGAAATTACCTGTTTTATCGTGCCCTGCCTGTTACTTGGTCAATGTGCAATCTTATGACTGTCCGGAGGCAACCTACTTTGTTGTCCTCCTAATGTGATATATTACATGTCATAAATGTGCATTGCATACAAGGTTGCAACCTTTCCTGTTGGCATGGTAGCAATCACGCACACCGGGCGGCATCGGGCTTGCCGGTGCACCCGTGACTACCATGGTCCCATTCCCTCTCTCGCTTGGGGGCTAGACTTCCTCGGAGAGTTGGGTCGTAGGATTTTGGGGTACATCCAGAGTACACCCACCTGGCGTGTTTGGGGGATGATTTGAAGTCGGCCGCAACAACTGATCCTAGAATTGATCTGAGAGCAAAAAGCTCACTGTATCCTTTTTACTATGTGTATAAGTACTCTCGCTTGGTTCCTAGAGAACCTCGGGGAGGAAAGACCGGTATTTCTGTTTCTGTACTTATATTTTTGTTATATTCATGCTTGCAAAAGGATTTTCATAAGTTGAACCAGAAAATGAGTTTCAAAACTTATTTCTCGTTTCCCCCTCACTGAGTTCATAAGGACTCACCCTCTTTTATCATCTCAGGTGAAGAAGATCAAGAACAGGTACCCGAGGATGATGTACCTAACGATGATTCCTTGGAGTGATTGCATGTCTTGTGTGCTTTGCGTGATTATGGCTATTTGTGAACTATGCTACTTGAAGACTATTTCTTTTATGTTGCTTGTTGTTTATTGATGTAAATGACCCCATTGTAATTTGGGTCTAATTCTGGGATTGTACTATCTATAACCGGACGAACTTTCATTTGGTTGTTTGCTTTCGTTTTCTTAATTAGTAGTTATCGTAGGCATTCAAACCACTAGATGAACAATCAACTAAGTTAATTCTATCTAATTTCACTTAGGTTCTCATTTGCAAACTAAAGGATAATAGGTACTTGCATGATAGGAAATTGACAAATAAACGGGACATAGTTATCATGTTAGGCTTATTAACCAAACGAGACTTTCAAGATAAACTAGTAGGCAAATCGGTTGGTGACAAATAGGAGTCTTTAATGGAATTGGATTAATGATTGGAATAATTGAGGCGTTTAGAGAATTAGGTCAAACCAAAAAGCCCAATTACAGCCGTTATGCTGCCGGTTTACCAAAAAAATTTGGAGTTTAGGCCAAAACGTTAAGTGTTAAATCTTCATGAGCGGTTAAGTACGAGACGTGAATTGAATGTTTAGATCACACCCTAGTCTAACCTTTATAGGCCGGGTTGGGGCGTGACACCTTATATAAGAATGGTATCAGAGCTTAGTTTAGTAACTAGGCATTAGTCGAGTTCAACTCTCGGACCATGGGTAGAAGCCCTAAGATAATTATGATGTCTTGTTTATATGTGTTAATGTGTGCTAATGTGCTTTAATTGCTTGAGCATTGAATATTATGTGCTTTTGTGGACCTTATGTACTATGTGTCATGCACATCAACACGTTAATGCCCTCAATAATGCATGCATGCGTTTATACTCCTTCCTTGATACATGTGCATGTTACATAACCATTAATGACTGTTTATACACATAGATAGTTAGGACTAGAACTTTCAGGGAAGTGAATTTATGCAGAAAGAACGGAAAGTCTCGGTTGGAGATTTCTCGCATCTTCACAGGTACTCGATGGATCGTATGCATTATTAGACATGCATATATATAAAATGCGTAGCACAAGTATAATTGTTGAGGTAAAGTTATCTCCTTATCTTTGGAATACCCATACCTGTAATTAAGTTATCAATTTTGTAGCCATAAAGTTCTTAATTCTGTTAACCGTTCTTCTAATTGTGGTTCAAGAATAAATGTTAAGGACATACAACTTCCCTTAGATATAAGAATATACTATTGGACATGTGGAGTAGTATATATATATTCATATGCTTATAATGGAAGTTTGACTTAGGAGCTGCTTTTGAATCAAATTCTTATATCTTAAATTGGTATAATAGACTATTTATATGATTGAATCCTTACTTGATTGGAATTAAGCATCGTTGAACCTAATAAAGTGTATATTAACGAGTTTCAAGTTCACTCAATGGTAAGATTGTGACCTAGAAATTAAGAGATGAACTCGTGAAAATGGACGATAGGGGTTAGATTATTAAGGCGTGAATAATGTGTTTAAGTAACTTAACAATGGATAACCTCAAGACATGTAGGCAACTCTGGAGACTAAGTTTAACAAGGTTGATGAATCTTTAGTATAACAAGATATGGGGATATTGGAATCGAGGAAATTCACGTAACCAGAACTCGTGTTCGGAAGGCTACACCTAAATGTTAGGTCGAATAGAAGTGTAAGGTATTGAATTATACATTAGATGACTAACATTGCCAAAGGTCCTAAGTTGGATATCGGTGATATTTAGAATCATGGTATTAATTTGGTGCCTCTCAGATTTAGTTGTGATTATGCAAAGTAAGTCATTCTATGCACTCGTTGTTTGGATACCTTAGAGGATGTTAGAAAGCATATATCCTTAAGTAAGACCGATGGACCTAGTATATAAACCATGGAAATGATATTAAGCATCTGGTTGCAAAATGGAGTCGTTAGGGTGTGATTTGAAATCCTAAATAACTAATTGTGAGTATGCAGGATGATTCATGGTGAACCCTAGGACCTAAGGTCGATGAGTCTTGATGCTCTCAGCTGGTTGAACATGTAAATGAGAAGAGTAAGATTTCATAGAGTTAAGATAGAGATGAATTAGAGTCATAATGACCCAAGAAACTATTGTTAGACCACTGTATCTATATGTACCATTTCACATCTAGAAACTAGCGATCAGTAGACTTCGAATTGTGGTCGTTGAATAAGAGGGGTGAATCTTGTAGTAATAGTTAAATAAGTGGTTGATTACTTTTGAAGTTCTATTAGGTTATGTTGAAGGATGCCTCGTGGTCATAATTCTTATATTGATACAACCTTGAAGTTATCTCGTGTAAGTATTTTATGAGCCCGATCATTTCAGTACCCATTTATAGTCCTAGGATTGTTGTTGTTTGGCCGATAACTTAGTGGAGCATTGATATCACTTACATGGCTATGGCCCTAGCTTAGTAACATTAATGTTGAAGATATGTTGGCGGGCATTAAGTGTTCGAAGGAATGACTAGGTCGCTAAGTGAGTAGGACCATTGTCTTCTTAAGTATGACGTAACCTTGGATTGAGATGAGTGAAATTTATTTGAGGTTGAAACTATTCGCCTTAGGAGTTTTGGATAAGATTAAAAGAAAATTCTGAAGCCTCATGACTTGAAGATGGGGATTTGAATAAGGAAATAAATTGTGGATTACGAGTTGATAAATTTACTTGTAAGAGTTGAACTAGTGCCACATGATCAGTTTACCCATGCAATTTCAATGGCAATTTGTTGGTGGTACTTAATAAACCTTAGAGTTTGAGTTTCATGAATCTCAACGATCTTTCTCCTTGACTACGAGCGTGAAGGTTAACGAAGTTGGGAAAGAATGTTAGTGAATAGGAGCCTGTAGCCCAGAGACTTGTCATTAGAAGACTTGTTAATCCAATGTACCTACGAGATAGGGACTACGATACTATCGATAGATGACGGTTTGAGATGGATTAGTTTGTTTGGTGAGTTCTTCTTGAAAATAGGGTCGTATCGTGAAAATAATCCATAACATGTGTATGTCTTACGTGCTAACAATTTGAAGCTAGTAGATATGATATGTAAATCGGATATAGACCTATCATCTTGAAATTAGCGTATATCACCCTAGGATCATGGAATTATTGTGATATTCCTTTTGAAGTATGAATGCAAGATTGATACAACATGAGTCATGATTTTGGAGTTATAGTTATATTGTTAGAATACCGATGCAGCTTTGATGACTATGTTTGGAGATTCTAACCTTAGTTAATGAACTCGACCTTAAGATCAATTGGAGAAAAGAGAGTTGTTCAAAGGAACGAACTGTAAATGTAGGGATCACACCGAATTAAATGATTGGAGAAAGCTAGGAAGTGAATTCGTTGTGGTAAAAGAGATCACAGAGCAAAGGACGACCCGGAGTTGGAAAATAATAATGGTCGGAATCCGTCTAAATGACCTTAACAAGTAAGAATGAATTTCGGGACGAAATTCTTTTAAGGAGGGGAGGATGTAAGGCCCGACCCTGAATAACGTGTCATACCTCGATTTGCGTGCCATAGACCACTAATTATATGACCGACCTTGGATTATGTGTCCTATCTTGGTTTTCATGCATACCTTGTCACACATGCCTTGACCTAGAATAGTGTACCCTAATTCCCGACTGATGTGCGATACCTAGATATACGTGCCCTGACCTCGATGTACGTGCGTTACCTCGTTTCATGTGCCCTAACCTTGAACTACGTACCTTAACCTAGATATAGAGTCGTGCCTTGATTTGTGTGCATTGCATTGAATTATGTGCCTTGCATTGGTTTACGTGCATTCACCTAGGATTGCGTGCATTAGTCTTGAAATACGTGCATTAGCCTCGTAGTTCGTGTCTACCTCGTAATTCGTGCCATAGACCTAGGAATCCGTGCCACCACGTTAATCAAGAAAGAATCCTACACAAAGTACAAGACAATAAAATAATCATACACAATCCACTAACCAATATTATATTCGTAATTCAAATTCTCTACAAACTCCACTAACAATAAAATAATACTAAACTATTCCTCCATTTTCCACTAACTATTATTCTATTCATAATTCAACTCATCAACAAACATTCCTATATTTTATTCTACCTAGATTCCCTAATTTCCCAACATTCCTATGACAATTCTAATGACACAAATGCATAAAAAAAATTAGTCCTAGACAATCTATGACATATTATGACACAAATGCATAAAAAATAGCCCCAAAACCCTACCCAATGCACACCATTTTCGACCAAGTGCTCCTTGCCCATGCTAGGAATTTCAAAATGCCTCTTGAAGACATAAAAATCAGAATTGCTAAGCTCAAGGCTGAACCCATGCATCAACTTTTGCAAAAAGCCTCATTTTTCTTTCATTTCTCTCATTCTCCTCACATTTCTCTCTCTCCCTCTCATTCTTCTCTCTCCATCTCAGTTTTGGGCTGAGTTTCTTCATCCCTTAGCTCATCTTCATCATCCTATGGTGCATCAAGACAAACAACAAGCAAAGAAACTCACCCAAGCAAGCTAGGATGCAAGAAACACACATGCAAGCATTTTGAGTCACCATTTTTGGCCTTGGTGAGTTTCCTAGCTTCCATTTCTTTTCTTGTTCTAACCACATGCATGTACTAAGAACTTGGCCACTAAGCTAGGAAAAATAGAGAGAAATCGGGTGGAGTCTTGGCTAAGCAAGGAAGAAGAAGAAATTTGTGCTTCAACAAGTTTTTGTGCATCTTCTTGGTTGATTGCTAAGGTGAGGGCTAAAAACTTTTGAAAATCCTTAAAAAATTCACATGCATGCTCATTAAAGTATGTCTTTGCTTCTGTACTTGAGTTATATGTTCGTTCATAAGCTTTTGCAACCATGCATGGCAAGATCTTGGCTTGAAAGTGATGATAGGTGAAGTTGGATTGTTGACAGCTCTCTGACCAGTTTGTTTCGAGGTAAGTTTAGCTAGAGAAATGATGTTGAAAATGCATGAAAATTGGTAGGTAACTAGTTTGGACAGTTTTGAACACTTTTAATAGAAATAGGCCAAAGCTAAGTTTTACTCTAAGGTCCTCCAAATGGCAGATCTTTAAAATGTGTCCAAATCTGGAAATCTAAAAAAATGAAGCAGGTTTTGGCAGATGCACTGACTCTGTAGAACTAACCATATTTTACTTAGTTATTGATGTCCAAAATGCATGAAAATTGGTGTGCTACTAGATGTTTCAGTTCTGGACATTTTTGTCAGAAATGGACTAAGGCTAAATCTGACCCTAAGGACCTCAAAAACGTCAATTACTGAAAAGTGTGCAAATCTGGACAGTTTTGTGCTATCCCACTGTCTCGGCTATATCTAATGATCCCGAACTCCAATTGATGTGAGGTTTGTTTCTGATTTTATTTAACTTCTTAAGATTTAATTTGACATCTTATTCACTGGATTTGGGGTTTTTTTGCTTATCCTATTGATTGTGAGAAAACAGCCTATTGCAGTAAGGGTTTCACTAAATGTTGTGCTTAGAAAAATTGTTGTGACTCCTCTTGTTGAATTAAATGCTTGGGATTGTAGCTTCAGGATATTGTGTGGACTGTTTTGAATGTTTGAGGATGTTAAATTAAACGATGCATGGCTTGAGATTGACTTTGAGTTGGTTTGAGGCTCAAATTGCACGAATATGCACGAAATGGAAACCCTAATGACTAGGTAGTTTTGCTAAGTGTTGATCATTTGGATATTGTGTGGAATTATATGTTTAGTAGGCTGCCCGTAAATGCCTTTGTAGTCCTAAATATGATTTTGATCATTGCATGTTGACAAATAGGCTTTTCTTGCACCCGAACCCACGTAGACGTTATTGCATGTTGAATAATCTTATTACTTGATCACGTGGGCTTCGTAATGAGTTATATGGCTTGATTTATATTTGTTTCATGGCTGCCCGTTTAATGTTCATATAACTCTATATGCCTTTCAAGTGAAATTACCTGTTTTATCGTGCCCTGCCTGTTACTTGGTCAATGTGCAATCTTATGACTGTCCGGAGGCAACCTACTTTGTTGTCCTCCTAATGTGATATATTACATGTCATAAATGTGCATTGCATACAAGGTTGCAACCTTTCCTGTTGGCATGGTAGTGATCACGCACACCGGGCGGCATCAGGCTTGCCGGTGCACCCGTGACTACCATGGTCCCATTCCCTCTCTCGCTTGGGGGCTAGACTTCCTCGGAGAGTTGGGTCGTAAGATTTCGGGGTACATCCGGAGTACACCCACCTGGCGTGTTTGGGGGATGATTTGAAGTCGGCCGCAACAACTGATCCTGGAACTGATCTGAGAGCAAAAAGCTCACTGTATCCTTTTTACTATGTGTATAAGTACTCTCGCTTGGTTCCTAGAGAACCTCGGGGAGGAAAGACCGGTATTTCTGTTTCTGTACTTATATTTTTGTTATATTCATGCTTGCAAAAGGATTTTCATAAGTTGAACCGGAAAATGAGTTTCAAAACTTATTTCTCGTTTCCCCCTCGCTGAGTTCATAAGGACTCACCCTCTTTTATCATCTCAGGTGAAGAAGATCAAGAACAGGTACCCGAGGACGATGTGCCTAACGATGATTCCTTGGAGTGATTGCCTGTCTTGTGTGCTTTGCGTGATTATGGCTATTTGTGAACTATGCTACTTGAAGACTATTTCTTTTATGTTGCTCGTTGTTTATTGATGTAAATGACCCCGTTGTAATTTGGGTCTAATTCTGGGATTGTACTATCTATAACCGGACGAACTTTCATTTGGTTGTTTGCTTTCGTTTTCTTAATTAGTAGTTATCGTAGGCATTCAAACCACTAGATGAACAATCAACTAAGTTAATTCTATCTAATTTCACTTAGGTGCTCATTTGCAAACTAAAGGATAATAGGTACTTGCATGATAGGAAATTGACAAATAAACGGGACATAGTTATCATGTTAGGCTTATTAACCAAATGAGACTTTCAAGATAAACTAGTAGGCAAATCGGTTGGTGACAAATAGGAGTCCTTAATGGAATTGGATTAATGATTGGAATAATTGAGGCGTTTAGAGAATTAGGTCAAACCAAAGAGCCCAATTACAGCCGTTATGCTGCCGGTTTACCGAATTTTTTTGGAGTTTAGGCCAAAACGTTAAGTGTTAAATCTTCATGAACGGTTAAGTACGAGACGTGACTTGAATGTTTAGATCACACCCTAGTCTAACCTTTACAGGCCTGGTTGTGGCGTGACACACACTACGAGGTAAGGCACGAACTACGAGACGAATGCAAATTTCCCAAGTAAATGCACGCAACCCTAAATGTATGCACGTAATTCAATGCAAAGCACACAAAACGAAACACGATTCTTAAACCTTGGTCAAGGCACACAAATCTAGGTTAGGGCACACGAAAAGAGGTATCACATGCAAATCGATGTTGGGCCTCATATCCTCCCCTCCTTAAAAGAATTTCGTCCCGAAATTCAATATTTACCTTTGAAATAATGCTGGATACTGTTGCTCCATCTGGTCTCGCCTTTCCCACGTTGCTTCTTCAACTCTATAGTGATCCCACAACACTTTCACCATCGGTATAGATTTGTTGCGCAACTCCCGGTCTTGCTGGTCTAGGATCCGAATGGGCTTCTCCTCATAAGACAAGTTCTCCCGAAGCTGCAATGGCTCTGGTTCCAAGATATGCGATGGATCATGATGATATTTCTGTAGCATCGAAACATGAAAAACGTCGTGAATATTGGAGAGGTTTTGGGGTAGTTCCAGGCGATATGCCAATTTGCCAACCTTCTCAACTATCTCAAATGGTCTTAGAAATCTCGGGCTCAACTTTCCACCCTCGCCGTGTTTAATCAGTCCCTTCCGAGGTGATATCTTCAAGAACTCCTTGTCGCCGACCTTAAACTCTAGGCTCCGTCTTCGTCGGTCTGCGTAACTTTTCTGCCTGCTTTGGGCGGTAAGCTTCCGTTTCCAGATGAGGTGGACATTATCAACAGTCTTCATAAGTATGGGTAGAAGGGTCGGGTCAAAAGTCTTCGTCTCACCTACTTTATCCCAGTAAATTGGGGATCGACACTTATGTCCATACAATTCCTCAAATGGGGCCATCCCGATAGTGGCCTGATAACTGTTATTATAAGCGAACTCCGCTAGAGACAGATATTTCTCCCAACCTTTTCCGAAGTCTAAAACACACGCCCTCAGCATATCCTCCAGAATCTGAATAGTTCTCTCAGATTGTCCATCAGTCTGAGGGTGATAAGTCATGCTAAAACTCAACTTCGTTCCCAAAGCTTCTTGCAATCTCTTCCAAAATGGGGAAGTAAAATGAGGATCCCTATCCGATACAATACTCATAGGCATCCCGTGCAATCTTACAATATTCGCCACATACATATCTCCCAATTTCTCAGGACTATCCTCCTTGTTCATTGGTAAGAAGTGTGCTGACTTAGTCAATCTATCCACTATGACCCAAACGGCGTCATGACCCTTTTGTGACCTGGGCAGGTCCATGACAAAGTCCATAGTTATATGTTCCCATTTCCATTGAGGGATTTCCAACGGCTGAAGTAAACCTGCTGGTCGTTGATGTTCTGCTTTGACTCTCTGGCAAGTCAAACACCGTGCCACAAACTCCGCAATCTCTCTCTTCATGTTATTCCACCAATAGTGTTGCTTCAAATCCCGGTACATCTTTGTTTCGCCGGGGTGAATAGTGTATCTTGAATTATGGGCTTCTTCAAGAATCTTCTTTTTCAGCTCTGGCTCATTAGGAACACAAATCCGATTCCTAAACCTCCAAATACCATTATCATGAAACTTGAAATCTGTGTTGCTTTCTTTAATCTTCTGAAACTGTTGGTCCTTCTGTTGAGCCTCTCGTAATTCAGACAACAAGGTCGATTGAACTTGTGTAGTGGTAAATAGTAACCCTTTTTGAGTCAATTGTGGTTTCCACAAGAATGCTTCCTCTAACAACTCCTGCACCTTAACTTCCAGTTTTGCCATGCTTGCTTTCCGACTTAAGGCATCTGCAACTACATTTGCTATACCGGGCACATAATTGATTGTGCAGTTATAATCATCCAAAAGCTCCATCCACCGTCTTTGCCTCATGTTCAACTCTTTTTGTGAGAACAAGTATTTCAAGCTCTTGTGATCAGTAAACACTTCGAACTTGTTACCCCACAGATAGTGCCTCCATTTCTTGAGTGCAAACACAATAGCCGCTAACTCCAAATCATGCGTCGGGTAATTCAATTCATACGGCTTCGGTTTCCTAGAAGCATACACAATCACTCTACCATTTTGCATCAACACACAACCCAATCCTTCCTTCGAAGCATTGCTATAGATTACAAAACCTTGACTCCCTTCAGGCAATGCAAGAACAGGTGCGGTAGTCAATCTCTTCTTCAATTCTTAGAAACAGTTCTCACACTTGTCATCCCACACGAACTTTGTTTTCTTTTGAGTGAGCTTTGTAAGCGGTCCTGTAATCTTTGAGAAATCCTTCACGAACCTCCGATAATAGCCGGCTAGACCAAGAAAACTCCGAACCTCCGTAACGTTTTCCAGCTTCTTCCAAGACATCACCGCTTCTATCTTTGCTGGATCCACTCCTATTCCCTCTTGGGATATGATGTGCCCCAAAAATGCAATTTGCTGCAACCAAAATTTGCATTTGCTAAACTTTGCATACAATTGATGCTCTCGAAGTTTCTACAATACCAATCGCAGATAATGTTCATGCTCCTCCTCGGATTTCAAGTATACCAAGATATCATCAATAAAAATCACCACAAATTGGTCCAAGTAGGGTTGAAACACCCTGTGCATCAAGTCCATGAAAGTTGCAGGGGCATTAGTTAGCACAAATGGCATCACCACATATTCATAATGCCCATATCTCGTCCTAAAAGCTGTTTTAGGCATATCATCCTTTTTGATCCGCAACTAATAGTACCCTTGCCTCGAGTCGAGCTTCGAATACACTTTGGCTCCCTGAAGTTGATCAAACAACTCGTAGATCAGTGGAAGTGGATATTTATTCTTGACGGTCACTTGGTTCAATCCTCGGTAATCGATGCATAGCCTCAATGTTCCGTCTTTCTTCTTTACAAATAGGACTGGCGCACCCCACGGAAAAGAACTTGGTTAAACAAACCCCTTCTTCAACAATCCTTACAATTGGTCCTTCAATTCTTGTAGCTTGGCTGGTGCTATACGATAGGGAGCTTTATATATCGGCTGGGTGCCAAGCAGTAATTCTATAATGAACACGATCTCCCGATTTGGGGGTAAACCGAGCAATTCTTTTGGAAACACATCCACATAATCTTTAATCACTGGCATCTCCTCCAACTTAGCTTTGTCCGACGGCTTGTTGATGAGGTAAGCTAAATATCCACTACATCCTTTTCTCAAGGACTTCACTGCTTTCGTAGATGAAATGATGAAACTCCCAGTGAAGTCTCTTCGACCCATTACCTCCAATATTGGTTGTCCAGGTATCTGGAATGTTACAATCTTCGTCCGGCAATCTAGTTGGGCATGATGCTTTGCCAACCAGTCCATCCCTAAAATGACTTCATAGTCTCAAAAATATAATACAATAAGATTGGCTGAGAATTCCCTATCTTTAATTTGGATTTTACATGCTTTACAAGCTGAGCGAGTAACAAGTTTAGAACCCATCGGAGTACCAACTTCTACTTTGTAAGGCAAACATACAACTCGTAGTTTTACACGTTGCACACATAGGGGAGTAATAAATGAATGAGTAGCACCTGAATCAATTAGCACCCTAACAGGTTGATTAAGTATCAAGAATGTACCTTCAACAACAACGGTCTCCTCTGGAAGCTCCTCGCACTCAATAGCATAAGCTCGAGCCTGAACTCTAGGAATTGGAGTCTTGCCTCTACCAGCTAGTTTAACTTGATTTTGTCCTCCCTGCCATTTAGGGCAATCCTTGATCTGATGCTGATCACTGCCACACCGCACACATCGTCCTGACTTCTTCCAGCACTGGGCCTCGGTGTGACCCTTCTTGTCACAGTAAGAACAGTTGATAGACTGAGTAGCAGGTGAACTACCTGTGGATCCACGAGTAGAAGAGGCTGATGGTGCTTTAGTCGGGCCACGGTTATTAACTGGTCTGTTCTGGCTCTGGCCCTGACTGCGACTCTGACTCTGGAATTTCCTCTGTTGACCTGGAGGCTGGTATGGTTTCTTGTTCGGCTGGCTCGAACCGGCTCTATCAAGTTTTCTCTTCTCAACTCGTGAAGCAACAGCAAGGAGAGCAGAATAAGTATCGAAGTCATGCGAAGCCAGCTGGTCCTGAATTTCTGGCCTCAACCCATTCGTAAATTTCCACATCTTCGCCTTAGGGGTACTCACCATGTATTGAGCATAGCGGGACAGTCGGTCAAAACGAGCCTCGTACTGGGCTACCGTCATGTTACCCTGGTTCAAGTGCATAAATTCCTCAATTCGCCTCTGCCTGGAAACTGCAAGTTTATATTTCTCATTGAATGCCTTAACGAAATTACCCCACAAGCGAGGTGTCTGATCAGTTTTCCAAAGTGCCTCCACAGTGTGCCATCAATACTCAGCATCCCCGTGCAACAGAAACACAGCGAACTCAACATTTTCTTCATTAGTATAGTCAAGTGGTCTGAAAATCCTCTCGATCTTAGACAGCCAAGCCTCTGCCTTTTCATCATCAGCTTCTCTGTGGAATTTAGACGGGCGAAAGTGAAGGAACTTATGCATTCTGCTATGTCTCACATGGTTACCATCATTCCTATTGTTGTTGTTTGCTTCACGTGCATCTTGAGGTTCCATCACTCGCGACACGCGATCCATGGAATTCGTCATCATATTAAACATAGCCATGCCGGGATTAGTTTGATGAGCATCTTCGGTCTCTTGGAGAGATTTCCAACGGTATGCTGTGCGCTGCGTAACTCCTTACGGATCATAAGTTATGGGCACCGAAGCGACGGATACTTGGTCACAAACCCTACGCCCTCGGTTTGCGGGCCTAACCTCTACGTGAAGTGAAGTTGCCTTGCCCAAGGTGCAGTAGGAATCGGTAATAGAAATGTGATGGATTGGATTGTCGTCCATTTCGCAGCTCACGACGTACGATCCGGGATAAAAAAATAGCGCGAAAGAATAAAAGTGTCCCGAAATTGATGATAACGTTAGATTTTGGGCTCTAAAAACTAGCGCAACTGAGCAGGCTAGTTTCCCATGTCGTAGAGCTCTCAGAGAACTTTCCAACAGTATGTTTTGCGCCGCGTAACTCCTTACGGATCAAAAGTTATGGGTATTAGAGCGACAGATTCCTGGTCACAAGCCCCACACCCTCGGTTTGCGGGCCCAGCCTCTACGGGAAGTGAAGTTGTCTTGCCCAAGGTGTCATGGGATTCAGTAATAGAAATGTGATGGATTAGGTTGTCCTCTTTTTCGCGACGCACGACGTACGATCCGGGACAGAAAAATAGCGCAAAAGAAGAAAAGTATCCCGAAACTGATGAAAACATTCGATTTTGGGCTCTGAAAATAGGCACAACTGAGCAGGCTTGCTGCCCACGTCGTAGAGCTCTCGTAGAGCTTTCCAACGGTATGCTTTGCACCGCGTAACTCCTTACGGATCAAAAGTTATGGGCACCAGAGCGACGGATACCTGGTCACAAGCCCCACGCCCTCGGTTTGCTGGCCCAGCCTCTATGTGAAGTGAAGTTGTCTTGCCCAAGGTGCCATGGGATTCGGTAATAGAAATGTGATGGATTAGGTTGTCGTCCTTTTCGCAGCTTACGACGTACGATCCGGGACGAAAAAACAGCGCAAAAGAGGAAAAGTATCCCGAAACTGATGAAAATGTTCCATTTTAGGCTCTAAAAAGAGGCGCAGCCGAGCAGGCTTGTTGCCCACATCGTAGAGCTCTCGTAGAGTTTTCCAACAGTATGTTGTGCGCCGCGTAACTCCTTACGGATCAAAAGTTATGGGCACCGAAGCGACGGATACCTAGTCACAAGCCCCACGCCCTCGGTTTGTTGGCCCAGCCTCTATGTGAAATGAAGTTGTCTTGCCCAATGTGTCGTGGTATTCGGTAATAGAAATATGATAAATTAGGTTGTCGTCCTTTTCACGGCTCACGATGTACGATCCGGGATGGAAAAAACAGCGCAAAAGAAGAAAAGTGTGCCCAAAATGATAAAAACTTTCGATTTTGGGCTCTGAAAACAGGCGCAGCCGAGCAGACTTGCTGCCCCCATCGTAGAGCTCTCGGAGAGCATTCCAACGGCATGATGTACACCGCGTAACTCCTTACGGATCAAAAGGTATGGGCACTAGAAAGCATCTTATACGAAGCACTAGATCATTAATTAATCCTATAAATTCCACCAACTAATATTAAAATGCCAATTCAACTCACTAGAAGACGAAATCTCACAAAAAGCTAGACATTCTTATTCTTTATTCTTTATTCTTTTGCATATTCCAAGCACTCAATTAAATAATGCTCAAACAAGACAAAAATTCAGAATTTTCCATTAGCCTTGGCCGACCATGTAGGAGCATGTGAGCAAGCCTTGCAATTTCAAAATTCATGCTTAGACAAGTTATGACACACAAAAAAATGACTCAAAAACCCTACCCAATGCACCAAATCTCGACACACTCAAATTTCCCATGCTAGGATGATTCAAATTATGCTTCTTGAAGACACAAAATCAGAATTTTCAAGGCCCTAGGCCGACACATGCATCAAACACTTCAAAGCTTTCATTCTTTCTCACATTCTCTCATTTTCTCTCACTCTCTCATTTCTTCTCTCTCTCTCTCGGCCTTGGCTGAAATTCTACTCTCCATAGCTTGAGTTCATCATCCTAAGGTTCATCAAGACATTCAAGCTACTTAGGAGCTCGACCAAGCAAAGCTAGGAGCAAAGAAACACACATGCAAGCTTATAGAACCTTCATTTCGGCTTAGGTAAGTTTGATAGCTCCTATTTCGTTTTCTTTTTGTTCTAGCCACTTGCACATACTAAGAACATGGTTACTAAGCTAGGAATTAGAGAATTTCAAGTTGTCTCTCGGCTAAGCAAGGAGAAAAGACTACCTTGTGCTTCATCAAGAGCTTGTGCATCTTCATTGTTGTCATGCTAAGGTGAGGGCTAAAACTTCTTTGAAAAGCTTTCAAAAACTACATGCATGCCTTTAAATGTCTATTTTTACCTCTGTATTTGTGATATATGTGTGTGCATGAGATTTTATAAACATGCATGGCAAAATATTTGGCTAGAATGTGAAGATAGGTGAAATCGCGTATTTGGCAGCTTTCTGTTCTGTTGAATCGAAGTGAATTTGACCAGGTAAATGATGTTGAAAATGCGTAAAAATTGGTAGGTGACTAGTTTTTCCAGTTCTGAGATTTTTTCATAGAAATATGCCAAAGCTAATTTTGACTCTAAAGTCCCCAAAATAGAAAAACATCGGAAGGTGTCCAAATCTGGAAAATCTGAGAAAATGAAGCAGGTTTTGGCAGATTCACTGTTCTTGTAGAACGAACCAGTTTTGACTTTGTAAATGATATCCAAAATGCATGAAATTTTTTATACTACTATATTTTTCAGTTCTGGACATTTTTGTCAGAAATAGACTAAGGCTAAATCTGACCCTAAGGTCCTCAAAAACGACAAGCATTGAAATGTGTACAAATCTAGACAGTTTTGCGTAGTCGCACGGTTTTGGCTATAACTCTTGAATCCGAACTCCAAATAATGCGAGGTTTGTTTCTGGATTTAGCTCACTCCTTAAGATTTAATTTGAAATTTTGTTCACTGGAATTGGAGATTGTTTGCTTGTCTCAATGATTGTGAGAAAACAGACCATTGCAGTGAGGTTTTCATCTAGTGATATGCTTCGAAAATTATTGTAACTTCTCTTGTTGTATTAAATGCTTGGGATTGTGGCACTCGGATGTTGTGTGGACTGTTTTGAATGCTTGAGGGTGTTTTAATTAATCGATGCATGGCTTGAGTTTAATTACTTGTCAACTTGGGGCTTAATCGCACGGGTAAGCATGAATTGAAACCCTAATGACTAGGAAAACTCGCTAAGTGTTGATCCTATGAATATCGTGTTTAATTATGTGATTAGTAGGCTGCCCGTAGTTGCCCTCATAGCCCTAAATGTGGTTCCGATGATTACATGTTGACAAGTAGGCCTTTCTCGCACCCGGTCTCACGTAAACGTCGTTGCATGTTGTATGACCTTATTATTTGATTACGTGAACTTCGAAATGAGTTATATGACTTGATTCACATGCGTTACATGGCTGCCCGTTTAATATTCATACAACTCCATGTGCTTTACAAGTGAAATTGCCTGTCATATCGTGCCTCGCGTGTTTACTTGTCAATGTGCAATCCTATGACTGCTCGGAGGCAACCTACTTTGTTGTCCTCCTAATGTGATATATTAAATGTCATAAATGTGCATTGCATACAAGGTTGCAACCTTTCATTCTGGCGTGGTAGCGTTCACGCACACCGGGCGGCATTGGGCTTGCCGGTGCAACCGTGACTACCAGTGTCCAATTCCCTCTCTCGCTTGGGGGCTAGAATTCCTCGGAGAGCTGGGTCGTAGGATTTCGGGGTACATTCGGAGTACACCCATTTGGCGTGATAAGGGGATGATTTGAAGTCGGTCGCAACAACTGATACTGGAAATGAACTGAGAGCAAAAACTCACCGTATGATTTTCACTATGTGCATAAGTACTCTCGCTTGGTTCCTAGAGGACCTCGGGGAGGAGAGACAGGTAATTGTGTTCTTTTACTCTTATATTACGTTATGTACTTACTCCTGATATATGTCATGCTTGCAAAAAGAGTTTTCATAAGTTGAACTGGAAAAAGAGTTTCAAACTTATTTCTCGTTCCCCCTCGCTGAGTTCATAAGGACTCACCCTCTTTTATCATCTCAGGTGAAGAAGACCAGGAACAGGTACCCGAGGACAATGTGCCTTTTAATGATTCCTTGGAATGATTGCTTGCCCTACGTGCATTACTTGACTATGGCCATTTTGTGAATGATATGTTGCTTGAAGACTATTTCTTATGTTGCTTGTTGTTGTATTGTAAATGACCCCTGTTGTAATTTGGGGTCAAATTTTGGGTTGTACTGATCATAACTAGATAGACACTCTTATGGTCGTTTTTGCTATCGCTACTGGTTAGTATCTACCACAGGCTTATGAAGTATCAGGTAAAGGATTAAGTAAAATGAATCTATCTAATCTTAAGCAGGTACTCATTGGTAGGCTATGATCAACAGGTACCTTTGTAACAAGGATTAACAAATAAATGAGACAGAGTTATCATACTAGGTTATTAATCAAACGAGACTTCGAGATAACTAGTAGGCGTTTCAACTGGTGATAAATAGTAACCTTAGTTGGAAATGAATTTGAGATTGAAAGTTTTGAGGCCTTTAGAAAATTAGGTCAAACTAAAGAGCCCAATTACAGCCGTTATGTTGTCGGTTTTCTAGAGAATTTGTGGAGTTTATGCTAAAATGTTAAGTGTTAAACCTTCATGAACGATTAGGTACGTGAAATGACTTGAATGTTTAGATCACACCCTAGTCTAACCTCTATAGGTCGGGTTGGGGATTGACAAAAACTGATGAAAACATTCAATTTTGGGCTCTGAAAATAGGCGCAACCGAGCAGGCTAGCTTCCCCTATCGTAGAGCTCTTAGAGAGCTTTCCAACGGTATGTTGTACGCCGCGTAACTCCTTACGGATCAAAAGTTACGGGCACCGGAGCCACGGATTCCTAGTCATAAGCCCCACACCCTCGGTTTGGGGGCCCAGCCTCTACGTGAAGTGAAGTTGTCTTGCCCAAGGTACCGTGGGATTCAGTAATAGAAATGTGAGGGATTAGGTTGTCCTCTTTTTTGCGACTCACGACGTATGATCCGGGACAGAAAAATAGCGCAAAAGAAGAAAAGTATCCAAAATCTGATGAAAACGTTCGATTTTGTTCTTCGAAAATAGGCACAGCCGAGCAGGCTTGCTGCCCACGTCGTAGAGCTCTCGTAGAGCTTTCCAACGGTATGCTGTACGCCGCGTAACTCTTTACGGATCAAAAGTTATGGGCACCGAAGCGACGGATACCTGGTCACAAGCCCCACGCCCTCGGTTTGCTGACCCAGCCTCTAGGTGAAGTGAAGTTGTCTTGCCCAAGGTGCCATGGGATTCGGTAATAGAAATGTGATGGATTAGGATGTTGTCCTTTTCGCGGCTCACGACGTACGATCCAGGATGGAAAAACAACGCAAAAGAAGAAAAGTGCCCCGAAATTGATAAAAATGTTCAATTTTGGGCTCCGAAAATAGGCACAGGCAAGCAAGCTTGCTGCCCCCATCATAGAGCTCTCGGAGAGCTTTCCAACGGTATGTTGTGCGCCGCGTAACTCCTTACGGATCAAAAGTTATGGGCGCCGGAGCGACGGATACCTGGTCACAAGCTCCACGCCCTCAGTTTACGGGCCCAGCCTCTACGTGAACTGAAGTTGTCTTGCCCAAGGTGTTGTGGGATTCGGTAATAGAAATGTGATGGATTAGGTTGTCGTCCTTTTGGTGGTTTACGACGTACGATTCGGGATGAAAAAATAGCGCAAAAGAAAAAAAGTATCCCGAAACTGATGAAAATGTTTGATTTTAGGCTCTGAAAAGAGGCGCAACCAAGCAGGTTGTTCCCACATCGTAGAGCTCTCATAGAGCTTTCCAACGGTAGGCTGTGCGCCGCGTAACTCGTTATGGATCAAAAGTTATGGACACCGGAGCGACGGATACTTGGTCACAAGCCCCACGCCCTCGATTTGCTGGCCCAGCCTCTACGTGAAGTCTTGCCCAAGGTGTCGTGGGATTCGGTAATAGAAATGTGATGGATTAGGATGTTGTTCTTTTCGTGGCTCATGACGTACGATCCGGGATAGAAAAATAGCGCAAAAGAATAAAAGTATCCCAAAAATGATGAAAACATTCAATTTTGGGCTCTGAAAACAAATGCAGCTGAGTAGGCTTGCTACCTCCGCCGTAGAGCTCTCAGAGAGCTTTCCAACGGTATACGGTGCGCCGTGTAACTCCTTACGGATCAAAACTTATGGGCACCGGAGCGACGGATACCTGGTCACAAGCCCCACGCTCTTGTTTGCGGGCCCAGCCTCTACGTGAAGTGAAGTTGTCTTTCCCAAGGTGCCATGGGATTCGGTAATAGAAATGTGATAAATTAGGTTGTCGTCCTTTTCACGGCAAATAACGTACGATCCGGGCCAGAACAATAGCGCAAAAAAAGAAAAGTGTCCCGAAACTGATGAAAACGTTCAATTTTGGGGTCCAAAAATAGGCGCAGCCGAGTAGCCTTGCTGCCCCCATTGTAGAGTTCTCGGAGAACTTTTCAATGGTATGTTGTGCGCCGCATAACTCCTTACGGGTCATAAGTTATGGGCACCGGAGCGACGGATACCTAGTCACAAACCCTACGCCCTCGATTTGCGGGCCCAGCCTCTACGTGAAGTGAAGTTATCTTGCCCAAGGTGCCGTGGGATTTGGTAATAGAGATGTAATGGATTAGGTTGTCCTCTTTTTCGCGACGCATGACATACGATCCGGGACAAAAAAACAGCGCAAAAGAAGAAAAGTATCCCGAAATTGATGAAAACATTCATTTTGGGCTCCAAAAATCGGCACAACTGAGCAGGCTTGCTGCCCATGTCGTAGAGCTCTCGTAGAGCTTTCCAAAGTTATGCTTTGCGCTGCGTAACTCCTTACGGATCAAAAGTTATGGGCACCAGAGCGACGGATACCTGGTCAAAAGCCCCACGCCCTCGGTTTGCTGGCCCAGCCTCTATGTGAAATGAAGTTGTCTTGCCCAAGGTGTCGTGGGATTCGGTAATAGAAATATGATGGATTAGGTTGTCGTCCTTTTCGCGGCTTACGACGTACGATCCGGGACAGAAAAACAGCGCAAAAGAGAAAAAATATCCCGAAACTGATGAAAATGTTCCATTTTAGGCTCTAAAACGAGGCACAACCGAGAAGGCTTGTTGTCCACATCGTAGAGCTCTCGTAGAGTTTTCTAACGGTATGTTGTGCGCCGCATAACTCCTTACGGATAAAAAGTTATAGGCACCGGAGCGACGGATACCTAGTCACAAGCCCCACGCCCTCGATTTGCTGGCCCAGCCTCTACGTGAAGTGAAGTTGTCTTGCCCAAGGTATCGTGAGATTCGGTAATAGAAATGTGATGGATTAGGTTGTCGTCCTTTTCGCAGCTCACGACGTACGATCCGGGACGGAAAAAACAACGCAAAAGAAGAAAAGTGTCCTTAAACTGATGAAAACTTTCGATTTTGGGCTCTGAAAATAGGCGCAGCCGAGCAGGCTTGCTACCCCCATCGTAGAGCTCCCGGAGAGCATTCCAACGGCATGATGTGTACCGTGTAACTCCTTACGGATCAAAAGGTTTGGGTACTAGAGCAACGGATGCCTGGTCACAAGCACCACGCCCTCGGTTTACGGGCCCAGCCTCGACGTGAAGTGACATTGTCTTGCCCAAGGTGCCTTGGCATTCGGTAATAGAAATGTGATAGATTAGGTTGTCGTCCTTTTCACGGCTCATGACATACGATCCGAGACCGAAAAATATTACAAAAGAAGAAAAGTATCCCGAAACTGATCAAAACATTCAATTTTAGGCTCCGAAATAGGCGCAACCAAGCAGGATTGCTGCCCACATCGTAGAGCTCTTGGAGAACTTTCCAACGGTATGCTGTGCGCCGTGTAACTCATTACGGATCAAAAGTTATGGGCACCGGAGCGACGGATACCTGGTCACAAACGCCATGCCCTCGGTTTGCGAGCCTAGCCTCTACGTGAAGTAAAGTTGTCTTGCCCAAGGTGCCATGGGATTCGGTAATAGAAATGTGATGGATTAGGTTGTCATCATTTTTGCGGGTCACGACGTACGATCCGGGACGGAAAAACAGCCCAAAAGAAGAAATGTATCCCAAAACTGATGAAAACGTTCAATTTTGGGCTCCAAAAATAGGCATAGCCGAGCAGGGTTGCTACCCACGTTGTAGAGCTCTCGAAGAGCTTTCCAACGGTATGCTGTGCGCCGCGTAACTCATTACGGATCAAAAGTTATGGGCAACGGAGCGACGGATACCTGGTCACAAACCCCACGCCCTCAGTTTGCGGGCCCAGCCTCTACGTAAAGTGAAGTTGTCTTGCCCAAGGTGCAATGGGATTCGGTAATAGAAATGTGATGGATTAGGTTGTCGTCCTTTTCGCGGCTCACGACGTACTATCCGGGACGGAACAACAGCGCAAAAGAAGAAAAGTATCCCGAAACTGATGAAAATGTTCAATTTTTGGATCCAAAAATAGGCACAACCAAGTAGCTTTCCTGCCCCTGTCGTAGAGCTCTCGGAGAGCTTTCCAACGGTATGCTGTGCCTCGCGTAACTCCTTACGGATCAAAAGTTATGGGCAGCAGAGCGACGGATACCTGGTCACAAGCCCCACGCCCTCGGTTTACGGGTCCAGCCTCTACGTGAACTGAAGTTGTCTTGCCTAAGGTGTTGTGGGATTCGGTAATAGAAATGTGATGGATTAGGTTGTCGTCCTTTTGGCGGCTTACGACTTACGATTTTGGACGTAAAAACAGCACAAAAGAATAAAAGTATCCCGAAACTGATGAAAATGTTTGATTTTAGGCTCTGAAAAGAGGCGCAGCCGAGCAGGTTGTTCCCACGTCGTAGAGCTCTCGTAGAGCTTTCCAACGGTATGCTGTGCGCCGCGTAACTCCTTACGGATCTAAAGTTATGGGCACCGGAGCGACGGATACTTGGTCACAAGCCCCACGCCCTCGGTTTGCTAGCCCAGCCTCTACGTGAAGTCTTGCCCAAGGTGTCGTGGGATTCGGTAATAGAAATGTGATGGATTAGGTTGTCGTTCTTTTCGCGGCTCACGACGTACGATCCGGGATAGAAAATTAGCGCAAAAGAAGAAAAGTGTCGTGAAACTAATGAAAACATTCAATTTTGGGCTCCAAAAACAAACGCAACTGAGCAGGCTTGTTGCCCTCGTCGTAGAGCTCTCGGAGAGCTTTCCAACGGTATGCGGTGCGCCATTTAACTCCTTACGGATCAAAAGTTATGGGCACCGGAGCGACGGATACCTGGTCACAAGCCCCACGCCCTTGTTTGCGTGCCCAGTCTCTACATGAAGTGAAGTTGTCTTTCCCAAGGTGCCATGGGATTCGGTAATAGAAATGTGATAGATTAGATTGTCGTTCTTTTCACGGTAAATGACATACGATCCGGGCCGGAACAATAGCACAAAAGAAGAAAAGTGTCTCGAAACTGATGAAAACGTTCAATTCTGGGGTTCGAAAATAGGCGCAGCTTTGCAGCCTTGCTGCCCCCGTCGTAGATTTCTCGGAGAACTTTTCAACGGTATGCTGTGCGCAGCATAACTCCTTACGGATCATAAGTTATGGGCACCGGAGCGACGGATACCTGGTCACAAACCCTACGCCCTCGGTTTGTGGGCCCAGCCTCTACGTGAAGTGAAGTTTCCTTGCCCAAGGTGCAGTGGGATTCGGTAATAGAAATGTGATGGATTGGGTTGTCGTCCATTTCGCGGCTCACGACGTACGATCCGGGATGGAAAAACAGCGCGAAAGAAGAAAAGTGTCCCGAAACTGATGAAAACGTTCAATTTTGGTGTCTAAAAATCGGCGCAACTGAGCAGGCTAGCTTCCCTTGTCGTAGAGGTCTCAGAGAACTTTCCAACTGTATACTGTGCGCCGCGTAACTCCTTGTGGACCAAAAGTTACGAGCTTTGGAGCTACGGATTCCTGGTCACAAGCCCCACGCCCCTGATTTGCGGGCCCAGCCTCTACGTGAAGTGAAGTTGTCTAGCCCAAGGTGCTGTGGGATTCAGTAATAGAAATGTGATGGATTAGGTTGTCGTCCTTCTCGCGGCTTACGACATACGATCTGGGACGGAAAAACAGCGCAAAAGAGGAAAAGTATCCCAAAACTGATGAAAATGTTCCATTTTAGGCTCTAAAACGAGGCACAGCCGAGCAGGCTTGTTGCCCACATCGTAGAGCTCTCGCTGAGTTTTCTAACGGTTTGTTGTGCGCCGCGTAACTCGTTACGGATCAAAAGTTATGGACACCGGAGCGACGGATACCTAATCACAATCCCCACACCCTCGTTTTGTTGGCCCAGCCTCTACGTGAAGTGAAGTTGTCTTGCCAAAGGTGTCGTGGGATTCGGTTATAGAAATGTGATGGATTAGGTTGTCGTCCTTTTTGCGGATCACGACGTACGATCCGGGACAGAAAAAACAGCTCAAAAAAAGAAAAGTGTCCCCAAACTAATGAAAACTTTTGATTTTGGGCTCTGAAAATAGGCGCAGCCGAGCAGGATTGCTGCCCCTATCGTAGAGCTCTTGGAGAGCATTCCAACGGCCTGATGTGCACCGTGTAACTCTTTACGGATCAAAAGGTATGGGTACTAGAGCAATAGATACCTGGTGACAAGCCCCACGCCCTCGGTTTACAGGCCCAGCCTCGACGTGAAGTAACGTTGTCTTGCCCAAGGTGCCTTGGGATTCGGTAATAAAAATGTGATGGATTAGGTTGTCATCCTTTTTACGGCTCACGATGTACGATCCAGGACCCAAAAACAATGCAAAAGAAGAAAAGTATCCCGAAACTGATTAAAACATTCAATTTTAGGCTCCGAAATAGGCGCAGCTGAGCAGGCTTGCTGCCCACATCATAGAGCTCTCGAAGAGCTTTCCAACGGTATGCTGTGCGCCGTGTAACTCATTACGGATCAAAAGTTATGGGCACCGGAACGACGGATACCTGGTCACAAACGCCACGCCCTCGGTTTGCGGGCCTAGCCTCTACGTGAAGTGAAGTTGTCTTGCCCAAGGTGCCATGGGATTCCGTAATAGAAATGTGATGGATTAGGTTGTCATCCTTTTCGCGGCTCACGACGTACGATCCGGGACGGAAAAACAGCGCAAAAGAAGAAATGTATCCCAAAACTGATGAAAATGTTCAATTTTGGGCTCTGAAAACAGGCACAGCCGAGTAGGGTTGCTACCCACGTTGTAGAGCTCTCGGAGAGCTTTCCAACGGTATGCTGTGCGCCGCGTAACTCATTACGGATCAAAAGTTATGGGCAACGGAGCGACGGATACCTGGTCACAAACCCCACGCCCTCAGTTTGCGGGCCCAGCCTCTATGTAAAGTGAAGTTGTCTTGCCCAAGGTGCAATGGGATTTGGTAATAGAAATGTGATGGATTAGGTTGTCGTCGTTTTCGCGGCTCACGACGTACTATCCGGGACGGAACAACAGCGCAAAAGAAGAAAAGTATCCCGAAACTGATGAAAATGTTCAATTTTTGGCTCCAAAAATAGGCGCAACCGAGTAGCTTTCCTGCCCCTGTCGTAGAGCTCTCGGAGAGCTTTCTAACGGTATGCTGTGCCTCGCGTAACTCCTTACGGATCAAAAGTTATGGGCACCGGAGCGACGGATACCTGGTCACAAGCCCCACGCCCTCGGTTTACGGGCCCAGCCTCTACGTGAACTGAAGTTGTCTTGCCTAAGGTGTTGTGGGATTCGGTAATAGAAATGTGATGGATTAGGTTGTCGTCCTTTTGGCAGCTTACGACGTACGATTTGGGGCGTAAAAACAGCACAAAAGAATAAAAGTATCCCGAAACTGATGGAAATGTTTGATTTGAGGCTCTAAAAGGAGGCACAGCCGAGCAGGTTGTTCCCACGTTGTAGAGCTCTCGCAGAGCATTCCAACGTTAGGCTGTGTGTCGCGTAACCCCTTACGAATCAAAAGTTATGGGCACCGGAGCGACGGATACCTGGTCACAAGCCCCACGCCCTCGATTTGCTGGCCCAGCCTCTACGTGAAGTCTTGCCCAAGGTGTCGTGGGATTCGGTAATAGAAATGTGATGGATTAAGATGTCGCTCTTTTTGCGGCTCACGATGTATGATCCGGGATAGAAAAACAGCGCAAAAGAAGAAAAGTGTCATGAGACTGATGAAAACATTCAATTTTGGGCTCCAAAAACAAACGCAACTGAGTAGGCTTGTTGCCCTCGTCGTAGAGCTCTCGGAGAGCTTTCCAACGGTATGCGGTGCGCCGTGTAACTCCTTACGGATCAAAAGTTATGGGCACCGGAGCGATGGATACCTGGTCACAAGCCCCACACCCTTGTTTGCGTGCCCAGTCTCTACATGAAGTGAAGTTGTCTTTCCCAAGGTGCCGTGGGATTCGGTAATAGAAATGTGATAGATTAGATTGTCGTTCTTTTCACGGTAAATGACATACGATCCGGGCCGGAACAATAGCACAAAAGAAGAAAAGTGTCCCAAAATTGATGAAAACGTTCAATTTTGGGGTTCAAAAATAGGCGCAGCTTTGCAGCCTTGCTGCCCCCGTCGTAAAGTTCTCGGAGAACTTTTCAACGGTATGTTGTGCGCAGCATAACTCCTTATGGATCATAAGTTATGGGCACCGGAGCGACGAATACCTGGTCACAAACCCTAGGCCCTTGGTTTGCGGGCCCAACCTCTACGTGAAGTGAAGTTCCCTTGCCCAAGGTGCAGTGGGATTCGGTAATAGAAATGTGATGGATTGGGTTGTCGTCCATTTCGCAGCTCACGACGTACGATCCGGGACTGAAAAATAGCGCGAAAGAAGAAAAGTGTCCCGAAACTGATGAAAACGTTCAATTTTGGTGTCTAAAAATCGGCGCAACCGAGCAGGCTAGCTTCCCTTGTCGTAGAGGTCTCAGAGAACTTTCCAACTGTATACTGTGCGCCGCGTAACTCCTTGCGGACCAAAAGTTATGGGCTCTGGAGCGACGGATTCCTGGTCACAAGCCCCACGCCCCCGATTTGCGGGCCCAGCCTCTACGTGAAGTGAAGTTTTCTAGCCCAAGGTGCTGTGGGATTCGGTAATAGAAATGTGATGGATTAGGTTGTCGTCCTTCTCGCGGCTTACGACATACGATCTGGGACGGAAAAATAGCGCAAAAGAGGAAAAGTATCCCGAAACTGATGAAAATGTTCCATTTTAGGCTCTAAAACGAGGCACAGCCGAGCAGGCTTGTTGCCCACATCGTAGAGCTCTCGCAGAGTTTTCTAACGGTTTGTTGTGCGCCGCGTAACTCCTTACGAATCAAAAGTTATGGGCACCGAAGCGACGAATACCTAATCACAAGCCCTACACCCTCGTTTTGTTGGCCCAGCCTCTACGTGAAGTGAAGTTGTCTTGCCCAAGGTGTCGTGGGATTCGGTTATAGAAATGTGATGGATTAGGTAGTCGTCCTTTTTGCGGCTCACGACATACGATCCGGGACAGAAAAAATAGCTCAAAAAAAGAAAAGTGTCCTCAAACTGATGAAAACTTTCGATTTTGGACTCTGAAAATAGGCGCAGCCTAGCAGGCTTGCTGCCCCTATCGTAGAGCTCTCGGAGAGCATTCTAACGGCATGATGTGCATCGCGTAACTCTTTACGGATCAAAAGGTATGGGTACTAGAGCAATAGATACCTGGTCACAAGCCCCACGCCCTCGGTTTACAGACCCAGCCTCGACGTGAAGTAACGTTGTCTTGCCCAAGGTGCCTTGGGATTCGGTAATAAAAATGTGATGGATTAGGTTATTGTCCTTTTTACGGCTCACGACGTACGATCCGGGACCCAAAAACATTACAAAAGAAGAAAAGTATCCCGAAACTGATTAAAACATTCAATTTTAGGCTCCGAAATAGGCATAGTCGAGTAGGCTTGCTGCCCACATCGTAGAGCTCTCGGAGAGCTTTCCAACGGTATGCTGTGCGCCGTGTAACTCATTACGGATCAAAAGTTATGGGCACCGGAGCGACGGATACCTGGTCACAAACGCCACGCCCTCGGTTTGCGGGCCTAGCCTCTACGTGAAGTGAAGTTGTCTTGCCCAAGGTGCCATGGGATTCGGTAATAGAAATGTGATGGATTAGGTTGTCATCCTTTTCGCGGCTCACGACGTACGATCCGAGATGGAAAAACAGCCCAAAAGAAGAAATGTATCCCAAAACTGATGAAAACGTTCAATTTTGGGCTCCAAAAATAGGCACAGCCGAGCAGGGTTGCTGCCTAAGTTGTAGAGCTCTCGGAGAGCTTTCCAACGGTATGCTGTGCGCCGCGTAACTCATTACGGATCAAAAGTTATGGGCAACGGAGCGACGGATACCTGGTCACAAACCCCACGCCCTCAGTTTGCGGGCCCAGCCTCTACGTGAAGTGAAGTTGTCTTGCCCAAGGTGCAATGGGATTCGGTAATAGAAATGTGATGGATTAGGTTGTTGTCCTTTTCGCGGCTCACGACGTACTATCCGTGACGGAACAACAGCGCAAAAGAAGAAAAGTATCCCGAAACTGATGAAAACGTTCGATTTCTGGCTCGGAAAATTGGCGCAGCCTAGTAGCCTTGCTGCCCCGTCGTAGAGCTCTCGGAGAGCTTTCCAACGGTATGCTGTGCCTCGCGTAACTCCTTACGGATCAAAAGTTATGGGCACCGGAGCGACGGATACCTGGTCACAAGCCCCACGCCCTCTGTTTACGGGCCCAGCCTCTACGTGAAGTGAAGTTGTCTTGCCCAAGGTACCATGGGATTCGGTAATAGAAATGTGATGGATTAGGTTGTCGTCCTTTTCGCGGCTCACGACGTACGATCCCAGACAAAAAAATAGGGTAAAAGAAGAAAAGTGTCTCGAAACTGATGAACACGTTCGATTTTGGGCTCCGAAAGCATGCGCAACAGAGTAGCCCTGAGGGCCCTGTCGTAGAGCTCCCGGAGAGCTTTCCAACGGCATGCTGTGCGCTGCGTAACTCCTTACAGATCAAAAGTTATGGGCACCAGAGCGACATATACCTGGTCACAAACTCCACGCCCTCGGTTTGTGGGCCCAGCCTCTACGTGAAATGAAGTTGTCTTCCCAAAGGTGCCATGAGATTCGGTAATAGAAATGTGATAGATTGGGTTGTCGTCCTTTTCAAGGCTCACAACGTACGATCCAAGGTGGAAAGACAGCGCGAAAGAAGAAAAGTGTACCGAAACTGATGAAAACAATCAATTTTGTGCTCTGAAAATAGGCGCAACCGAGTAGGTTAGCTTCCCCTATCGTAGAGCACTTAGAGAGCTTTCGAAATATATGTTGTACGCCGCGTAACTCCTTACGGATCAAAAGTTACGGGCACCGGAGCCACGGATTCCTGGTCACAAGCCCCACGCGCTTGATTTGGGGACCCAGCCTCTACGTGAAGGGAAGTTGTCTTGCCCAAGGTGCCATGGGATTCGGTAATAGAAATGTGATGGATTAGGTTGTCCTCTTTTTTGTGACTCACGACGTATGATCCGGGACTGAAAAACAACGCAAAAGAATAAAAGTATCCAGAATCTGATGAAAACGTTGGATTTTGTTCTCCGAAAATTGGCACAGCCGAGCAAGCTTGATGCCCACGTCGTAGAGCTCTCGTAGAGCTTTCCAACGGTATGCTGTGCGCCGCGTAACTCTTTACGGATCAAAAGTTTTGGGCACCGGAGTGACGGATACCTGGTTACAAGCCCTACGCCCTCGGTTTGCTGACCCAACCACTATGTGAAGTGAAGTTGTCTTGCCCAAGGTACCATGGGATTCGGTAATAGAAATGGGATGGATTAGGTTGTTGTCCTTTTCGTGGCTCACGACGTACGATCCGGGATGAAAAAATAACGCAAAAGAAGAAAAGTGTCCCAAAACTTATGAAAACGATAAATTTTAGGCTCCGAAAATAGGCACAGCCAAGCAAGCTTACTGCCCCTGTCATGGAGCTCTAGGAGAGCTTTCCAATGGTATGTTGTGCGTCGCGTAACTCCTTACGGATCAAAAGTTATGGGCACCGGAGCGACGGATACCTGGTCACAAGCTCCATGCCCTCGGTTTACGAGCCCAGCCTCTACGTGAAGTGAAATTGTCTTGCCCAAGGTGTCGTGGTATTCGGCAATAGAAATGTGATGGATTAGATTGTCGTCCTTTTGGCGGCTTACGACGTACGATTCGGGATGAAAAAAAGGGCAAAAAAAGCAAAGTATCCCGAAACTGATGAAAATGTTCGATTTTAGGCTCTGAAAAATGGCATAGCCAAGCAGGTTATTCCCACGTCGTAGAGCTCTCGCAGAGCTTTCCAACGGTAGGCAGTGCGCCACGTAACTTCTTACGGATGAAAAGTTATGGGCACCGGAGCGACGGATACCTGGTCACAAGCCCCACGCCCTCAATTTGCTGGCCCAGCCTCTACGCAAAGTCTTGCCCAACGTGTCATGGGATTCGGTAATAGAAATGTGATGGATTGGGATGTCGTTCTTTTCGCGACTCACGACGTACGATCCGGGATCGAAAAATAGCGCAAAAGAAGAAAAGTGTCCCAAAATTAATGAAAACATTCAATTTTGGGCTTCGAAATCTGGTACAGCTAAGCAAGCTTGCTGCCCTCGTCGTAGAGCTCTCGGAGAGCTTTCCAACGGTATGCTGTGCGCCGCGTAACTCCTTACGGATCAAAAGTTATAGGCACCGGAGCGACGGATACCAGGTCACAAGCCCTATGCCCTTGTTTGTGGGCCCAGCCTCTACGTGAAGTGAAGTTGTCTTGCCCAAGGTGAAGTGGGATTCGGTAATAGAAATGTGATAGATTAGGTTGTCGTCCTTTTCGCGGCAAACAACGTACGATCCGGGCCAGAACAACAGCGCGAAAGAAGAAAAGTGTCCCGAAACTGATGAAAACGTTCAATTTTGGGCTCCAAAAATAGGCGTAGCTGAGCAGCCTTGCTGCCGCCGTCGTAGAGCTCTCGGAGTGCTTTCAAACGGTATGCTGTGCGCCGCGTAACTCCTTACAGATCATAAGTTATGGGCACCGGAGCGACGGATACCTGGTCACAAACCTTACGCCCTCGGTTTGCGGGCCCAGCCTCTATGTGAAGTGAAGTTGCCTTGCCCAAGGTGCAGTGGGATTCGGTAATAGAAATGTGATGGATTGGGTGTCGTTCATTTCGCGGCTCACGACGTACGATCCGGGACGGAAAAATAGCGCGAAAGAAGAAAAGTGTCCTGAAACTAATGAAAACGTTAGATTTTGGGCTCTGAAAATCGGCGCAACCGTGCAGGCTAGCTTCCCCTATCGTAGAGCTCTCAGAGAACATTCCAACGGTATGCTATGTGCCGCGTAACTCCTCACGGATCAAAAGTTACGGGCACTGGAGCGACGGATTCCTGTCACAAGCCCCACGTCCTCGGTTTGCGGGCCCAGCCTCTACGTGAAGTGAAGTTGTCTTGCCCAAGGTGCCGTGGGATTCGGTAATAGAAATGTGATGGATTAGGTTGTCCTCTTTTTCGCGAAGCACGACGTACGATCTGGGACAGAAAAATAGCGCAAAAGAAGAAAAGTATCCCGAAACGGATGAAAACATTCGATTTTGGTTTCTGAAAACAGGCACAACTAAGCAGGCTTGCTGCCCACGTCGTAGAGCTCTCGTAGAGCTTTCCAACGGTATGCTTTGCGCCGCGTAACTCCTTACGGATCAAAAGTTATGGGCACCAGAGCGACGGATACCTGGTCACAAGCCCCAAGCCCTCGGTTTGCTGGCCCAGCCTCTATGTGAAGTGAAGTTTCTTGCCCAAGGTGCCATGGGATTCGGTAATAGAAATGTGATGGATTAGGTTGTCGTCCTTTTCGCGGCTTAGGACGTACGATCCGGGACGGAAAAAACAGCGCGAAAGAGGAAAAACATCCTAAAACTGATGAAAATGTTCCATTTTAGGCTCTAAAATGAGGCACAACTGAGAAGGCTTGTTGCCCACATCGTAGAGCTCTCGTAGAGTTTTCCAACGGTATGCTGTGCGCCGCGTAACTCCTTACGGATAAAAAGTTATGGGCACCGGAGCGACGGATACCTAGTCACAAGCCCCTCGCCCTCGGTTTGCTAGCCCAGCCTCTACGTGAAGTGAAGTTGTCTTGCCCAAGGTGTCGTGGGATTCGGTAATAGAAATGTGATGGATTAGGTTGTCGTCCTTTTCGCGGCTCACGACGTACGATCCGGGACGGAAAAAATAGCGCAAAAGAAGAAAAGTGTCCCAAAACTGATGAAAACGTTCAATTTTTGGCTCTGAAAACAGGCGTAACCGAGCAGGCTAGCTGCCCCGGTCGTAGAGCTCTCGGAGAGCTTTCCAACGGTATGCTGTGCGCAGCGTAACTCCTTACAGATCAAATGTTACGGGCACCGGAGCGACGGATTCCTAGTCGGAAGCCCCACGCCCTCGGTTTGCGAGCTCAGCCCCCACGTGAAGTGAAGTTGCCTTGCCTAAGGTGCCGTGGGATTCGGTAATAGAAATGTGATGGATTAGATTGTCGTCCTTTTCGCGTCTCACGACGTACGATCCGGGACGGAAAAAATAGTGCAAAAGAAGAAAAGTGTCCCGAAACAGATGAAAACGTTCGATTTTCAGATCTGAAAATAGGCGCAACCGAGCAGGCTAGCTGCCCCCATCGTAGAGCTCTCGGATAGCTTTCCAACGGTATGCTGTGCGCCGCGTAACTCCTTACGGATCAAAAGTTACGGGCACCGGAGAGACGGATTCCTAGTCACAAGCCCAACGCCCTCGGTTTGCGGGCCCAGCCCCAACGTGAAGTGAAGTAGTCTTGCCCAAGGTGCTGTGGGATTCAGTAATAAAAATGTGATGGAATTGGTTGTCGTCCTTTTCGCGGCTCACAACGTATGATCCAGGACAGAAAAAATAGCGCAAAAGAAGAAAAGTGTCCCCAAATTGATGAAAACTTTTGATTTTGGGCTCTGAAAACAGGCGCAGCCGAGCAGGCTTGCTGCCCCCATCGTAGAGCTCTCAAAGAGCATTCCAACGGCATGATGTGCACTGCATAACTCCTTACGGATCAAAAGGTATGGGTACCAGAGCAACGGATACCTGGTCACAAGCCCCACGCCCTCGGTTTACGGGCCCTGCCTCGACATAAAGTTGTCTTGCCCAAGGTGTCGTCGGATTCGGTAATAGAAATGTGATGGATTAGGTTATTCTCTTTTTCCCGAAGCACGACGTACGATTCGGGACGGAAAAACAGCACAAAAGTAGAAAAGTATCCCGAAACGGATGAAAACATTCGATTTTGGGCTCCAAAAAAGGCACAACTAAGCACAAGTAATGGGCGCCAACTAAGCACAATAAATAAATATGTCAATTTTTTTTTTACTAAAATTATCGAATTCAAAATAAATGTCCGATAGTACAAGTAATGGGAGCCGGAGTGACGGATACCGGGTCACAAGCCCCACGCCCTTGGTTTGCGGGCCCAGCCTCTACGTAAAGTGAAGTTGTCTTGCCCAAGGTACCATAGGAGTAGGTAATAGAAATGTGATGGATTAGGTTGTCGTCCTTTTCGCGGCTCGCGACGTACGATCCAGGATGGAAAAACAGCGCAAAAGAAGAAAAGTAACCCGAAACTGATGAAAACATTCAATTTTGGTCTCCGAAAATAGGCACAACTGAGCAGGATTGCTGCCCCCGTCGTAGAGCTCTCGGAGAGCTTTCCAACGGTATGTTGTGCGCCACGTAACTCCTTACGAATCAAAAGTTATGGGCACCGGAGTGACGGATACCTGGTCACAAGTCCCATGCCCTCGGTTTACGGGCCCAACCTCTACGTGAAGTGAAGTTGTCTTGCCCAAGGTGCCATTGGATTCGGTAATAGAAATGTGATGGATTAGGTTGTCGTCCTTTTCGCGGCTCACGACGTACGATTCGGGATGGAAAAACAGCGCAAAAGAAGAAAAATATCGTAAAATTGATGAAAATGTTTGATTTTGGGCTCCGAAAATAAGCGCAGCCGAGCAGGCTTGCTGCCCACGTCGTAGAGCTCTCGGAGAGCTTTCCAACGGTTTGTTGTGTGCCACGTAACTCATTACGGATCAAAAGTTATGGGCATCGGAGCGACGGATATCAGGTCACAAACCCCACGCTCTCGGTTTGCGGGCCTAGCCTCTACGTGAAGTGAAGTTGTCTTGCCCAAGGTGCCATGGGATTCAGTAATAAAAATGTGATGGATTAGATTGTCGTCCTTTTCGCTGCTCACGACGTACGATCTGGGATGGAAAAACAGCGCAAAAGAAGAAAAGTATCCCGAAACTGATGAAAATGTTCGATTTTAGGCTCTGAAAAGAGGCGCAACCGAGCAGGCTTGCTGCCCACGTCGTAGAGCTCTCGTTGAGCTTTCCAACGGTATGCTGTGCGCCGCGTAACTCCTTACGGATCAAAAGTTATGGGCACCGGAGCGACGGATACCTGGTCACAAGCCCCACGCCCTCGGTTTGCTGGCCCAGCCTCTACGTGAAGTGAAGTTGTCTTGCCCAAGGTGCTGTGGGATTCGGTAATAGAAATGTGATGGATTAGGTTGTCGTCCTTTTCGCGGCTCACGATGTACGATCATGAATGGGAAAACAGCGCAAAAGAAGAAAAGTGTCCTGAAACTGATGAAAACATTCGATTTTGGGCTCTGAGAATAGGCGCAACCAAGCAGGCTTGCTACCCTCGTCGTAGAGCTCTCGGAGAGCTTTCCAACGGTATGATGTGCGCCGCGTAACTCCTTACGGATCAAAAGTTATGGGCACCGGAGCGACGGATACCTTGTCACAAGCCCCACGCCCTCGGTTTACGTGCCCAGCCTCTACGTGAAGTAAAGTTGTCTTGACCAAGGTACCGTGGGATTCGATAGTAGAAATATGATGGATTAGGTTGTAATCCTTTTCGCAGCTCACGACGTACGATCCAGGACAGAAAAATAGCGCAAAAGAAGAAAAGTATCCCAAAACTGATAAAAACGTTCGATTTTGGGCTCTGAAAGCAGGCGCAGCCGAGCAGGCTTGCTGCCCACGTCGTAGAGCTCTCGGAGAACTTTTCAATTGTTTGTTGTGCGCCGCGTAACTCATTACGGATCAAAAGTTATGGGCATTGGAGCGACGGATATCTGGTCACAAACCCCACGCTCTCGGTTTGCAGGCCCAGCCTCTACGTGAAGTGAAGTTGTCTTGCCCAAGGTGCCGTGAGATTCGGTAATAGAAATGTGATGGATTAGGTTGTCGTCCTTTTCGCGGCTCACGACGTACGATTCGGAATCGAAAAATAGCGCAAAAGAAGAAAAGTATCCCAAAACTGATGAAAACATTCGATTTTGGGCTCCGAAATAGGCGCAGTCGAGCAGTCTTGCTACCCACATCGTAGAGCTCTCGGAGAGCTTTCCAACGGTATGCTGTGCGCCGTGTAACTCATTACGGATCAAAAGTTATGGGCACCGGAGCGACGGATACCTGGTCACAAACCCCACGCCCTCGGTTTGCGGGCCCAGCCTCTACGTGAAGTGAAGTTGTCTTGCCCAAGGTGCCATGGGATTCGGTAATAGAAATATGATGGATTATATTGTCGTCTTTTTCACGGCTCACGACGTATGATCCGGGACGGACCAACTGTCACGCCCTAACCCGACCTATAGAGGTTAGACTAGGGTGTGATCTAAACATTCATATCAATTCACGTACTTAATCGTTCATTAAGGTTTAACGCTTAACGTTAGCCTAGAACTCCAAAAGATTTTTCGGAAAACCAGTAGCATAACGGCTGTAATTGGCTATTTAGTTTGACCTAATTCTCTAAACGCCTCAAAACTTTCGATCTCAAATTTGATTCTAATTAAGATTACTATTTATCGCCAATTGAAATGCCTACTAATTATTTCGAAGTCTCGTTTGATTAACAACCTAGCGTAGCAACTATGTCTCGTTTATGTGACAATCCTTGTTACAAAAGTACCTGTTGATCTTAGCTTACCAATGAGTACCTGCTTAAGATTGGATAGATTCATTTTACTTAACCCTTTACCTAATACTTCATAAGCCTGTGATAGATACTAAACCAAAGAAGCGACAGCAAAACGACCAGAAGAGTGTGTACCTAGTTATGATCAGTACAAGCCAAAATTAGACCCCAAATTACAACGGGGGTCATTTACAATACAACAACAAGCAACATAAGAAATAGTCTTCAAGCAACATATCGTTCACAAAATGGCCATAGTCAAGTAAGGCATGTAGGGCAAGCAATCATTCCAAGGAGTCATCAATAGGCACGTTGTCCTCGGGTACCTGTTCCTGGTCTTCTTCACCTGAGATGATAAAAGAGGGTGAGTCCTTATGAACTCAGCGAGGGGGAACGAGAAATACGTTTTGAAACTCTTTTTCCAGTTAACTCATGAAAAGCCCCTTTTTGAAAACATGTCACGTATTACAAGTAATAAGGTACACAAGTATAAGAATCAAATTGAGCAACATATACAATAACCAATCATTTCAATGATACGGTGAACATTTGCTCTCAATATCGATTTCGATATGATTGTTGTGACCGACTTCAATAATCCACTTATCGCTCTCATTTGGGTGTACTCTGGATGTACCCCGAAAACCTACGACCCAACTCTCCGAGGGTGGAATGCCAAGCAAGAGAGAAAATTGGACCATGGTAGTCACGGTAGCACCGGCAAGCCCGATGCCGCCCTGCATGCGTGAAACGCTACCATGCCACAATGAAAGGTTGCAATCTTGTATGCAATGCACATTTATAACATTTAACATATCACATTTGGAGGACAACAAAGTAGGTTGCCTCCGAGCAGTTATAAGATCCCACGTTGACAAGTAAACACACGAGGCATGTTTGACATGTAATTTTACTTGTAAAACGTATGGAGTTATATGAATATTAAACGGACAGCCATGTAACACATGTGAATCAAGTCATATAACTCATTTCGGGGTTCACGCAATCAAATAGTAAAAGTTATACAACATGCGACGACATATACGTGGGACCGGGTGCAAGAAAGGTCTACTTATCAACATGTAATTGTCGGAATCACATTTAGGGCTATAAAGACAACTACGGGCAGCCCACTAATCACACAATTAGACACGATAACCATAGGATCGATACTTAGCGAGTTTTTCATAGTCACTAGGGTTTCGATTCATGCTTACAAGTACGATTAAGCCACGAGTTGACAAGTAATTAAACCAAAACCATGCATCGATTAATTAAACATCCTCAAGCATTCAAAACAGTCCACACAACATCCAAGTGCCACAATCCCAAGCTTTTAACACAACAAGAGAAGTTACAATAATTTTCAAAGCATATCACTAGATGAAAACCTCACTGCAATGGTTTGTCTTCCCACAATCATTTAGACAAGCAAACAATCTCCAATTCCAGAGAACAAAATGTCAAATTAAATCTTAAGGAGTTAACTAAATCCAGAAACAAACCTCGCATCATTTGGAGTTCGGGTTCAAGAGTTATAGCCAAAACCGTGAGACTACGCAAAACTGTCCAAATTTGTGCACATTTCAATACTTGTCGTTTTTGGACCTTAGGGTCAGATTTAGCCTTAGTCTATTTCTGACAAAAATGTCCAAAACTGAAAAATCTAGCAACCTAGCAAATTTCATACATTTTAGATATCAATTGCTAAGTCAAAACTGGATTGTTCTACAAAGAGAGTGAACTGCCAAAAACCTGCTTTATTTTCCAGATTTTCCAGATTTTGACACCTTTCGTTGTTTTGCCATTTTGGAGACCTTAGAGTCAAAATTGGCCTTGGCCTATTTCTATGAAACATGCTCAGAACTGGTAAAACTAGTTACCTACCAATTTTAACGCACTTTCAACATCATTTACCTGGTCAAATTCATTTCGCTCCAACAAGTCAGAGAACTGCCATTTACGCGATTTCACCTATCTTCCAATTCTAGCCAAAGATCTTGCCATGCATGTTTACAAAAGCTCATGTACACACATACATCACAAGTATAGAGGTAAAAATAGACATTTAAAGGCATGCATGTGGTTTTGGAAAGCTTTCAAAAGAGTTTTAGCCCTCACCTTAGCAAGACAATAATGAAGATGCACAAAGATTTTGGAGATGTACAAATGGTCTCCTTTCCTTGTTTGGCCGAGGGATATTGCTTGTTTCCTTAATTCCTAGCTAAGTTACCATGCCCTTAGTATGTGCATGTGGTTAGAACAAAAAAGGAAATGAAATAGAAACTATCAACATACCTAAGCCAAAATGAGTGTTCTATGAGCTTACATGCATGTTTCTTTGCTTCTAGCTTGCTTGGTCGAGTTCCTTAGTGGCTTGAAGGTCTTGATGAACCTTAGGATGATGAGCTTAAGCTATGGAGAGTGAGATTGCAGCCAAGGCCGAGAGAGAGAGAGAAGAAATGAGAGAGTGAATGAGAGAAAGAGAGGAATTGAGAGCAATTGAAATGTTTGTGAGGTATGAAGTGTTGTGTGTGAGTGTGTCGGCCTAGGGCCTTGAAAATTCTGAAATTCTCTTAGTCCTTGTGCAATCTTGAAATGTGAGGAAGCATGGAGTGCTTTGGTCGAGAAAGTGAAGCTTGGTAGGTGTGTTTCATTTCATTTTTTTATGCATTGTGTCATAGGTTGTCTAGGTATGAATTTTGAAATATGCAATGCTTGTTCAAATGCTCCATGTGGTCGGCCAAGCTAGTGTTCCAATCTGAATTTTTTGTCTTGTTTGAACTTATTTTATTGTGTGTTTGGGATGTGCAAAAGAATAAAGAATAAAGAATAAGAATGTTTAGCTTTTGGTGCAATTTCGTCTTCTAGTGAGTTGAATTAGTATTTTAATATTAGTTAGTGGAGTTTGTAGGATTAATTAATGATCTAGTGCTTCGTGTAAGATGCTTTCTTGATTAGCATGTGGGCATGCTTACCTAGGTCTAGGGCACGCACTACGAGACAAATGCACATTTCCCAAGTAAATGCACGCAACCCTAAATGAATGCACGTAATTCAATGCAAGGCACATAAAATGAAACACGACTCTTAAACCTAGGTCAAGGCACATAAATCTAGGTTAGGGTACACGTAACGAGGTATCACACGCAAATCGAGGTCGAGCCCCACATCCTCCCCTCTTTAAAAGAATTTCATCCCGAAATTCAATATTACCTTTGAAATAATGCTGGATACTGTTGCTCCATCTGGTCTCGCCTTTCCCACGTTGCTTCTTCAACTCCATGGTAATCCCACAACACTTTCACCGTTGGTATAGATTTGTTGTGCAACTCCCGATCTTGCTGGTCTAGGATCCGAATGGGCTTCTCTTCATAAGACAAGTTCTCCCGAAGCTGCAACGGCTCTGGCTCCAAGATATGCGATGGATCAGGGTGATACTTCCGTAGCATTGAAACATGAAATACGTAGTGAATATTGGAGAGGTTTTGGGGTAGTTCCAGGCGATACGCCAATTTGCCAACCTTCTCAACTATCTCAAATGGTCCTAGAAATCTCGGGCTCAACTTTCCACCCTTGTCGTGTTTAATCAGTCCCCTCCGAGGTGATATCTTCAAGAACACATTTGTCGTCGACCTCAAACTCTAGACGTCGTCTCCGTCGGTCTGCATAACTTTTCTGCCTGCTTTGGGCGGTAAGCATCCGTTTTTGGATGAGATGGACATTATCAACGGTCTTCATAAGTTCAGGTAGAAGGGTCGGGTCAAAAGTCTTCGTCTCACCTACTTCGTCCCAGTAAATTGGGGATTGACACTTACGTCCATACAATGCCTCAAATGGGGCCATCCCGATAGTGGCCTGATAACTGTTATTATAAGCGAACTCCGCTAGAGACAGATATTTCTCCCAACCTTTTCCGAAGTCTAAAACACACGCCTTCAGAATATCCTCCAGAATCTGAATAGTTCTCTCAGATTGTCCATCAGTCTGAGGGTGATAAGCCGTGCTGAAACTCAACTTCGTTGCCAAAGCTTCTTGCAATCTCTTCCAAAATCGGGATGTAAAACGAGGATCTCTATCCGATACAATACTCACAGGCATCCCGTTCAACCTTACAATATCCGCCACATACATATCTCCTAGTTTCTCAAGACTATCCTCCTTGTTCATCGATAAGAAGTGTGCTGACTTAGTCAATCTATCCACTATGACCCAAACGGCGTCATGACCCTTTTGTGACCTGGGCAGGTCCATGACAAAGTCCATAGTTATGTGTTCCCATTTCCATTGAGGAATTTCCAATGGTTGAAGTAAACCTGCTGGTCGTTGATGTTCTGCTTTGACTCTCTGGCAAGTCAAACACCGTGTCACAAATTCCGCGATCTCCCTCTTCATGTTATTCCACCAATAGTGTTGCTTCAAATCCCGGTACATCTTTGTTCCGCCGGGGTGAATAGTGTATCTTGAATTATGGGCTTCTTCAAGAATCTTCTTTTTTAGCTCTGGATCATTAGGAACACAAATTCGATTCCTGAACCTCCAAATACCATTATCATGAAACATGAAATCTGTGTTGCTTTCTTTAATCTTCTGAAACTGTTGGTCCTTCTGTTGAGCCTCTCGCAATTCAGACAACAAGGTCGATTGAACTTGTGTAGTGGCAAATAGTAACCCTTTTTGAGTCAATTGTGGTTTCCACAAAAATGCTTCCTCTAATAACTCCTGCACCTTAACTTCCAGTTTTGCCATGCTCGCTTTCTGACTTAAGGCATCTGCAACTACATTTGCTTTACCGGGCACATAATTGATTGTGCAGTTATAATCATCCAAAAGCTCCATCCACCATCTTTGCCTCATGTTCAACTCTTTTTGTGAGAACAAGTATTTCAAGCTTTTGTGATCAATAAACACCTCGAACTTGTTACCCCACAGATAGTGTCTCCATTTCTTGAGTGCAAACACAATAGCCGCTAACTCCAAATCGTGCGTTGGGTAGTTCAATTCATACGGCTTCGGTTTCCTAGAAGCATACGCAATCACTCTACCATTTTGCATCAACACACAACCCAGTCCTTCCTTCGAAGCATCACTATAGATTACAAAACCTTGACTCCCTTCAGGCAATGCAAGAACAGGTGCGGTAGTCAATCTTTTTTTCAATTCTTGGAAGCTGTTCTCACACTTGTCATCCCACACGAACTTTGTTTTTTTTTTAGTGAGCCTTGTAAGCGGTCCTGCGATCTTTGAGAAATCCTTCACGAACCTCCGATAATAGCCAGCTAAACCGAGAAAACTCCGAACTTCTGTAACATTTTCCGGCTTCTTCCAAGACATCACCGCTTCTATCTTTGCTGGATCTACTGCTATTCCCTCTTGGGATATGATGTGCCCCAAGAATGCAATCTGCCGCAACCAAAATTCGCATTTGCTAAACTTCGCATACAATTGATGCTCTCGGAGTTTCTGCAATACCAATCGCAGATGCTGTTCATACTCAGCCTCGGATTTCGAGTATACCAAAATATCATCAATAAAGATCACTACAAATTGGTCCAAGTAGGGTTGAAACACATTGTGCATCAAGTCCATAAAAGCTGCAGGGGCGTTAGTTAGCCCAAATGGCATCACCACATATTCATAATGCCCATATCTCGTCCTGAAAGTCGTTTTAGGCACATCCTCCTTTTTGATCCACAACTGATAGTACCCTTGCCTTAAGTCGAGCTTTGAATACACTTTGGCTCCCTGAAGTTGATCAAACAACTCGTCGATCAGTGGAAGTGGGTATTTATTCTTGACTGTCACTTGGTTTAATCCTCGGTAATCGATGCATAGCCTCAACGTTCCGTCTTTCTTCTTTAAAAATAGGACTGGCACGCCCCACAGAGAAGAGCTTGGTTGAACAAACCCCTTCTTCAACAATCCTTGCAATTGGTCCTTCAGTTCTTGTAGCTCGGCTGGTGCCATACGATAGGGAGCTTTAGATATCGGTTGGGTGCCAGGCAGCAATTCTATAATGAACTCGATCTCCTGATTTGGGGGTAAACCAGGCAATTCTTCTAGAAACACATCCGCATAATCTTTAATCACTGGCATCTCCTCCAACTTAGCTTTGTTCGACGGCTTGTTGATGAGGTAAGCTAAGTATCCACTACATCGTTTTCTCAAGGACTTCACTGCCTTCGTAGATGAAATTAAGGAACTCCCGGTGATGTCTCTTCAACCCATTACCTCCAATATTGGTTGACCAGGTATCTGGAATGTTACAATCTTCATCTAGCAATCTAGTTGGGCATAATGCTTTGCCAACCAGTCCATCCCTAAGATGACTTCATAGTCTCGAAAGGGTAATACAATAAGATTGGCTGAAAATTCCCTATCTTTAATTTGGATTTTACATGCTTTACAAGCTGAGCGAGTAACAAGTTTAGAACCCATCGGAGTACCAACTTCTACTTCGTAAGGCAAACGTACAACTCGTAGTTTTACACGTTGCACACATAAGGGAGTAATAAATGAATGATTAGCACCTAGTTTAATTAGCACCCTAACAGGTTGATTCAGTATCAAGAATGTACCTTCAACAACAGCAGTCTCTTCAGGAAGCTCCTCGCACTCAATAGCATAAGCTCGGGCCTGAGCTCTAGGAACTGGAGTCTTGCCTCTACCAGCTGGTTTAATCTAATTTTGTCCCCCTTTCCATTTAGGACAATCCTTGACCTGGTGTGATCGATGCCACACCCTACGCATCGTCCCAATTTTCTCCAACACTAGGCCTCGGTGTGACCCTTCCTGTTACAGTAAGAACAGGTGACAGTCTGAGTAGTAGGTGAACTACCTGTGGATCCGTGGGTGGAAGAGGCTGGTGGTACTTTAGTCGGGCCACGATTATTAACTGGTCTGTTTCGGCTCTGGCCCTGACTGCGATCTGAGTCTGGAATTTCCTCTGTTATCCTGGAGGCTGATATGGTTTCTTGTTCGGCTGGCTCGAACCAGCTCTATCAAGTTTCCTCTTCTCAACTCGGGAGGCAGCCGCAAGGAGAGCAGAATAGGTAGTAAAGTCATGCGAAGCCAACTGGTCCTGAATTTCTGGCCTCAATCCATTCGTAAATTTCCACATCTTCGCCTCAGGGGTACTGACCATGTATTGAGCATAGCGGGACAGTCGGTCAAAACGAGCCTCATACTGGGCCACCGTCATGTTACCCTGGTTCAAGTGCATGAATTCCTCAATTCGCCTCTGCCTAGAAACTGCGGGTACGTATTTCTCCTTGAATGCCTTAACAAAATTACCCCACAAGCTAGGTGTATGATCAGTTTCCCAAAGTGCCTCCACAGTGTGCCACCAATGCTCAGCATCCCCGTGCAACAGAAACACAGCGAACTCCACCTTTTCCTCATCAGTATAATCAAGTGGCCTGAAAATCCTTTCAATCTCAGACAGCCAAGCCTCTGCCTTATCATCATCAGCTTCCCCGAAGAATTTGGACGGGCGAAAGTCAAGGAACTCCCGCATTCTGCTATTTCTCCCATTGTTACCATCATTCCTGTTGTTGTTGTTGTTTGCTTCACGTGCATCTTGACGTTCCATCACTCGCGACACGCGATCCATGGCATTCGCCATCATATTAAACATAGCCATGCCGGGATTAGTTTGATGAGCATCTCCGGTCTCTTGGGGCTCACCGCTCCTATTAGTATTGGGGGTACTAGGGCCAGCCATCTATAGGCACAGATTATTATGCACAATTTATTGGAATACGACAAACAAGAATTCAATGTATAAGGTATGCAACGTACAATTTTATATAGACACACAATTCTCGAAACAGTTAAGACATGTTAATCACATAAGCACATAGAACATAGAAGGCACAATTAACATTATCACACATTATCACACATAAACAAGTCATCCTAATAACCTTAGGGCTTCTACCCATGGTCCGAGAGTTAAACCTGGCTTAAGCAATCTAAGCTCTGATACCATTTCTCTAAGGTGTCACGCCACAACCAGACCTATAGAGGTTAGACTAGGGTGTGATCTAAACATTCATATCAATTTACGTACTTAATCGTTCATTAAGGTTTAACGCTTAACGTTAGCCTAGAACTCCAAAAGATTTTTTGGAAAACCGGCAACATAACGGCTGTAATTGGCTCTTTAGTTTGACCTAATTCTCTAAACGCCTTAAAATTTTCGATCTCAAATTCGATTCCAACTAAGATTACTATTTATTGCCAATTGAAATGATTACTAATTATTTCGAAGTCTCGTTTGATTAACAACCTAGCGTAGCAACTATGTCTCATTTATGTGTCAATCCTTGTTACAAAAGTACCTGTTGATCTTAGCTTACCAATGAGTACCTGCTTAAGATTGGATAGATTCATTTTACTTAACCTTTTACCTTATAATTCATAAGTCTGTGATAGATACCAAACCAAAGTAGCGACAACAAAACGACCAGAAGAGTGTGTACCTAGTTATGATCAGTACAAGCCAAAATTAGACCTCAAATTACAACCGGGGTCATTTACAATATAACAACAAGCAACATAAGAAATAGTCTTCAAGCAACATATCGTTCACAAAATGGCCATAGTCAAGTAAGGCACGTAGGGCAAGCAATCATTCCAAGGAGTCATCAATAGGCACGTTGTCCTCGGGTACCTGTTCCTGGTCTTCTTCACCTGAGATGATAAAAGAGGGTGAGTCCTTATGAACTCAGCGAGGGGGAACGAGAAATACGTTTTGAAACTCTTTTTTCGATTAACTCATGAAAAGCCCCTTTTTGAAAACATGTCACGTATTACAAGTAATAAGGTACGAAAGTATAAGAATCAAATTGAGCAACAGATACAATTACCAATCATTTCAAGGATACGGTGAACATTTGCTCTCAATATCGATTTCGATATGATTGTTGCAACCGACTTCAATAATCCACTTATCGCTCCCATTTGGGTGTACTCCGGATGTACCCCGAAAACCTACGACCCAACTCTCCTAAGGTGGAATGCCAAGCGAGAGAGGGAATTGGACCATGGTAGTCACGGTAGCACCGGCAAGCCCGATGCCTCCGGCGTGCGTGAAACGCTGCCATGCCACAATGAAAGGTTGCAACCTTGTATGCAATGCGCATTTATAACATTTAACGTATCACATTAGGAGGACAACAAAGTAGGTTGCCTCCGAGCAATTATAAGATCGCACGTTGACAAGTAAACACACGAGGCATGTTTGACATGTAATTTTACTTGTAAAACGCATGGAGTTATAAGAATATTAAACGGACAGCCATGTAACACATGTGAATCAAGTGCCACAATCCCAAGCTTTTAACACAACAAGAGAATTTACAATAATTTTCAAAGCATATCACTAGATGAAAACCTCACTGCAATAGTTTGTCTTCCCACAATCATTTAGACAAGCAAACAATCTCCAATTCCAGTGAACAAAATGTCAAATTAAAGCTTAAGGAGTGAACTAAATCCAGAAACAAACCTCGCATCATTTGGAGTTCGGGTTCAAGAGTTATAGCCAAAACCGTGAGACTACGCAAAACTGTCCAGATTTGTGCACATTTCAATACTTGTCGTTTTTGGACCTTAGGGTCAGATTTAGCCTTAGTCTATTTCTGACAAAAATGTCCAGAACTGAAAAATCTAGCAACCTACCAAATTTCATACATTTTAGATATCAATTGCTAAGTCAAAACTGGATCGTTCTACAAGGACAGTGAACTGCCAAAAACCTGCTTTATTTTCCAGATTTTCCAGATTTTGACACCTTTCGTTGTTTTTCCATTTTGGAGACCTTAGAGTCAAAATTGGCCTTGGCCTATTTCTATGAAAAATTCTCAGAACTGGCAAAACTAGTGAACTACCAATTTTCACGAACTTTAAACGTCATTTACATGGTCAAATTCATTTCGCTCCAACAAGTCAGAGAACTGCCATTTACGCGATTTCACCTATCTTCCAATTCTAGCCAAAGATCTTGTCATGCATGTTTACAAAAGCTCATGTACACGCATATATCACAAGTACAGAGGTAAAAATAGACATTTAAAGGCATGCATGTGGTTTTGGAAAGCTTTCAAAAGAGTTTTAGCCCTCACCTTAGCAAGACAATAATGAAGATGCACAAAGCTCTTGGAGATGTACAAATGGTCTCCTTTCCTTGTTTGGCCGAGGGATATTGCTTGTTTCATTAATTCCTAGCTAAGTTACCATGCCCTTAGTATGTGCATGTGGTTAGAACAAAAAAGGAAATGAAATAGAAGCTATCAACATACCTAAGCCGAAATGAGTGTTCTATGAGCTTGCATGCATGTTTCTTTGCTTCTAGCTTGCTTGGTCGAGTTCCTTAGTGGCTTGAAGGTCTTGATGAACCTTAGGATGATGAGCTTAAGCTATGGAGAGTGAGATTGCAGCCAAGGCCGAGAGAGAGAGAGAGAAGAAATGAGAGAGTGAATGAGAGAAAGAGAGGAATTGAGAGCAATTGAAATGTTTGTGAGGTATGAAGTGTTGTGTGTGAGTGTGTCGGCCTAGGGCCTTGAAAATTCTGAAATTCTCTTAGTCCTTGTGCAATCTTGAAATGTGAGGAAGCATGGAGTGCTTTGGTCGAGAAAGTGAAGCTTGCTAGGTGTGTTTCATTTCATTTTTTATGCATTGTGTCATAGGTTGTCTAGGTATAAATTTTGAAATATGCAATGCTTGTTTAAATGCTCCATGTGGTCGGCCAAGCTAGTGTTCCAATCTGAATTTTTTGTCTTGTTTGAACTTATTTTATTGTGTGCTTGGGATGTGCAAAAGAATAAAGAATAAAGAATAATAATGTTTAGCTTTTGGTGCAATTTCGTCTTCTAGTGAGTTGAATTAGCATTTTAATATTAGTTAGTGAAGTTTGTAGGATTAATTAATGATCTAGTGCTTCGTGTAAGATGCTTTCTTGATTAGCGTGTGGGCACGCTTACCTAGGTCTAGGGCACGCACTACGAGACGAATGCACGTTTCCCAAGTAAATCCTCGCAACCATAAATGAATGGACATAATTCAATGCAAGGCTCATAAAATGAAACACATCTCTTAAACCTAGGTCAAGGCACATAAATCTAGGTTAGGGTACACGTAACGAGGTATCGCATGCAAATCGAGGTCGGGCCTCACACCAATAGCGCAAAAGAAGAAAAGTATCCCAAAACTGATGAAAAAGCTCAATTTTAGGCTCCAAAAACTAGCGCAGCCAAGCTGCCTTACTGCCCCCATCGTACAGCTCTCGGAGAGCTTTCCAACTGTATGTTGTGCCCTGCGTAACTCCTTACAGATCAAAAGTTATGGGCACCAGAGCGACGGATACTTGGTCACAAGCCCCACGCCCTCGGTTTACGAGCCTAGCTTCTACGTAAAGTTAAGTTGTCTTGCCCAAGGTGCCATGGGATTCGGTAATAAAAATGTGATGGATTAGGTTGTCGTCCTTTTCACGACTCACGACGTACGATCAGGGACGAAAAAACAGCACAAAAGAAGAAAAGTATCCCGAAACTGATAAAAATGATTGATTTTAGGCTCCAAAAAGAGGAGCAGTCGAGCAGTTTTCCTGCCCACTTCGTAGACCTCTCGTAGAGCTTTCTAACGGTATGCTGTGCGCCGCGTAACTCCTTACGGATCAAAAGTTATGGGCACCGGAGCAACGGATACCTGGTCATAAGCCCCACGCCCTTAGTTTGCTGGCCCAGCCTCTACGTAAGGGAAATTGTCTTGCCCAAGGTGTCATAGGATTCGGTAATAGAAATGTGATGGATTAGGTTGTCGTCCTTTTCGCGACTCACGACGTACGATACGGGACGGGAAAACAGCGCAAAAGAAGAAAAAAATATCCCAAAACTGATGAAAACTTTTAATTTTGGGCTCTGAGAATAGACGCAACAGAGAAGGCTTGCTGCCCACATCGTAGAGCTCTCGGAGAGCTTTCCATTGGTATGCTGTGCATCCTGTAACTCTTTACGGATCAAAAGTTATGGGCACCGGAGCGACGGATACCTGGTCACATGCCCCATGCCCTCAGTTTGCGGGCCCATCCTCTACTTGAAGTGAAGTTGTCTTGCCCAAGATGCCGTGGTAGTCGGTAATAGAAATGTGATGGATTAGGTTGTGATCCTTTTCGCAGCTCACGACGAACAATCCGGGACAGAAAAATAGCGCAAAAAATGAAAAGTGTCCCGAAACTAATGAAAACATTCAATTTTGGGCTCGAAAAACAAGCGTAGTCGAGCAGGCTTGCTACCCCTGTCGTAGAGCTCTCGGAGAGCTTTCCAACAGTATGCTGTGCGCCGCGTAACTCCTTACGGATCAAAAGTTATGGGCACCGGAGCAACGGATACCTGGTCACAAGCCACACACCCTTGATTTACGGGCCCAGCCTCTACATTAAGTGAAGTTGTCTTGACCAAGGTGTCATGGGATTCGGTAATAGAAATGTGATGGATTAAGTTGTCGTCCTTTTCGCGGCTCACGACGTACGATCCGAGACGGAAAAACAGCGCAAAAGAAGAAAAATATCCTAAAACTGATGAAAATATTCAATTTTGGGCTTCAAAAACAGGCGCAGCAGAGTAGGCTTGCTACCCACGTCGTAGAGCTCTCAGAGAGCTTTCCAACAGTATGTTGTGCGCCGCGTAACTCATTACGGATTAAAAGTTATAGGTAGCGGAACGATGAATACCTTGTCACAAACCCCACGCCCTTGGTTTGCGGGACCAGCCTCTACGTGAAGCGAAGTTGTCTTGCCCAAGGTGTCGTGGGATTCAGAAATAGAAATGTGATGGATTAGGTTATCGTCCTTTTCGTGGCTTGCGACGTGCGATCCGGGACCGAAAAACATTACAAAAGAAGAAAAGTATTCCGAAACTGATGAAAATGATCGATTTTAGGCTCCGAAAAGAGGTACAGTCGAGCAGTTTTCCTACCCACTTCGTAGACATCTCGTAGAGCTTTCCAACGGTATGCTGTACACCGCGTAACTCTTTACGGATCAAAAGTTATAGGCACCGGAGCAACGGATACCTAGTCATAAGCCCCACGCCCTAAGTTTGCTGGCCCAGCCTCTACGTAAGTGAAATTGTCTTGCCCAAGGTGTCGTGGGATTCGGTAATAGAAATGTGATGGATTAGGTTGTCGTCTTTTTCGCGGCTCACGACGTACGATCAGGGACAGGAAAACAGTGCAAAAGAAGAAAAAAGTGTCCCGAAACTGATGAAAACTTTTGATTTTGGGCTCTGAAAATAGGCGCAACCGAGAAGGCTTGCTGCCCACGTCGTAAAGCTCTCGGAGAGCTTTCCAACGGTACGTTGTGCATCCCGTAACTCTTTACGAATCAAAAGTTATGGGCACCGGAGCGACGGATACCTGGTCACATGCCCCATGCCCTCGATTTACGGGCCCAGCCTCTACTTGAAGTGAAGTTGTCTTGCCCTAGGTTCCATGGGAGTCGGTAATAGAAATATGATGGATTAGGTTGTCGTCCTTTTCTCGGCTCACGACGAATGATCCGGGACGGAAAAACAGCGCAACTAATGAAAAGTGTCCCAAAACTGATGAAAATGTTCAATTTTGGGCTCGAAAAACAAGCGTAGCCGAGCAGGCTTGCTGCCCCCGTTGTAGAGCTCTCGGAGAGCTTTTCAACGGTATCCTATGCGCCACGTAACTCCTTTCAAATCAAAAGGTATGGGCACCGGAGTGACGAAAACCTGGTCACAAACCCCACGCCCTCGATTTATGGGCCCAGCCTCTACGTTAAGTAAAGTTGTCTTGCCCAAGGTGCCGTGGGATTCGGTAATAGAAATGTGATGGATTAGGTTATCGTCCTTTTCGCAGCTCACGACGTACGATCCGGGACGAAAAAATAGCGTCAAAGAAGAAAATTATCCCAAAACTGATGAAAATGTTCAATATTGGGCTCCAAAAATAAGTGCAGCTGAGCAGACTTGCTACTCCCATCATAGAGCTCTCGGAGAGCTTTCCAACGGTATACTGTGCGCAGCGTAACTTATTACGGATTAAAAGTTATGGGTACCGGAGCGACGAATACCTTGACACAAACCCCGCGCCCTCGGTTTGCGAGCCCAACCTCTACGTGAAGTGAAGTTGTCTTGCCCAAGGTTCCGTGGGATTCGGTAATAGAAATGTGATAGATTAGGTTGTCGTCCTTTTCACGGCTCACGATGTACGATCAGGGACGAAAAAATAGCACAAAAGAAGAAAAATATCCCGAAATTGATGAAAATGATCGATTTTAGGCTTCAAAAAGAGGCGCAGTCGAGCCATTTTCCTGCCCATCTCGTAGACCTCTCGTAGAGGTTTTCAACGGTATGTTGTGCACCGCGTAACTCCTTACGGATCAAAAGTTATGGGCACCGGAGCAATGGATACCTGATCATAAGCCCTACGCCCTCAATTTGCTGGCCCAGCCTCTACGTAAGTGAAATTGTCTTGCCCAAGGTGTCATACGATTCGGTAATAGAAATGTGATGGATTAGGTTGTCGTTCTTTTCACGGCTCATGACGTACGATACGGGACGGGAAAACAACCCAAAATGAAGAAAAAAGTATCCCGAAACTGATGAAAACTTTTGATTTTGGGCTCTGAAAATAGATGCAACAGATAAGGCTTGCTGCCCACATCGTAGAGCTCTCGGAGTGCTTTCCAACGGTATGCTGTGCATCCTGTAACTCTTTACGGATCAAAAGTTATGGGCACCGGAGCGACGGATACCTGGTCACATGCCCCATGCCCTCAGTTTGCGGGCCCAGCCTCTACTTGAAGTGAAGTTGTCTTGCCCAAGGTGCTGTGGTAGTCGGTAATAGAAATGTGATGGATTAGGTTGTCGTCCTTTTCGCGACTCACGACGTACGATTCGGGACGGAAAAACAGTGCAAAAATTGAAAAGTGTCCCAAAACTGATGAAAATGTTCAATTTTGGCCTCGAAAAACAAGGGTAGCCGAGTAGGCTTGCTACCCTCGTCGTAGAGCTCTCGTAGAGCTTTCCATTGGTATGATATGCGCCGCGTAACTCCTTTCGGATCAAAAGGTATGGGCATCGGAGCGACAAAAACCTGGTCACAAACCCCACGCCCTCGGTTTATGGGCCTAACCTCTACTTTAAGTGAAGTTGTCTTGACCAAGGTGTCATGGGATTCGGTAATAGAAATGTGATGGATTAAGTTGTCGTCCTTTTCGCTGCTCACGACGTACGATCCGAGACGAAAAAATAGCGCAAAAGAAGAAAAGTATCCCAAAACTTATGAAAATGTTCAATTTTGTGCTTCGAAAAAAGGCGCAGCCGAGCAGGCTTGCTGCCCACGTCGTAGAGCTCTCGGAGAGCTTTCCAACGGTATGCTGTGCGCCGCGTAACTTATTACGGATTAAAAGTTATGGGTACCGGAGCGACGAATACCTTGACACAAACCCCGCGCCCTTGGTTTGCGGGCCCAGCCTCTACGTGAAGTGAAGTTGTCTTGCCCAAGGTGCCGTGGGATTCGGTAATAGAAACGTGATGGATTAGGTTGTCGTTCTTTTCGCGGCTCACGACGTACGATCAGGGACGAAAAAACAGCACAAAAGAAGAAAAGTATCCCGAAACTGATAAAAATGATTGATTTTAGGCTCCAAAAAGAGGAGCAGTCGAGCAGTTTTCCTACCCACTTCGTAGACCTCTCGTAGAGCTTTCCAACGGTATGCTGTGCGCCGCGTAACTCCTTACGGATCAAAAGTTATGGGCACCGGAGCAACGGATACCTGGTCATAAGCCCCACGCCCTTAGTTTGCTGGCCCAGCCTCTACGTAAGTGAAATTGTCTTGCCCAAGGTGTCATAGGATTCGGTAATAGAAATGTGATGGATTAGGTTGTCGTCCTTTTCGCGACTCACGACGTACGATCCGGGACGGGAAAACAGCGCAAAAGAAGAAAAAATATCCCGAAACTGATGAAAACTTTTGATTTTGGGCTCTGAAAATAGGCGCAACAGAGAAGGCTTGCTGCCCACATCGTAGAGCTCTCGGAGAGCTTTCCAACGGTATGCTGTGCATCCCGTAACTCTTTACGGATCAAAAGTTATGGGCACAGGAGCGACAGATACCTGGTCACATGCCCTATGCCCTCAGTTTGCGGGCCCAGCCTCTACTTGAAGTAAAGTTGTCTTGCCCAAGGTACCGTGGGAGTCGGTAATAGAAATGTGATGGATTAGGTTGTCATCCTTTTCGTGGCTCACGACGAACAATGTGGGACGGAAAAACAGCGCAAAAAATGAAAAGTGTACCGAAACTGATGAAAACGTTCAATTTTGGACTCGAAAAACAAGCGTAGCTGAGCAGGCTTGCTGCGCCCGTCGTAGAGCTCTCAGAGAGCTTTCCAACGGTATGTTGTGCGCCGCGTAACTCCTTTCGGATCAAAAGGTATGGGCACCGGAGCAACAAAAACCTGGTCACAAACCCCAAGCCCTCGGTTTATGGGCCTAGCCTCTACGTTAAGTGAAGTTGTCTTACCCAAGGTCCCATGGGATTCGGTAATAGAAATGTGATGGATTTGGTTGTCGTCCTTTTCGCGGCTCACGACGTACGATCCGGGACAGAAAAATATTACGAAAGAAGAAAAGTATCCCAAAATTGATTAAAACGTTCAATTTTGGGCTCCAAAATCAAGCGCAGCCAAGGAGGCTTGCTGCCCACGTCGTAGAGCTCTCAGAGAGCTTTCCTACGGTATGCTGTGCGCCGCGTAACTCCTTACAGATCAAAAGTTATGGGCACCGGAGCGACGGATACCTGGTCACAAGCTTCACGCCCTCGGTTTACGGGCCCAGCCTCTACGTGAAGTGAAGTTGTCTTGCCCAAGGTGCCGTGGGATTCGGTAATAGAAATGTGGTGGATTAGGTTGTCGTCCTTTTCGCGGCTCACGACGTACGATCCGGGACGGAAAAACAGAGCAAAAGTAGAAAAGTGTCCTGAAACAGATGAAAACGTTCAATTTTGGGCTCCGAAAATAGGTACAGCCAAGCAGCCTTGCTGCCCCCGTCTTAGAGCTCTCTGAGAGCTTTCCAACGGTATGCTGTGCGCCGCGTGACTCCTTACGGATCAAAAGTTATGGTCACCGGAGCGACGGGTACCTGGTCACAAGCCCCACGCCCTTGATTTACGGGCCCAGCCTCTACATTAAGTGAAGTTGTCTTGACCAAGGTGTCATGGGATTCGGTAATAGAAATGTGATGGATTAAGTTGTCGTCCTTTTCGCTGCTCACAACGTACGATCCGGGATGAAAAAACAGCACAAAAGAAGAAAAGTATCCCAAAACTTATGAAAATGTTCGATTTTGGGATTCGAAAAAAGGTGCAATCGAGCAGGCTTGCTGCCCACGTCGTAGAGCTCTCGGAGAGCTCTCCAACGGTATGCTGTGCGCCGCGTAACTCATTACGAATTAAAAGTTATGGGTACCGGAGCGACGAATACCTTGTCACAAACCCCGCGCCCTTGGTTTACGGGCCCAGCCTCTACGTGAAGTGAAGTTGTCTTGCCCAAGGTGCCATGGGATTCGGTAATAGAAATGTGATGGATTAGGTTGTCGTCCTTTTCGCGGCTCACGACGTACGATCCGGGACATAACAACAGCGTAAAAGAAGAAAAGTATCCCGAAACTTATGAAAATGTGCAATTTTGGGCTCTGAAAATAGGCGTAGCTGAGCAGCCATGCTGCCCCCATCGTAGAGCTCTCGGAGAGCTTTCCAACGGTAGGTTGTGCCCCGCGTAACTCCTTACGAATCAAAAGTTATGGGCACCGGAGCGACGGATACCTTGTCACAAGGCCCACGCCCTCGGTTTGCGGGCCCAGTTCCCCACGTGAAGTGAAGTTATCTTGCCCAAGGTGGCGTGGGATTCAGTAATAGATATGTGATAGATTTGGTTGTCGTCCTTTTCGCGGCTCATGACGTACGATCCGGGATTAAAAAAGAGCACAAAAGAAGGAAAGTATCCTGAAACTGATGAAAACGTTCAATTTTGGGTTCCAAAAATAGGAACAGCTGAGTAGGCTTGCTGCCCACGTCGTAGAGCTCTCTGATAGCTTTCCAACAGTATGTTGTGCGTCGCGTAACTCCTTACGGTTCAAAAGTTATGGGCACCGGAGCGACGGATAGCTGGTCACAAGCCCCACGCCCTCGGTATGCGGGCCCAGCCTCTACGTGAAGTGAAGTTGTCTTGCCTAAGTTGCCGTGCAATTCGATAATAGAAATGTGATGGATTAGGTTGTCGTTCTTTTTGCGGCTCACGATGTACGATCTGGGACGAAAAAACAGCGCAAAAGAAGAAAATTATCCCAGAAATGATGAAAATATTCGATTTTAGGCAGCGAAAAGAGGCACAGCCGAGCAGGCTTGCTGCCCACAACGTAAAGCTCTCGTAGAGCTTTCCAACGGTATGCTGTGCGCCTCGTAACTTCTTACGGATCAAAAGTTATGGGCAGCGGAGCGACGGATACCTGGTCACAAGCCCCACGCCCTCGGTTTGCTGGCCCAGCCTCTACGTGAAGTGAAGATATCTTGCCCAAGGTGCCGTGGGATTCGGTAATAAAAATGTGATGGATTAGGTTGTCGTCCTTTTCGCGACTCACGAGGTATGATCTGGGATGAAAAAACTGTGCAAATGAAGAAAAGTTACTCGAAACTGATGAAAATGTTCGAGTTTGGGCACAGAAAATAGGCACAGGCGAGCAAGCTTGCTACCCCGTCGTAGAGCTCTCGGAGGGCTTTCCAACGGTATGCTGTGCGCCGCATAACTCCTTACGGATCAAAAGTTATGGGCATCGGAGCGACGGATACTTGGTCACAAGCCCCACGCCCTCGGTTTAAGGTCCCAACCTCTACGTGAAGTGAAGTTGTCTTGCCCAAGGTTCCATGGGAGTCGGTAATAGAAATGTGATGGATTAGGTTGTCGTCCTTTTTGCAGTTCATGACGTACGATCCGGGACGGAAAAACGGCGCAAAAGAAGAAAAGTGTCCCGAAACTGATGAAAACGTTCGATTTTGGGCTCCGAAAATAGGCGCAGCCAAGCAGGCTTGCTTCCTCTGTCGTAGAGCTCTCAGAGAGCTTTTCCACGGTATGCTTTGCGCTGCGTAACGCCTTACTGATCAAAATTTATGGGCACCGGAGCGACAGATACCTGGTCACAAGCCCCACGCCCTCGGTTTGAGGGCCCAGCCTCTACGTGAAGTGAAGTTGTCTTGTCCAAGGTTCCGTGGGAGTCGGTAATATAAATGTGATGGATTAGGTTGTCGTCCTTTTTGTGGCTCACGACGTACCATCCGGGACGAAAAAACGGCGCAAAAGAAGAAAGGTGTCCCGAAACTGATGAAAACGTTCGATTTTGGGCTCCGAAAATAAGCGCAGCCAAGCAGGCTTGCTTCCGTCATCGTAGAGCTCTCGGAGAGCTTTCCCACGGTATGCTGTGTGCCACGTAACTCCTTACGGATCAAAATTTATGGGCACCGGAGCGACGAATACCTGGTAACAAGCCCCGCGCCCTCTGTTTGCGGGCCCAGCCTCTGCGTGAAGTGAAGATGTCTTGCCCAAGGTGCCATGGGATTCGGTAATAGAAATGTGATGGATTAGGTTGTCGTCCTTTTCGCAGCTCACGACATACGATCTGGGGCCAAAAAAACAGCGCAAAAGAAGAAAAGTGTACCGAAATTGATAAAAACGTTCGATTTTTGGCAGTGAAAATAGGCGCAAATGAGAAGGCTAACTGCCCCTGTCGTAGAGCTGTCACAGAGCTTTCCAACGGTATGCTGTGCTCCACGAAACTCCTTACGGATCCAAAGGTATAGGCAGCAGAGTGACGGATACCTGGTCACAAGCCCCACGCCCTCGGTTTACGGGCCCAGCCTCTACGTGAAGTGAAGTTGTCTTGCCCAAGGTGCCGTGGGATTCGGTAATAGAAATGTGATTGACTAGGTTGTCGTCTTTTTCACGGCTCACGACGTACAATCCGGGACGGAACAACAGCGCAAAATAAGAAAAGTATCCTAAAACTGATGAAAATGTTCGATTTTGGGCTCTGAGAACAGGCACAGCTGAGTAGCCTTGCTACACCCGTAGTAGAGATCTTGAAGTGCTTTCCAACGGTATGCTGTGCCCAGCGTAACTCCTTACGGATCAAAAGTTATGGGCACTGGAGCGATGGATACCTGGTCACAAGCCCCATGCCCTCGGTTTATGGGCCCAGTTTCTACGTGAAGCGAAGTTGTCTTGCCCAAGGTGCCATGGGTTTCAGTAATAGAAATATGATGGATTAGGTTGTTGTCCTTTTCGCTGCTCACGACGTACGATACGGGATGAAAAAACAGCGCAAAAGAAGAAAAGTATCCCAAAATTGATGAAAATGTTTGATTTTAGGCTCCGAAAAGAGGTGTAGCCGAGCAAGCTTGTAGCCCACGGCGTAGAGCTCTCGTAGAGCTTTCCAACTGTATGTTGTGCGCCGCGTAACTCCTTACGGATCAAAAGTTATGGGCACCGGAGCGACGAAAACCTGGTCACAAGCCCCACGCCCTCGGTTTGCTGGCCCAGCCTCTATGTCAAGTGAAGTTGTCTTGCCTAAGGTGCCATGGGATTCAGTAATAGAAATGTGATGGATTAGGTTGTCGTCTTTTTCGCTGCTCACGACGTACGATCCGGGACGAAAAAAATAGGGCAAAAGAAAAAAAAGTGACCCAAAATTGATGAAAACGTTCGATTTTTGGCTCTAAAAATACGTAAAATCTAGCAAGACAGCTGCCCCCATCGTAGAGCTCTCAGAGAGCTTTCCAACAGTATGCTGTGCGCGCGTAACTCCTTACGGATCAAAAGGTATGGGCACCGGAGCGACGTATACCTGGTCACAAGCCCTACGCCCTCGGTTTGAGGGCCCAGCCTCTACGTGAAGTGAAGTTGTCTTGTCCAAGGTTCCGTGGGAGTCAGTAATATAAATGTGATGGATTAGGTTGTCTTCCTTTTTGTGGCTCACGACGTACGATCCGGGACGAAAAAACGGTGCAAAAGAAAAAAAGTGTCCCGAAACTGATGAAAATGTTCGATTATGGGCTCTGAAAATAGGCGCAGCCAAGCAGGCTTGCTTCTGTCATCGTAGAGCTCTCGGAGAGCTTTCCCATGGTATGTTGTGCGCCACGTAACTCCTTACGGATCAAAATTTATGGGCACCGGAGCGACGGATAGCTGGTCACAAGCCCCGCGCCCTCTATTTGCGGGCCCAGCCTCTGCGTGAAGTGAAGATGTCTTGCCCAAGGTGCCATGGGATTCGGTAATAGAAATGTGATGGATTAGGTTGTCGTCCTTTTCGCAGCTCACGACATACGATCTGGGGCCAAAAAAACAGCGCAAAAGAAGAAAAGTGTACCAAAATTGATGAAAACGTTCGATTTTTGGCAGTGAAAACAGGCGCAAACGAGAAGGCTAGCTGCCCCTGTCGTAGAGCTGTCAGAGAGCTTTCCAACGGTATGCTGTGCTCCGCGAAACTCCTTACGGATCCAAAGGTATAGGCAGCAGAGCGACGGATACCTGGTCACAAGCCCCACGTCCTCGGTTTATGGGCCCAGCCTCTACGTGAAGTGAAGTTGTCTTGCCCAAGGTGCCGTGGGATTCGGTAATAGAAATGTGATTGACTAGGTTGTCGTCTTTTTCACGGCTCACGACGTACGATCCGGGACGGAACAACAGCGCAAAAGAAGAAAAGTATCCTAAAACTGATGAAAATGTTCGATTTTGGGCTCTGAGAACAGGCGCAGCTGAGTAGCCTTACTGCACCCGTCGTAGAGCTCTCGAAGTGCTTTCCAACGGCATGTTGTGCCCAGCGTAACTCCTTACGGATCAAAAGTTATGGGCACCGGAGCGACGGATACCAGGTCACAAGCCCCACGCCCTCGGTTTATGGGCCCAGCTTCTACGTGAAACGAAGTTGTCTTGCCCAAGGTGCCATGGGATTCAGTAATAGAAATATGATGGATTAGGTTGTTGTCCTTTTTGCGGCTCACGACGTACGATCCGGGATGGAAAGACAGCGCAAAAGAAGAAAAGTATCCCAAAATTGATGAAAATGTTTGATTTTAGGCTCCGAAAAGAGGTGTAGCCGAGCAGGCTTGCAGCCCACGGCGTAGAGCTCTCGTAGAGCTTTCCAACTGTATGTTGTGCGCCGCGTAACTCCTTACGGATCAAAAGTTATGGGCACCGGAGCGACGGAAACCTGGTCACAAGCCCCACGCCCTCGGTTTGCTGGCCCAGCCTCTACGTCAAGTGAAGTTGTCTTGCCTAAGGTGCCATGGGATTCAGTAATAGAAATGTGATGGATTAGGTTGTCGTCCTTTTCGCTGCTCACGACGTACGATTCGGGACGAAAAAAACAGCGCAAAAGAAAAAAAAGTGTCCCAAAATTGATGAAAACGTTCGATTTTTGGCTCTAAATATACGCGAAACCGAGCAAGACAGCTGCCCCCATCGTAGAGCTCTCAGAGAGCTTTCCAACAGTATACTGTGCGCGCGTAACTCCTTACGGATCAAAAGGTATGGGCACCGGAGCGACGTATACCTGGTCACAAGCCCCACGCCCTCTGTTTGCTGGCCCAGCCTCTACGTGAAGTGAAGTTATCTTTCCCAAGGTGCCGAGGGATTCGGTAATAGAAATGTGATGGATTAGGTTGTCGTCCTTTTTGCAGCTCACGACGAAGGATCCGGGGCGGAAAAAAAGCGCAAAAGAAGAAAAGTATCCCGAAACTGATGAAAATGTTCGATTTTGGGCTTTAAAAATAGGCTCAGCCAAGCATGCTTGCTGTCCCTGTCGTAGAGCTCTCGGAGAGCTTTCCAACGGTATTCTGTGCGCCGCGTAACTCCTTACGGATCAAAAGTTATGGGCACCGGAGCGACGGATACCTAGTCACAAGCCCCACGCCCTCAGTTTACGGGCCCAGCCCCCATGTGAAGTGAAGTTGTCTTGCCCAAGGTGCCGTGGGATTCGGTAATAGAAATGTGATGGATTTGGTTGTCGTCCATTTCACAGCTCACGACGTACGATCCGGGATGGAAAAACAGCCCAAAAGAAAGAAAGTATCCTGAAACTGATAAAAATGTTTGATTTAGGGCTCTAAAAATAGGCGCAGCCGAGCAAGCTGGCTACCCACATCGTAGAGCTCTCGGAGACCTTTCTAACGGTATACTGTGCGCCACGTAACTCCGGTTTTGGGATAAAAAATGATTGGCATTGGAGCGACGGATAACTGGTCACAAGCCCCATGCCCTCGGTTTGCGAGCCCAGCCTCTACATGAAGTGAAGTTGTCTTGCCCAAGGTGCCATGGGATTCGCTAATAGAAATGTGATGGATTAGGTTGTCGTCCTTTTCGCAGCTCACGACGTACGATCCGGGACGAAAAAACAGCGTAAAAGAAGAAAAGTATCCCAAAATTTATGAAAATATTCAATTTTTGGCACCGAAAAGAGGCGCAGCCGAGCAGGCTTGCTGCCCACGTCGTAGAGCTCTCGTAGAGCTTTACAACGGTATGTTGTGCGCCACGTAACTCCTTACGGATCAAAAGTTATGGGCACCGGAGCGATGGATACCTAGTCACAAGCCCCACGCCCTCGGTTTGCTGGCCCAGCCTCTACGTGAAGTGAAGTTATCTTGTCCAAGGTGCCATGGGATTGGGTAATAGAAATGTGATGGATTAGGTTCTCGTCCTTTTCGCAGCTCACGACGTACGATCCGGGACGAAAGAACAGCAAAAAAGAAGAAAAGTGTCCCGAAACTGATGAAAATGTTCGATTTTGGGCTCGAAAAACAGGCACAGCCAGTAGGCTTGCTGCCTCCGCTCTTGGAGAGCTTTCCAACGGTATGCTGTGCGTCGCATAACTCCTTACAGATCAAAAGTTATGGGCACCGGAGCGACGGATACCTGGTCACAAGCCCCACGCCCTCGGTTTGCTGGCCCAGCCTTTACGTGGAGTGAAGTTGTCTTGCCCAATGTGTTGTGGGATTCGATAATAGAAATGTGATGGATTAGGTTGTCGTCCTTTTCACTGCTCACGACGTACGATCCTGGTCGGAAAAAACAGCGCTAAAGAAGAAAAGTGTCAAGAAACTGATGAAAATGTTCGATTTTCAGCTATGAAAACAGGCGCAACCGAGCATGCTAGCTGCCCTCGTCGTAGAGCTCTCGGAGAGTTTTCCAACGGTATGTTGTGCGACAGGTAACTTGTCACGCCCCAACCCGACCTATAGAGGTTAGACTGGGGTGTGATCTAAACATTCATATCATTTCACGTACTTAATCGTTCATTAAGGTTTAATGCTTAACGTTAGCCTAGAACTCCAAAAGATTTTCCAGAAAACCGGCAGCATAACAGCTGTAATTGGCGCTTTAGTTTGACCTAATTCTCTAAACGCCTCAAAATTTTTGATCTCAAATTCGATTCCAACTAAGATTACTATTTATCGCCAATTGAAATGCCTACTAATTATTTCAAAGTCTCGTTTGATTAACAACCTAGCGTAGCAACTACATCTCGTTTATGTGACAATCCTTGTTACAAAAGTACCTGTTGATCTTAGCTTACCAATGAGTACCTGCTTAAGATTGGATAGATTCATTTTACTTAACCCTTTACCTAATACTTCATAAGCCTGTGATAGATACTAAACCAAAGTAGCGATAGCAAAACAACCAGAAGAGTGTCTATCTAGTTATGATCAGTACAAACCAAAATTAAACCCCAAATTACAACGGGGGTCCTTTATAATATAACAACAAGCAACATAAGAAATAGTCTTCAAAGCAACATATCGTTCACAAAATGGCCATAGTCAAGTAAGGCACGAAGGGCAAGTAATCATTCCAAGGAGTCATCAATAGGCACGTTGTCCTCGGGTACCTGTTCCTGGTCTTCTTCACCTGAGATGATAAAAGAGGGTGAGTCCTTATGAACTCAGCGAGAGGGAACGAGAAATACGTTTTGAAACTCTTTTTCCGGTTAACTGATGAAAAAGCCCTTTTGAAAACATGTCACGTATTACAAGTAATAAGGTACGCAAAGTATAAGAATCAAATTGAACAACAGTTACAATTTCCAATCATTTCAAGGATACGGTGAGCATTAGCTCTCAATATCGATTTCGATACGATTTTTGCAGCCGACTTCAATAATCCACTTATCGCTCCCATTTGGGTGTACTCCGGATGTACCCCGAAAACCTACGACCCAACTCTTTGAGGGTGGAATGCCATGCGAGAGAAGGAATTGGACCATGGTAGTCATGGTAGCACCAGTAAGCCCGATGCCGTCCGGCATGCGTGAAATGCTACCATGCCACAATGAAAGGTTGCAACCTTGTATGCATTGCGCATTTATAACATTTACTAAGTCAAAACTGGTTTGTTCTACGAGGACAGTGAACTGCCAAAAACCTGCTTCATTTTCCAGATTTTCCAGATTTAGACACCCTTCGATGTCTTGCCATTTTGGAGACCTTCGAGTTAAAATTGGCCTTGGCCTATTTCTACAAAAAAATGTTCAGAACTGGCAAAACTAGTCACCTACCAATTTTCACGCGTTTTCAACATATTGCCTGGTACAATTCACTTTGTTCCAACAAGTCAGAGAACTGCCATTTACTCTATTTCACCTATCTTCCAATTCTAGTCAAATATTTTGCCATCCATGGTTACAAAAGCTCATGTGCATACACATACCACAAGTACAGAGGTAAAAATAGACATATGAAGGCATGCAAATGGATTTCGAAAGCTTTTAAAAAAGATTAACCCTCACCTTAGCAACTTTATCAACAAGGGATGCTCAAAACTCTTGGAGATGCACAAATGGTGTTCTCTCCTTGTTTGGCCGAGGGATATTGCTTGAGATTCTCTAATTCCTAGCTAAGTTACCATGTCCTTAGTAGGTGCATGTGGTTAGAACAAAAAGGAAACGAAATAGAAGCTATCAACATACCTAAGGGCCGAATGAGTGTTCTATGAGCTTGCATGCATGTTTCTTTGCTTTTAGCTTGCTTGGTCGAGTTCCTTAGTGGCTTGAATGTCTTGAAGAACCTTAGGATGATGAGCTTAAGCTATGAAGATTAAAATTGCAGCCAAGGCCGAGAGAGATAGAGAGAATGAATGAGAGAAAGAGAGGAATTGAGAGCAATTGAAATGTTTGTGAGGTATGAAGTGTTGTGTGTGAGTGTGTCGGCCTAGGGCCTTGAAAATTCTGAAATTCTCTTAGTCCTTGTACAATCTTGAAATGTGAGGAAGCATGGAGTGCTTTGGTCAAGAACGTGAAGCTTGGTAGGTGTGTTTCATTTCATTTTTTATGCATTGTGTCATAGGTTGTCTAGGTAAGAATTTGAATTATGCAAAGCATGCACAAAACCCTTCACATGGTCGGCCAAGGCTTTGATCAAATCTGAATTTTTTGTCTTTTTTGAGCTTATTTTATTGTGTGTGCTTGGAACATGCAAAAAGAATGAAGAATAAAGAATAAGAATGTCTAGCTTTTTGTGAGATTTTGTCTTCTAGTGCATTGACTTAGCATTTTAATATTAGTTAGTGGAATTCATAGGATTAAGTAATGATCTAGTGCTTCGTGTGAGATGCTTTCTTGATTAGCATGTGGGCACGCTTACCTAGGACTAGGACACGCACTACGAGGTAAGGCACGAACTTCGAGATGAATGCACGTTTTCCAAGTAAATTCACGCAACCTTAAAGAAATGCACGTAATTCAATGCAAGACACATAAAACGAGACACGACTCTTAAACCTAGGTCAAGGCATGCAAATCTAGGTTAGGGCACACGAAACGAGACATCGCACGCAAATTGAGGTCGGGCCTCACATCTTCCCCTCCTTAAAAGAATTTCGTCCCGAAATTCAATATTACCTTTGAAATAATGCTGGATACTGTTGCTCCATCTGGTCTCGCCTTTCCCACGTTGCTTCTTCAACTCCATGGTGATCCCATAACACTTTCACCCTCGGTATAGATTTGTTGCGCAACTCCCGATCTTGCTGGTCTAGGATCCGAATAGGCTTCTCTTCATAAGACAAGTTCTCCCAAAGCTGCAATGGCTCTGGCTCCAAGATATGCAATGGATCAGGGTGATACTTCCGTAGCATTGAAACATGAAAGACGTCGTGAATATTGGAGAGGTTTTGGGGTAGTTCCAGGCGATACGCCAATTTGCCAACCTTCTCAATTATCTCAAATAGTCCTACAAACCTCGAGCTCAACTTTCCATCCTTGCCGTGTTTAATCAGTCCCCTTCGAGGTGATATCTTCAAGAACACCTTGTCGCCGACCTCAAACTCTAGACTCTGTCTCCGTCGGTCTGCATAACTTTTCTGCATGCTTTGGGCGGTAAGCATCCGTTTCCGGATGAGGTGGACATTATCAACAGTCTTCATGAGTTCTGGTAGCAGGGTCGGGTCAAAAGTCTTTGTCTCACCTACTTCATCCCAGTAAATTGGGGATCGACACTTACGTCCATACAATGCCTCAAATGGGGCCATCCCGATAGTAGCCTGATAACTATTATTATAAGCGAACTCTGCTAGAGACAGATATTTCTCCCAACCTTTTCCGAAGTCTAAAACACACGCCCTCAGCATATCCTCCAGAATTTGAATAGTTCTCTCAGATTGTCCATCAGTCTGAGAGTGATAAGTCGTGCTGAAACTCAACTTTATTCCCAAAGCTTCTTGCAATCTCTTCCAAAATCGGAAAGTAAAACGAGGATCCCTATCCAATAAAACACTCACAGGCATCCCGTGCAACCTTACAATATCCGCCACATACATATCTCCCAGTTTCTCAGGACTATCTTCCTTATTTATCGGTAAGAAGTACGCTGACTTGGTCAATCTATCCACTATGACCCAAACACCGTCATGACCCTTTTGTGACCTGGACAGGTCCATGACAAAGTCCATAGTTATGTGTTCCCATTTTCATTGAGGAATTTCCAACAGCGGAAGTAAACCTGTCGGTCGTTGATGTTGTTCATGCTCAGCCTCGGATTTCGAGTATACCAAAATATCATCAATAAAGATCACCACAAATTGGTCCAAGTAGGGTTGAAACACCCTGTGCATCAAGTCCATAAAAGCTGCAGGGGCATTAGTTAGCCCAAATGGCATCACCACAAATTGATAATGCCCATATCTCGTCCTGAAAGCCGTTTTAGGCACATTCTCCTTTTTGATCTGTAACTGATAGTACCCTTGCCTCAAGTCATGTTTTGAATACACTTTGGCTCCCTGAAGTTGATCAAACAACTCGTCGATCAGTGGAAGTGGGTATTTATTCTTGACGGTTACTTGGTTCAATCCTCGGTAATCGATGCATAGCCTCAACGTTCCGTCTTTCTTCTTTACAAATAGGACTGGCGTGCCCCACGGGGAAGAGCTTGGTTGAACAAACCTCTTCTTCAACAATCCTTGCAATTGGTCCTTCAGTTCTTGTAGCTCGGCTGGTGCCATACGATAAGGAGCTTTAGATATTGGCTGGGTGCCAGGCAGCAATTCTATAATGAACTTGATCTCCCGATTTGGGGGTAAACCAGGCAATTCTTTTGGAAACACATCCGCATAATCTTTAATCACTGGCATCTCCTCCAACTTAGTTTTGTCGGATGGCTTGTTGATGAGGTAAGCGAAGTATCCACTACATCCTTTTCTCAAGGACATCATTGCTTTCGTAGATAAAATGATGGAACTCCCGATGAAGTCCCTTCGACCCATTACCTCCAATATTGGTTGACCAGGTATCTGGAATGTTACATTCTTCGTCCGGAAATCTAGTTGGGCATGATGCTTTGCCAACCAGTCCATCCCTAAGATGACTTCATAGTCTCAAAAGGGTAATACAATAAGATTGGCTGAGAATTCCCTATCTTTAATTTGGATTTTACATGCTTTACAAGCTGAGCGAGTAACAAGTTTAGAACCCATCGGAGTACCAACTTCTACTTCGTAAGGCAAACATACAACTTGTAGTTTTACACGTTGAACACATATGGGAGTAATAAATGAATGAGTAACACCTGGATCAATTAGCACCCTAACAGGTTGATTCAGTATCAAGAATGTACCTTCAACAACAGCGGTCTCCTCAGGAAGCTCCTCGCACTCAATAGCATAAGCTCGGGCCTGAACTCTAGGAACTGGAGTCTTGCCTCTACCAGCTGGTTTAATCTGATTTTGTCCCCTTGCCATTTAGGACAATCCTTTACCTGGTGTTGATAGCTGCCACACCCTACACATCGTCTTGATTTTCTCCAACACTGGGCCTCGGTGTGACCCTTCCTGTTACAGTAAGAACAAGTGACAGTCTGAGTAATAGGTGAACTACCAGTGGATCCGCGAGTGGAAGAGGTTGATGGTGCTTTAGTTGGGCCACGGTTATTGACTGGTCTGTTCTGGCTCTGGTCCTGACTGCAACTCTGAGTTTGGAATTTTCCCTATTGTCCTAGAGGCTGATATGGTTTCTTGTTCAGTTGGCTCGAACCGGCTCTATCAAGTTTTCTCTTCTTAACTCGGGAGGCAGCCGCAAGGAAAGCAGAATAGGTAGTAAAGTCATGCGAAGCCAACTGGTCCTGAATTTCTGGCCTCAACCCATTCGTAAATTTCCACATCTTCGCCTCAGGGGTACTGACCATGTATTGAGCATAACGGGACAGTCTGTCAAAACGAGCCTCATACTGGGCCACCGTCATGTTACCCTGGTTCAAGTGCATGAATTCCTCAATTCGCCTATGCCTGGAAACTGCAGGTACGTATTTCTCCTTGAATGCCTTAACGAAATTACCCCACAAGCGAGGTGTATGATTAGTTTCCCAAAGTGCCTCCACAGTGTGCCACCAATGTTCAGTATCCCCGTGCAACAGAAACACAACGAACTCCATCTTTTCCTCGTCAGTATAGTCAAGTGGCCTGAAAATCCTTTCAATCTCAGACAGCCAAGCCTCTGCCTTTTCATCATCAGCCTCCTTGTAGATTTTGGACGGGTGAAAGTCAAGGAACTCCCGCATTCTGTTGTTTCTCCCATTGTTACCACCATTCTTGTTATTGTTGTTGTTGTTTGCTTCACGTGCATCTTGAGGTTCTATCACTCGCGACACGCGATCCATAGCATTCGCCATCATATTAAACATAGCCATGCCGGGATTAGTTTGATGAGCATCTCCGGTCTCTTGGGGCTCACCGCTCCTATTAGTATTGCGGGTACTAGGGCCAGCCATCTATAGGCACAGATTATTATGCACAATTTATTGGAATACGACAAACAAGAATTTAATGCATAAGGTATGCAACATACAATTTTATATAGACACACAACTTTCGAAACAGTTAAGACATGTTAATCACATAAGCACATAGAAACAGAGAAGGCACAATTGATATTGTCACACAATAACACACATAAACAAGTCATCCCGATAATCTTAGGGCTTCTACCCATAGTCCGAGAGTTAAACCTGGCTTAAGCAATCTAAGCTCTGATACCATTTCTCTAAGGTGTCACGTCCTAACCCGACCTATACAGGTTAGACTAGGGTGTGATCTAAACATTCATATCATTTCACGTACTTAATCGTTCATTAAGGTTTAACGCTTAACGTTAGCCTAGAACTCCAAAAGATTTTCTAGAAAACCGGCAGCATAACGGTTGTAATTGGCTCTTTAGTTTGACCTAATTCTCTAAACGCCTCAAAATTTTTGATCTCAAATTCGATTCCAACTAAGATTACTATTTATCGCCAATTGAAATGCCTACTAATTATTTCGAAGTCTCATTTGATTAACAACCTAGCGTAGAAACTATGTCTCGTTTATGTGACAATCCTTGTTACAAAAGTACCTGTTGATCTTAGCTTACCAATGAGTACCTGCTTAAGATTGGATAGATTCATTTTACTTAACCCTTTACCTAATACTTCATAAGCCTGTGATAGATACTAAACCAAAGTAGCGATAGCAAAACGACCAGAAGAGTGTCTATTTAGTTATGATCAGTACAAACCAAAATTAGACCCCAATTACAATGGGGGTCCTTTACAATACAACAACAAGCAACATAAGAAATAGTCTTCAAAGCAACATATCGTTCACAAAATAGCCATAGTCAAGTAAGACACGTAAAGCAAGTAATCATTCCAAGGAGTCATCAATAGGCACGTTGTCCTCGGGTACCTGTTTCTGGTCTTCTTCACCTAAGATGATAAAAGAGGGTGAGTCCTTATGAACTCAGCGAGGGGGAACGAGAAATATGTTTTAAAACTCTTTTTTCGGTTAACTTATGAAAAACCCCTTTTGAAAACATGTCACGTATTACAAGTAATAAGGTACACAAAGTATAAGAATCAAATTGAGCAACAGATACAATTACCAATCATTTCAAGGATACAGTGAGCATTAGCTCTCAATATCGATTTCAATATGATTGTTCCGGCCGACTTCAATAATCCACTTATCGCTTCCATTCGGGTGTACTCCGGATGTACCTCGAGAACCTACGACCCAACTCTCTGAGGGTGGAATGCCAAGCGAGAGAGGGAATTGGACCATGGTAGTCACGGTAGCACTGGCAAGCCCGATGTCGTCCGGCGTGCGTGAAACGCTACCATGCTACAATGAAACGTTGCAACCTTGTATGCAATGCACATTTATAACATTTACTAAGTCAAAACTAGTTCGTTCTACGAGGACAGTGAACTGCCAAAAACCTACTTCATTTTCCAGATTTTCCAAATTTAGACACCCTTTAATGTATTTCGATTTTGGAGACCTTAGAGTCAAAATTGGCCTTGGCCTATTTCTACAAAAAGTGTTCAGAACTGGAAAAAATAGTCACCTACCAATTTTCATGCGTTTTCAACATCATTTTCCTGGTAAAATTCACTTCGTTCCAACAAGTCAGAGAACTGCCATTTACACGATTTCACCTATCTTCCAATTCTGGCCAAAAATTTTGACATGCATGGTTACAAAAGCTCATGTGAACACACATACCACAAGTACAGAGGTAAAAATAGACATATGAAGGCATGCAAGTGGATTTCGAAAGCTTTTAAAAAGGATTAACCCTCACCTTAGCAACTTTATCAACAAGGGATGCTCAAAACTCTTAGAGATGCACAAATGATGTTCTCTCCTTGTTTGGCCGAGGGATATTGCTTGAGATTCTCTAATTCCTAGCTAAGTTACCATGTCCTTAGTAGGTGCATGTGGTTAGAACAAAAAGGAAACGAAATAGAAGCTATCAACATACCTAAGGGCTGAATGAGTGTTCTATGAGCTTGCATGCATGTTTCTTTGCTTCTAGCTTTCTTGGTCGAGTTCCTTAGTGGCTTGAATGTCTTGAAGAACCTTAGGATGATGAGCTTAAGCTATGGAGATTAAAATTGCAGCCGAGGCCGAGAGAGATAGAGAGAATGAATGAGAGAAAGAGAGGAATTGAGTGCAATTGAAATGTTTGTGAGGTTTGAAGTGTTATGTGTGAGTGTGTCAGCCTAGGGCCTAGAAAATTCTGAAATTCTCTTAGTCCTTGTACAATCTTGAAATGTGAGGAAGCATGGAGTACTTTGGTCAAGAAAGTGAAGCTTGGTAGGTGTGTTTCATTTCATTTTTTATGCATTGTGTCATAGGTTGTCTAGGTATGAATTTGAATTATGCAAAGCATGCACAAAACCCTTCACATGGTCGGCCAAGGCTTTGATCAAATCTGAATTTTTTGTCTTGTTTAAGCTTATTTTATTGTGTGTGCTTGGAACATGCAAAAAGAATGAAGAATAAAGAATAAGAATGTCTAGCTTTTTGTGAGATTTTGTCTTCTAGTGCATTGACTTAGCATTTTAATATTAGTTAGTGGAATTTATAGGATTAAGTAATGATCTAGTGCTTCATGTGAGATGCTTTCTTGATTAGCATGTGGGCACGCTTACCTAGGACTAGGACACGTACTACGAGGTAAGGCACGAACTTCGAGATGAATGCACGTTTCCCAAGTAAATACACGCAACCCTAAATGAATACACGTAATTCAATGCAAGACACATAAAACGAGACACGACTCTTAAACCTAGGTCAAGGCACGCAAATCTATGTTAGGGCACACGAAATGAGATATCGCACGTAAATCGAGGTCGAGCCTCACATAACTCTTTACAAATCAAAAGTTACGGGCACCGGAGCGATGAATTCCTGGTCACAAGCCCCATGCCCTCGGTTTGCAGGCCTAGCCCCCACGTGAAGGGACGTTGTCTTGCCCAAGGTGCCGTGGGATTCGGTAATAGAAATGTGATGTATTTGGTAGTCGTCCTTTTCGCGGCTCACGACATACGATCCGAGGCGGAAAAACAGCGCAAAAGAAGGAAAGTGTCCCAAAACTGATGAAAACATTAGATTTTGGGCTCCAAAAATAGGCTCAGCTGAGCACGCTTGTTGCCCCCATCGTAGAGCTCTCGGAGAGCTTTCCAACGGTATGCTGTACGCCGCGTACCTCCTTACGGATCAAAAGTTATGGGCACCGGAGCGACGGATACTTGGTCACAAGCCCCACGCCCTCGGTTTGTGGGCCCAGACTCTATGTGAAGTGAAGTTTTCTTGCCCAAGGTGCCGTGGGATTCAAAAATAAAAATGTGATGGATTAGATTGTCGTCCTTTTCACGGCTCACAACGTACGATCCAAGACAAAAAAATAGCGCAAAAAAAGAAAAGTGTCTAGAAACTGATGAAAACATTCAATTTTATGCTCCGAAAGGAGGCGCAGCCTAGCAGGTTTGCTACCTACGTCGTAGAACTCTCGGAGAGTTTTCCTACAGTATGTTGTGCACCACGTAACTCCTTACGGATCAAAAGTTATAGGCACCGAAGCGACGGATACTTGGTCAAAAGCCCACGCCCTCGGTTTGCCCGCCCAGCCTCTACGTGAAGTGAAGTTGTCTTGCCCAAGGTGCCGTGGGATTCGGTAATAGAAATGTGATAGATTAGGTTGTCATCCTTTTCGCGGCTCACGATGTACGATCCGGGATGAAAAAATAGCGCGAAAGAAGAAAAATATCCCGAAACTGATGAAAATGATCGATTTTAGTCTCCAAAAAGAGGCGCAGCCGAGCAGGCTTGCTGCCCACTTCGTAGAGCTCTCGTAGAGCTTTCCAACGGTATGTTGTGCACCGCGTAACTCCTTACGGATCAAAAGTTATGGGCACCGGAACAACGGATACCTGGTCATAAGCCCCACGCCCTCGGTTTGCTGGCCCAGCCGCTATGTAAGTGAAGTTGTCTTGCCCAAGGTGCCATGGGATTCGGTAATGGAAATGTGATGGATTAGGTTGTCGTCATTTTCGCGGCTCACAACGTACGATCCGGGATGGGAAAACAGCGCAAAAGAAGGAAAGTGTCCCAAAACTGATCAAAACATTAGATTTTGGGCTCCAAAAATAGGCACAGCCGAGCACGCTTGTTTCCCCAGTCGTAGAGCTCTCGGAGAGCTTTCCAACAGTATGCTGTGCGCCGCGTAACTCCTTACGGATCAAAAGTTATGGGCAACGGAGCGATGATACCTTGTCATAAGCCCTACGCCCTCGGTTTGCAGGCCCAGACTCTATGTGAAGTGAAGTTGTCTTGCCCAAGGTACCGTGGGATTCGAAAATAGAAATGTGATGGTTAGGTTGTCGTCCTTTTCACGGCTCACGATGTACGATCCGGGACAAAAAAATAGCGTAAAGGAAGAAAAGTGTACAGAAACTGATGAAAACGTTCGATTTTATGCTTCGAAAGGATGTGCAGCCGAGGAGGCTAGCTTCCCACGTTGTAGAGCTCTCGGAGAGCTTTCCTACGGTATGTTGTGAGCCGCGTAACTCCTTACGGATCAAAAGTTATGGGCACCGGAGCGACGGATACCTGGTCAGAAGCCCACGCCCTCGGTTTGCTCGCCCAGCCTCTACGTGAAGTGAAGTTGTCTTGCCCAAGGTGCCGTGGAATTCGGTTATAGAAATGTGATGGATTAGGTTGTCGTCCTTTACGCGGCTCACGACGTACGATCCGGGACCAAAAAACAGCGCAAAAAAATAAAAGTATCCAGAAACTGATGAAAAAGTTCGATTTTGAGCTTTGAAAATAGGCGCAACCGAGCAGGATTGCTGCACCCGTTGTAGAGCTCTCGGAGAGCTTTCCAACGGTATGCTGTGCGCCGCGTAACACCTTACGGATCAAAAGTTATTGGCACCGGAGCGACGGATACCTTGTCACAAGCCCCACGCCCTCGGTTTGCGGGCCCAGCCTCTACATGAAGTGAAGTTGTCTTGCAAAAGGTGCTGCGGGATTTGGTAATAGAAATGTGATGGATTAAGTTGTTGTCCTTTTCGCGGCTCACGACGTACGATCCGGGATGAAAAAATAACGTAAAAGAAGAAAAGTATCCCGAAACTGATGAAAATATTCAATTTTCGTCTCCGCAAAGAGGCGCAACCAAACAGGCTTACTGCCTACGTCGTAGAGGTCTCAGAGAGCTTTCCAACGGTATGTTATGTATCACGTAACTCCTTACGAATCAAAAGTTATGGGCACCGGAGCGACGGATACCTGGTCACAAGCCCCACGTCCTCGGCTTGCGGGCCCAGCCTCTACTTGAAGTGAAGTTGTCTTGCCCAAGGTGCGGTAGGATTTGGTAATAGAAATGTGATGGATTAGGTTGTCATCCTTTTCGCGGCTCACGACGTACGATCCGGGACGGAAAAATAGCGTAAAAGAAGAAAAGTATCCCGAAACTAATGAAAACATTCAATTTTGGGCTCCGCAAAGAGGCGCAACCGAGCAGGCTTGCTGCCTACGTCGTAGAGGTCTCAGAGAGGTTTCCAACAGTATGCTGTACGTCGCGTAACTCCTTACGAATCAAAAGTTATGGGCACCGGAGCGACGGATACCTGGTCACAAGCCCCACGCCCTCGTTTGCGGGCCCAGCCTCTACGTGAAGTGAAGTTGTCTTGCCCAAGGAGCGGTGGGATTCGGTAATAGAAATGTGATGGATTAGGTTGTCATCCTTTTCGCGGCTCACGACGTACGATCCGGGACGAAAAAACAGCGTAAAAGAAGAAAAGTATCCCAAAACTGATGAAAACATTCAATTTTGGGCTCCGCAAAGAGGCGCAACTGAGCAGGCTTGCTGCCTACGTCGTAGAGGTCTCAGAGAGGTTTCCAACGGTATACTGTGAGCCGCGTAACTCCTTACGGTTCAAAAGTTATGGGCATCGGAGCAACGGATACTTGGTCATAAGCCCCATGCCCTCGGTTTACTGGCCCAGCCTCTACGTAAGTGAAGTTGTCTTGCCCAAGGTGCCGTGGCATTCGGCAAAAGAAATGTGATGGATTAGATTGTCGTCCTTTTTGCGGCTCACGACGTACGATCCGGGATGGAAAAATAGCGCAAAAAAAGAAAAGTATCCCAAAACTGATGAAAATGATCGATTTTAGTCTCCGAAAAAATCGCAGCCGAGTATGCTTGCTGCCCACTTCGTAGAGCTCTCGTAGAGCTTTCCAATGGTATGCTATGGACCTCGTAACTCCTTGCGGATCAAAAGTTATGGGCACCGGAGCGACGGATACCTGGTTACAAGCCCCACGCCCTCGGTTTGCTGGCCCAGCCTCTACGTGAAGTGAAGTTATCTTGCCCAAGGTGCCGTGGGATTCGGTAATAGAAATGTGATGGATTAGGTTGTCGTCCTTTTCGCGGCTCACGACGTACGATCCGGAACGAAAAAACTGCGCAAATGAAGAAAAGTGTCCCAAAATTGATGAAAATGTTTGATTTTGGGCTTGGAAAACAGGCGCAGCCGAGCAAGATGGCTACCCCCATCGTAGAGCTCTTGGAGAGCTTTCCAACGGTATGCTGTGCGCCACATAATTCCTTGCGGATCAAAAGTTATGGGCACCATAGCGACTGATACTTGGTCATAAGCGCCAAGCCCTCGGTTTGCGGGCCTAACCTCTACTTGAAATGAATTTGTCTTGCCCAAGGTTCCGTGGGAGTCGGTAATAGAAATGTGATAGATTAGGTTGTCGTCCTTTTCGTGGCTCACGACGTATGATCCAGGACGGAAAAACGGCGCAAAAGAAGAAAAGTGTCCCGAAATTGATGAAAACATTCGATTTTGTGATCCAAAAATAGGCACAGCCGAGCAGGCTTGCTGCCCCCGTCGTAGAGCTCTCGGAGAGCTTTTTTACGGTATGTTGTGCGCCGCATAACTCCTTACGGATCAAAATTTATGGGCACCAGAGCGACGGATACTTGGTCACAAGCCCCACGCCCTCGGTTTGTGGGCCCAGCCTCTGTGTGAAGTGAAGATGTCTTGCCCAAGGTGTCGTGGGATTTGCTAATAGAAATGTGATGGATTAGGTTGTCATCCTTTTCGCAGCTCACGTCGTACGATCTGCGGTGGAAAAAACAAAACAAAAGAAGAAAAGTGTCCCGAAACTGATGAAAGCACTTGATGTTTGGCTCTGAAAACAGGCGCAACCAAGCAGGCTAGTTGTCCCCGTCGTAGAGCTCTCAGTGAGCTTTCCAACGGTATGCTGTACTCCGCGTAACTCCTTACGGATCAAAAGTTACGGGCACCGGAGTGACGGATTCCTGGTCACAAGCTCCACGCCCTCGGTTTGCTGGCCCAGCCTCTACGTGAAGTGAAGTTGTCTTGCCCAAGGTGTCGTGGGATTTGGTAATAGAAATGTGATGGATTAGGTTGTCGTCCTTTTTGTGGCTCACAATGTACGATCCGGGACGGAAAAATAATGCAAAAGAAGAAAAGTGTCTCAAAACTGATGAAAACGTTCAATTTGGGCTGTGAAAACAGGCGCAGTCGAGCAAGCTTGCTACCCCCATCATAGAGCTCTCGGAGAGCTTTCCAACGGTATGCTCTGCGCCGCGTAACTCCTTATTGATCAAAAGGTATGGGCACTAAAGCGATGGATACTTGGTCGCAAGCCCCACGCCCTCAGTTTACAGGCCCAGCCTCTACTTGAAGTGAAGTTGTCTTGCCCAAGGTGCCGTGGGATTCGGTAATAGAAATTTGATTGATTAGGTTGTCGTCATTTTCGCGGCTCACGACGTATGATCCGGGACGGAAAAACATTGCAAAAGAATAAAAGTATCCCGAAACTGATTAAAACGTTCAATTTTGGCTCCGAAAATAGGCGTAGCAGAGTAGGCTTGCTGCCCACAATGTAGACCTCTCGGAGAGCTTTCCAATGGAATGTTGTGCGTTACGTAACTCATTACGGGTCAAAAGTTATGGGCACCGGAGCGACGGATACCTGGTGACAAACCCCACGCCCTCGGTTTGAGGGCCCAGCCTCTACGTGAAGTGAAGTTGTCTTGCCAAGGTGCTATGGGATTCTGTAATAGAAATGTGATGGACTAGGTTGTCGTCCTTTTCACGGCTCACGACGTACGATCCGAGATGGAACAACAGCGCAAAAGAAGAAAAGTATCCCAAAACTGATGAAAACATTCAATTTTGGGCTACGCAAAGAGGCGCAACCAAACAGGCTTGCTGCCCCCGTCGTAGAGGTCTCAGAGAGCTTTCCAATGGTATGATATGCATCGCATAACTCCTTACGAATCAAAAGTTATGGGCACCGGAGCGACGGATACCTGGTCACAAGCCCACCGTCCTCGGTTTACGGGCCCAGCTTCTACGTGAAGCGAAGTTATCTTGCCCAAGGTGCGGTAGGATTCGGTAATAGAAATGTGATGGATTAGGTTGTCATCCTTTTCGCGGCTCACGACGTACGATCCGGATGGAAAAACAGCGTAAAAGAAAAAAAGTATCCCGAAACTGATGAAAATATTCAATTTTCATCTCCGCAAAGAGGCGCAACCAAACAGGCTTGCTGCCTACGTCGTAGAGGTCTTAGAGAGCTTTCCAACGGTATGCTATGCGTCGCGTAACTCCTTACGAATCAAAAGTTATGGGCACCGGAGCGACGGATACCTGGTCACAAGCCCCACGTCCTCGGCTGGCGGGCCCAGCCTCTACTTGAAGTGAAGTTGTCTTGCCCAAGGTGCGGTAGGATTCGGTAATAGAAATGTGATGGATTAGGTTATCGTCCTTTTTACGGCTCACGACGCACGATCCGGGATGAAAAAACAGCGCAAAAAAAGAATAGTATCCCAAAACTGATGAAAATGATCGATTTTAGTCTCTGAAAAAAATCGCAGCCGAGTATGCTTGCTGCCCACTTCGTAGAGTTCTCGTAAAGCTTTCCAACGGTATACTATGCGCCTCGTAACTCCTTACGGATCAAAAGTTATGGGCACCAGAGCGACAGATACCTGGTTACAAGCCCCACGCCCTCGGTTTGCTGGCCCAGCCTCTACGTAAAGTGAAGTTACCTTGCCCAAGGTGCCATGGTATTCGGTAATAGAAATGTGATGGATTAGGCTGTCATCCTTTTCGCGGCTCACGACGTACGATCCGGAACGAAAAAACTGCGCAAAAGAAGAAAAGTGTCCCGAAAATGATGAAAATGTTCAATTTTGGGCTTGGAAAATAGGCGCAGCCGAGCAAGATGGCTACTCCCGTCGTAGAGCTCTCGGAGATCTTTCCAACGGTATGCTGTGCGCCGCATAACTCCTTACGGATCAAAAGTTATGGGCACCGTAGCGACGGATACTTGGTCACAAGCGCCACGCCCTTGGTTTGCGAGCCCAGCCTTTACTTGAAGTGAAGTTGTCTTGCCCAAGGTTCCGTGGGAGTCAGTAATAGAAATGTGATGGATTAGGTTGTCGTCCTTTTCGTGTCTCACGACGTACGATCTGGGACGAAAAAATGGCGCAAAAGAAGAAAAGTGTTCCGAAACTGATGAAAACGTTCAATTTTGGGATCTGAAAATAGGCACAGCCGAGCAGGCTTGCTGCCCCCGTTGTAGAGCTCTCAGAGAGCTTTCTAACGGTATACTGTGCGCCGCATAACTCCTTACGGATCAAAACTTATGGGCACCGGAGCGACAGATACTTGGTCACAAGCCCCACGCCCTCGGTTTGCGGGCCCAGCCTCTGCATGAAGTGAAGATGTCTTGCCCAAGGTGCCGTGGGATTTAGTAATAGAAATGAGATGGATTAGGTCATCGTCCTTTTCACAGCTCACGTCGTACGATCCGGGGTGGAAAAACAGAGCAAAAGAAGAAAAGTGTCCTGAAACTGATGAAAACACTCGATGTTCGGCTCTGAAAATAGGCGCAACCGAGGAGGCTAGCTGTCCCCGCCGTAGAGCTCTCAGAGAGCTTTCCAACGGTATGCTGTGCTCCGCGTAACTCCTTACGGATCAAAAGTTACGGGCACCGGAGCGACGGATTCCTGGTCACAAGCTCCACGCCCTCGGTTTGCTGGCCCAGCCTCTACGTGAAGTGAAGTTGTCTTGCCCAAGGTGCCGTGGGATTTGGTAATAGAAATGTGATGGATTAGGTTGTCGTCCTTTTTGCGGCTCACAATGTACGATCCCGGACGGAAAAACAGTGCAAAAGAAGAAAAGTGTCCCAAAACTGATGAAAACGTTCAATTTGGGCTCTGAAAACAGGCGCAGCCGAGCAAGCTTGCTACCCCCGTCGTAGAGCTCTCGGAGAGCTTTCCAACGGTATGATGTGCGTCGCGTAACTCCTTATTGATCAAAAGGTATGGGCACCAGAGTGACGGATACCTGGTCACAAGCCCCACACCCTTAGTTTACGGGCCCAGCCTCTACGTGAAGTGAAGTTGTCTTGCCCAAGGTGCCGTGGGATTCGGTAATAGAAATGTGATTGATTAGGTTGTCGTTCTTTTTGCGGCTCACAACGTATGATCCGGGACGAAAAAATATTGCAAAAGAATAAAAGTATCCCGAAACTGATTAAAACATTCAATTTTGGGCTCCAAAAACAGGCGCAGCTGAGTAGGCTTGTTGCCCACGTCGTAGACCTCTCGGAGAGCTTTCCAATGGAATGTTCTGCGCTGCGTAACTCATTACGGGTCAAAAGTTATGGGCACCGGAGCGACAGATACCTGGTGATAAACCCCACGCCCTCGGTTTGCAGGCCCAACCTCTACGTGAAGTGAATTTTTCTTGCCCAAGGTGCTAGGAATTCGGTAATAGAAATTGATGGACTAGGTTGTCGTCATTTTCATGGCTCACGACGTACGATCCGGGACGGAACAACAGTGCAAAAGAAGAAAAATATCCCAAAACTGATGAAAACATTTGATTTTGGGCTCTGAAAACAGGCGCAGCTGAGCAGCCTTGCTGCCCCCGTCGTAGAGCTCTCGGAGACCTTTCCAACGGTATGCTGTGCCCAGCATAACTCCTTGCGGATCAAAAGTTATGGGCACCGGAGCGACGGATACCTGGTCACAAGCCCCACGCCCTTGGCTTACGGGCCCAGCTTCTATGTGAAGCAAAGTTATCTTGCCCAAGGTGCGGTGGGATTCGATAACAGAAATGTGATGGATTAGGTTGTCATCCTTTTCGCGGCTCACGACGTACGATCCGGGACGGAAAAATAGCGTAAAAGAAGAAAAGTATCCCAAAATTGATGAAAACATTCAATTTTGGGCTCTGAAAACAGGCGCAGCCGAGTAGGCTTTCTGTCCACGTCGTAGACCTCTCGGAGAGCTTTCCAACGGTATGTTGTGCGCTGCGTAACTCATTACGGGTCAAAAGTTATGGGCACCGGAGCGATAGATACCTGGTGACAAACCCCACGCCCTCGGTTTGCGGGCCCAGCCTCTACGTGAAGTGAAGTTGTCTTGCCCAAGATGCTATGGGATTCGGTAATAGAAATGTGATGGACTAGGTTGTCGTCCTTTTCACGGCTCACGGCGTACGATCCGGGTCGGAACAACAGCGCAAAAGAAGAAAAGTATCCCAAAACTGATGAAAACATTTGATTTTGGGCTCTGAAAATAGGCGCAGCTGAGCAGCCTTGCTGCCCCCATCGTAGAGCTCTCGGAGACCTTTCCAACGGTATGCTGTGCCCAGCGTAACTCCTTACGGATCAAAAGTTATGGGCACCGGAGCGACGGATACTTGGTCACAAGCCCCACGCCCTTGGTTTACAGGCCCAGCTTCTACGTGAAGCGAAGTTGTCTTGCCCAAGGTGCTGTGGGATTCGGTAATAGAAATGTGATGGATTAGGTTGTCGTCCTTTTTGCGGCTCGCGACGAACGATCCAGGACGGAAAAACAGCACAAAAGAAGAAAAGTATCCCAAAATTGATGAAAATGTTTGATTTTAGGTTCCAAAAAGAGGTGTAGCCGAGCAGGCTTGCTGCCCACGGCATAGAGCTCTCGTAGAGCTTTCCAACGGTATGTTGTGCGCCGCGTAACTCCTTACGGATCAAAAGTTATGGGCACCGGAGTGACGAAAACCTGGTCACAAGCCCCACACCCTCGGTTTGCTGGCCCATCCTCTACGTGAAGTGAAGTTGTCTTGCCCAAGATGCTATGGGATTCGGTAATAGAAATGTGATGGATTAGGTTGTCGTCCTTTTCGCAGCTCACGACGTACGATCCGGGACGAAAAAAACAGCGCAAAAGAATAAAAGTGTCCCGAAACTGATGAAAATGTTCGATTTTCGGCTCAAAAAATAGGCGCAACCGAGCAAGATAGCTGCCCCATCGTAGAGCTCTCTGAGAGTTTTTCAATGGTATGTTGTGTGCCGTGTAACACCTTACGGGTCAAAAGTTATTGGCACCGGAGCAACGGATACCTTGTCACAAGCCCCATGCCCTCGGTTTGCGGGCCCAGCCTCTACGTGAAGTGAAGTTGTCTTGCAAAAGGTGCTACGGGATTCAGTAATAGAAATGTGATGGATTAGGTTGTCATCCTTTTCGCGGCTCACGACGTACGATCCGGGACGGAAAAAATATCGCTAAAGAAAAAAAGTGTCCCGAAACTAATGAAAACGTTCAATTTTTGGCTCTAAAAATGGGCGCAACCGAGCTGGATAGCTGCCCCCGTCGTAGAGCTCTCAGACAGCTTTCCAACGGTATGTTGTGCGTCGCGTAACTCCTTACGGATCAAAAGTTATGGGCACTGGAGCGACGGATACCTGGTCACAAGCCCCACGCCCTCGGTTTGCGGGCACAGCCTTTACGTGAAGTGAAGTTGTCATGCCCAAGGAGTCGTGGTATTCGTTAATAAAAATGTGATGGATTAGGTTGTCGTCCTTTTCGCGGCTTACGACGTACGATCCGGGATGGAAAAACAGCACAAAAGAAGAAAAGTGTCCTGAAACTTCACCCATTTTCAACATCATTTACTAGGTCAAATTCACTTCGCTCCAACAAGTCATAAAACTATCATTTACGCGATTTCACCTATCTTCAAATTCTAGCCAAATATCTTGTCATGCATGGTAACAAAAGCTCATGTGCACACACATACCACAAGTACAGAGATAAAAATAGACATATGAAGGCATGCATGTGGTTTTTGGAAGCTTTTAAAAAGGATTAACCCTCACCTTAGCAACTTTGTCAACAAAGGATGCTCAAAACTCTTGGAGATGCACAAATGGTATTCTCTCCTTGTTTGGCTGAGGGATATTGCTTGATTTCCTTAATTCCTAGCTAAGTTACTGTGTCCTTAGTATGTGCATGTGGTTAGAACAAAAAGGAAATGAAATAGAAGCTATCAAACATACCTAAGCCGAAATGAAGGTTCTATGAGCTTGCATGCATGTCTTTTTGCTTCTAGCTTGCTTGGTCAAGTTCCTTAGTGTCTTGAATGTCTTGATGAACCTTAGGATGATGAGCTTAAGCAAGGGAGAGTGATGAAGCAGCCTAGGCCAAAAATGAGAGAGAAAGAGAGCTTGAGAGAATTTTTTTTTAGAGTGGTAATGCTTGTGTGTGTGTGTCGGCTATAGGCCTTTCAAAATCTGAAATTATGCCATCTTTTGAGTATTTTGAATTGTGAGGGATGGGCATGGTGTGGAGGCCGAGAATGGCATGCTTGGGTAGTGTTTTTAGGAGTTTTTTTATACTTTGTTTTATGTGTTGGTGTCATAGAATGTCTAGGGGAGTTTTTAAATTATGCAATGCTTGTTCAATGCAAGGTGTGGTCGGCCAAGGCATGTGCAATTCTGAATTTTTTGGTCTTGTTTAAGGCTTATTTTATTGTAGGTTAGATATATTTAATTGTAGGTGCATGAGTTTTTGCGAAAAGATTAAGGAATAAAGAATAAGAATAAGAATAAGAATAAAGAATGTTTGGTGATTAGTGTTTTGTCTTTTAGTGCACCGACTTGGGATTAAAATATTATTTAGTGGAGTTTGTAGGATTATTCTATAGTCTAGTGCTTCGTCTAGGATTCTTTATTGATTAGCGTGCGGGCACGTTTTCCTAGGTCTATGGCACGCACTACTAGATAAGGCACGAACTACGAGACAAATGCACGTTTTTCAAGTAAATGCACGTAATTCAACACAAGGCACGTAAAACAAGACATGACTCTTAAACCAAGGTCAAGGCACGCAAATCTAGGTTAAGGCGCACGAAACGAGGTATCGCACGCAAATCGAGGTCGGGCCTCACAGAAGTTGTCTTGACCAAGGTGTCGTGGGATTCGGTAATAGAAATGTGATGGATTAGGTTATCGTCCTTTTCGCGGCTCACGACGTACGATCCGGGATGAAAAAACAGCGCAAAAGAAGAAGAGTATCCCAAATCTGATGAAAACGTTTGATTTTGGGCTTTGAAAATTGGCACAACCGAGCAGGCTTGCTACCCACGTCGTAGAGCTCTCGGAGAGCTTTCCAACGGCATGCTGTGCGCCGCGTAACTCATTACGGATCAAAAGTTATGGGCACCAGAGCAACGGATACCTCGTCACAAACCCCATGCCCTCGGTTTGTGGGCCCAGCCTCTACATGAGGTGAAGTTATCTTGCCTAAGGTGCCGTGGGATTCGGTAATAGAAATGTGATGGATTAGTTTGTCATCCTTTTCGCAGCTCACGACGTACAATCCGGGATGGAACAACAGCGTAAAAGAAGAAAAGTATCTCGAAACTAATGAAAACGTTTGATTTTGGGCTCTGAAAATAGGCGCAGTTGAGCAGCCTTGCTGCCCTTGTCGTAGAGCTCTCAGAGAGCTTTCCAACGGTATGCTATGCCCCACGTAACTCCTTACGGATCAAAAGTTATGGGCACCGGAGCGATGGATACCAGGTCACAAGCCATACGTCCTCGGTTTACAGGCCTAGCTTCTGTGTGAAGTGAAGTTGTCTTACCCAAGGTACTGTTGGATTCAGTAATAGAAATGTGATGGATTAGGTTGTCGTCCTTTTCGCGGCACATGACGTACGATCCGGGACGAAAAAATAGCGCAAAAGAAGAAAAGTATCCCAAAACTGATGAAAATATTTGATTTTAGGCTCCGAAAAGAGCCGCAGCCAAGCAGGCTTGCTGCCCACAGCGTAGAGCTCTCGTAGAGCTTTCCAACGGTATGCTGTGCTCCGCGTAACTCCTTACGGATCAAAAGTTATGGGCACCGGAGTGACGGAAACCTGATCACAAACCCCACGCCTTCGGTTGCTGGCCCAACCTCTACGTGAAGTGAAGTTGTCTTGCTCAAGGTGCCATGGGATTCGGTAATAGAAATGTGATGATTTAGGTTGTCGTCCTTTTCGCGGCTTACGACGTACGATCCGGGACGAAAAAAATAGCGCAAAAGAAGAAACGTGTCCCAAAAATGATGAAAACGTTCGATTTTCAGATCTGAAAACAGGCGTAACCGAGCAGGCAAGCTACCCCCGTCGTAGAGCTCTCGGAAAGCTTTCCAACGGTATGTTGTGCGCCACGTAACTCCTTACGGATCAAAAGGTATGGGCACCGGAAAGACGGATACTTGGTCACAAGCCCCACACCCTAGGTTTACGGGCCTAGCCTCTACTTGAAGTGAAGTTGTCTTGCCCAAGGTGCCGTTGGATTCAATAATAGAAATGTGATGGATTAGGTTGTCGTCCTTTTCGCGGCTCACGACGTTTAATCCGGGACAGAATAATATTGCAAAAGAAGAAAAGTATCCTAAAACTGATTAAAACGTTCAATTTTGGGCTCCGAAAACAGGCGCAACCGAGTGGGCTTGCTACCCACATCGTAGAGCTCTCGGAGAGCTTTCCAACGGTATGTTGTGCGCCGCGTAACTCATTACGGGTCAAAAGTTATGGGCAACGGAGCGATGGATACCTGGTCATAAACCCCACGCCCTCGGTTTACGGGCCCAGCCTCTACGTGAAGTGCAGTTGTCTTGCCCAAGGTGCCATGGGATTCGGTAATAGAAATGTGATGAACTAGGTTGTCGTCCTTTTCACGGCTCACGACGTACGATCCGGGACGGAACAACAGCACAAAAGAAGAAAAGTATCCCGAAACTGATGAAAACGTTCTATTTTGGGCTCTGAAAATAGGCGCAGCCGAGTAGCCTTGCTGCCCCCGTCGTATAGCTCTCGGCGAGCTTTCCAACGGTATGCTGTGCCCCGCGTAACTCCTTACGGATCAAAAGTTATGGGCACCTGAGTGACGGATACCTGGTCACAAGCCCCACGCCCTCGGTTTACGGGCCCAGCTTCTACGTGAAGCGAAGTTGTGAGGCCCGACCCCGAATAACGTGTGTTACCTAGATTTGCGTGCCTTAGACCCAGAATTGTATGACCGACCTTAGACTACGTGCCTTGTCTTGGTTTTCGTGCATGCTTCGTCATTCGTGCCTTGACCTAGAATGGTGTGCCCTAATCCCCTACTGACGTGTGATACATAGATATACGTACCCTGACCTCGATGTAAGTGCGTTACCTCATTTTTTGTGCCATAATCTTGAACTGCGTACCTTAACCTAGATATAGAGTCGTGCCTTGATTTGCATGCCTTGCATTGGTTTACGTGCATTCACCTAGGATTGCGTGCATTAGTCTTGAAGTACGTGCCTTAGTCATGAAGTACGTGTCTACTTCGTAGTTTGTGTCTACCTCGTGATTCGTGCCTCGTATCGATTTCTATACGTGTCTCGTAGTGCGTGCCCTAGACCTAGGAAAGCGTGCCCGCACGCTAATCAATAAAGAATCTTACACAAAGCACTAGACTATAAAATAATCCTACAAATACCACTAACTATTATTATAATCCTAATTCAAATCTCTACAAAACCCACTAACTATAAAATATTCTATTCTACCCAACATTCTCTTACACCATGTCATGCTTTTCCTTGCACCTATGCACTATTTTACTAACACCCAAGCTCACTTTCTTGTCCCTCTCAACCCACATGCTAAAACAATTCAAAAGATGCTCAAAAGATGACACAAAATCAGATTTTTCAAAGCTCAAGGCCAACACATAAGCCAATGCTCACAAACAACTCTTCAAACATTCATTTTTCTCTCAAAACTCTCCCATTCTCTCTCCTTCTCTCTCATTTTCGACCATGGCTGCTCCTTGAGCATTCAAGACTCCTAACAACTCTCTAAGGCTCTCCCAAGCTCGGCCATAGCAAGCACAAGCAAGCAACATAGCAAGAAAACTCACACAAAGCTCAAAAACAAGGATTTTGTGCTCATTTGCTAGATCTTCAAAGAGGTGAGGGCTAAAACTTCTTGAAAAGCTTTCAAAATCCACATGCATGCCTTTAAATGTCTATCTTTACTTCTGTACTTGTGATATATGTGTGTTCATGAGCTTTTGTAAACATGCATGGCGAGATATTTGGCTAGAATGTGATGTTAGATGAAATCGTGTATGGGACAGCCTTCTGTCTTGTTGTTGCGAGGTGATTTGGACCAGGTAAATGATGTTGAAAATGCGTGAAAATTGGTAGGTAACTAGTTTTTCCAGTTCTGAACACTTTTTGAAGAAATATGACAAAGCTAATTTTGACTCTAAGGTCCTCAAAATGGCAAAATATTAAAATGTGTCCAAATCTGGAAAATCTGGAAAAATGAAGCAGGTTTTGGCAGATTCACTGACCTTGTAGAATGAACCAGTTTTGACTTAGTAAATGACATCCAAAATGCATGAAATTTGGTGTGCTGCTAGATTTTGCAGCTCTGGACATTTTTTCCAGAAATGGACTAAGGCTAAATCTGACCCTAAGGCCCTCAAAAACGACAAGTATTGAAATGTGTGCAAATCTGGACAGTTTTGTGTAGTCTCACGGTTTTGGCTATAACTCTTGAACCCGAACTCCAAATGATGCGAGGTTTGTTTCTGAATTTAGATCACTACTTAAGATTTAATTTGACATATTATTCACTGGAATTGGAGATTGTTGGCTTGTCCCAATATTTGTGAGAAAACAGACCATTGCAGTGAGGTTTCCATCTATTGATATGCTTAGAAAAATTATTGTAGCTTCTCTTGTTGTATTAAATGCTTGGGATTGTGGCATTCGGATGTTGTGTGGACTGTTTTGAATACTTGAGGGTGTTTGGATTAATCAATGCATGGCTTGAGTTTAATTACGAGATGACTTGGGGCTTAATCGCACGGGTAAGCACGAATTGAAACCCTAGTGACTAGGTAAACGACTAGGTAAATTCGCTAAGTGTTGATCCTATGAATATCGTGTTTAATTATGTAATTAGTAGGCTGCCCGTAGTTTCCCTCATAGCCCTAAACATGATTTCGATGATTACATGTTGACAAGTAGGCCTTTCTTGTACCCGGTCCCACGTAGATGTCGTTGCATGTTGAATAATCTTATTATTTGATTATGTGAACTTCGAAATGAGTTATATGACTTGATTTACATGTGTTACATGGCTGCCCGTTTAATGTTCATATAACTCTATGTGTTTTACAAAGTGAAAATTCGTGTTAAGCATGCCTCGTTCGTTTACTTGTCAATATGTGATCTTATACTTGCTCGGAGGCAACCTACTTTGTTGTCCTCCTAATGTGAAGTTAAAAGACATTCTATGGCTTATTTAAACATGATTACTTGGCTGCCCGTGGAAATTTAATTGCTTTCAAATTGATATATGAAATGATTACATGTTCTTACAATGCCTTATATGCCAATATGTCAAAATGTGATCATATACTTGTTCGGAGGCAACCTACTTTATTGACCTCCTAATGTGAATTGTTTAATGGCATACATGTGCATTGCATACAAGGTTGCAATGTTTCATTCTGGCGTGGTAGCGTTCACGCACATCGGGTGGCATCGGGCTTGCCGGTACAACCGTGACTACCATTGTCTAATTCCCTCTCTCGCTTGGGGGCTAGACTTCCTCGAAGAGTTGGGTCGTAGGATTTCGGGGTACATCCGGAGTACACCCATTTGGTGTGATAAGGGGATGATTTGAAGTCGGCCACAACAATTGATACTGGAAATGAACTGAGAGCAAAAGCTCACCATATCCTTTTCACTATGTGTATAAGTACTCTCGCTTGGTTCCTAGAGGACCTCGGGGAGGAAAGATGGGTAATTGTGTTCTTTTACTTTTATATTACATTAAAAACTTACTTGTGTTATATGTCATGCTTTCAAAAATGGTTTTTCATAAGTTGAACTGAAAAAAGAGTTTCAAAACGTATTTCTCGTTCCCCCTCGCTGAGTTCATAAGGACTCACCCTCTTTTATCATAATAGGTGAAGAAGATCAGGAACAGGTATCCGTGGATAACGTGCCTATTGATGACTCCTTGGAGTGATTGCATGCCCTACGTGCCTTAAGTGATTGTGGCTGTTTTATGAACGATAGGTTGTTTTGAAGACTATTTCTTATATTGCTTGTTGTCGTTGATGTAAAAGACCCCCATTGTAATTTGGGGTCTAATTTTGGCTTGTACTGATCATAACTAGATAGACACTACTATGGTCATTTTTGTTATCGTTATGGGCTAATATCTATCATAGGATTATGAAGTATCAGGTAAGGATTAAGTAAAATGAACCTATCCAATTTTAAGCAGGTACTCATTGTTAAGCTAAGATCAACATGTACTTTTGTAACGAGGATTAACAAACAAACGAGACATAGTATCATGCTAGGTTATTAATTAAACGAGACTTCGAGATAATTAGTAGGCATATCTATTGATAACAAAATAGGAAATTTTGGTTGAAATTGAATTGATGATTAAAGGTTTTGAGGCGTTTTAAAAAATAGGTCAAACCAAAGGTCTTAAATATATCCGTCATAATGCTGGATTTTTGAAAAATCTTTTGGAATTCTAAATCAACGTTAAGTATTAATCGTAAGAAATGACCAGTTGTACAACTAGCATAGAAGAATTAGGTCATTCCCTAGTCTAGCCTCCATAGGTCAAGTTGGGGCGTGACATCTTCTGTCTTGGTCAAGGTGCCGTGGGATTCGGTAATAGAAATGTGATGGATTTGGTTGTCGTCCTTTTCGAGGCTCACGACATACGATTCGGGATGGAAAAATAGCGCAAAAGAAGAAAAGTGTCCCGAAACTGATGAAAATGATCAATTTTTTGCTCTAAAAATAGGCGCGACCGAGCAGGATATCTTCCCTTGTCGTAGAGCTCTTAGAGAGCTTTCCAACGGTATGTTGTGCGCCTCGTAACTCCTTACGAATCAAAAGTTATGGGCACCAGAGCGACGTATACCTGGTCACAAGCCCCACACCCTCGGTTTGCTGGCCCAGCCTCTACGTGAAGTGAAGTTATCTTGCCCAAGGTGCCATAGGATTCGGTAATAGAAATGTGATGGATTAAGTTGTTGTCCTTTTCGCTGCTCACGACGTACGATCCAGGACAGAAAAATAGCACAAAAGAAGAAAAGTGTCCAGAAACTGATAAAAATGTTTGATTTTAGGCTCAGAAAAGAGGCACAGCCAAGTAGGCTTGTTGCCCACGGCGTAGAGCTCTCATAGAACTTTTCAACGGTATGCTGTGTGCCGTGTAACTCCTTACGGATCAAAAGTTATGGGCACCAGAGCGACGGAAACCTGGTCACAAGCCCCGCGTACTCGGTTTGCTGGCCCAGCCTCGACGTGAAGTGAAGTTGTTTTGCCCAAGGTGCCGTGGGATTTGGTAATAGAAATGTGATGGATTAGGTTGTCGTCCTTTTCGCAGCTGACGACGTACGATCCAGGACGAAAAAAACAGCGCAAAAGAAGAAAAGTATCCCGAAATTGATGAAAATGTTATATTTTTGGCTATGAAAATAGGTGCAACCGAGCAGGCTAGCTGCCCCTGTCGTAGAGCTCTCAGAGAGCTTTCCAACGGTATGCTGGGCACCGCATAACTCCTTGCGGATCAAAAGTTATGGGCATCGGAGCGACGGATTTCTGGTCACAAGCCCCACGCCCTCGGTTTGCGGGCCCAGCCTCTACGTGAAGTGAAGTTGTCTTGCCCAACGTGTCGTGGGATTTGGTAATAGAAATGTGATGGATTAGGTTGTCGTCCTTTTCACGGCTCACGACGTACGATCCAGGACGGAAAAATAGCGCAGAAAAAAAAGTGTTTGAAAACTGATGAAAACATTCAATTTTGGGCTCTGAAAATAGGCGCAACCTAGCAGGCAAGTTGCCCCCATCATAGAGCTCTCGGAGAGCTTTCCAACGGTATGCTGTGCGACACGTAACTCCTTACGGATCAAAAATTACGGGCACCGGAGCGACGGATTCCTAGTCACAGGCCCCACGACCTCGGTTTACGGGCCCAGCCCCCACGTGAAGGGACGTTGTCTTGCCCAAGGTGCCATGGAATTCGGTAATAGAAATGTGATGTATTTGGTTGTCGTCCTTTTTGCGGCTCATGACGTACAATTCGGGGAGGAAAAACAGCGCAAAAGAGGGAAAGTGTTCCAAAATTGATGAAAACATTCGATTTTGGGCTCCAAAAATGGGCGCAGTCAAGCAGGCTTGTTGCCCCTATCGTAGAGCTCTCGGAGAGCTTTCCAACGGTATGCTGTGCGCCGCATAACTCCTTACGGGTCAAAAGTTAAGGGCACCGAAGTGACGGATACCTGGTCACGAGCCCCAGGCCCTCTGTTTGCGGGCCCAGGCTCTGTGTGAAGTGAAGTAGTCTTGCCCAAGGTGCCATGGGATTCGGTAATAGAAATGTGATGGATTAGGTTGTCGTCCTTTTCGCAGCTCACAACATACGATCCAGGATGGAAAAAACAGCGCAAAAGAAGAAAAGTGTCCCGAAATTGATTAAAATCTTCTATTTTTGGCTCTGAAAACAGGAGCAACCGAGCAGGATAGCTGCCCCCGTCGTAGAGCTCTCAGAGAGCTTTCCAACGGTATGCTATGCACCACGTAACTCCTTATGGATCAAAAGTTACGGGCATCAGAGCGACGGATTCCTGGTCACAAGCCCCACGCCCTCGGTTTGCGGGCCCAGCCTCTACGTGAAGTGAAGTTGCCTTGCAAAAGGTGCCGCGGGATTCAGTAATAGAAATGTGATGGACTAGGTTGTCATCCTTTTTGCGGCTCACGACGTACGATCCAGGACGGAAAAATAGAGTAAAAGAAGAAAAGTATCCCAAAACTGATGAAAACGTTCAATTTTGGGCTCTGCAAAGAGGCGCAGCCAAGCAGGATTGTTTCCTACATCGTAGAGCTCTCAGAGAGCTTTCCAACGGTATGTTGTGCGTCACGTAACTCCTTACGAATCAAAAGTTATGGGCACCGGAGCGACGGATACCTGGTCACAACCCCACCCCTCGGTTTGCGAGCCCAACCTTTACGTGAAGTGAAGTTGTCATGTATAAGGAGCCGTGGTATTCATTTATAGAAATGTGATGGATTAGGTTGTCGTCCTTTTCGTGGCTCGCGACGTACGATCCGGAACGGAAAAATAGCACAAAAGAAGAAAAGTGTCCTGAAACTTATGAAAACGTTTGATTTTGAGCTCCGAAAAGAGGCTCAGCCAAGCAAGCTTGCTGCCCACATCGTAGAGCTCTCGAAGCGCTATCTAACGTTATGTTGTGTGCCGCATAACTCCTTACGAATCAGAAGTTATGGGCACTGGAGCGACGGATACCTAGTTATAAGCCCCACGCCCTCGGTTTGCGGGCCTAGCCTCTACGTGAAGTGAAGTTGTCTTGCCCAAGGTGCCGTGGGATTCAGTAATAGAAATGTGATGGATTAGGTTGTCGTCCTTTTTGTGGCTCACGACGTACGATCCGGGACGAAAAAATAGTGCAAAAGAAGAAAAGTATCTCGAAACTGATGAAAATGATCGATTTTAGGCTCTGAAAATTGGCGCAGCTAAGCAGGCTTGCTGCTCACTTTTTAGAGCTCTCGAAGAGCTTTCCAACGGTATGATGTGCGCCGCGTAACTCCTTACGGATCAAAAGTTATGGGCACCGAAGCAACGGATACCTGTTCATAAGCCCCACACCCTCGGTTTGCTGGCCTAGCCTCTACGTAAGTGAAGTTTTCTTGCCCAAGGTGTCCCGGGATTCGGTAATAGAAATGTGATAGATTAGGTTCTCATTCTTTTCGCAACTCACGACGTTCGATCCAGGACGGGAAAACAGCGCAAAAAAAGAAAAGTGTCCTAAAACTGATGAAAACTTTTGATTTTGGGTTCTGAAAACAGGCACAACTGAGCAGGTTTGCTTCATCCGCCGTTGAGCTCTCGGAGAGCTTACCAACGGTATGTTGTGCATTCCATAACTCCTTACGAATCAAAAGTTATGGGCACCGGAGCGACGGATACCTGGTCACAAGCCCCACGCCCTCGGTTTACGGGCCCAGCCTCTACGTGAAGTGAAGTTGTCTTGCCCAAGGTGCCGTGGGATTCGGTAATAGAAATGTGGTGGATTAGGCTGTCGTCCTTTTCGCGGCTCACGACGTATGATCCGGGTTAGAAAAATAGCGCAAAAGTAGAAAGTGTCCTGAAACTGATGAAAACGTTCAATTTTGGGCTCTGAAAAGAGGCGTAGCCGAATAGCCTTGCTGCCCCCATCGTAGAGCTCTTGGAGAGCTTTCCAACGGTATGTTGTGCGCCGCGTAACTCCTTACGGATCAAAAGTTATGGGCTCCGGAGCGACGGATACCTAGTCACAAGCCCCACGCCCTCGGTTTACGGGCCCAGCCTCTACATGAAGTGAAGTTGTCTTGCCCAAGGTGCCGTGGGATTCAAAAATAGAAATATGATGGATTAGGTTGTCGTCCTTTTCGCGGCTCACGACGTACGATCTGGGACTAAAAAACAGTGGAAAAGAAGAAAAGTATATCGAAACTGATGAAAATGATCGATTTTAGGCTCCGAAAAGTGGCACAGCCGAGCAGGATTGCTGCCCAATTTTCAAAGCTCTCGTAGAGCTTTCCAACGGTATGATGTGCACCGTGTAACTCCTTACGGATCAAAAGTTATGGGCATCGAAGCAACGGGTACCTGGTCATAAGTGCCACGCCCTCGGTTTGCTGGCCTAGCCTCTACATAAGTGAAGTTGTCTTTCCCAACATGTCGTGGGATTCGGTAATAGAAATGTGATGGATTAGGTTGTCGTCCTTTTTGCGGCTCACGATGTACGATCTGGGATGGAAAAACAATGCAAAAAAAGAAAAGTGTCCCAAAACCAATGAAAACTTTTGATTTTGGGCTCTGAAAAAAGGCGCAACCGAGCAGGCTTGCTGCCTCCGCCATAGAGCTCTCGGAGAGCTTTCCAACCGTATGTTGTGCGTCCTGTAACTCCTTACGGATCAAAAGTTATGGGCACCGGAGCGATGGATACCTGGTTATAAGCCCCACGCCCTCGGTTTGCGGGCCCAGCCTCTACTTGAAGTGAAGTTGTCTTTCCCAAGGTGCCGTGGGATTCGGTAATAGAAATATGATGGATTAGGTTGTCGTCCTTTTTGCAGCTAACGACGTACGGTCCAGGACGAAAAAAACAGCGCAAAAGAAGAAAAGTATCCCAAAACTGATGAAAATGTTCTATTTTTGGCTTTGAAAACAGGCGCAACTGAGTAGGCTAGCTGCCCCCGTCGTAGAGCTCTCAAAGAGCCTTTGAACAGTATGATGTGCATCGCGTAACTCCTTACGGATCAAAAGTTACGGGCATCGGAGCGATGGATTCCTGGTCACAAGCCCCAAGCCCTCGGTTTGCGGGCCCAGCCTCTACGTGAAGTGAAGTTGTCTTGCCCAAGGTGACGTGGGATTTGGTAATAGAAATGTGATGGATTAGGTTGTCGTCCTTTTCACGGCTCACGACGTACGATCCTGGACGGAAAAATAGTGCAAAAGAAAAAAGGTGTCCGAAAACTGATGAAAACATTCTATTTTGGGCTCTGAAAACTAGAGCAACCTAGTAGGCTAGCTGCCCCAATCGTAGAGCTCTCGCAGAGCTTTCCAACAGTATGCTGTGCAACACATAACTCATTACAAATCAAAAGTTACGGGCACCGGAGCGACGGATTCCTAGTCACACGCCCTACGCCCTCAGTTTAACGGCCCAGCCCCCACGTGAAGGGACGTTGTCTTGCCCAAGGTGCCGTGGAATTCATTAATAGAAATGTGTTGTATTTGGTTGTCGTCCTTTTCGCAGCTCACGACATACGATCCGTGGAGGAAAAACAGTGCAAAAGAGGGAAAGTGTCCCAAAACTGATGAAAATATTCGATTTTGGGCTCCAAAAATGGCCGCAGCCGAGCAAGCTTGTTGCCCCCGTCGTAGAGCTCTTGGAGAGCTTTCCAACGGTATACTGTGCGCCACGTAACTCCTTACGAGTCAAAAGTTAAGGGCACCAGAGCGACGGATACCTGGTCGTGAGCCCCACGCCCTCTGTTTGCGGGCCCAGGCACTATGTGAAGTGAAGTAGTCTTGCCCAAGGTGCCATGGGATTCGGTAATAGAAATTTGATGGATTAGGTTGTCGTCCTTTTCGCAGCTCACGACGTACGATCCAGGACGGAAAAAATAGCACAAAAGAAGAAAAGTGTCCCGAAATTGATGAAAATCTTCTATTTTTGGCTCTGAAAACAGGCGCAACCGAGCAGGATAGCTGCCCCCGTAGTAGAGCTCTTAGAGAGCTTTCCAACGGTATGCTATGCACCACGTAACTCCTTACGGATCAAAAGTTACGGGCTTCGGAGCGACGGATTCCTGGTCACAAGCCCCACACACTCAGTTTGCGGGCCCAGCCTCTACGTGAAGTGAAGTTGTCTTGCAAAAGGTGCCGCGGGATTCGGTAATAGAAATGTGATGGACTAGGTTGTCGTCCTTTTCGCGGCTCACGACATACGATCCGGGACAGAAAAATAGAGTAAAAGAAGAAAAGTGTCCTGAATTTGATGAAAATGTTCAATTTTTTGCTCCGCAAAGAGGCGCAGCCGAGCAGGATTGCTGCCTACATCGTAGAGCTCTTAGAGAGCTTTCCAACGGTATGTTGTGCCTCACGTAACTCCTTACGGATCAAAAATTATGGGCACCGTGGGATTCTGTAATAGAAATGTGATGAATTTGGTTGTCGTCCTTTTAGCGGCTCACGACGTACGATCCTGGACGAAAATACAATGCAAAAAAATAAAAGTATCTCGAAACTGATGAAAATGTTTGATTTTAGTCTCCGAAAAGTGGTGCAGCCGAGCAGGCTTGCTGCCCACGTCGTAGAGCTCTCGAAGCACTTTCCAACGTTATGTTGTGTTCTGCGTAACTCCTTACGTATCAGAAGTTATGGGCACCGGAGCGACGGATACCTAATCACAAGCCCCACGCCCTCGGTTTGCGGGCCCAGCCTCTACGCGAAGTGAAGTTGTCTTGCCCAAGGTGCCGTGGGATTCGGTAATAGAAATGTGATAGATTAGGTTGTCGTCCTTTTAGCGGCTCACGACGTACGATCCGGGACGAAAAAACAGTGCAAAAGAAGAAAAGTATCTCGAAACTGATGAAAATGTTCGATTTTAGTCTCCAAAAAGTGGCACAGCCGAGCAGGCTTGCTGCCCACTTTTAATAGCACTCGTAGAGCTTTCCAATGGTATGCTGTGCGCCACGTAACTCCTTACGGATTAAAAGTTACGAGCACCGAAGAAACGGATACCTGGTCAAAAGCCCTACGCCCTCAGTTTGCTGGCCTAGCCTCTACGTAAGTGAAGTTGTCTTGCCCAAGGTGTCGTGGGACTCGGTAATAGAAATGTGATGGATTAGGTTGTCATCCTTTTCGCGACTCACGACGTACGATCCAGGACGGGAAAACAACAAAAAAAAAGAAAAGTGTCCCAAAACTGATGAAAACTTTTGATTTTGGGCTCTGAAAACAGGCGCAACTGTCACGCCCCAACCCGGCCTATAAAGGTTAGACTAGGGTGTGATCTAAACATTCAAGTCCTTTCACATTCTTAATCGTTCAAGGAGGTTTAACACTTAACGTTTTATTCTGGACTCCAAAATTTTTTGAAAAACCGGCAGCATAACGGCTGTAATTGGGCTCTTTGTTTTGACCTAAATTTTCTAACGACCTCGAAACTCTCAATTCAAGTTCATTTCCAATAAAGATTACTATTTGTCATCAATTGAAATGCTTACTGGTTGTCTTGATGTCTCGTTTGATTAATAACCTAGCATGGTGCTATGTCTCGTTCGTTTGTTATTCCTCATTTCAAAATATACATGTTGATCTTAGCTTAATAGCGAGTACCTGTTAAGATGGGATAAGTTCATTACTTATTCCTTAACTAAGCATCATAACCTATGATAGGTATTAACGATAATAAAAGCAAAACGATCATAGTAGTGACAAGGCTAGCATCAATCTACTTAATATAAGTACAAACCAAAATTAGACCCCAAATTATAACGAGTGTCTTTTACATCACGACATCGAGCAACAAAAGGAAATAGTCTTCAAGTAACATAAAGTTTGCAAGTAGTCACATTCAAGCAAAACAAACAATGACAGGCATTCACTCCAGGGGTTCATCATTAGGCACACCGTCCTCGGGTACCTGTTCTAGATCTTCTTCACCTGTGATGAAAAGAGGGTGAGTCCTTATGAACTCAGCGAGGGGGAATGAGAAATACATTTTGAAACTCATTTTCCGGTTCAATTATAAAAATCATTTTACAAGCATGAATATAACAATGATATAAGATACAGGAACAAGAATACCAGTCTTTCCTCCCCGAGGTCCTCCAGGGACCAAGCGAGAGTACTTATACACATAGTAAAAGGATACGGTGAGCTATTGCTCTCAGATCAAGTCAAGTAACAGGTGTTGCGGCCGACTTTAATTCATCCCCAAAACACGCCAGGTGGGTGTACTCCGGATGTACCCCGAAATCCTACGACCCAAGTCTCCAAGGAAGTCTAGCCCCCAAGCGAGAGAGGGAATGGGACCATGGTGGTCACGGTAACACCGGCAAGCCCGATGCCGCCCGGCGGGCGTGATCGCTACCATGCCGACAGGAAAGGTTGCAACCTTGTATGCAATGCACATTCATGACAGGTAATATATCACAGTAGGAGGACAACAAAGTAGGTTGCCTCCGGACAGTCATAAGATTGCACATTAACAGGTAGACAAGCAAGGCACGATAAGACAGGAAAATTTCACTTGAAGGCATATAGAGTTATATGAAAATTAAACGGGCAGCCATGTAACACATGTAAAACAGGCCATATAATTCATTAAGAAGTTCACGTGATCAAGTGATAAGATTATTCAATATGCAATGACATCAATCATGGGTTCGGGTACAAGAAAAGCTTATTTGTCAACATGCAATGGTCAAAATCACATTTGAAGTTATAAGATATTAACGGGCAGCCCACTAAGCGTATAATTCCCACACAATATCCAAATGATCAACACTTAGCAAAACTACCTAGTCATTAGGTCTTCCATTTCATGTATATTCGTGCAATTTGAGTCTCAACCCAACTCAAAGTCAATCTCAAACCATACATCATTTAATTCAACATCCTCAAACATTCAAAACAGTTCGCACAACATCCCAACACCACATTTCCACATAATTAGTACCACAAGAGAGGTTACAACAATTTTCCATGCATGTAACTAAATGAAACTTTTACTGCAATAGGCTGTTTTCTCACAATCAATAGGATAATAAAACAATCTCCAAATTCAGTGAATAAGATGTCAAATTAAATATTAAGAAGTTAAATAAAATCAGAAACAAACCTTGCATCAATTGGAGTTCAGAATCATTAGTTATAGCCGAAACAGTGAGGTAGCACAAAACTGTCCAGATTTGCACACTTTTTAGAAATTGACGTTTTTGAGGTCCTTAGGGTCAGTTTTAGCTTTGGTCCATTTCTGACAAAATTGTCCAGAACTGAAAAATATATCAGCACACCAAATTTAATGAATTTTGAACAATATTTACTAGGTCAAATATGGTTCGTTCTACAAGGTCAGTGCATCTGCCAAAACCTGCTTCATTTCTCCAGATTTCCAGATTTTGTCACATTTTAAAGATTTGCCATTTTGAGGTACTTAGAGTCAAAATTGTCTTCTGCCTATTTCTGGGAAAAATGTTCAAAACTGTCCAAAATAGTCACCTACCAAATTTCAAGAATTTTTAACATCATCTTCCTAGCTAAACTTACCTCGAACAGACTGGTCAGAGAGCTGTCATCCATTTCGACTTCACCTAGCATCATTTTCAAGCCAAGATCTTGCCATGCATGGTTGTTTAAGCTTATGAACGACCATATATCTCAAGTACAGAAACAAATACACACATTTATGAGCATGCATGTGAAATTTTGAAGAGCTTTCAAAGGTTTTAACCCTCACCTTAGCAATCAACCACAAAGATGCACAAAAACCTTGTTGAAGCTAAAATCTCTTCTTCTTCTTGCTTAGCTGAGATTCCAACTTGGTTTTCTCTATTTTTCCTAGCCTAGTAATCAATCTCTTAGTACATGCATGTATTTAGGACTTGAAGAAAAGAAATGGATGCCAAGAAACTTACCTAGGCCGAAAATGAAGCTTCAAAGGGCATGCAAGTGTGATTTTCGCATCCTAGCTTGTTTGCTTGAGTTGCTTTGATGGTTGCTTGCCTTGTTCGACTAAGGTGTGATGAAGATGAGCAAAGGATGGTAAGGACTCAGCCAAAACCAAAATGGAGAGAGAGAATGAGAGGGAAGTGAGAGAAAAGAAAGAAGAAATGACAAAATGTGACAAGGAATAAAACTTTTGCAACTCTCAAGCTTGTGGTCGGCCTTGGGCTTCCAAAATCTGATTTTTTTGTGTCTTCAAGATGGAATTTTGAAATGTTAGCATGGGCATGGTCATTTGGTCAAAAATGGTGGAGATTTGAGGAGAATTGAGCAATGTTTTATGCATTGTGTTAAGTGTTTTATCATAGTTTGTCTAGGATTATGAATAAATTATGCAATGCTAGACTAAATGCACTTAGTGGTCAGCCAAGGGCTTGCAAATTGCTGAAATTTCAGATTCTATTTAATATATTATGGATTATAATAAGGGTGAAATTTGAGGTGCATTGGTTTTGGGTGAGAATAAAGAATAAAGAATGTTTAGGTGTTTGTGTAGATTGAATTGTTTATTGTTAGTGGATTTTGTAGAGATTTGAATTAGGATTATTTTATAGTTTAGTGCTTTGTGTAGGATGCTTTCTTGATTAACGTGGTGGCACGGATTCCTAGGTCTAGGGTACGCACTACGAGGCACGCACCGAAATCAATACGGGGCACGAAACACGAGGTAAACACGAACTACGAGGTAAGACACGAACTTCTAGACTAAGGCACGTACTTCAAGTCTAATGCACAGATTCTAATGCTAATGCACGCAACCCTAGGTCAATGAAAGTAGACCAATGCACGACACGTAATCCAATGCAATGCACGTAAATTAAGGTATGCCTCTTAAACCTAGGTTAAGGCACGTATGACGAAGTATGCACGAAAACTAAGACATGGCACATAATCCAAGGTCAGTCATATTATTCTTGGTCTATGGCACGCAAATCGAGGTAATACACGTTAATCAGGGTCGGGCCTCACATCCTCCCCTCCTTAAAAGAATTTCGTCCCGAAATTCATTCTTTCCTATTGAGGTCATTTAAACGGATTCTGACCCTTGTTATTCGTCCTACTTTGGTTCGTCCCGTGTTTGGTGATCTCTTATCACAACCAATTCACTTCCTATGTTTCTCCAATCGTTTAGTTTGGTAGGACCCCTACATTTACAGTTCTTTCCTTTGAACGATTCTATTCTCCATTTGATCTTAAGGTCAATTTTATTAACTAAGGTTAGAATCTCCATACATAGTCATCAAGGCTGCATTGGTATTCAGACTATATAACTATAACTCCAAAATCATGACTCATGTTGTATCAATCTCACATTCATACCTCAAAAGCAATATCACAATAATTCCATAATCCTAGGGTGACATATGCTAATTTCCAGATGATAGGTCTATATCCGATTTACATATCCTATCAACTAGCTTCCAAAATTGTTAACACATAGGACATCAACAAGTCATGGGTCATTTCCACAATATGACCCTATCTTTAAGAAGAACTCACCAAACAAATTGATCCATCTCAAGTCATCATCTATTGATAGTATCATAGTCCTTATCTCGTAGGTATTAGATTAGAAACTCTTCTAATGACTAGTCTCCCGGTTATAGGCTCCTATTCACTAACATTCTTTACCAGCTTCGTTAACCTTCACGCTCGTAATCAAGGAGAAAGATCGTTGAGATTCGTTAAACTCAAACTCTAAGGTCTATTAAGTACCACAAACAAATTGCCACCAAAATTGCATGGGTAACTAATCATGTTGCACTAGTTCAACTCTTACAAGTAAATTTCATCAACTTGCAATCCACAATTTATTTCCTTATTCTAATCTCTATCTTCAAGTCACAAGGCTTTAAAATTTCTTTTAATCTTATACAAAACTCCTAAGATGAATAGTTTCAACCTCAAACAAATTTCACTCACCTCAATCCAAGGTTACGTAATACTCAAGAAGACAATGGTCCTTCTCACTTAGCGACCTAGTGATTCCTTCGAACACTTAATACTCGCTAATATATTTTCAACATTAGTGTTACTAAGTTAGGGCTATAGCCATATAAGAATATCAATGCTCTACTAGGTTACCGGTCGTACAACAACAATCTTAGGATTATAAATGGGTGCCGAAATGATCTAACTCTTAAGATACTTATCATACTAATTCAAATAGCTTGTTACACAAAATAACTTCAAGGCTGTATCAATATAAGAATTATGACCACGAAACATCCTTCAATATAACCTAATAGAATTTCAAAAGTAATCAGCCACTCATCTAACTATCACTACAAGATTCACCCTCTATTCAGCAACCACAATTCGAAGTCTACCAACTGCTAGTTTCTAGGCTTTATCACGAATCATCATGTATACTTACTATTAGCTATTTAGGATTACTAGTCATACCCTAATAACTCAACCTTGCAGTCGGATGCTTTAATCTCATTTCCATGGTTTATATACTAGGTCCATCGGTATTACTTAGGGATACATGCTTTCTAACATCCTTTAGGCTATTCAAACAAAGAGTGCATAGAATGACTTATTTTGCATAATTACAACTAAATTCGAGGGGCACCAAACTAATACCATGTTTCTTCATATCACAAATATCCAACTTAGGACCTTTAGCAACGTTAGTCATCTAATGCATAATTCAATTCCTTACACTTCTATTTGACCCAATATTTTAGGTGTAGTCTTCCGAACACAAGTTCTAGCTACGTGAATTCCTTGATTCCAACATCGCCATACCTTGTTATACTAAATAATCATCAACCTGGTTAAACTCAGTCTCCAAAGTTGCCTACATGCCTTGAGGTTACCCATTGTTAAGTCACTCAAATACACTGTCTTAATAATCTAACCCCTAAAAGTAACTATGATCAACTTCCACGAATTCACCTCTTAATTTCTAGGTCACGATCTTACCATTTAGTGAACTTGAAACTCGCTAGCATACACATTATTAGGTTCAACGATGCTTAATTCCAATCGAGGAAGGATTCAATCGTACGAGTATATTGCTAACTTCTTAGATAGCCTATCAAGCCAGTTTTAAGGTGTGAGAAATGGATTCAAAGCAACCTCTATACTTGCATGACAATACATTGTTTCTAAGGTAACGCACATAAAGGATGGATGATACTGAGCTCAAGTAATATTTTCCTATAGGTTTAATAGGTAAGTTTACCTTTAACCGTGGTTACTGCTAGCAATTTGGGCACAATTCTTTTGCCACCTTGGACAATTCTTGACGCGATGTTGATCACTCCCACATCCTTTGCATCTACCAGACTTCTTCCAACATTGGGCTTTTGTGTGCCCCCTCTTATTGCAGTAGTTACATTAAACATGATGGGGGTTAACCGTGCCTCTCGATGTTACATGACTAGATTGGTTGACTATGGTACCTGACTGTAATCTATTAGTAGCTGTCTTCCCTGAATTCTGGTCTTGACCTTGGGTACTCCATCTCGTAGTCTGTCCTTGTACCCTCTGTCGTTTTGGGCATTCCTTGACCTTATGTTGATTACTACCGCAACCGTTACACCTTCCTGTTTTCCTCCAACAGTTAACCTCCAGATGACCTCTACGTGCACAATGAGTACAACATGGGACTAGAGTAGTAGTAACACTTCCATAAGGGCCTTGAGCTACAGGAATATCTAAACCACCTTGGCAAACTTTCCCAATAGGTAGCTGCTCCAGGCTCTGTACTTGACTCGGTTGACTCGACCCTGCCACATCCTAACTCTTTCCTCTCTCAGCTTTTATTGCCTCGAAAAGAGCTTCACTATAGGTGAGAAATTGAAAAGGAGCCAAGCTATCTTGAATCTCAGATCTCAGCCCTCGAATAAATCTCTGGATCCTTTTCTCAGTAGACTGTAACATTTCAGGAGCCTACTGGGACAGTTGATGCAATCGGGTTTCATACTGTGCAACCGTCAAATCCCCTTGTTTGAAGGTCACGAACTTATTCCTTTGAAGTCTCCATCTACTTCCAAGAACTCTTCTAACCATTCTAAAAGAGGCAGCCCTATGATAGGTTATGCATTTATATATATACAATTATGTTACACGGGAAGTAAACATATACTTATATAATCATACCACATAAGAACAACTATATCTTAGTGCATAGGATTGTATAATAAAACATCAACAACTAGTATACAGCCTAGCATACAAGAAACCATTGTAACATAATAAACACTTAAAGCATACGGTGCACTTGGATCACATAGGCATGTTGATCACATAAACACATAGGAACATAGAAGGCACAATTAACATTATCACACATAACAAGTCATCCTAATAACCTTAGGGCTCTACCCATGGTCCGAGAGTTAAACCCGACTATGCCTAGTTAGTAAACTAGGCTCTGATACCATTCTAAATATAAGGTGTCACGCCCCAACCCGGCCTATAAAGGTTAGACTAGGGTGTGATCTAAACATTCAAGTCCTTTCACATTCTTAATCGTTCAAGGAAGTTTAACACTTAATGTTTTATTCTGGACTCCAAATTTTTTTGAAAAACCGGGAGCATAACGGCTGTAATTGGGCTCTTTGTTTTGACCTAAATTTTCTAACGACCTCGAAACTCTCAATTCAAGTTCATTTCCAATAAAGATTACTATTTGTCATCAATTGAAATGCTTACTGGTTGTCTTGATGTCTCGTTTGATTAATAACCTAGCATGGTGCTATGTCTCGTTCGTTTGTAATTCCTCGTTTCAAAATATACCTGTTGATCTTAGCTTAATAGCGAGTACCTGTTAAGATGGGATAAGTTCATTACTTATTCCTTAACTAAGCATCATAACCTATGATAGGTACTAATGATAATAAAAGCAAAACGATCATAGTAGTGACAAGGCTAGCATCAGTCTACTTAATATAAGTACAAACCAAAATTAGACCCCAAATTACAACGGGGGTCTTTTACATCACGACATCGAGCAACAAAAGGAAATAGTCTTCAAGTAACATAAAGTTCGCAAGTAGTCACATTCAAGCAAAACAAACAATGACAGTCATTCACTCCAGGGGTTTATCATTAGCCACACCGTCCTCGGGTACCTGTTCTGGATCTTCTTTACCTGTGATTAAAAGAGGGTGAGTCCTTATGAACTCAGCGAGGGGGAACGAGAAATACATTTTGAAACTCATTTTCCGGTTCAATTATAAAAATCCTTTTACAAGCATTAATATAAAAATGATATAAGATACAGGAATAGGAATACCAGTCTTTCCTCCCCGAGGTCCTCCAGGGACCAAGCGAGAGTACTTATACACATAGTAAAAGGATACAGTGAGCTATTGCTCTCAGATCAAGTCAAGTAACAGGTGTTGCGGTCGACTTTAATTCATCCCCAAAACACGCCAGGTGGGTGTACTCCGGATGTACCCCGAAATCCTACGACCCAAGTCTCCGAGGAAGTCTAGCCCCCAAGCGAGAGAGGGAATGGGACCATGGTGGTCACGGTAACACCGGCAAGCCCGATGCCGCCCGGCGGGCGTGATCGCTACCATGCCGACAGGAAAGGTTGCAACCTTGTATGCAATGCACATTCATGACAGGTAATATATCACAGCAGGAGGACAACAAAGTAGGTTGCCTCCGGACAGTCATAAGATTGCACATTGACAGGTAGACAAGCAAGGCACGATAAGACAGGAAAATTTCACTTGAAGGCATATAGAGTTATATGAAAATTAAACGGGCAGCCATGTAACACATGTAAAACAGCCATATAATTCATTAAGAAGTTCACGTGATCAAGTGATAAGATTATTCAATATGCAATGACATCAATCATGGGTTCGGGTGCAAGAAAAGCTTATTTGTCAACATGTAATGGTCAAAATCACATTTGAAGTTATAAGACATTAACGGGCAGCCCACTAAGCATATAATTCCCACACAATATCCAAATGATCAACACTTAGCAAAACTACCTAGTCATTAGGGCTTCCATTTCATGTATATTCGTGCAATTTGAGCCTCAACCCAACTCAAAGTCAATCTCAAACCATACATCATTTAATTCAACATCCTCAAACATTCAAAACAGTCCACACAACATCCCAACACCACATTTCCACATAATTAGTACCACAAGAGAGGTTACAACAATTTTCCATGCATGTAACTAAATGAAACTTTTACTGCAATAGGCTGTTTTCTCACAATAAATAGGATAATCAAACAATCTCCAAATTCAGTGAATAAGATGTCAAATTAAAGCTTAAGAAGTTAACTAAAATCAGAAACAAACCTTGCATCAATTGGAGTTCGGAATCATTAGTTATAGCCGAAACAGTGAGGTAGCACAAAACTGTCCAGATTTGTACACTTTTCATAAATTGACGTTTTTGAGGTCCTTAGGGTCAGTTTTAGCTTTGGTCCATTTCTGACAAAATTGTCCAGAACTGAAAAATATAGCAGTACACCAAATTTCATGCATTTTTAACAATATTTACTAGGTCAAATATGGTTCGTTCTACAAGATCAGTGCATCTGCCAAAACCTGCTTCATTTCTCCAGATTTCCAGATTTTGTCACATTTTAAAGATTTGCCATTTTGAGGTCTTTAGAGTCAAAATTTTCTTCGGCCTATTTCTGGGAAAAATGTTCAAAACTGTCCAAACTAGTCACCTACCATATTTCAAGCATTTTCAACATCATTTGCCTAGCTAAACTTACCTCGAACCGACTGGTCAGAGAGCTGTCATCCATTTCGACTTCACCTAGCATCATTTTCAAGCCAAGATCTTGCCATGCATGGTTGTTTAAGCTTATGAACGACCATATATCTCAAGTACAGAAACAAATACACACATTTATGAGCATGCATGTGAAATTTTGAAGAGCTTTCAAAGGTTTTAACCCTCACCTTAGCAATCAACCACAAAGATGCACAAAAACCTTGTTGAAGCTAAAATCTCTTCTTCTTCTTGCTTAGCCGAGATTCCAACTTGGTTTTCTCTATTTTTCCTAGCCTAGTAATCAATCTCTTAGTACATGCATGTAGTTTGGACTTGAAGAAAAGAAATGGATGCCAAGAAGCTTACCTAGGCCGAAAATGAAGCTTCAAAGGGCATGCAAGTGTGATTTTCGCATCCTAGCTTGTTTGCTTGAGTTGCTTTGATGGTTGCTTGCCTTGTTCGACTAAGGTGTGATGAAGATGAGCAAAGGATGGTAAGGACTCAGCCAAAACTGAAATGGAGAGAGAGAATGAGAGGGAAGTGAGAGAAAAGAAAGAGAAATGAAAGAAGAAATGACAAAATGTGACAAGGAATAAAACTTTTGCAACTCTCAAGCTTGTGGTCGGCCTTGGGCTTCCAAAATCTGATTTTTTTGTGTCTTCAAGATGGAATTTTGAAATGTTAGCATGGGCATGGTCATTTGGTCAAAAATGGTGGAGATTTGAGGAGAATTGAACAATTTTTTATGCATTGTGTTAAGTGTTTTGTCATAGTTTGTCTAGGATTATGAATAAATTATGCAATGCTAGACTAAATGCACTTAGTGGTCAGCCAAGGGCTTGCAAATTGCTGAAATTTCAGATTCTATTTAATATATTATGGATTATAATAAGGGTAAAATTTGAGGTGCATTGGTTTTGGGTGAGAATAAAGAATAAAGAATGTTTAGGTGTTTGTGTAGATTGAATTGTTTATTATTAGTGGATTTTGTAGAGATTTGAATTAGGATTATTTTATAGTTTAGTGCTTTGTGTAGGATGCTTTCTTGATTAACGTGGTGGCACAGATTCCTAGGTCTAGGGTACGCACTACGAGGCACGTACCGAAATCAATACGGGGCACGAAACACGAGGTAAACACGAACTACGAGGTAAGACATGAACTTCTAGACTAAGGCACATACTTCAAGTCTAATGCACAGATTCCAATGCTAACGCACGCAACCCTAGGTCAATGCACGTAAACCAATGCACGACACGTAATTCAATGCAATGCACGTAAATTAAGGTACGCCTCTTAAACCTAGGTTAAGGCACGTATGACGAAGTATGCACGAAAACTAAGACAGGGCACATAATCCAAGGTCAGTCATATCATTCTTGGTCTATGGCACGCAAATCAAGGTAATACACGTTATTCAGGGTCGGGCCTCACAGCAACCGAGCAGGCTTACTGCCTCCGCCGTAGAGCTCTCGGAGAGCTTTCCAACGATATGATGTGCTTCCCGTAACTCCTTACGGATCAAAAGTTATGGGCACCGGAGCGACGGATACCTGGTTACAAGCCCCACGCCCTCGGTTTGCGGGCCCAGCCTCTACTTGAAGTGAAGTTTTCTTGCCCAAGGTGCCATGGGAGTCGGTAATAGAAATGTGATGGATTAGGTTGTCGTCCTTTTCGCTGCTCACGACGTACGATCCGGGATGAAAAAATACTGCAAAAAAAGAAAAGTGTCCCGAAACTGATGAAAACGTTCGATTTTGGGCTCTGAAAATAGGCATAGCCGAGCAGGCTTGCTGTCCCGTTGTAGAGCTCTCAGAGAACTTTCCAACGGTATGCTGTGCGCCACGTAACTCCATACGGATCAAAAGTTATGGGCACCAGAGCGACGGATACATGGTCACAAGCCCCACTCCCTCGGTTTACGGGCCCAGCCTTAATGTGAAGTGAAGTTGTCCTGCCCAAGGTGCTGTGGGATTCGGTAATAGAAATATGGTGGATTAGATTGTCGTCCTTTTCGCGGCTCACAACGTACGATCCGGGTTGGAAAAATAGCGCAAAAGTAGAAAATGTCCTAAAACTGATGAAAACGTTCGATTTTGGGCTCTAAAAAGAGTCGTAGCCAAATAGCCTTGCTACCCCGTCGTAGAGCTCTTGGAGAGCTTTCCAACGATATGCTGTGCGCCGCATAACTCTTTACAGATCAAAAGTTATGGGCTCCGGAACGACGGATACCTAGTTACAAGCCCCACACCCTCAGTTTACGGGCCCAGCCTCTACGTGAAGTGAAGTTGTCTTGCCCAAGGTGCCATGGAATTCAATAATAGAAATGTGATGGATTAGGTTTTCGTCCTTTTCGTGGCTCATGACGTACGATCCAGGACGGAAAAACAGCGCAAAAGTAGAAAAGTATCTTAAACTGATGAAACCGTTCAATTTTGGGCTCTGAAAATGGGCGCAACCGATCAGGCTTGCTACCCACGTCGTACAGCTCTTGGAGAGCTTCCCAACAGTATATTGTGCGCCGGGTAACTCATTACAGACCAAAAGTTATGGGCACCGGAGCGACAGATACCTGGTCACAAACGCCACGCCCTCGATTTGCGAGCCCAAACTCTACTTGAAGTGAAGTTGTCTTGCCCAAGGTATCATGGGATTCGGTAATAGAAATGTGATGGATCAGGTTGTCATCCTTTTCGCGGCTCACGACATACGATCCGGGACGAAACAACAGCGCAAACGAATAAAAATATCCCGAAACTGATGAAAACGTTTGATTTTGGGCTCTGAAAATAGGCGCAGCCGAGCAGCCTTGCTGCCACCGTCGTAGAGCTCTTGGGGTGCTTTCCAACGGTATGCTGTACCCCGCGTAATATTACGGATCAAAAATTTTGGGCACCGGAGCGACGGACACCTGGTCACAAGCCCCACGCCCTCGGTTTACGGGCCCAGCTTCTACATGAAGTGAAGTTGTCTTGCCCAAGGTGCCGTGAGATTTGGTAATAGAAATGTGATGGAATAGGTTGTCGTCCTTTTCACGGCTCACGACGTACGATCCAGGACGAAAAAACAGCACAAAAGAAGAAAAGTATCCCGAAACTGATGAAATTGTTTTATTTTAGGCTCCGAAAAGAGGCGCAACCGAGCAGGCTTGCTGTCCACGGCGTAGAGCTCTCGTAGAGCTTTTCAAAGGTATGTTGTGCGCCGCGTAACGCCTTACGGATCAAAAGTTATAGGCATCGGAGCGACGAAAACCTGGTCACAAGCCCTACGCACTCGGTTTTCTGGCCCAACCTCTACGTGAAGTGAAGTTGTCTTGCCCATGGTGCCGTGGGATTCGGTAATAGAAATTTGATGGATTATGTTGTCGTCCTTTTCACGGCTCACGACGTACAATCCGGGACGGAAAAAACAGCGAAAAAGATGAAAAGTGTCCCAAAATTAATAAAAACGTTCGATATTCAGCTCTAAAAACAGGCAAAACTGAGCAGGCTAGCTGCCCCCGTCGTAGAGCTCTCGGAGAGCTTTCTAACGGTATGCTGTGTGCCGCGTAACTCCATACGGAACAAAAGTTACGGGCACCGGAGCGACGGATTCCTGGTCACAAGGCCCACGCCCTCAGTTTGCTGGCCCAGCCCCCACGTGAAGTAAAGTTGCCTTGCCCAAGTTACCATGGGATTCAGTAATAGAAATGTGATGAATTTGTTTGTCGTCCTTTTCGAGGGTCATGACGTACGATCCGAGACAGAAAAATAGCACAAAAGAAAAAAAGTATCCCGAAACTGATGAAAATGTTTTATTTGAAGCGCCGAAAAGAGGCGGAACCTAGCAGGCTTGCTGCCCACGGTGTAGAGCTCTCGTAAAACTTTCCAACGGTATGCTGTGCGCTGCGTAACTCTTTACGGATCAAAAGTTATGGGCATCGGAGCGACGGAAACCTGGTTACAAGCCCTACGCCCTCGGTTTGCTGGCCCAACCTCTATGTGAAGTGTAGTTGTCTTGCCCAAGGTGCCGTGGGATTCGATAACAGAAATTTGATGGATTAGGTTGTCGTCCTTTTCATGGCTCACGACGAACGATCCGGGACGAAAAAAATAGCGCAAAAGATGAAAAGTGTCTCGAAAATGATAAAAATGTTTAATTTTTGGCTCTGAAAATAGGTGAAACCAAGCAGGCTAGCTGCCCTCGTCGTAGAGCTCTCGGAGAGCTCTCGGAGAGCTTTCCAACGGTATACTGTGCGCCACGTAACTCCATGCGGATCAAAAGTTACTGGTACAGGAGTGACGGATTCCTGGTCACAAGGCCCACGCCCTCAGTTTGCGGGCCCAACCCCCACGTGAAGTGAAGTTGTCTTGCCCAAGGTGCCATCGGATTCGGTAATAGAAATGTGATGGATTTGGTTGTCGTGCTTTTCGCGGGTCATGACGTACGATCCGAGACGGAAAAACAGCACAAAATAGGGAAAATATCTCAAAACTGATCAAAAGGTTCAATTTTGGGCTCCGAAAATAGGTGCAGCCAAGCAGGTTGGCTGCCCACGTTGTAGAACTTTTGGAGAGCTTTTCAACAGTATGCTGTGCGCCGCGTAACTCCTTACGTATCAAAAGTTATAGGCACTGGAGCGACGGATACATGGTCACAAGCCCCACGCACTCGGTTTGCGAGCCCAGCCTCTACATGAAGTGAAGTTGTCTTGCCCAAGGTGCCTTGGGATTCGCTATAGAAATGTGATGGATTAGGTTGTCGTCCTTTTCGCGGCTCACGACGTACGATCCGGGACGGAAAAGCAGAACCAATGAAGAAAAGTATCCCGAAACTGATGAAAATTTTTGATTTTAGGCACCGAAAAGTGTCGCAGCCGAGCAGGCTTGCTGCCACATCGTAGAGCTCTCGTAGAGCTTTCCAACGGTATGTTGTGCGCCTCGTAACTCCTTATGGATCAAAAGTTATAGGCACCGGAGCGACGGATACTTGGTCACAAGCCCCACGCCCTCAGTTTGATGGCCCAGCCACTACGTGAAGTCAAGTTATCTTGCCCATGGTGCCGTGGGATTCGGTAATAGAAATGTGATGGATTAGGTTGTCGTCTTTTTCGCGGCTTACGACGTACAATCCGAGATGAAAAAACAGCGCAAATGAAGAAAAGTGTCCCGAAACTGATGAAAATGTTCGATTTTGGGCTTGAAAAATAGGCGCAACCAAGCAAGGTTGCTGCCCCCATTGTAGAGTTCTCGGAGAGCTTTCCAACGGTATACTGTGCACCACATAACTCCTTACGGATCAAAAGTTATGGGTACCGGAGCGACGGATACCCGGTCATAAGCCCCACGCCCATGGTTTGCGGGCCCAGCCTCTACGTGAAGTGAAGTTCACTTGCCCCAGGTTCTGTGGGAGTCGGTAATAGAAATGTGATGGATTAGGTTGTCACCCTTTTCGCGGCTCACGACGTACGATCCGGGACGGAAAAATGGCGTAAAAGAAGAAAAGTATCCCGAAACTAATGAAAACGTTCGATTTTGGGCTCTGAAAACAGGTACGGCCGAGTAGGATTGCTGCACCCATCGTAGAGCTCTTGGAGAGTTTTCCAACGGTATGCTGTGCGCTGCGTAACTCCTTACGGATCAAAATTTATGGGCATCGAAGCGATAGATACCTGGTCAAAAGCCCCACGCCCTCGGTTTGCGGGCCTAGCCTCTACGTGAAATAAAGTTGTCTTCCCCAAGGTATCGAGGGATTCGGTAATAGAAATGTGATGGATTAGGTTATCGTCCTTTTCACAGCTCACGACGTACGATCCGAGACGGAAAAAATAGCGCAAAAGAAGAAAAATGTCCCGAAACTGATAAAAATGTTCGATTTTTGGCTCTGAAAACATACGCAATCGAGCAGGTTAGCTGCCCCCGTCGTAAAGCTCTCAGAGAGCTTACCAACTGTATGTTGTGCTTCACGTAACTCCTTACGGATCAAAAGTTACGGGCATCGGAGCAACATATTCCTGGTCATAAGCCCCATGCCCTCGGCTTGCGGGCCCAGCCTCTACGTGAAATGAAGTTGTCTTTCCCAAGGTGGCGTGGGATTTGGTAACAGAAATGTAATGGATGAGGTTGTCGCCCTTTTCACGGCTCACGACGTACGATCCGAGACGAAAAAACAGCGCAAAAGAAGAAAAATGTCCAGAAACTGATGAAAATGTTCGATTTTGGGCTCTAAAAACAGGCGCAACCGAGCAGGCTCGCTGTCCCCATCATAGAGCTCTTGGAGAGCTTTCCAATGGTATGTTGTGCGACACGTAACTCCTTACGAATCAAAAGTTACGGGCACCGGAGCGACGGATTCCTGGTCACAAGCCCCACGCCCTCGATTTGCGGGCCCAGCCTCTACTTGATGTGAAGTTGTCTTGCCCAAGGTGCCGTGGGAGTCGGTAATAGAAATGTGATGGATTAGGTTGTCGTCCTTTTCGCGGCTCACGACGTACAATCCGGGACGAAAAAACAGCGCAAAAGAAGAAAAGTGTCCCAAAACTGATGAAAACGTTCAATTTTCGGCTCTGAAAATAGGCGCAGGCGAGCAGGCTTGATGTCCCGTCGTAGAGCTCTCGGAGAGCTTTCCAACGGTATGTGGTGCGCCGTGTAACTCCTTACAGATCAAAAGGTATGGGCACCGGAGTAACGGATACCTGGTCACAAGCCCCACGCCCTCTGTTTAGGGGCCCAGCCTCTACGTGAAGTAAAGTTGTCTTGCCCAAGGTGCCATGGGATTCGGTAATAAAAATGTGATGGATTAGGTTGTCGTCCTTTTCGCGGCTCACGACGTACGATCCGGGACAGAAAAACATTACAAAAGAAGAAAAGTATCCCGAAACTGATTAAAACGTTCAATTTTGGGCTCCGAAAATAGGCGCAGCCGAGTAGGCTTGCTGCCCACGTCGTAGAAATCTCAGAGAGCTTTCCAACAGTATGTTGTGCGCAACGTTAATCATTACAGTTCAAAAGTTATGGGCACCGGAGCGACGGATACCTGGTCACAAACCCTACGCCCTCGGTTTGCAGGCCCAGCCTCTACGTGAAGTGAAGTTGTCTTGCCCAAGGTACCGTGGGATTCAGTAATAGAAATGTGATGGACTAGGTTGTCATCCTTTTCACGGCTCACGACGTACAATCTGGGACGGAACAACAGCCCAAAAGTAGAAAAGTATCCCGAAACTGATGAAAACGTTCGATTTTGGGCTCTGAAAACAGGCGCAGTGTCACACCCCAACCCGACCTATAGAGGTTAGACTAGGGTGTGATCTAAACATTCATATCATTTCACGTACTTAATCGTTCATTAAGGTTTAACGCTTAACGTTAGCCTAGAACTCCAAAAGATTCTTCGAAAAATCGGCAGCATAACGACTGTAATTGGCTCTTTAGTTTGATCTAATTTCCTAAATGCCTCAAAACTTTCAATCTCAAATTCAATTTCAACTAAGATTACTATTTATCACCAATCGACATGCCTACTAATTATCTCGAAGTCTCGTTTGATTAACAACCTAGCAAGATAACTATGTCTCGTTCATGTGTCAATTCCTGTTACACAAGTACCTGTTGATCTTAGTCTACAAACGAGTACCTGCTTAAGATTGGATAGATTCATTTCACTTGATTCCTTGCCTAATACTTCATAAGCCTGTAATAGTTACTAACCAAGTAGTGATAGCAAAATGACCAAAAGAGTGTCTGTCTAGTTATAGTCTGTACAGACCAAAATTAGACCCCAAATTACAACGGGGGTCATTTACAATAGCAATGACAACAACAAAAGAGATGATCTTCAAACAACATATCGTTCACAAAACAACCACAATCACGTAAGGCACGTAGGACATGCAATTACTTCAAGGAGTCATCAATAGGCACGTTATCCTCGGGTACCTATTCCTGGTCTTCTTCACCTGAGATGATAAAAGATGGTGAGTCCTTATGAACTTAGCAAGGGGAAACGAGAGATACGTTTTGAAACTCTTTTTCCGGTTAACTTATGAAAAACCCCTTTTCGAAAACATGTCACGTATTACAAGTAATAAGGTACGCAAGAATAAGAATCAAATTGAGCAACATATACAATTACCAATCATTTCAAGGATAAGGTGAGCATTTGCTCTCAATATCGATTTCAATACGATTGTTGCGGCCGACTTCAATAATCCACTTATCGCTCCCATTTGGGTGTACTCCGGATGTACCCCGAAACCTACGACCCAACTCTCCGAGGGTGGAATGCCAAGCGAGAGAGGGAATTGGACCATGGTAGTCACGGTAGCACTGGCAAGCCCGATGCCGCCCGGCGTGCGTGAAACACTACCATGCCACAATGAAAGGTTGCAACCTTGTATGCAATGCACATTTATAACATTTAACATATCACATTAGGAGGATAACAAGGTAGGTTGCCTCCGAGCAGTTATAAGATCGCACGTTGACAAGTAAACACACGAGGCATGCTTTGACATTTAATTTCACTTGTAATACACATGGAGTTATAAGAATATTAAACGGACAGCCATGTAACACATGTGAATCACGCCATATAACTCATTTCGGGGTTCATGCAATCAAGTAATAAATTTATACAAGCATGCAACGACGTCCACATGAGACCGGGTGCAAGAAAAGTCTACTTAATATTTCTTAGGCAGCCCACTAATCACACAATTAGACACATTAATCATATGATCATCACTTAGCAAGTTTTCATAGTCGATAGGGTTTCGTTTCATGCTTACACGTGCGATTAAGCCACAAGTTGACAAGTAATTAAACCCAAGCCATGAATTGATCAATTAAAACATCCTCAAACATCCAAAACAGTCCACACAACATCCAAGTGCCACAATCCCAAGCATTCACTACCACAAGCGAAGTTACAACATTTTTCCAGGCATATCACTAAACCAAATCTCACTGCAATGGTCTGTTTTCCCACAATCATTTGGACAAGCAAACAATCTCCAATTCCAGTTATCAAAATTTCAAATTAAATCTTAATGAGTGATTTAAATCTAGAAACAAACCTCGCATCATTTGGAGTTCGGATTCAAGAGTTATAGCCAAAACCGTGAGACTGCGCAAAACTGTCCAGATTCGTACATATTTCAATACTTGCCATTTTTTAGGGTCTTAGGGTCAGATTTAGCTTTAGTCTATTTCTGACAAAAATGTCCAGAACTAAAAAATATAGAAACCTACCAAATTTCATGCATTTTAGATATCAGTTACTAAGTCAAAACTGGTTCGTTCTACGAGGACAGTGAACTGCTAAAAACCTGCTTCATTTTCCAGATTTTCCAGATTTAGACACCCTTCGATGTTTTGCCATTTTGGAGACCTTAGAGTCAAAATTGGCCTTTCCCTATTTCTACAAAGAATGCTCAGAACTGGCAAAACTAGTCACCTACCAATTTTCATTCATTTTCAACATCATATACCAGTCCAAATTCACTTCGCTCTAACAAGTCAGAAATCTGCCATTTTCGCGATTTCACCTATCTTCAGATTCCAGCTAAATATCTTGCCATGCATGGTTTCAAAAGCTCATGTACACACATATACCACAAGTACAGAGGTAAAAATAGACATATGAAGGCATGCACGTGATTTTTGAAAGCTTTTAAAAGAGTTTTAGCCCTCACCTTAGCCTATTGACGACAAATGATGCTCAAAACTCTTGAAGATGCACAAATGGTCTTCTCTCCTTGTTTGGCCGAGGGATAATGCTAGATTTCCTTAATTCCTAGCTGAGTTACCATGTCCTTAGTATGTGCATGTGGTTATAACAAAAGGGAGATGAAATAGAAGCTATCAAACATACCTAAGCCAAAATGAATGTTCTATGAGCTTGCATGTATGTCTCTTTGCTTCTAGCTTGCTTGGTCGAGCTTCCTAGGGCCTTGAGTGTCTTGGTGAGCTTTAGGAGAGGAGCTTAAGCTATGGAACTTGAGAGTGATGCTTTGGCCGAGAGAGATAGAGGAATTGAGAGCTTGAGAGAAGGTTTGAAAGCACAAAATGAAGTTGAAGATGCTTTGAAGATGTTTGAATGCATGTGTCAGCTATAGGCTTGCAAAATTCTGATTTTGTGTCTTCAAAAGCATGTTTTGAATTGTTTTTTGGGCATGGCATTGCAAGGGCCGAGAATTGTGGCTTTGGTTAGGATATTTAGGAGTTTTTTTTTATTATTGCATGGTGTCTTGAGCTTGTCATAACTTGTCTAAGGTGATTTTAAATTGCAAAGCATGCACAAAGTTCTTCACATGGTCGGCCAAGCTTGTGCAATTTCTGAATTTGGTTATGTTTTAAGCATTATTTTATTGTATGTTTGGAATATGCAAAAGAATAAAGAATAAAGAATAAGAATGTTTAGCTTTTGGTAAAATTTCGTCTTCTAGTGAGTTGAATTAGTATTTTAATATTAGTTAGTGTAGTTTGTAGGATTAATTAATAATCTAGTGCTTCGTGTAAAATGCTTTCTTGATTAGCGTGCTTGCACGCTTACCTAGGTCTAGGGCACGCACTATGAGGTAGGACACGAACTACGAGACAAATGCACGTTTCCCAAGCAAATGTACACAACTCTAAATGAACGCACGTAATTCAATGAAAGGCACATAAAACGAGACACGACTCTTAAACCTAGGTCAAGGCACGCAATTCTAGGTTAGGGCACATAAAATGAGGTATCGCATGTAAATCGAGGTCGGGCCTCACACGCAGCCGAGTAGCCGTGCTTCCCCCGTCGTAGAGCTCTCGGAGAGCTTTCCAACGGTATGCTGTGCGCCGCATAATTCCTTACGGATCAAAAGTTATGGGCACCGGAGCAACAGATACCTGATCACAAGCCCTACGCCCTCGGTTTACGGGGCCAGCTTCTACGTGAAGCGAAGTTCTCTTGCCCAAGGTACCATGGGATTCGGTAATAGAAATGTGATGAATTAGGTTGTCGTCCTTTTCGCAACTCACGACGTACGATCCGGGACGGAAAAACAGCGCAAAAGAAGAAAAGTATCCCGAAATTGATGAAAATGTTTGATTTTAGGGTCCGAAAAGAGGCGCAGGCGAGCAGGCTTGCTACCCACGGCGTAGAGCTCTCGTAGAGCTTTCCAATGGTATGTTGTGCGCTGCGTAACTACTTACGGATCAAAAGTTATAGGCACCGGAGCGACGGAAACCTGGTCACAAGCCCCACGCCCTCGGTTTGCTGGCCAAGCCTCTACGTGAAGTGAAGTTGTATTGCCCAAGATGCCATGGGATTCGGTAATAGAAATGTGATGTATTATGTTGTCGTCCTTTTCGCTGCTCACGACGTATTATTCGGGACGGAAAAAATAGCGCAAAAGAAGAAAAGTGTCCCGAAACTGATGAAGATGTTCGATTTTTGGCTCTAAAAATAGGCGTAACCGAGCAGGATAGATGCCCCTGTCGTAGAGCTCTCAAAGAGCTTTCCAAAGGTATGCTGTGCGCCACGTAACTCCATACGGATAAGAAGTTATGGGCACCGAAGCGACGGATACCTGGTCACAAGCCCCACGCCCTCGGTTTGCTGGCCCAGCCTCTACAGGAAGTGAAGTTATCTTGCCCAAGGTACCATGGGATTCGGTAATAGAAATGTGATGGATTAGGTTGTCGTTCATTTTGTGGCTCATGACATACGATCCGGGATGGAAAAACAGTGCAAAAGAAGAAAAGTGTCATGAAACTGATGAAAATGTTCGATTTTGGACTAAAAAATAGGTGCAGCCGAGTAGGCTTGCTACCCTCGTCGTAGAGCTCTCGGAGAGCTTTCCAACGGTATGCTGTGCGCCGCATAACTCCTTACGAATCAAAAGTTATGGGCACCGGAGCAACGGATACCTGGTCACACGCCCCACGCCCTCGGTTTACGGGACCAGCCCTCACGTGAAGTAAAGTTGTCTTGCCCAAGGTGCCATGGGATTCGATAATAGAAATGTGATGGATTTGGTTGTCGTCCTTTTCACGGCTCACGAGGTACGATCCAGGATGCAAAAACAACACAAAAGAAGGAAAGTATCCCGAAACTGATGAAAATGTTCAATTTTGGGTTTCAAAAATAGGAGCAGCCGAGTAGGCTGGATACCCACGTCGTAGAGCTCTCAGAGAGCTTTCCAACGGTATGATGTGCACCACCTAACTCCTTACGGATCAAAAGTTATGGGCACCGGAACGACGGATACTTGGTCACAAGCCCCACGCCCTTGGTTTACGGGCCTAGCCTCTACGGGAAGTGAAGTTGTCCTGCCCAAGGTTCCGTGGGAGTCGGTAATAGAATGTGATGGATAAGGTTGTCATCATTTTCGCGGCTCACGACGTACGATCCAGGACAGAAAAACGGTGCAAAAGAAGAAAAGTGTCCTGAAACTGATGAAAACATTCGATTTTGGGCTCCGAAAACAGCCGTAACCAAGCAGGCTTGCTACCCTAGTCGTAGAGCTCCTAGAGAGCTTTCCAACGGTATGCTGTTCTTTGCGTAACTCCTTACAGATCAGAAGTTACGGGTATCGGAGTAACAAAATCCTGATCACAAGCCCCACGCCCTCGGTTTGCGGGGCCAGCCTCTACTTGAAGTGAAGTTGTCTTGCCCAAGGTGTCATGGGATTTGAAAATAGAAATGTGATGGATTAGGTTGTCATCCTTTTCGCGGCCCACGATGTACGATCCGGGACGAAAATATATCGCAAAAGAAGAAAAGTGTCTGAAAATTGATGAAAACGTTCGATTTTAGGCTCTGAAAATAGGCACAACCGAGCAGGCTAGCTGCCCCCGTCGTAGAGCTCTCGGAGAGCTTTCCAACGGTATGCTGTGCGACACGTAACTCCTTACGAATCAAAAGTTACGGGCACCGGAGCGACGGATTACTGGTCACAAGCCCCACGCCCTCGGTTTGCGGGCCCAGCCCCCACGTGAAGGGACGTTGTCTTGCCCAAGGTGCCATGGGATTCGGTAATAGAATTGTGATGTATTTGGTTGTCGTCCTTTTCGCGGCTCACGACGTACGATCCAGGGCAGAAAAACAGCGAAAAAGAAAGAAAGTATCCCGAAACTGATGAAAATGTTCGATTTTGGGGTCCAAAAATAGGCCCAGCTGAGCAGGCTTGTTGCCCGCATCATAGAGCTCTCGGAGAGCTTTCCAACGGTATGTTGTGCACTGTGTAATTCTTTATGGATCAAAAGTTATGGACACTGGAGCGACGGATACTTGGTCACAAGCCCCACGGCCTCGGTATGCGGGCCCAGCCTCTATGTGAAGTGAAGTTGTCTTGCCCAAGGTGCAGTGGGATTCGAAAATAGAAATGTGATGGATTAGGTTGTCGTCATTTTCGCAGCTCACGACGTACGATTCAGGACGGAAAAACAGCGCAAAAGAAGAAAAGTGTCCAGAAACTGATGAAAACTTTCAATTTTATGCTCCGAAAGGAGGCGCAGCTGAGCAGGTTTGCTGCCCATGTCGTAGAGCTCAGGGAGAGCTTTTCTACGGTATGCTGTGCGCCGCATAACTCTTTACGGATCAAAAGTTATGGGCACCAGAGCGACAGATACCTGGACAAAAGCCCACGCCCTCGGTTTGCTCGCCCAGCCTCTACGTGAAGTGAAGTTGTCTTGCCCAAGGTGCCGTGGGATTCGGTAATAGAAATGTGATGGATTAGGTTGTCGTCCTTTTCGCGGCTCACGACGTACGATCCAGGATGGAAAAACAGCGCAAAAGAAGAAAAGTATCCCGAAACTGATGAAAAAATTCAATTTTGGGCCCCGCAAAGAGGCACAGCCGATCAAGATTGCTACCTATGTCGTAGAGCTCTCGAAGAGCTTTCCAACGGTATGCTGTGCGTCGCGTAACTCCTTACGGATCAAAAGTTATGGGCACCGGAGCGACGGATACCAGGTCATAAGCCGCACGCCCTCGGTTTGCGGGCCCAGCCTTTACGTGAAGTGAAGTTGTCATGCCCAAGGAGCCGTGGTATTCGTTAATAGAAATGTGATGGATTAGGTTGTCGTCCTTTTCGCGGCTCACGACGTACGATCCGGGACGGAAAAATAGCACAAAAGAAGAAAAGTGTCCTAAAACTGATGAAAATGATTGATTTTGGGCTCCGAAAAGAGGCTCAGCCGAGCAGGCTTGCTGCCCACGTCGTAGAGCTCTCGAAGAGCTTCACAACGTTATGTTGTGCGCCGCGTAACTCCTTACGGATCAGACGTTATGTGCACTGGAGCGACGGATACCTGGTCACAAGCACCACGCCCTCGGTTTGTGGGCCCAGCCTCTACGTGAAGTGAAGTTGTCTTGCCTAAGGTGCCATCGGATTCAGTAATAGAAATGTGATGGATTAGGTTGTCGTCCTTTTCGCGGCTCACGACGTACGATCCGGGACGGAAAAACAGCGCAAAAGAAGAAAAGTGTCCCGAAACTGATGAAAACATTCAATTTTGGGCTCTGAAAGAGGCGCAGTTGATCAAGATTGCTGCCTGCGTCATAGAGCTCTCGGAGAGCTTTCCAACGTTATGCTTTGCATCGCGTAACTCCTTACAGATCAAAAGTTATGGGCACCGGAGCGACGGATACCTGGTCACAAGCCCCACGCGCTCGGTTTGCAGGCCCAGCCCCCACGTGAAGGGAAGTTGTCTTGCCTAAGGTGCCATGGGATTCAGTAATAGAAATGTGATGGATTTAGTTGTCGTCCTTTTCGCGGCTCACGACGTACGATCAGGGACGGAAAAGCAGCACAAAAGAAGGAAATTATCCCAAAAATGATGAAAATGTTATATTTTGGGCACCAAAAGGAGGCTCAGCCAAGCAGGCTTGCTGCCCACGTCGTAGAGCTCTCGGAGTGCTTTCCATCGGTATGTTGTGCACCTCGTAACTCCTTACGGATCAAAGGTTACGGGCATCGGAGAGACGAATTCCTGGTCACAAGCCTCACGCGCTCGTTTTACGGGCCCAGCCCCAACGTGAAAGGAAGTTGTCTTGCCTAAGGTGCCATGGGATTCAGTAATAGAAATGTGATGGATTTAGTTGCCGTCCTTTTCGCGGCTCACGACGTACGATCCGGGTCAAAAAAATAGCACAAAAGAAGAAAAGTGTCCCACAACTGATGAAAACGTTTGATTTTGGTCTCTGAAATGAGTCACAGCAGAGCAAGCTTGCTGCCCACGTCGTAGAGCTCTCGGAGAGTTTTCCAACTATATGCAATGCGCCGCGTAACTCCTTACAGATCAAAAGTTATGGGCACCGGAGCAACGGACACCTGGTCACAAGCCCCATGCCCTCGGTTTGCGGGCCCAGCCTTTACTTGAAGTGAAGTTGTGTTGCCAAAGGTACGATGGGATTCGGTAATAAAAATGTGATGGATTAGGTTTTCTTCCTTTTCGAGGCTCACGACGTACGATCCGAGACGAAAAAACAGCGCAAAAAAATAAAAGTATCCTGAAACTGATTGAAACGATCGATTTTGAGCTCCAAAAACCGGCGCAGCCAAGCAAGCCTGCAGCCCCAATCGTAGAACTCTTGGAGTACTTTCCAACGGTATGTTGTGCGCTTCGTAACTCCTTACAGATCAAAAGTTATGGGCACCGGAGCAACGGATACCTTTGTCACAATCTCTACGCCCTCGGTTTGCGGGCCCAGCCATTACGTGAAGTAAAGTTGTCTTTCCTAAGGTGCTATGGGATTCGGTAATAGAAACGTGATGGATTAGGTTGTTGTCCTTTTCACGACTCACGACGTACGATCCAGGACGAAAAAACAGCGCAAAAAAAGGAAAGTGACCCAAAACTGATGAAAATGTTCAATTTTGAGCTCCGAGCAGCCAAGCAAGCTTGCTGCCCACGTCGTAGAGCTCTCGGAGTGCTTCCCAACGGTATGCTGTGCATCGCGTAACACCTTATGGATTAAAAGTTATGGGCACTGGAGCGACGGATACCTAGTCCCAAGCCCCACGCCCTCGGTTTACGGGCCCAGCCCTCACGTGAAGTGAAGTTGTCTTGCCCAAGGTGCCATGGGATTCGGTAATAGAAATGTGATGGATTTGGTTGTCGTCCTTTTCGCAGCTCACGAGGTACGATCCGGGACGAAAAAATAGCACGAAAGAAAGAAAGTATCCCGAAACTGATGAAAATGTTCAATTTTGGGCTCCGAAAATAGACGCAGCTAAGCTGGCTGGATACCCATGTCGTAGAGCTCTCAGAGAGCTTTCCAACGGTATGCTGTGCACCACGTAACTCGTTACAGATCAAAAGTTATGGGCACCGGAGCGACGGATACCTGGACATAAGCCCCACGTCCTCGGTTTGCAGGCCCAGCCTCTACGTGAAGTGAAGTTGTCTTTCCCAAGGTGCCATGGGATTCGCTAATAGAAATGTGATGGATTAGGTTATCATCCTTTTCGCGACTCACGACGTATGATCCGGGACGGAAAAATAACACAAAAGAAGAAAAGTATCCCGAAACTGATGAAAATATTCAATTTTAGGCACTGAAAAGAGGTGCAACTGAGCATGCTTTCTGCCCACGTCGTAGAGCTTTCCAACGGTATGTTTTGCGCCGCATAACTCCTTACGGTTCAAAAGTTATGGGCAACGGAGCGACGAATACCTGGTCACAAGCCCCACGCCCTCGGTTTCCTGGCCCAACCTCCACGGGAAGTGAAGTTATCTTGCCCAAGGTGCCATGGGATTCGGTAGTTGAAATGTGGTGGATTAGGTTGTAGTCCTTTTCGCGGCTCACTATGTATGATCCGGGATGAAAAAATAGCGCAAAAGAATAAAAGTGTCCCGAAACTGATGAAAATGTTCGATTTTGGGCACAGAAAATAGGCGCAGCCGAGCAGGCTTGTTGTCCCAATCGTACAGCTCTCGGAGAGCTTTCCAACGGTATGCTGTGCGCCGCATAACTCCTTACGAATCAAAAGTTATGGGCACCGAAGCGACGGATACTCGGTTACAAGCCCCACGCCCTTGGTTTACGGGCCCAGCCTCTACGGGAAGTGAAGTTGTCCTGCCCAAGGTTCCGTGGGAGTTGGTAATAGAAATATGATGGATTAGGTTGTCGTCCTTTTTGCGGCTCACGACGTACGATCCGGGACAGAAAAACAGAGCAAAAGAAGAAAAGTGTCCTAAAACTGATGAAAACGTTCAATTTTGGGCTCCAAAAACAGGAGCAGCCAAGCAGGCTTGCTGCCCCCGTAGTAGAGTTCTTACAGAGCTTTCTAACTGTATGCTGTGCTCCATGTAACTCCTTACGGATAAAAAGTTACGGGCATCGGAGTGACGGAATCCTGATCAGAAGCCCCATGCCCTCGATTTGCGGGGCCAGCCTCTACGTGAAGTGAAGTTGTCTTGCCCAAGGTGTCGTGGGATTTGGTAATAGAAATGTGATGGATTAGGTTGTCGTCCTTTTCGCGGCTCACGACGTACGATCTGGGACGAAAATATATCGCAAAAGAAGAAAAGTGTTCGAAAATTGATGAAAATGTTCAATTTTGGGCTCTAAAAACAGGCACAACCGAGTAGGCTAGCTGCCGCCATCGTAGAGCTCTTGGAGAGCTTTCCAACGGTATGTTGTGCGACACGTAACTCCTTACGGATCAAAAGTTATGGGCACCGGAGCGACGGATATTTGGTCACAAGCCCCACGCCCTTGGTTTACGGGCCCAGCCTCTACGGGAAGTGAAGTTGTCCTGCCCAAGGTTCCATGGAGTCGGTAATAGAAATGTGATGGATTAGGTTGTCGTCCTTTTCGCGGCTCACGACGTACGATCCGGGACGGAAAAACGGAGCAAAAGAAGAAAAGTGTCCTGAAACTGATGAAAACATTCGATTTTGGACTCCAAAAATAGGAGCAGCCATGCAAGCTTGCTGCCCCTATTGTAGAGCTCTTAGAGAGCTTTCCAATGGTATGCTGTGCTCCATGTAACTTCTTGCGGATCAAAAGTTACGAGCATCGGAGTAACGGAATCCTGATCACAAGCCCCACGCCCTCGGTTTGCGGGGCCAGCCTCTACGTGAAGTGAAGTTGTCTTGCCCAAGGTGTCATGGGATTTGGTAATAGAAATGTGATGGATTAGGTTGTCGTCCTTTTCGCGGCTCACGACGTACAATTCGGGACGAAAATATATCGCAAAAGAAGAAAATTGTCCTAAAATTGATGAAAATGTTCAATTTTGGGCTCTGAAAACAAGCACAACCGAGCAGGCTAGCTGCCCCCGTCGTAGAGCTCTTGGAGAGCTTTCCAACGGTATGATGTGCGACACGTAACTCCTTACGGATCAAAAGTTACGGGCACCGGAGCGACGGATTACTGGTCACAAGCCCCACGCCCTCGGTTTGCGGGCCCAGCCCCCACGTGAAGGGACGTTGTCTTGCCCAAGGTGCCATGGGATTCGGTAATAGAATTGTGATGTATTTGGTTGTCGTCCTTTTCGCGGCTCACGACGTACGATCCGGGGCGGAAAAACAGCGCAAAAGAAGGAAAGTGTCCCGAAGCTGATGAAAACGTTCGATTTTGGGGTCCAAAAATAGGCCCAATTGAGCAAGCTTGTTGCCCCCATCGTAGAGCTCTCGGAGAGCTTTCCAACGGTATGTTGTGCACCGCGTAACTCCTTACGGATCAAAAGTTATGGACATTGGAGCGACGGATACCTGGTCACAAGTCCCACGCCCTCGGTTTGCGGGCCTAGCCTCTATGTGAAGTGAAGTTGTCTTGCCCAAGGTGCTGTGGGATTCGAAAATAAAAATGTGATGGATTAGGTTGTCGTCCTTTTCGCAGCTCACGACGTACGATTCGGGACGGAAAAATAGCGCAAAAGAAGAAAAGTGTCCAGAAACTGATGAAAACTTTCAATTTTTTGCTCCGAGAGGAGGCGCAGCCGAGCAGGTTTGCTGCCCATGTCGTAGAGCTCTCGGAGAGCTTTCCTACGGTATGATGTGCGCCGCGTAACTCCTTACGGATCAAAAGTTATGGGCACCAGAGCGACGGATACCTGGTTAGAAGCCCACGCCCTCGGTTTGCTCGCCCTGCCTCTACGTGAAGTGAAGTTGTCTTGCCCAAGGTGCCATGGGATTCGGTAATAGAAATGTGATGGATTAGGTTGTCATCCTTTTCGCAGCTCACGACGTACGATCCAGGACGGAAAAACAGCGCAAAAGAAGAAAACTATCCCGAAACTGATGAAAACATTCAATTTTGGGATCCGCAAAGAGGCGTAGCTGATCAAGATTGATGCCTACGTCGTAGAGCTCTCGGAGAGCTTTCCAACGGCATGCTGTGCGTCGCGTAACTCCTTACGGATCAAAAGTTATGGGCACCGGAGCGACGGATACCTGGTCACAAGCCCCACGCCCTCGATTTGCGGGCCTAGCCTTTACGTGAAGTGAAGTTGTCATGCCCAAGGAGCTGTGGTATTCGTTAATAGAAATGTGATGGATTAGGTTGTCGTCTTTTTCGCGGCTCACGACATACGATCAGGGATGAAAAAATAGCGCAAAAGATGAAAAGTGTCCTAAAACTGATGAAAACGTTTGATTTTGGGCTCCGAAAATAGGCTCCACCGAGCAGGCTTGCTGCCCACGTCATAGAGCTCTCGATGAGCTTCACAACGGTATGTTGTGCACCGCGTAACTCCTTACGGATCAGACGTTATTGGCACCGGAGCGACGGATACCAGGTCACAAGCACCACACCCTCGGTTTGCGGGCCCATCCTCTACGTGAAGTGAAGTTGTCTTCCCCAAGGTGCCATTGGATTCGGTAATAGAAATGTGATGATTAGGTTGTCGTCCTTTTTGCGGCTCACGACGTACGATCCAGGGCGGAAAAATAGCGCAAAAGAAGAAAAGTGTCCTGAAACTGATGAAAATAGTCAATTTTGTTCTCCGCAAAGAGGCGGAATCGATCAAGATTGCTGCCTACGTCGTAGAGCTCTCGGAGAGCTTTCCAACGGTATGCTGTGCGTCGCGTAACTCCTTACGGATTAAAAGTTATGGGCACCGGAGCGACGGATACCTGGTCACAAGCCCCACGCGCTCGGTTTGCGGGCCCAGCCCCCACGTGAAGGGAAGTTGTCTTGCCTAAGGTGCCGTGGGATTCAGTAATAGAAATGTGATGGATTTAGTTGTCGTCCTTTTCGCGGCTCACGACGTACGATCCTGGACGAAAAAACAGCACAAAAGAAGGAAAGTGTCCCGAAAATGATGAAAACGTTATATTTTGGGCTCCGAAAGGAGGCTCAGCTGAGCAGGCTTGCTGCCCACATTGCTGTGCGCCTCGTAACTCCTTACGGATCAAAAGTTACGGGCATCGGAGCGACGGATTCCTGGTCACAAGCCCCACGCGCTCGGTTTACGGGCCCAGCCCCCACGTGAAGGGAAGTTGTCTTGCCTAAGGTGCCATGGGATTCAGGAATAGAAATGTGATGGATTTAGTTGTCATCCTTTTCGTGTCTCACAACGTACGATCTAGGACGGAAAAACAGCACAAAAGAAGGAAAGTGTCCCAAAAATGATAAAAATGTTCTATTTTGAGCTCCGAAAATAGGCGCAGCCGAGTAGGCTTGTTGCCCCCGTCGTAGAGCTCTCGGAGAGCTTTACAACGTTATGTTGTGATCCGCGTAACTCCTTACGGATCAAAAGTTATGGGCACCGGAGTGACGGATGCCTGGTCACAAGCCACACGCCCTTGGTTTGCGGGCCCAGCCTCTACTTGAACTGAAGTTGGCTTACCCAAGGTACCATTTGATTCGGAAATAGAAATGTGATGGATTAAGTTGTCGTTCTTTTCACGGCTCACGACGTACGATCCAGGATCGAAAAACAACGCAAAAGAAGAAAAGTGTCTAGAAACTGATGAAAATGTTCAATTTTGGGCTCTGAAAGGAGGTTCAGCCGAGCAGGCTTGCTGCCCACGTCGTAGAGCTCTCAGAGAGCTTTTCAACGATATGTTGTGCGACACGTAACTCCTTACAGATCAAAAGTTACGGGCACCGGAGCGACGGATTCTTGGTCACAAGCCCGACGCCCTCGGTTTGCGGGCCCAGCCCCCACTTGACTGGACATTGTCTTGCCCAAGGTGCCATGGGATTCGGTAATAGAAATGTGATGTATTTGGTTGTCATCCTTTTCGCGACTCACAACGTACGATCCGGGACCCAAAAACAACGTAAAAGAAGGAAATTGTCCTGAAATAGATGAAAACATTCGATTTTGGGCTCCAAAAATAGGCGTAGCCAAGCAGGCTTGTTACCCCCATCGTAGAGCTATCGAAGATCTTTCCAACAGTATGCTGTGCGCTGCGTAACTTCTTACGGATCAAAAGTTATGGCCACCGGAGTGACGGATACCTGGTCACAAGCCCCACGCCCACGGTTTGCGGGCCCAGCCTATATGTGAAGTGAAGTTGTCTTGCCCAAGGTGCTGTGGGATTCGGTAATAGAAATGTGATGGATTAGGTTGTCGTCCTTTTCACGGCTCAAGACGTACGATCCAGGAAGGAAAAACAGCGCACAAAAATAAAAATTTCCCAAAACTGATGAAAATGTTCGATTTTGAGGTCCGAAAATAGGCACAGTCGAGCAGGATTGCTGCACCCGTTGTAGAGCTCTCGGAGAGCTTTCCAACGGCATGCTGTGCGCCGCATAACAACTTACGCTTCAAAAGTTATTAGTACCGGAGCGACGGATACTTTGTCACAAGCTCCACGCCCTCGGTTTGTGGGACCAGCCTCTACGTGATGTGAAGTTGTCTTGCAAAAGGTGCCAAGGGATTCGGTAATAGAAATGTGATGGATTAGGTTGTCGTCCTTTTCGCGGCTCACGACGTACGATCCGAGACGGAAAAACAGCGCAAAAGAAGAAAAGTATCCCAAAATTGATAAAAATGTTCAATTTTGGGCTCCAAAATGAGGCGCAGGCGAGCAAGCTTGTTGCGCTCGTCGTAGAGCTCTCGTAGAGCTTTCCAACTATATGATGTGCGCCGCGTAACTCCTTACGGATCAAAAGTTATGGGCACCGGAGCGACGGATACCTGGTCACAAGCCCCACGCCCTCGGTTTGCGGGCCCAGCCTCTACTTGAAGTGAAGTTGTCTTGCGCAAGGTGCCATGGGATTTGGTAATAGAAATGTGATGGATTAGGTTTTCGTCCTTTTCGCGGCTCACGACGTACGATCCGGGACGGAAAAACAGCGCAAAAAAATAAAAGTATCCCGAAACTGATGGAAATGATCGATTTTGAGCTCTGAAAACCGGCGCAGCCGAGTAGGCCTGCTGTCCCAATCGTAGAGCTCTCGGAGTACTTTCCAACGGTATGTTATGCGCTTCGTAACTCCTTACAAATCAAAAGTTATGGGCACCGGAGTGACGAATACCTCGTCACAATCCCCATGCCCTCAGTTTGCAGGCCCAGCCATTACGTGAAGTGAAGTTGTCTTGCCCAAGGTGCTATGGGATTCATTAATAGAAATGTGATGGATTAAGTTGTCGTCCTTTTCACGACTCACGACGTACGATCCAGGACGGAAAAACAGCGCAAAAGAAGGAAAGTGTCCCAAAACTGATTAAAATGTTCAATTTTGAGCTCTAAAAATAGGCGCAACTGAGCAGGCTTGCTGCCCACGTCGTAGAGCTCTCGGCGTGCTTTCCAACGGTATGTTGTGCATCGCGTAACACCTTACGGATCAAAAGTTATGGGCACCGGAGCGACGGATACCTGGTCACAAGCCCCACGCCTTCGGTTTGCAGGCCTAGCCCCCACGTGAAGGGAAGTTGTCTTGCCCAAGGTGCCGTGGGATTCAGTAATAGAAATGTGATGGATTTGGTTGTCGTCCTTTTCGCGGCTCACAACGTACGATCCAGGACGGAAAAATAGCGCAAAAAAATAAAAGTATCCCGAAACTGATGAAAACATTCGATTTTGAGCTCTGAAAATAGGTGCAGCTGAGGAAGATTGCTGCAACCGTCGTAGAGCTCTTGGAGAGCTTTCCAACGGTATGCTGTGCGACACGTAACTCCTTACGGATCAAAAGTTACGGGCACCGGAGCGATGGATTCCTGGTCAGAAGCCCCACGCCCTCGGTTTGTTGGCCCAGCCCCCACGTGATGGGATGTTGTCTTGCCCAAGGTGCCATGGGATTCGGTAATAGAAATGTGATAGATTTGGTTATCGTCCTTTTCGCGGCTCACGACGTACGATCCAGGACGGAAAAACAGCGCAAAATAGGAAAATGTCCCGAAACTAATGAAAACGTTCAATTTTGGGCTCCAAAGATAGGCGCAGCCGAGCAGGCTAGTTACCCATGTCGTAGAGCTCTCGGAGAGCTTTCCAACGGTATACTGTGCGGCGCGTAACGCCTTACGGATCAAAAGTTATGGGCACCGGAGCGACGGATACCTGGTCACAAGCCTCACGCCCTCGATTTACTGGCCCTGCCTCTATGTGAAGTCAAGTTGTCTTGCCCAAGGTGCCGTGGGATTCGGAAATAGAAATGTGATGGATTAGGTTGTCGTCCTTTTCGCGGCTCACGACGTGTCACGCCCCCAACCAGACCTAAAGAGGTTAGACTAGGGTGTGATCTAAACATTCACGTTCTTTTAAGACTATAACTGATTAACGAAGAATAAGCTTATCCGTTAGACTAGAACTCCAATAACTCTTCGGAAAACCGGCAGCATAACGGCTGTAATTGGCTCTTTAGTTTGACCTAATTTTCTAAACGCCTCAAAACTTTCAATCTCAAATTCGATTCCAACTAAGATTACTATTTATCACCAATTGATATGTCCACTATTTATCTCAAGTCTCGTTTGATTAACACCTAGCATAGTAACTATGTCTCGTTTATTTGTCAATTCCTGTTACACAAGTACCTGTTGGTCTTAGTTTACAAATGAGTACCTGCTTAAGATTGGATAGATTCATTTTACTTAGCCATTTGCCTAATACTTCATAAGCCTGTAGTAGTTACTAATCAAAGTAGCAAAACAATCAAATAGGGTGTCTGTCTAGTTATAAACAATACAAATCAAAATTAGACCCCAAATTACAACGGGGGTCTTTTACAATAACAATGACAACAACATAAGAAATAGTCTTCAAAACAAGCATATCGTTCACAAAATAGCCATAGACAAGTAAGGCACGTTATCATCAATAGGCACGTTATCCTCAGGTACCTGTTCCTGATCTTCTTCACCTGAGATGATAAAAGAGGGTGAGTCCTTATGAACTCAGTGAGGTGAAACGAGAAATACGTTTTGAAACTCTTTTTCCGGTTTAACTTATGAAAAACCCTTTTTGAAAGCATGACATATAACACAAGTAAGTTCATAATGTAATATAAAAGTGAAAGAACACAATTACTCGTCTTTCCTCCCTGAGGTCCTCTAGGAACCAAGCGATAGTACTTATACACATAGTGAAAAAGATACGGTGAGCTTTTGCTCTCAATTCATTTCCAATATCAGTTGTTGCGGTCGACTTCAAATCATCCACTTATCACGCCAAATGGGTGTACTCCGGATGTACCCCGAAATCCTACGACCCAACTCTCCAAGGAAGTCTAGCCCCCAAGTGAGAGAGGGAATTGGACCATGGTAGTCATGGTTGCACTGGCAAGCCCGATGCCGCCCGGTGTACGTGAACGCTACCATGCCAGAATGAAAGGTTGCAACCTTGTATGCAATGCACATTTATAATATTTAACATATCACATTAGGAGGACAACAAAGTAGGTTGCCTCCGAGCAGTTATAAGATCGCACGTTGGCAAGTAAACACACGAGGCATGCTTTGATATTTAATTTCACTTGCAATACACATGGAGTTATACGAATATTAAACGGGCAGCCATGTAACACATGTAAATCAAGTCATATAACTCATTTTGGGGTTCACGTAATTGAGTAATAAGTTTATGCAAGCATGCAACGAAGTCTACATAGGACCGGGTGCAAGAACAGTCTTCTTATCAACATGTAATAATTGGGAATCAAATTTCAAGCATACTTAACATTTATTAGGCAGCCCACTAATCACACAATTAGACACAATAACCATAGGATCAACACTTAGCGAGTTTTCATAGTCAATAGGGTTTCAATTCATGCTTACACGTGCGATTAAGCCGCAAGTTGTCACGTAATTAAACCCAAGCCATGCATTGGTTAATTAAAACATCCTCAATCATCAAAAACAGTCCATACAACATCCAAGTGCCACAATCCCAAGCATTCGATACCACAAGAGAAGTTACAACATTTTTCAAAGCATATCACTAGACAAAAATCTCACTGCATTGGTCTGTTTTCCCACAATCATTTAGACAAGCTAAAAATCTCCAATTCCAGTGAATAAAATGTCAAATTAAAGCTTATTGAGTGAACTAAATCCAGAAACAAACCTCGCATCATTTGGAGTTTGGATTCAAGTGTTACAGCTAAAACCGTGAGACTACGCAAAACTGTCCAGATTCGTACATATTTCAATACTTGCCATTTTTTAGGGTCTTAGGGTCAGATTTAGCTTTAGTCTATTTCTGACAAAAATGTCCAGAACTGAACAATATAGCAACCTACCAAATTTCATGCATTTTAGATATCATTTATTAAGTCAAAACTGTTTCGTTCTACAAGGACAGTGAACTGCCAAAAACCTGCTCCATTTTCCCAGATTTTCCAGATTAGACACCCTTTGATGTTTTGCCATTTTGAAGACCTTAGAGTCAAAATTGGCCTTGGCTTATTTCTATGACAAATGCTCAGAACTGGCAAAACTAGTCACATACAAATTTTCATGCATTTTCAACATCATCTACAGGCCAAATTCACTTCGCTCTAACAAGTCAGAAATCTGCCATTTTTGCAATTTTACCTATCTCCAAGTTCTAGCTAAATATCTTGCCATGCATGGTTACAAAAGCTCATGTACTCACATATACCACAAGTACATAGGTAAAAATAGACATATGAAGGCATGCATGTGGTTTTTGAAAGGTTTTAAAAAAGATTAACCCTCACCTTAGCCTATTGACAACAAATGATGCTCAAAACTCTTGAAGATGCACAAATGGTCTTCTCTCCTTGTCTAGCCAAGAGATATTGCTTGATTTCCTTAATTCCTAGCTGAGTTACCATGTCCTTAGTATGTGCATGTGGTTAGAAAAAAAGGGAGATGAAAGAAAAGCTATCAAACATACCTAGGGCCGAAATGAGTGTTCTATGAGCTTGCATGCAAATCTCCTTGCTTCTTGCTTGCTTGGTCGAGTTCCTTAGAGTCTTGAATGTCTAGGAGAGCCTTAGATGAGAGCTTAAGCTATGGAGCCTAAGGTTGCAGCCAAGGCCGAGAGAAAGAGAGTGTAAATGAGAGAATGAGAAGTTTGAAAAGAATGAAATGTTTGTGTGAGCATGTGTCGGCCTTGAGCTTCTAAAATTTCTTATTTTGTGTCATCTAAAGCATGTTTTGAATTGTCTTAGCATGGGCATTTGAGTGGGCCGAGAATGTGGAGCATTGGGTAGGGTTTTAGGTCATTTTTTAATGCATTGTTTGAAGTAATTGTCATAGTTTGTCTAGGCTTAGTTTAATTTATGCAAATATTGTTCAAAAGCAAAGTATGGTCGTCCAAGGCAAGTGGAAATTCTGAATTTTTGTCTTGTTTTGCGCTTTATTTTATTGTGTGTGCTTGGGATATGCAAAAGAATAAAGAATAAAGAATAAGAATGTTTAGCTTTTGGTGAAATTTCGTCTTCTAGTGAGTTGAATTAGGATTATAATATTAGTTAGTGGAATTTGTAGGATTAATTAATAATCTAGTGCTTCGTGTAAGATGCTTTCGTGATTAGCGTGCGGAGACGCTTTGCTAGGTTTAGGGCACGCACTACGAGGTAAAGCACGAACTACAAGACGAATGCACGTTTTCCAAGCAAATGCACGCAACCCTAAATGAATGCACGTAATTTGATGCAAGGCACATAAAACGAGACACGACTCTTGAACCTAAGTCAAGGCACAAAATTCTAGGTTAAGACACGCGAAATGAGGTATCGCACGTAAATCGAGATCGGGCCTCACTCGACGTACAATCCGGGACAGAAAAACAGCGCAAAAGAAGAAAAGTATCCCGAAACTGATGAAAACATTTGATTTTGGGCTCCGAAAAGAGGTGCACCGAGCAGGCTGGTTGCCCATGTCGTAGAGCTCTCGAAGAGCTTTCCAACGGTATGCTGTGCGCCGCGTAACTCCTTACGGATCAAAAGTTATGGGCACCGGAGCGATGGATACCTGGTCACAAGCCCCACGCCCTCGGTTTGCTCGCCCAGCCTCTACGTGAAGTGAAGTTGTCTTGCCCAAGGTGCCGTGGGATTCGGTAATAGAAATGTGATGGATTAGGCTGTCGTCCTTTTTGCGGCTCACGACGTACAATCCCAGATGGAAAAACAGAGCAAAAAAATAAAAGTATCCCGAAATTGATGAAAATGTTCAATTTTGAGCTCCGAAAACAGGCGCAATCGAGCAGGATTGCTGTACCCGTTGTAGAGCTCTCGGAGAGCTTTCCAACAGTATGTTTTGCGCCGCATAACTCCTTACGGATCAAAAGTTATGGGCACCAGAGCGACGGATACCTGGTCACAAGCCCTACACCCTCGGTTTGCGGGCCCAGCCTCTACATGTAGTGAAGTTTTCTTGCCTAAGGTGCCATGGGATTCGATAATAAAAATGTGATGGATTTGGTTGTCGTACTTTTACGCGGCTCACGACGTAAGATCCGGGACGGAAAAACAGCGCAAAAGAAGAAAAGTATCCCGAAACTGATGAAAACGTTCAATTTTGGGCTCTGCAAAGAGGCGCAGCCGAGCAAGATTGCTGCCCACGTCGTAGAGCTCTCGGAGAGCATTCCAACGGTATGTTGTGCGCCGCGTAACTCCTTACGGATCAAAAGTTATGGGCACTGGAGCGACGGATACCTGGTCACAAGCCCCACGCCCTCAGTTTGCGGGCCCAGCCTTTACGTGAAGTGAAGTTGTCTTGCCCAAGGAGCCATGGTATTCGTTAATAAAAATGTGATGGATTAGGTTGTCGTCCTTTTCGTGGCTCACGATGTAGGATCCGGGACGAAAAAACTGCGCAAAAGAATAAAAGTGTCGCGAAACAAACGTTTGATTTTGGGCTCCGAAAAGAGGCTCAGCCGAGCAGGCTTGCTGCCCACGTCGTAGAGCTCTCGAAGTACTTTCCTACGTTATGTTGTGCGCCGCGTAACTCCTTACAGATCAAAAGTTATGGGCACCGGAGCGATAGATACTTGGTCACACAAGCCCCACGCCCTCAGTTTGCGGGCCTAGCCTCTACGTGAATTGAAGTTGTCTTGCCTAAGGTGTCATGGGATTCGGTAATAGAAATGTGATGGATTAGGTTGTCGTCCTTTTCGCGGCTCACGACGTACGATCCGGGACGGAAAAACAGCGCAAAAGAAGAAAAGTGTCCCGAAACAGATGAAAACATTATATTTTGGGCTCCGAAAGGAGGCTCAGTCGAGTAGGCTTGCTGCCTACATCATAGAGTCTCGAAGTGCTTTCCAGCGGTATGCTGTGCGCCGTGTAACTCCTTACGGATCAAAAGTTACAGGCACCAGAGCGACGGATTCCTGGTCACAAGCCCCACGCCCTCTGTTTGTGGGCACAACCTCTACGTGAAGTGAAGTTCTATTCCCCAAGGTGTCGTGGGATTCAGTAATAGAAATGTGAAGGATTAGGTTTTCGTCCTTTTTGCGGCTTACGACGTACGATCCGGGACGAAAAAACTACGCAAAAGAAGAAAAGTGTCCCGAAACTGATGAAAATGTTTGCTTTTGGGCTCTGAAAGGAGGCTTAGCCGAGCAAGCTTGTTGCCCACGTCGTAGAGCTCTCGGAGAGCTTTTCAATGGTATGCTGTGCGCCGTATAACTCCTGACGGATCAAAAGTTATGGGCACCAGAGGGACAGAAACCTGGTCACATGCCACACGCCCTCGGTTTGCGGGCCCAGCCTGTACCTGAAGTGAAGTTTCTTTGCCTAAGGTGCCGTGGGATTCGGTAATAGAAATGTGAAGAATTAGGTTTTCGTCCTTTTCGCGGCTCACGACGTACGATCCGGGATGAAAAAACTGCGCAAAAGAAGAAAAGTGTCCCGAAACTAATGAAAATGTTTGTTTCTGGGCTCTGAAAGGAGGCTCAGCCGAGCAAGCTTGCAGCCCACGTCGTAGAGCTCTCGGAGAGCTTTCCAACGGTATGCTGTGCGCCGCGTAACTCCTTACGGATCAAAAGTTATGGGCACCGGAGGGACGGATACCTGGTTACATACCCCACACCCTCGGTTTGCGGGCCCAGCCTCTACGTGAAGTGAAGTTTTCTTGCCCAAGGTGCCGTGGGATTCGGTAATAGAAATGTGATGGATTAGGTTTTCGTCCTTTTTGCGGCTTACGACGTACGATCCGAGATGAAAAAACAGCGCAAAAAAATAAAAGTATCCCGAAACTGATGAAAACATTCGATTTTGAGCGACGAAAATCGGCGGAGCTGAGCAGGCCTGCTGCCCCCATCGTAGAGATCTCGAAGTGCTTTCCAACGGTATGTTGTGCGCCTCGTAACTCCTTACATATCAAAAGTTATGGGCAACGGAGCGACGGATACCTTGTCACAATCCCCACGCCCTCGGTTTGCGGGCCCAGTCACTAAGTGAAGTGAAGTTGTCTTACCCAAGGTGCCATGGGATTCGGTAATTGAAATGTGATGGATTAGGTTGTCGTCCTTTTCGCAGCTCACGACGTACGATCCTGGACGAAAAAACAGCGCAAATGAAGGAAAGTCTCCCGAAACTGATGAAAACGTTCGATTTTAAGCTCCGAAAATAGGATCAGCCAAGCAGGCTTGCTACCCACATCGTAGAGCTCTCAGAGAGCTTTCCAACAGTATGTTGTGCGCCGTGTAATTCCTTACGGATCAAAAGTTATGGGCACCGGAGCGACGGATACCTGGTCACAAGCCCCACGCCCTCGGTTTGCGGGCCCAGCCCCCACGTGAAGGGAAGTTGTCTTGCCTAAGGTGCCGTGGGATTCAGTAATAGAAATGTGATGGATTTGGTTGTCGTCCTATTCGCGGCTCACGACATACGATCTGGGACGGAAAAATAGGGCAAAAAAATAAAAGTATCATGAAACTGATGAAAAGGTTCGATTTTGAGCTGCGAAAACTGGCGCAACCGAGCAGGATTACTGCAACCGTCGTAGAGCTCTCGGAGAGCTTTCCAACGGTATGATGTGCACCGCGTAACACCTTACGGATCAAAAGTTATGGGCACCGGAGCGACGGATTCCTGGTCACATGCCCCATGCCCTCGGTTTACGAGCCCAGCCTCTACGTGAAGTGAAGTTGTCTTGACCAAGGTGCCGCGGGATTCGGCAATAGAAATGTGATGGATTAGGTTGTCGTGCTTTTCGCGGCTCACGACGTACGATCCGGGACAGAAAAATAGCGCAAAAGAAGAAAAGTGTCCCGAAACTGATGAAAACATTCAATTTTGGGCTCTGAAAAGAGGCTCAGCCGAGCAGGCTTGCTTCCCACGTCGTAGAGCTCTCGGAAAGCTTTCCAACGGTATGCTGTGCGACGTGTAACTCCATACGGATCAAAAGTTATGGGCACCGGAGCGACGAATACCTGGTCACAAACCCCACGCCCTCGGTTTGCGGGCTGTGAGGCCCGACCTCGATTTGCATGCGATACCTCGTTTCGTGTGCCCTAACCTAGATTTGCGTGCCTTGACCTAGATTTAAGAATCGTGTTTCGTTTTGTGTGTCTTGCATTGAATTACGTGCATTCATTTAGGGTTGCGTGCATTTACTTGAAAAACGTGCATTCATCTCGTAGTTCGTGCCTTGCCTCGTAGTGCGTGCCCTAAACCTAGGAAAGCGTGCCCTCACGCTAATCAAGAAAACATCTTGCACGAAGCACTAAATCATTAATTAATCCTACAAATTCCACTAAATAATATTAAATTGCTAATTCAACCCACTAGAAGACAAAATCTCACAAAAAGCTAGACATTCTTTATTCTTTATTCTTTGCATATCCCAAACACACAATAAAATAAGCCTTGAACAAGACAAAAATTCAGATTCTAGCAATGCCTTGGCCGACCACTTGTTGAGCATTTGTGCTTGCTTGCATAATTCAAATTAATTTCTAGACATTCTATGACAATTTAATGACACAAAGCAAAAAAAAAAAAGGCTCAAAAACCCTCCTCAAAGCTCCATATTTTTGACACAAGCTCCATGCCCATACTAGATAATTCAAAATGCCTCTTGAAGACACAAAAGTCTGAAATTTATATGCCCAAGGCCGACACAAGCTCCTTTGCCCAACAAAGTTTTTATTTTCTTTCATTTTCTCTCATTTCCTCTCATTCTTCTCTCTCTCTCTCGGCCTTGGCTGAGTTTCTACACTCCATAGCTTATCTTCATCACTCCATGGTTCATCAAGGCATGCAAGAAGCTAGGGAGCTCGACTAAGCAAGCTAAGTTGCAAGAAATTCACATGCAAGCTTATTGAACATCCATTTCGGCTTAGGTGAGTTTGCTAGCTTCCATTTCTTTTCTTCTTGTTCTAACCACATGCACCTACTAAGAACTTGGTTACTAAGCTAGGAAATTTGAGAAAATCGAGTGGTGTCTCGGCTAAGCAAGGAAAAGAGTCAATCTTGTGCAACCATCAAGAGTCTTGTGCATCTTCTTGTTGTTTTGCTAAGGTGAGGGTTAAAACTTCTTGAAAATCTTTCAAAAAACTACATGCATGCCCTTAAATGTCTATCTTTACTTCTGTACTTGAGATATATGTGTGTTCATAAGCTTTTGTAACCATGCATGGCAAGATTTTTGGATAGAATGTGATGATAGATGAAATCGTGTATGTGACAGCTTTCTATCCTGTTGGTACGAGGTGATTTTGGCTAGGTAAATGATGTTGAAAATGTGTTAAAATTGGTAGGTAACTATTTTTACCAGTTCGGAACATTTTTCGCAGAAATAGGCCAAAGCTAATTTTGAATCTAAGATCCTCAAAATGGCAAATCATTAAAATGTGTCCAAATCTGGAAAGTCTGGAAAAATGAAACAGGTTTTGGCAGATTCACTGACCTTGTAGAACGAACCAGTTTTGACTTAGTAAATGATATCCAAAATGCATGAAATTTGGTGTGCTTCTATATTTTGCAGTTCTGGACATTTTTATTAGAAATGGACTAAGACTAAATCTGACCCTAAGGCCCTCAAAAATGACAAGTATTGAAATGTGTGCAAATCTGGACAGTTTTGTGCAGTCTCACTGTTTTGGCTATAACTATTGAACCCGAACTCCAAATGATGCGAGGTTTGTTTCTGAATTTAGTTAACCCCTTAAGCTTTAATTTGAAAACTTATTCACGAGAATTGGAGATTGTTTGCTTGTCTTAATGATTGTGAGAATATAGTCCATTGCAGTGAAGGTTTCACTTAGTGAAATGCTTAGAAAAATTATTGTAGCTTCTCTTGTTGTATTAAATGCTTGAGATTGTGGCATTTAGATGTTGTGTGGACTGTTTGAATGCTTGAGGGTGTATGAACTAATCAATGCGTGGCTTGAGTTTAATTACGAGATGACTTGGGCCTTAATCGCACGGGTAAGCACTAGTTGGAACCCTAGTAACTAGGTAAACTTGCTAAGTGTTGATCCTTTGGATATTTTGTTTGATTATGTGTTTAGTAGGCTGCTCGTAGTTGCCCTTGTAGCCCTAAATATGATTTCGATGATTACATGTTGATAAGTAGGCTTTTCTTGCACCCGGACCCACGTAAATGTCGTTGCATGTTGAATAATCTTGTTATTTGATTACGTGAACTTCGAAGTGAGTTATATGACTTGATTTACATGCATTACATGGCTGCCCATTTAATATTCATATAACTCCATGTGCTTTTCAAGTGAAATTGCATGTCATATCATGCTTTGCTTGTTTACTTGTCAATGTGCAATCTTATGACTGCTCGGAGGCGACCTACTTTGTTGTCCTTCTAATGTGATATATTAAATGTCATAAATGTGCATTTACAAGGTTGCAACCTTTCATTCTGGTGTGGTAGCGTTCACGCACACCGGGCGGCATCGGGCTTGCCGGTGCAACCGTGACTACCATTGTCCAATTCCTTCTCTCGCTTGGGAGCTAGACTTCCTCGGCGAGTTGGGTCGTAGGATTTTGGGGTACATCTGGAGTACACCCATTTGGCGTGATAAGGGGATGATTTGAAGTCGGCCGCAACAACTGATACTGATATGAACTGAGAGCGAAAGCTCACCATATCCTTTTCACTATGTGTATAAGTACTCTCGCTTGGTTCCTAGAGGACCTCGGGGAGGAAAGATGGGTAATTGTGTTCCTTTACTTTTATATTATGTTATGTACTTACTTGTGATATATTCATGCTTGCAAAAGGGTTTTCATAAGTTGAACCGAAAAATGAGTTTCAAAACTTATTTCTCGTTCCCCCTCACTGAGTTCATAAGGACTCACCCTCTTTTATCATCTCAGGTGAAGAAGACCAAGAACAGGTACCCGAGGACGACGTGCCTAATGATGATTCCTTGGAATGATTGCTTGTCCTACGTGCCTTGCTTGATTATGGCCATTTGTGAAAACTATGTTGCTTGAAGACTATTTCATTTCTTATGATGTTTGTTGTTGTATTGTAAAAGACCCCCGTTATAATTTGGGGTCTAATTTTGGCTTGTACTGATAATAACTAGATAGACACTACTATAGTCGTTTTGCTATCGTCATTGGCTAGTATCTATCATAGGATTATGAAGTATCAGGTAAGCACTAAGTAAAATGAACCTATCCAATCTTAAGCAGGTACTCATTGTTAAGCTAAGATCAACAGGTACTTTTGTAATGAGGATTAACAAACAAACGAGACATAGTATCATGATAGGTTATTAATCAAACGAGACTTCGAGATAACCAGTAGGCATTTCAATTGATGGTAAATAGTAATCTTAGTTGGAAATGAAATTGAGATTGAAAAATTTGAGGCGTTCAGAGAATTAGGTCAAACCAAAGAGCCCAATTACAGCCGTTATGCTGCCGGTTTTCTGAAAAATTATGGAGTTTAGGCTATAACGTTAAGTGTTAAACTTTCATGAACGGTTAAGTACGAGATATGACTTGAATGTTTAGATCACACCCTAGTCTAACCTTTATAGGCCGGGTTGGGGCGTGACACCTTATAGAAGAAGAATGGTATCAGAGCTTAGATTGCTTAAGCCGGGTTTAACTCTCGGACCATGGGTAGAGCCCTAAGATAATTAGGATGACTTGTCTATATGTTATTGTGTGATAATGTTAATTGTGCCTTCTATGCTCTATGTGCTTAAGTGATTAACATGTCTTAATTGTTTCTAGAATTGTGTATCCATATTATGTTGCATATCTTATGCATTAAATTCTTGTTTGTCGTATTTCAATAAATTGTGCATCGCAATCTGTGCCTATAGATGGCTGGCCCTAGTACCCGCACTACTAATAGGAGTGGTGAACCCCAAGAGACTGCAGATGCTTATCAAACTAATCCCGCCATAGCTATGTTTAACATGATAGCAAATGCCATGGATCGCGTGTCACGAGTGACGGAACGTCAAGATGCACGTGAAGCAAACAACAACAACAACAACAGGAATGATGATAGCCATAGGAGACATAGCAGAATAAGGGAGTTCCTTGACTTTCGCCTGTCCAAATTACACGGGGAAGCTAATGATGTGAAAGCAGAGGCTTGGCTATCCGAGATCGAGAGGATTTTCAGGCCACTTGATTATACTGATGAAGAAAAAGTGGAGTTTGCTGTGTTTCTGTTGCACGGGGATGCCGAGCATTGGTGGCACACTGTGGAGGCACTGTGGAAAACTGATCAAACACCTCGCTTATGGGGTAATTTCGTTAAGGCATTCAAGGAGAAATATGTACCTGCAATTTCCAGGAAGAGGCTGATTGAGGAATTCATGCACTTGAACCAGGGTAACATGACGGTGGCCCAGTACGAGGCTCGTTTTGACCGACTATCCCGCTATGCTCAATACATGGTCAGTACTCCAGAGGCGAAGATGTGAAAATTTACGACTGGATTGAGACCAGAGATTCAGGACCAGTTGGCTTCGCATGACTTCGATACCTATTCTGCTCTCTTTGCTGCTGCTTCCCGAGTTGAGAAGAGGAAACTTGATAGAGCCGGTTCGAGTCAGCCGAACAAGAAACCATACCAGCCTCCAGGTCAACAGCGGAAATTCCAGAGCCAGAGTCATAGCCAGGGCCAGAGCCAAAATAGACCAGTTAATAACCATGGCCTGACTAAAGCACCATCAGCCTCTTCCGCCCGTGGATCCACAGGTAGTTCACCTGCTACTCAGTCTATCAACTGTTCTTACTGTGACAAGAAGGGGCATACCGAGGCCCAGTGCTGGAAGAAGTTAGGACAATGTGTGCGGTGTGGCAGTGATTAGCATCAGATCAAGGATTGCCCTAAAGGGCAAGCAGGACAGAATCAGGTTAAACTAGCTAGTAGAGGCAAGACTCCAGTTCCTAGAGTTCAGGCTCGAGCTTATGCTATTGAGTGCGAGGAGCTTCCAGAGGAGACCACTGTTGTTGAAGGTACATTCTTCATACTGAATCAACCTGTTAGGGTGCTAATTGATCCAGGTGCTACTCATTCATTTATTACTCCCTTATGTGTGCAACGTGTGAAACTACAAGTTGTATGTTTGCCTTACGAAGTGGAAGTTGGTACTCCGATGGGTTCTAAACTTGTTACTAGCTCAGCTTGTAAAGCATGTAAAATCCAAATTAAAGATAGGGAATTCTCAGCCAATCTTATTGTATTACCCTTTCGAGACTATGAAGTCATCTTAGGGATGGACTGGTTGGCAAAGCATCATGCCCAACTAGATTGCCGGACGAAGATTGTAACATTCTGGATACCTGGTCAACCAATACTGGAGGTAATGGGTCGAAGAGATTTCACCGGGAGTTCTATCATTTCATCTACGAAAGTAGTGAAGTCCTTGAGAAAAGGGTGTAGTGGATACTTAGCTTACCTCATTAACAAGCTGTCGGACAAAGCTAAGTTGGAGGAGATGCCAGTGATCAAAGACTATGCGGATGTGTTTCCAGAAGAATTGCCCGGTTTACCCCCAAATCGGGAGATGCACCCAGCCGATATCTAAAGCTCCCTATCGTATGGCACCGGCCGAGGTACAAGAATTGAAGGACCAATTGCAAGGATTGTTGAAGAAGTGGTTTGTTCAACCAAGTTCTTCTCCGTGGGGTGCACCAGTCCTATTTGTAAAGAAGAAAGACGGAATGTTGAGGCTATGCATCGACAACCGAGGATTGAACCAAGTGACTGTCAAGAATAAATACCCACTTCCACTGATCGACGAGTTATTTGATCAACTTCAAGGAGCCAAAGTGTATTCGAAGCTCGACTTGAGGCAAGGGTACTATCAGTTGCGGATCAAAAAGGAGGATGTGCCTAAAACAGCCTTCAAGACAAGATATGGGTATTATGAATATGTGGTGATGCCATTTGGACTAACTAATGCCCCTGCAGCTTTTATGGACTTGATGCACAGGGTGTTTCAACCCTACTTAGACCAATTTGTAGTGATCTTCATTGATGATATTTTGGTATACTCGAAATCCGAGGCTGAGCATGAACAACATCTGCAGTTGGTACTGCAGAAACTTTGAGAGCATCAATTGTATGCAAAGTTTAGCAAATATGAATTTTGGTTGCAGCAGATTGTATTTTTGGGGCACATCATATCCCAAGAGGGAATAGCAGTGGATCCAGCAAAGATAGAAGCGGTGATGTCTTGGAAGAAGCCAGAAAACGTTACGGAGGTTCGGAGTTTTCTTGGTCTAGCCGGCTATTATCGGAGGTTCGTAAAGGATTTCTCTAGGATTGCAGGACCACTTACAAAGCTCACTCAAAAGAAAACAAAGTTCGTGTGGGATGACAAGTGTGAGAACAGCTTCCAAGAATTGAAGAAAAGATTGACTACCACACCTATTCTTGCATCGCCTGAAGGGAGTCAAGGTTTTGTAATCTATAGCGATGCTTCGAAGGAGGGACTGGGTTGTGTGTTGATGCAAAATGGTAGAGTGATCGCGTATGCTTCTAGGAAACCGAAGCCGTATGAATTGAATTACCCGACGCATGATTTAGAATTAGCGGCTATTGTGTTTGCACTCAAGAAATGGAGGCACTATCTGTGGCGTAACAAGTTTGAGGTGTTTACCGATCACAAGAGCTAGAAATACTTGTTTTCACAAAAGGAGTTGAACATGAGGCAAAGGCGGTGGATGGAGCTTTTGGATGATTATAACTGCACAATCAATTATGTGCCCGGTAAAGCAAATGTAGTTGCAGATGCCTTAAGTAGGAAAGCGAGCATGGCAAAACTGGAAGTCAAGGTGCAAGAGTTGTTGGAGGAAGCATTTTTGTGGAAACCACAATTGACTCGGAAAGGGTTACTTTTTGCCACTACACAAGTTCAATCGACCTTGTTGTCTGAATTACGAGAGGCTCAACAGAAGGACCAACAGTTTCAGAAGATAATTGAGAAGGTTGGCAAATTGGCGTATTGCCTGGAACTACCCCAAAACCTCTCCAATATTCACGACGTCTTTCATGTTTCAATGCTACGGAAGTATCACCCTGATCCATCGCATATCTTGGAGCCAGAGCCGTTGCAGCTTCGGGAGAACTTGTCTTATGAAGAGAAGCCCATTCGGATCCTAGACCAGCAAGATCGGGAGTTGCGCAACAAATCTATATCGATGGTGAAAGTGTTATGGGATCACCGTGGAGTTGAAGAAGCAACGTGGGAAAGGCGAGACCAGATGGAGCAACAGTATCCAGCTTTATTTCAAAGGTAATATCGAATTTCGGGACGAAATTCTTTTAAGGAGGGGAGAATGTGAGGCCCAATCTCGATTTCCATGTGATACCTCGTTTCGTGTACCCTAACCTAGATTTGTGTGCCTTGACCTAGGTTTAAGAGTCGTGTTTCGTTTAGTGTGCCTTGCATTGAATTACGTGCATTCATTTAGGGTTGCGTGCATTTACTTGGGAAACATGCATTCGTCTCGTAGTTCGTGCTTTACCTCGTAGTGCGTGCCCTAGACCTAGGTAAGCGTGCCCACACGCTAATCAAGAAAGCATCTTACACGAAGCACTAGATCATTAATTAATCCTACAAACTCCACTAACTAATATTAAAATGCTAATTCAACTCACTAGAAGACGAAATTGCACCAAAAACTAAACATTCTTATTCTTTATTCTTTATTCTTTTGCATATTCCAAGCACATGCAATAAAATAAGCTCAACCAAGACAAAAATTCAGAATTTTCCACTAGCTTGGCCGACCACATGGAGCATTTGACAATGCTTTGCAATTTCAAAATTAAACTTAGACAACCTATGACACAAAGCATTAAAAAATGACTCAAAACCCTACCCAATGCACCAAAATCTCGACACACTCAATTGCCCATGCTAAGGTGATTCAAAAACATGCTCTTGAAGACACAAAAATCAGAATTTTCAAGGCCCTAGGCCGACACACTCACACACAACACTTCATAGCTCACAAGCATTACATTTTTCTTTCTCCCATTCTCTCACTCCCTCGTTTCCTCTCTCTCTCTCTCGGCCTTAGCTGCAATTCTAGTCTCCATAGCTTAAGATCATCATCCTAAGGTTCTTCAAGACATACAAGAAACTAAGGAACTCGACCAAGCAAGCTAGAATGCAAAAGACATACATGCAAGCTCATAGAACCTTCATTTCAGCTTAGGTATGTTGATAGCTTCTATTTCATTTCCTTTTTTTTGTTCTAACCACATGCACATACTAAGGGCATGGTAACTTAGCTAGGAATTAAGGAAACAAGCAATATGCCTCGGCCAAACAAGGAAAAGAGACCATTTGTGCATCTCCAAGAGTTTTGAGCATCCTTTGTTGATAAAGTTACTAAGGTGAGGGTTAATCCTTTCTAAAAGCTTTCGCAATCCACATGCATGCCTTCATATGTTTATTTTTACCTCTGTACTTGTGATATATGTGTGTACATGAGCTTTTGTAAACATGCACGGCAATATATTTGGCTAGAATTTGAAGATAGGTGAAATCGTGGAAATAGCAGTTTTCTGACTTGTTGGAGAGAAGTGAATTTGACCAGTCAAATGATGTTAAAAATGCGTGAAAATTGGTAAGTGACTATTTTTTCCAGTTCGGAGAATTTTCCATAGAAATAGGCCAAGGCCAATTTTGACTCTAAGGTCCCCAAAATGGCAAAACATCAAAAGGTGTCCAAATCTGGAAAAATCTGGAAAATGGAGCAGGTTTTTGGCAGTTCACTGTCCTTGTAGAACGAACCAGTTTTGACTTAGCAATTGATGTCTAAAATGCATGAAATTTCGTAGGTTTCTATATTTTTCAGTTCTGGACATTTTTGTCAGAAATAGACTAAGGCTAAATCTGACCCTAAGGCCCTTCAAAATGACAAGTATTGAAATGTGTACAAAACTGGACAGTTTTGCGTAGTCGCACGGTTTTGGCTATAACTCTTGAACCCGAACTCCAAATGATGCGAGGTTTGTTTCTGGATTTAGTTCACTCCTTAAGATTTAATTTGAAATTTTGTCCACTGGAATTGGAGATTGTTTGCTTGTCTAAATGATTGTGGGAAAACAGACCATGGCAGTGAGGTTTTCATCTAGTGATATGCTTTGAAAATTATGGTAACTTCTCTTGTTGTATTAAATGCTTGGGATTGTGGCACTTGGATGTTGTATGGACTGTTTTAAATGCTTGAGGGTGTTTTAATTAATCGATGCATGGCTTGAGTTTAATTACGTGACAACTTGGGGCTTAATCGCACGGGTAAGCATAAATTGAAACCCTAGTGACTAGGAAAACTCGCTAAGTGTTGATCCTATGGATATCGTGTTTAATTATATGATTAGTAGGCTGCCCGTAGTTGCCCTTATAGCCCTAAATGTGATTCCGATTATTACAGGTTGACAAGTAGACCTTTCTTGCACCCGGTCCCACGTAAACGTCATTACATGTTGTATGACCTTATTATTTGATTACGTGAACTTCAAAATGAGTTATATGACTTGATTTACATGCGTTATATGACTTGATTTACATGCGTTACATGGCTGCCCGTTTAATATTCATATAACTCCATGTGCTTTACAAGTAAAATTACATGTCATATCATGCCTCGTGTGTTTACTTGCCAATGTGCAATCTTATGACTGCTCGGAGGCAACCTACTTTGTTGTCCTCCTAATGTGATATATTAAATGCCATAAATGTGCATTGCATACAAGGTTGCAACCTTTCATTCTGGCGTGGTAGCGTTTCACGCACGCCGGGCGGCATCGGGCTTGTCGGTGCAACCGTGACTACCATTGTCCAATTCCTTCTCTCGCTTGGAGGCTAGACTTTCTTGGAGAGTTGGGTCGCAGGTTTTCGGGGTACATCCGAAGTACACCCAAATGGGAGCGATAAGTGGATTATTGAAGTCGGTCACAACAATCGTATTGAAATCGATATTGAGAGCAAATGCTCACCGTATCCTTGAAATGATTGGTAATTGTATCTGTTGCTCAATTTGATTCTTATACTTGCGTACCTTATTACTTGTAATACGTGACATGTTTTCAAAAAGAGGTTTTTCATAAGTTAACCGGAAAAAGAGTTTCAAAACGTATTTCTCGTTCCCCCTCGCTGAGTTCATAAGGACTCACCCTCTTTTATCATCTCATGTGAAGAAGACCAGGAACAGGTACCCGAGGACAACGTGCCTATTGATGACTCCTTGGAATGATTGCTTGCCCTACGTGCCTTACTTGACTATGGCCATTTTTGTGAACGATATGTTGCTTGAAGACTATTTCTTATGTTGCTTGTTGTTGTATTGTAAATGACCCCCGTTGTAATTTGGGGTCAAATTTTGGGTTGTACTGATCATAACTAGATAGACACTCTTATGGTCGTTTTTGCTATCGCTACTGGTTAGTATCTATCACAGGCTTATGAAGTATCAGGTAAAGGATTAAGTAAATGAATCTATCCAATCTTAAGCAGGTACTCATTAGTAGGCTAAGATCAATAGGTACTTTTGTAACAAGGATTAACAACCAAACGAGACAGAGTTATCATACTAGGTTGTTAATCAAATGAGACTTCGAGATAACTAGTAGGCATTTCAATTGGTGATAAATAGTAATCTTTGTTGGAAATGAATTTGAGATTGAAAGTTTTGAGGCCTTTAGAAAATTAGGTCAAACTAAAGAGCCCAATTACAGCCGTCATGCTGCCGGATTTTCGGAGAATTAGTGGAGTTTAGGCTAAACATTAAGTGTTAAACCTTCTTGAACGATTAGGTACGTGAAAGGACTTGAATGTCTAGATCACTCCCTAGTCTAACCTCTATAGGTCGGGTTGGGGCGTGACATGATGGATTAGGTTGTCGTCCTTTTTGCGACTCACAACGTACGATCTGGGATAGAAAAACAGCGCAAAAAAAGAAAAGTGTCCCGAAATGGATTAAAATGTTCAATTTTGGGCTCTGAAAAGAGGCTCAGCTGAGAAAGCATGCTACCCACATCATAGAGCTCTCGAAGAGTTTTCCAACGTTATGTTGTATGCCGCGTAACTCCTTACAGATCAAAAGTTATGGGCACCGGAGCGACGGATACCTGGTCACAAGCCCCATGCCCTCGGTTTGCGGGCCCAGTCTCTACGTGAAGTGAAGTTGTCTTGCCCAAGGTGCTGTGGTATTCATTAATAGAAATGTGATGGATTAGGTTGTCGTCCTTTTCACGGCTCACGACATACGATCCGGGACGGAAAAACAGCGCAAAAGAAGAAAAGTATCCCAAAACGGTTGAAAAGATTCAATTTTGGGCTCCGAAAAGAGGCTCAGCTGAGAAAGCTTGCTGCCCACATCATAGAGATCTCAAAGAGCTTTCCAACATTATGTTGTTCGCCGCGTAACTCCTTACGGATCAAAAGTTATGGGCACCGGAGCGAAGGATACCTGGTCACAAGCCCCACGCCCTCGGTTTACAGGCCCAGCCTCTACGTGAAGTGAAGTTGTCTTGCCCAAGGTGCCATGGGATTTAGTAATAGAAATGTAATGGATTAGGCTGTCGTCCTTTTCGCGGCTCATGATGAACGATCCGGGACGGAAAAACAGCGCAAAAGAAGCAAAGTGTCCCAAAATTGATGAAAATGTTCGATTTTGGGCTATGAAAAAAGGCTTAGCCAAGCAGGCTTGCTTCCCACGTCATAGAGCTCTCGGAGAGCTTTCCAACCGTATGCTGTGCTCCGCGTAACTGCTTACGGATCAAAAGTTATGGGCACCAGAGCGATGGATACCTGGTCACAAACCCCGGGCCCTGGGTTTGCGGGCCCAGCCTCTACGTGAAGTGAAGTTGTCTTGCCCATGGTGCCGTGGGATTCGGTAAAAGAAATGTGATGGATTAGGTTGTCGTCCTTTTCGCGGCTCATGACGTACGATCCGGGACAGAAAAACAACGCAAAAAAAGAAAAGTATCCAAAAACTGATGAAAACATTCGATTTTGGGATCTGCAAAGAAGCGCAGCCGAGCAGGATTGTTGCCCATGTCGTAGAGCTCTCAGAGAGCTTTTTAACAGTATGCTGTGCGCTGTGTAACTCCTTACGGATCAAAATTTATGGGCACCAGGGCGACGGATACCTGGTCACAAGCCCCACGCCCTCGGTTTGCGGGCCCAGCCTCTACGTGAAGTGAAGTGGTCTTGCCCAAGGTGCCGTGGTATTCGTTAATAGAAATGTGATGGATTAGGTTGTCATCTTTTTCGCAGCTCACAACGTACGATCCGGGACAGAAAAATCGCGTAAAAGAAGAAAAATGTCCCTAAACTGATGAAAACGTTTGATTTTGGGCTCTGAAAAGAGGCTCAGCCGAGTGGGATTGTTGCACCCATCGTAAAGCTCTCAGAGAGCTTTCCAAATGTAAGCTGTGCGCTGCGTAACACCTTACGAATCAAAAGTTATAGTCACAGGAGCGGCGGATACCTGGTCACAACCCCCACACCCTCAGTTGGCGGGCCCAGCCCCAACGTGAAGAGAAGTTGTCTTGCCCAAGGTACCGTGGAATTTGGTAATAGAAATATGATGGATTTGGTTGTCGTCCTTTTCGCGGCTCACGACGTACGATCTGGAATGAAAAAACAGCACAAAACAAGGAAAGTGTCCCGAAAATGATGAAATTGTCCAATTTTGAGCTCCGAAAACAGGCGTAGCCTAGTAGGCTTGTTGCCGCCGTCGTAGAGCTCTCGGTGAGCTTTGCAACGGTATGTTGTGCGCCGCGTAACTCCTTGCGGATCAAAAGTTATGGGCACCGGAGCGACGGATACCTGGTCATAAGCCCCACGCCCTCGGTTTGCGGGCCCTGCCTCTATGTGAAGTGAAGTTGTCTTGCCCAAGGTGCCCTGGGATTCAGAAATAGAAATGTGATGGATTAGGTTGTCTTCCTTTTCGCGGCTCACAACGTACGATCCGGGATGAAAAAATAGCGCAAAAGAAGAAAAGTGTCTCGAAACTAATGAAAATGTTCAATTTTGGGATCCGAAAGGAGGTACAGCCGAGCAGGCTTGCTACCCACGTTGTAGAGATCTCGGAGAGCTTTCGAACGGTATGTTGTGCGCCGCGTGACTCCTTGCGGATCAAAAGTTATGGGCACCGGAGCGACGGATACCTGGTCACAAGCCCCATGCCCTCGGTTTGCAGGCCCAGCCACTACGTGAAGTGAAGTTGTCTTGCCCAAGGTGCCACGGGATTCGGTAATAGAAATGTGATGGATTAGGTTGTCGTCCTTTGCGCGGCTCACGACGTACGATCCGGGACCGAAAAATAGTGCAAAAGAAGAAAATATTCCCGAGATAGATGAAAAAGTTTTATTTTGGGCTCCGAAAAGAGGCTGAGCCGAGCAGGCTTGCTTCCCACGTCGTAGAGCTCTCGGAGAGCTTTCCAACGGTATGCTGTGCGCCGCGTGACTCTTTACGGATCAAAAGTTATGGGTACCGAAGCGACGGATACCTGGCTACTAGCCCCGCGCCCTCGGTTTGCGGGCCCAGCCTCTACGTGAAATGAAGTGGTCTTGCCTAAGGTGTCGTGGTATTCATTAATAGAAATGTGATGGATTAGGTTGTCTTCCTTTTCGCAGCTAATGACGTACGATCCGGGACCGAAAAACAGCGCAAAAGAAGAAAAGTGTTCCGAAACGGATGAAAATGTTCGATTTTGGGCTCCGAAAAGAGGCTCAACCGAGAAAGCTTGCTGCCCACATCATAGAGCTCTCGAAGAGCTTTCAAACGTTATGTTGTACACCGTGTAACTCTACACGGATCAAAAGTTATGGGCAATAGAGCGACGGATACCTGGTCAAAAACCCCACGCCTTCGGTTTACGGGCCCAACCTCTACGTGAAGTGAAGTTGTCTTCCCCAAGGTGCCGTGGGATTCGGTAATAGAAATGTGATGGATTAGGTTGTCGTCCTTTTCGCGGCTCACGACGTATAATTCGGGACGGAAAAATAGTGTAAAATTATAAAAGTATCTCGAATATGATGAAAACATTCGATTTTGAGCTCTGAAAATAGGCACAGCCGAGCAGGATTTATGCCCCCGTTGTAGAGCTCTCGGAGAGCATTCCAACGGTATACTGTGCGTCGTGTAACACTTTACGGATTAAAAGTTATGGGCACCGGAGTGAAGGATACCTGGTCACAAGCCCCACGCCCTCGGTTTGCGGGCCCAGCCCCCACGTGAAGGGAAGTTGTCTTGCCCAAGGTGCCGTGGGATTCGGTAATAAAAATGTGATGGATTTGGTTCTCGTCCTTTTTGCGCTCACGACATACGATCCGGGACGGAAAAACAGCACAAAATAAGGAAAGTGTCCCGAAAATGATGAAAACATTCGATTTTGAGCTTTGAAAATAGGCGCAGCCGAGTAGGATTGTTGCCACCGTCGTAGAGCTCTCGGAGAGCTTTCCAACGATATGCTGTGCGCCGCGTAACTCCTTACGGATCAAAAGTTATGGGCACCGGAGCGACGGATACCTGTTCACAAGACCCATGCCCTCAGTTTGTGGGCCCAGCCTCTACGTGAAGTGAAGTTGTCTTGCCCACGGTGCCGTGGGATTCGGTAATAGAAATGTGATAGATTAGGTTGTCGTCCTTTTTGCGGCTCACGACGTACGATCCGGGACGGAAAAATAGTGCAAAATAAGAAAAGTGTCCCAAAACTGATGAAAATGTTCAATTTTGGACTGCGAAAAGAGGCTCAGCCAAGCAGGCTTGCTTCTCAAGTCGTAGAGCTCTCGGAGAGCTTTCCAACGGTGTGCTGTGCGCCACGTAACTCCTTACGGATCAAAAGTTATGGGCAGCGGAGCGACGGATACTTGGTCACATGTCCCATGCCCCCGGTTTGCGGGCCCAGCCTCTACGTGAAGTGAAGTTGTCTTGCGCTAGGTGCCGTGGTATTCGATAATAGAAATGTGATGGATTAGGTTATCGTGCTTTTTGCGGCTCACGACGTACGATCCGGGACGGAAAAACAGCGCAAAAGAAGAAAAGTGTCCCAAAACGGATGAAAACGTTCGATTTTGGGCTCCGAAAAGAGGCTCAGCCGAGAAAGCTTGCTACCTACATCATAGAGCTCTCGAAGAGCTTTCCAACGTTATGTTGTACGCCATGTAACTTCTTACGGATCAAAAGTTCTAGGCACCGGAGCGACGGATACCTGGTCAAAAGCCCCACTCCCTCGGTTTGCGGGCCCAGCCTCTATGTGAAGTGAAGTTTTCTTGCCCAAGGTGCCGTGGAATTCGGTAATAGAAATGTGATGGATTAGGTTGTTGTCCTTTTCGCGGCTCACGACGTACGATCCGGGACGGAAAAACAGCGTAAAATTATAAAAGTATCCCGAAACTGATGAAAACGTTCAATTTTGAGCTCCGAAAATAGGCGCAGCCGAGCAAGATTTCTGTCCCCATTGTAGAGCTCTCGGAGAGCATTCCAACGGTATGCTGTGCGTCGCGTAACACTTTACGGATCAAAAGTTATGGGCACCGGAGCGAAGGATACCTGGTCACAAGCCCCATGCCCTCAGTTTGCGGGTCCAGCCTCTACGTGAAGTGAAGTTGTCTTGCCCAAGGTGCCTTGGGATTCAGTAATAGAAATGTGATGGATTAGGTTGTCGTCCTTTTCGCGGCTCACGACGTACGATCCAGGACGAAAAAATAGCGCAAAACTATAAAAGTGTCCCGAAACTGATGAAAACATTCGATTTTGAGCTCCGAAAATAGGCGCAGCCGATAGGATTGCTGCACTTGTTGTTGAGCTCTTGGAGAGCATTCCAACGGTATGCTGTGCGCCGCGTAACACCTTACGGATGAAAAGTTATGGGCACCGGAGCGTAGGATACTTGGTCACAAGCTCCATGCCCTCGGTTTGCGGGCCCAACTCCCACGTGAAGGGAAGTTGTCTTGCCCAAGGTGCCATTGGATTCGGTAATAAAAATGTGATAGATTTGGTTGTCGTCCTTTTCGCGGCTCATGACGTATGATCCGGGACAGAAAGACAACACAAAATAAGGAAAGTGTCCCGAAAATGATGAAAACGTTCGATTTTGAGCTCTAAAAATAGGCGTAGCCGAGCAGGATTGTTTTCCCCGTCGTAGAGCTCTCGGCGAGCTTTCCGACGGTATGCTGTGCACCGCATAACTCCTTACGGATCAAAAGTTATGAGCACCGGAGCGACGGATACCTGGTCACAAGCCCCACGCCCTCGGTTTGCGGGCCCAGCCTCTACGTGATGTGAAGTTGTCTTGTCCTAGGTGCCGTGGGATTCGGTAATAGAAATATGATGGATTAGGTTGTCGTCCTTTTCGCGGCTCTCGACGTACGATCCGAGACGGAAAAATAGCGTAAAAAAATAAAAGTATCCCGAAACTGAAGAAAACGTTCGATTTTGTTCTCCGAAAAGAGGTGCAGCTGTCACGCCTCCAACCCGACCTATGGAGGTTAGACTAAGGTATGATCTAATCATTCACGTTCTTTTCTGACTATAACTAATTAACGAAGATTAAGCTTATCCGTTAGACTAGAACTCCAAAAATTCTCCGAAAAACCGGCAGCATGACGGCTGTAATTGGCTTCCTAGTTTGACATGATTTTCTAAATGCCTCGAAACTTTCAATCTTCAAATTCAATTCCAACTAAGATTACTATGTATCACCAATTGAAATGCCTACTAGTTATTTCGAAGTCTCGTTTGATTAACAACCTCGCATGATAACTATGTCTCGTTTGTTTGTCAATCCTTGTTACAAAAGTACTTGTTGATCTTAGCTTACCAATGAGTACCTGTTTAAGATTGGATAGATTCATTTTACTTAACTCTTATCTAGTACTTCATAAGCCTGCAGTAGTTACCCATCAAAGTAGCAAAACGAGCAAATAGGGCGCCTGTCTAGTTAATATCGGTACAAATCAAAATTAGACCCCAAATTACAACGGGGGTCATTTACAATAACGACAACAAGTAACATAAGAAATAGTTTTCAAAGCAACATATCGTTCACAAAATAGCCACAGTCAAGTAAGGCACGTAGGGCAAGCAATCACTCCAAGGAGTCATCAATAGGCATATTATCCTCGGGTACCTGTTCCTGATCTTCTTCACCTGTGATGATAAAAGAGGGTGAGTCCTTATGAACTCAGCGAGGGAGAACGAGAAATACGTTTTGAAACTCTTTTTCCGGTTAACTTATGAAAAACCCCTTTTTGAAAACATGTCACGTATTACAAGTAATAATATACGCAAAGTATAAGAATCAAATTGAGCAACAGATACAATTACCAATCATTTCAAGGATACGGTGAGCATTTGCTCTCAATATCGATTTCGATAACAATTGTTGCGGCCGACTTCATTTATCCACTTATCGCTCCCAATTGGGTGTACTCCGGATGTACCCCGAAAACCTACGACCCAACTCTCTGAGGGTGAAATGCCAAGCGAGAGAGGGAATTGGATCATGGTAGTCACGGTAACACCGGCAAGCCCGATGTCGCCCGGCATGCGTGAAACACTACCATGCCAGAATGAAAGGTTGCAACCTTGTATGCAATGCACATTTATAACATTTACATTTCACATCAAGAGGTCAACAAAGTAGGTTGCCTCCGAGCAATTATAAGATCGCACGTTGACAAGTAAACACACAAGGCATGCTTTGACATGTAATTTCACTTGCAAAACACATGGAGTTATATGAATATTACACGAGCAGCCATGTAACACAAGTAAATCAGATCATATAGCTCATTTTGGGGTTCATGTAATCAACTAATAAGATTATACAAGCATGCAATGACGTTTACTTTGGACCGGGTACAAGCAAAGTCTACTTATCAACATGTAATTGTCGGAATTACATTTAGGTCTATAAAGACAACTACGGGCAGCCCACTAATCACATAATTAGACACGATAATCGTATGATCAACACTTAGCGAGTTTTCATAGTCACTAGGGTTTCAATTCATGCTTACCCGTGCGATTGAGCCACAAGTTGTCACGTAATTAAACCAAAGCCATGCATCGATTAATTAAACATCCTTAATCATTCAAAACAGTCCACACAACATCCAAGTGCCACAACCACAAGCATTTAATACAACAAGAGAAGTTACAATAAATTTCCAAGCATATCACTAGATGAAAACCTCACTGCAAAGGTCTGTCTTCCCACAATCATTTAGACAAGAAAACAATATCCAATTCTAGTGAATAAAATTTCAAATTAAATCTTAAGGAGTGAACTAAATCCAAAAACAAACCTCGCATCATTTGGAGTTCGGGTTCAAGAGTTATAGCCAAAACCGTGAGGCTACGCAAAACTGTCCAGATTGGTACACATTTCAATACTTGTCATTTTTGAGGACCTTAGGGTCAGATTTAGCCTTAGTCTATTTCTGAAAAAAATGTCCAGAACTGAAAAATATAGCAACCTACCAAATTTCATGCATTTTAGATATCAATTTCTAAGTAAAAACTGGTTCGTTCGACAAGGACAGTGAACTGCCAAAAACCTGCTTCATTTTCCAGACTTTCCAGATTTTCCAGATTTAGACACCTTTCGATGTTTTGCCATTTTGGAGACCTTAGAGTCAAAATTGGCCTTGGCCTATTTCTATGAAAAATTCTCAGAACTGGCAAAAATAGTCACCTACCAATTTTCACGCATTTTCAACATCCTTTACCAGGTCGAATTCACTTCACTCCAACAAGTCAGAAAACTGCCATTTACGCGATTTCACCTATCTTCAAATTCTAGCCAAATATTTTGCCATGCATGGTTACAAAAGCTCATGTGCATACACATACCACAAGTAAAGAGGTAAAAATAGACATATGAAGGCATGCATATGGTTTTTGAAAGCTTTTCAAAAGAGTTTTAGCCCTCACCTTAGCAAGACAATAATGAAGATGCACAAAGCTCTTGATGACGCACAAGATCGTCTTTTCTCCTTGCTTGGCTGAGAGATGACTTGAGATTCTCTAATTCCTAGCTTAGTAACCATGTTCTTAGTATGTGCAAGTGGCTAGAACAAAAGGAAATGAAGTAGAAGCTATCAAACATACCTATGCCGAAATGAAGGTTCTATGAGCTTGCATGCATGTCTTTTTTGCTTCTAGCTTGCTTGGTCGAGTTCCTTAGTGGCTTGAAGGTCTTGATGAACCTTAGGATGATGAGCTTAAGCTATGGAGAGTGAGATTGCAGCCAAGGCCGAGAGAGAGAGAGAGGAAATGAGAGAGTGAAAGAATGAAAGAAAGAAATAAGAAGCTTGAGCATTTGGTCGGCCTTGAGCTTCACCAAATTCTGATTTTTGTGTCTTCAAGAGCATATTTTGAATTGTCTAGCATGGGCATTGAATGGATCGAAAAGGTGAAGCATGGTGGAGGATAAAATAACGCTTGATTTCATTTTTTTTTTTTTTGCATTGTGTCATAACTTGTCTAAACTTGATTTTTTTGAAATTGCAAAGCATGACAAAAGCTCCTACATGGTCGGCCAAGGCAAGCTCAAATCTGAATTTTTTGTCATGTTTTGAGCATTATTTAATTGTATGCTTGGAATATGCAAAAGAATAAAGAATAAAGAATAAGAATGTTTAGCTTTTTGTGAGATTTCGTCTTCTAGTGAGTTGAATTAGCATTTTAATATTAGTTAGTGGAGTTGTAGGATTAATTAATAATCTAGTACTTTGTGCAAGATGCTTTCTTGATTAGCGTGCAAGCACACTCTCTTAGGTTTAGGGCACGCACTATGAGGTAAGGCATGAACTACGAGACGAATGCACGTTTCCCAAGCAAATGCACGCAACTCTAAATGAATGCATGTAAATCAATGCAAGGCACGTAAATCGAGGTATGACTCTTAAACCTAGGTTAAGGCACGCAGTTCAAGGTTAGGGCACACGAAACAAAGTAACGCACGCAATTTGAAGTCAGGGCACGTAAGTCGAGGATTAGGCACGCAATTCCAGGTTAGGGCACATATGATGAGGCATGCACATAAACCAATATAGGGCACGTAATCCAAGGTCAGTCTTATAATTCTGGGCCTAAGGCACACAAATCAAGGTAGGACACGTTATTCGGGGTCGGGCCTCACAGCAGCCGAGCAGGCTTGTTGCGCACATCGTAGAGCTCTTGTAGAGCTTTCCAACGGTATTTTGTGTACCGCATAACTCCTTGCGGATCAAAAGTTATGGCCCAGCTTCTACGTGATGTGAAATTGTCTTGCCCATGGTGCCGTGGGATTCAGTAATAGAAATGTGATGGATTTGGTTGTCATCCTTTTCGCTGCTCACGACGTACGATCCGGGACGGAAAAACATCACAAAAGAAGGAAAGTGTCCCAAAACTGATGAAAACGTTCGATTTTGAGCTTCGAAAATAGGCGCTGCTAAGTAGGTTTGCTACCCCTGTCATAGAGCTCCCGGAGAGCTTTCCAACGGTATGATGTGCGCCGCGTAACTCCTTGCGGATCAAAAGTTATGGGCACCGGAGCGACGGATATCTGGTCACAAGCTCCACGCCCTCGGTTTGCAGGCCCAGCCTCTACATGAAATGAAGTTTTCTTGCCCAAGGTACTGTGGGATTCGGTAATGAAAATGTGATGGATTAGGTTGTCGTCCTTTTCGCGACTCACGACGAACGATCCGGGAAGGAAAAACAACGCAAAAAAATAAAAGTATCCCGAAACTAATGAAAACATTCGATTTGGGCTCCTAAAAGAGGCGCAGCCGAGTTGGCTTGCTGCCCACATCGTAGAGCTCTCGTAGAGCTTTCCAATGGTATGTTGTACGCCGCATAACTCCTTACGGAACAAAAGTTCTGGGCACCAAAGCGATGGATACCGGGTCACAAGCCCCACGCACTCGATTTACGGGCCCAACCTCTACGTGAAGTGAAATTGTCTTGCACAAGGTGTCGTGGTATTCGGTAATAGAAATATGATGGATTAGGTTATCGTCCTTTACGTGGCTCACGACGTACGATGCGGGATGGAAAAACAACGCAAAAGAAGAAAAGTGTCACAAAATCGATGAAAACGTTCAATTTTGGGCTTAGAAAATAGGCTCAGCCGAGCAGGCTTTCTACCCATGTCGTAGAGCTCTCGGAGAGCTTTTCAACCGTATGTTGCGCGCTGCGTAACTCCTTACGGATCAAAAGTTATGGTCACCGGAGCGACGAATACCTGGTCACAACCCCTACGCCCTCTGTTTGCGGGCCTAGCCTCCACGTGAAGTAAAATTGTCTTGCCTAAGATGCCATGGGATTCAGTAATAGAAATGGGACTGATTAGGCTGTAGTCCTTTTCGCAGCTCACGACTTACGATCCGAGACAGAAAAACAGGTCAAAAGTATAAAAGTATCCCGAAACTGATGAAAATGTTCAATTTTGGGCTTCGAAAAGATGTGCAGCAGAGCAGGATTACTGCCAACGTCGTAGAGCTCTCGGAGAGCTTTCCAACGGTATTCTGTGCACCGCGTAACTCCTTACGGATCAAAAGTCATGGGCACTGGAGCGACGGATACCGGGTCACAAGCTCCACGCTCTCGGTTTGTAGGCCCAGCCTCTACGTGATGTGAAGTTGTCTTACCCTAGGTGCCATGGTATTCGGTAATAGAAATGTGATGGATTAGGTTGTCGTCCTTTTCGCGGCTCACGACATATAATCCAGGACGGAAAAACAGCGCAAAAGAAGAAAAGTGTCCTGAACCTGATAAAAACTTTCAATTTTGGGCTCTGAAAAGAGGCTCAGCCGAGCAGGCTTGCTGTCCACGTCGTAGATCTCTCGGAGAGCTTTTCAACGTTATGTTGTGCACCGCGTAACTCCTTACGGATCAAAAGTTATGGGCACCAGAGCCACGGATACCTGGTCATAAGCCCTACGCCCTCGGTTTACAGGCCCAGCCTCTACGTGAAGTGAAGTTGTCTTGTCCAAGGTGCCGTGGGATTCAGTAACAGAAATGTGATGGATTAGGCTATTGTCCTTTTCGCGGCTAACAACGTACGATCCGGGATGGAAAAACAACGCAAAAGAAGAAAAGTATCCTGAAACTGATGAAAACGTTCAACTTTGGGCTTCGAAAAGAGGTGCAGCTGAGTAGGCTTGCTACCCACGGCATAAAGCTCTCGGAGAGCTTTCCAACAACATACTGTGCGCCGCGTAACTCTTTACGAATCAAAAGTTATGGGCATTGGAGCGACGGATACTTGGTCACAAGCCCTACGCCCTCGGTTTACTGGCCCAGCCTCTACGTGAAGTGAGGTTGTCTTGCCCAAGGTACCGTGGGATTCGGTAATAGAAATGTGATGGATTAGGTTGTCGTCCTTTTCGCTGCTCACGACGTATGATCCGGGACAGAAAAATAGCGCAAAAGAAGAAAAGTGTCCCAAAACTTACAAAAATGTTCGATTTTGGGCTCTGAAAATAAGATAGCCGAGCGGGCTTGCTGCCCACGTCGTAGAGCTCTCAGAGAGCTTTCCAACAGTATGCTGTGCGCTATGTAACTCCTTACGGATCAAAAGTTATGGGAACCGGAGCGATGGATACTTGGTCATAAGCCCCATGCCCTCAGTTTGCGGGCCCAGCCTCTACATGAAGTAAAATTGTCTTGCCCAAGGTGTCGTTGGATTCGATAACAGAAATGTGATGGATTAGGTTGTTGTCCTTTTCGCGGCTCACGACGTACGATCTGGGACAGAAAAATAGCGCGAAAGAAGAAAAGTATCCCGAAACTGATGAAAATATTCAATTTTGGGCTTCGAAAAGAGGTGCAGCCAAGCAGGCTTGCTGCCCACGGCGTAGAACTCTCGGAGAGCTTTCCAACGGTATGCTGTGCGCCGGGTAACTCTTTACAAATCAAAAGTCATGGGCACCAGAGCGACGGATACTTGGTCACAAGCCCCATTCCCTCGGTTTGCGGGACCAGCCTCTACGTGAAGTGAAGTTGTCTTGCCCAAGATGCCGTGGGATTTGGTAATAGAAATGTGATGGATTAGGTTGTCGTCCTTTTTGCGACGCACGGCATACGATCCGGGATGGAAAAATAGTGCAAAAAAATAAAAGTATCTTAAAACTAATGAAAATATTCAATTTTGGGCTTTGAAAAGAGGTGCAGCCGAGTACGCTTTCTACCCACGTCGTAGAGCTGTCGTAGAACTTTCCAACGGTATGCTGTGTGCAGCATAACTCCTTACGAATCAAAAGTAATGGGAACCTGAGCGACAGATGCCTGGTCACAAGCCCCACGCCCTCGGTTTGCTGGCCCAGCCTCTACGTGAAGTGAAGTTTTCTTGCCCAAGGTGCCGTGGGATTCGGTAATGGAAATGTGATGGATTAGGTTGTCGTTCTTTTCGCAGCTCACGACTTACGATCCGGGAAGGAAAAACAGTGCAAAAAGATAAAAGTATCTTGAAACTAATGAAAACATTCGATTTGGGCTCCTAAAAGAGGCGCAGCCGAGTTGGCTTGCTGCCCACATCGTAGAGCTTTCCAATAGTATGCTGTGCGACGTATAACTCCTTACGGAACAAAAGTTCTGGGCACCAAAGCGATGGATACCTAGTCACAAGCCCCACGCACTCGGTTTGCGGGCCCAGCCTCTACGTGAAGTGAAATTGTCTTGCCCAAGGTGTCGTGGTATTCGGTAATAGAAATATGATGGATTAGGTTGTTGTCCTTTACGCGGCTCACGACGTACGATCCGGGACGGAAAAATAGCGCAAAAGAAGAAAAGTGTCCCGAAATTAATGAAAACATTCAATTTTGGCCTCAGAAAAGAGGCTCAGCCGAGCAGGCTTTTTACCCACGTCGTAGAGCTCTCGGAGAGCTTTTCAACGGTATGTTGTGCACCACGTAACTCCTTACGGATCAAAAGTTATGGGCACCGGAGCGACGGATACCTGGTCACAAACCCCACGCCCTCGGTTTGCGGGCCCAGCCTCCACGTGAAGTGAAGTTGTCTTGCCCAAGGTGCCATGGGATTCGGTAATAGAAATGGGACCGATTAGGCTGTCGTCCTTTTCGCGGCTCACGACGTACGATCCGGGACAGAAAAACAGCGCAAAAGTAGAAAAGTATCCCGGAACTGATGAAAACGTTCAATTTTGGGCTCCAAAAAGATGTGCAGCAGAGCAGGATTACTGCCCATGTCGTAGAGCTCTCGGAGAGCTTTCCAACAGTATTCTGTGCACCGCATAACTCCTTACGGATCAAAAGTCATGGGCACTGGAGCGACGGATACCTGGTCACAAGCTCCACGCTCTCGGTTTGCAGGCCCAGCCTCTACGTGATGTGAAGTTGTCTTACCCTAGGTGCCATGGTATTCGGTAATAGAAATGTGATGGATTAGGTTGTCGTCCTTTTCGCGGCTCACAACGTATGATCCGGGACAGAAAAACAGCGCAAAAGAAGAAAAGTGTCCTGAACCTGATAAAAACTTTCAATTTTGGGCTCTGAAAACAGGCTCAGCTGAGCATGCTTGCTGCCCACATCGTAGATCTCTCGGAGAGCTTTTCAACGTTATGTTGTGCATCGCGTAACTCCTTACGGATCAAAAGTTATGGGCACCAGAGCGACGAATGCCTAGTCATAAGCCCTACGCCCTCGGTTTGCAGGCCCAGCCTCTACGTGAAGTGAAGTTGTCTTGTCCAAGGTACCGTGGGATTCAGTAACAGAAATGTGATGGATTAGGCTGTTGTCCTTTTCGCGGCTAACGACGTACGATCCGGGACGAAAAAATAGCGCAAAAGAATAAAAGTATCCCGAAACTGATGAAAACGTCCAACTTTGGGCTTCGAAAAGAGGTGCAGCCGAGCAGGCTTACTGCCCATGGTGTAAAGCTCTCGGAGAGCTTTCCAACGACATACTGTGCTTCGTGTAACTCTTTACAGATCAAAAGTTATGGGCACCGGAGCGACGGATACTTGGTCACAAGCCCCACGCCTTCGGTTTACTGGCCCAGCCTCTACGTGAAGTAAGGTTGTCTTGCCCAAGGTACCTTGGGATTCGGTAATAGAAATGTGATGGATTAGGTTGTCGTCCTTTTCGTTGCTCACGACGTACGATCCGGGACGAAAAAACAGCGCAAAAGAAGAAAAGTGTCCCAAAACTTACAAAAATGTTCGATTTTGGGCTCTGAAAATAGGATAGCCGAGCGGGATTGCTACCCACGTCGTAGAGCTCTCGGAGAGCTTTCCAACGGTATGCTATGCACCATGTAACTCCTTACGGATCAAAAGTTATGGGCACCGAAGCGATGTATACTTGGTCATAAGCCCCACGCCCTCGATTTGCAGGCCCAGCCTTTACATGAAGTAAAGTTGTCTTGCCCAAGGTGTCGTTGGATTCGGTAATAGAAATGTGATGGATTAGGTTGTTGTCCTTTTCGCGGCTCACGACGTACGATCCGGGACGGAAAAACAGCGCGAAAGAAGAAAAGTATCCCAAAACTGATGAAAACGTTCAATTTTGAGATTCGAAAAGAGACGCAGTTGAGCAGGCTTGCTGCCCACTGCGTAGAGCTCTCGGAGTGCTTTCCAACGGTATGTTGTGCACTGCGTAACTCCTTACGGATCAAAAGTCATGGGCACCGGAGCGACAGATACTTGGTCACAAGCCCCATGCCCTCGGTTTGCGGGACCAGCCTCTACGTGAAGTGAAGTTGTCTTGCCCAAGATGGCGTGGGATTTGGTAATAGAAATGTGATTGATTAGGTTGTCGTCCTTTTTGCGGCTCACGACGTACGATCCAGGATGGAAAAATAGTGCAAAGAAATAAAAGTATCTTGAAACTGATGAAAATGTTCGATTTTGGGCTTTGAAAAGAGGCACAGCCGAGTAGGCTTGCTACTCACGTCGTAGAGCTCTCGTAGAACTTTCCAACGGTATGCTGTGCGCAGCATAACTCCTTACGGATCAAAAGTAATGGGAACCTGAGCGACAGATGCCTGGTCACAAGCCCCACGCCCTCGGTTTGCTGGCCCAGCCTCTACGTGAAGTGAAGTTTTCTTGCCCAAGGTGCCATGGGATTCGGTAATAGAAGTGGGATGGATTTGGTTGTCGTCCTTTTTGCGGCTTACGACGTACGATCCGGGACGGAAAAACAACATAAAAGAAGGAAAGTGTCCCAAAACTGGTGAAAACGTTCGGTTTTGAACTCAGAAAACATGCACAGCATAGCATGCTTGCTACCCCCGTCATAGAGCTCTCGGAGAGCTTTCCAACGGTATGCTGTGCGCCGCGTAACTCCTTACGGATCAAAAGTTATGGGTACCGGAGCGACGGATGCCGGGTCACAAGCCCTATACACTCTGTTTGCAGGCCCAACCTTTACGTGAAGTGAAGTTGTCTTGCCCAAGGTGTCGTGGTATTCGATAATAGAAATGTGATGGAATAGGTTATCATCCTTTTCGCGGCTCACGACGTACGATCCGGGACGGAAAAACAGCGCAAAAGAAGAAAAGTGTCTCGAAACTGATGAAAACGTTATATTATGGGCTTCGAAAAGAGGCTCAGCCGAGCAGGCTTGCTGCCCACATCGTAGAGCTCGTGGAGAGCTTTCCAACATTATGCTGTGCGCCGTGTAACTCCTTACGGATCAAAAGTTATGGGAACCGGAGCGACGGATACCTGGTCACAAGCCCCACGCCCTCCGTTTGCGGGCCCAGCCTCTACGTGAAGTGAAGTTGTCTTACCCAATGTGCCGTGGGATTCGGTAATAGAAATCTGATGGATTAGGTTGTTGTCCTTTTCGCGTCTCACGACGTACGATCCGGGACGAAAAAACTGCACAAAAGAAGAAAAATATCCTGAAACTGATGAAAATGTTCAATTTTGGGCTATGAAAAGAGGCTCAGCCGAGCAGGCTTCCTACCCACATCGTAGAGCTCTCGGAGAGCTTTCCAACGTTATGTTGTGCATCATGTAACTCCTTAAGGATCAAAAGTTATGGGAACCAGAGCGACGGATACCTGGTCACAAGCCCCACGCCCTCGGTTTGCTGGCCCAGCCTCTACGTGAAGTGAAGTTGTCTTGCCCAAGGTGCCTTGGGATTCGATAATAGAAATGTGATGGATTATGTTGTTGTCATTTTTGCGGCTCACGACGTACAATCCGGGATGGAAAAACAGCGCAAAAGAAGAAAAGTGTCCCGAAACTGAAGAAAATGTTCAATTTTGGGCTCCGAAAATAGATCAGCCGAGCAGGCTTGCTACCCACGTCGTAGAGCTCTTGGAGAGCTTTACAACGTTATGTTGTGCGCCGCGTAACTCCATACGAATCAAAAGTTATGGGCATCGGAGCGACGGATACCTGGTCACAAGCCCCACGCCCTCGGTTTGCGGGCCCAGCCTCTACGTGAAGTGAAGTTGTCTTGCCCAAAGTGCCATGGGATTCGGTAATATAAATGTGAGGGATTAGGTTGTCGTCCTTTTGGCGTCTCACGACATACGATCCGGGACGAAAAAATAGCGCAAAAGAAGAAAAGTATCCCAAAACTATTGAAAATGTTCGATTTTGGACTCCGAAAAGAGACTTACCCGAGCAGGCTTTATGCCCACATCGTAAAGCTCTCGGAGAGCTTTCCAACGTTATGCTGTATGCCGCGTAACTCCTTACGGATCAAAAGTTATGGGCACCGGAGCGACGGATACCGGGTCACAATCCCCACGCACTCGGTTTTACGGGACCAGCCTGTATGTGAAGTGAAGTTTTCTTGCCTAAGGTGCCATGGTATTAGGCAATAGAAATGTGATGGATTAGGTTGTCGTCCTTTTTGTGGCTCACAACGTACGATCCGAGATCGAAAAATAGCGCAAAAGAAGAAAAGTGTCTCGAAACTGATGAAAACATTCGATTTTGGGCTCCGATTTGAGGTTCAGCCCAGCAGGCTTGTTGCCATGTCGTAGAGCTCTCGGAGAGCTTTCGAACGTTTTGTTGTGCGCCGCGTAACTCCTTACCCGATCAAAAGTTATGGGCATCAGAGCAATGGATACCAGGTCACAAGCCCCACGCCCTCGGTTTTCGGTCCCAGCCTCTACGTGAAGTGAAGTTGTCTTGCCCAAGGTGCCATGGGAATCGATAATAGAAATGTGATGGACTAGGTTGTTGTCCTTTTCGCGGCTCACGACGTACGATCCGGGATGGAAAAAACAGCGCAAAAGAAGAAAAGTATTCCTAAAATTGATGAAAATATTCGATTTTGGACTCCGAAAAGAGGCTCAGCCGAGCAGGCTTGCTGCCCACGTCGTAGAGCTCTCGGAAAGCTTACCAATGGTATGCTGTGTGCCGTATAACTCCTTACGAATCAAAAGTTATGGGCACTAGCGCGACGGATACCTGGTCACAAGCCCCACGCCCTCGGTTTGCGGCCCCAGCCTCTACATAAAGTGAAATTGTCTTGCCTAAGGTATCGTGGGATTCGGTAATAGAAATGTGATGGATTAGGTTGTTGTCCTTTTCGCGGCTCACGACGTATGATTTGGGACAGAAAAACAGTGCAAAAGAAGAAAAGTGCCCCAAAATTGATGAAAATGTTCAATTTTGGGCTCTGAAAAGAGGCACTACTTAGCAGGCTTGCTGCCCACGTCGTAGAGCTCTCGGAGAGCTTTCCAACGGTACGCCGTGCACCGCGTAACTCCTTACGGATCAAAAGTTACGGGCACTGGAGCGACGGATTCTTGGTCACAAGCCCCACGCCCTCAGTTTGCGGGCCCATCCTCTACGTGAAGTGAAGTTGTCTTGCCCAAGGTGCCGAGGGATTCGGTAATAGAAATGTGATGGATTAGGTTGTCGTCCTTTTCGCAGCTCACGACGTACGATCCGGGACGGAAAAACAGCCCAAAAGAAGAAAAGAGACCTGAAATCGATGAAAACGTTCAATTTGGAGCTCCGAAAAGAGGCACAGCCGAGCAGGCTTGCTGCCCACATCGTAGAGCTCTCGGAGAACTTTCCAACGGTATGCTGTGCGCCGCGTAACTCTTTACGGATCAAAAATTACGGGCACTGGAGCGACGGATTCTTGGTCACAAGCCCCGCGCCCTTAGTTTACGGGCCCATCCTCTACGTGAAGTGAAGTTGTCTTGCCCAAGGTGCCGTGGGATTCGGTAATAGAAATGTGATAGATTAGGTTGTCGTCCATTTCACTGCTCACGACGTACGATTCGGGACGGGAAAAAAAGCACAAAAGAAGAAAAGTATCTCGAAATTGATGAAAACGTTCGATTTTGGACTCTAAAAAGAGGAGCAGCTGAGCAAGTTTGCTGCCCATGTCATAGAGCTCTCGGAGAGCTTTCCAACGGTATGTTGTGCACCGTGTAACTCCTTACGAATCAAACGTTACGGGCACTAGAGCGACGGATTCCTGGTCACAAGGCCCACGCCCTCGGTTTGTAGGCCCAGCCTGTACATGAAGTGAAGTTGTCTTGCCCAAGTTGTCGTGGGATTCGGTAATAAAAATGTAATGGATTAGGTTGTCGACCTTTTCGCAACTCACGACGTATGATCTGGTACAGAAAAACAGCGTAAAAGAAGAAAAGTGTCCCGAAACTTATGGAAACGTTCAATTTTGGGCTATGAAAAGAGGCGTAGCCGAGCAAGCTTGCTGCCCAAATCATAGATCTCTCAGAGAGCTTTCCAACGGTATGTTGTGCGCCGTGTAACTCCTTACGAATCAAATGAAACGGGCACAGAGCGACGGATTCCTGGTCACAAGGCCCATGCCCTCGTTATGCGGGCCCAGCCTCTACGTGAAGTGAAGTTGTCTTGCCCAAGGTGCCGTGGGATTTGGTAATTGAAATGTGATGGATTAGGTTGTCATCCTTTTCGCGGCTCGCGACGAACGATCCGGGATGAAAAAAAGCGCAAAAGAAGAAAAGTATCCCAAAACTGATGAAAACGTTTGATTTTGGGCTCCAAAAATTGGTGCAGCTGAGCAAGCTTGATGCCCACGTCGTAAAGCTCTCGTAGAGCTTTCCAACGGTATGCTGTGCGCCGCGTAACTCCTTACGGATCAAAAGTTACGGGCACCGGAGCGACGGATTCCTGGTCATAAGCCCCACGCCCTTGGTTTGCGGGCCCAGCTTCTACGTGAAGTGAAGTTGTCTTGCCCAAGGTGTCGTGAGATTCGGTAATAGAAATGTGATGGATTAGGTTGTCGTTGTTTTCGCGGCTTACGACGCACGATCCGGGAGAGAAAAAGCAGCGCAAAAGAAGAAAAGTATCTCGAAACTGATGAAAACGTTCAATTTTGGGCTCTAAAAAGAGGCACAACCGAGCAGGCTTGCTGCCTATGTCGTAGAGCTCTCGCAGTGCTTTCCAACGGTATATTGTGTGCCGTGTAACTCCTTACCGATCAAAAGTTACGGGCACCGGAGCGACGGATTCCTAGTCGCAAGCCCCACACCCTCGGTTTACGGGCCCAATTTCTACGTGAAGCGAAGTTGTATTCCCTAAGGTACTGTGGGATTCGGTAATAGAAATGATATTGGATTAGGTTGTTGTCCTTTTCGCAGCTAACGACGTACAATCCGGGACGGAAAAACAGCGCAAAAGAATAAAAGTGTCCCGAATCTGATGAAAACGTTCAATTTTGGGTTCGAAAAATGGGTACAGCTGAGCAGGCTTGTTGCCCCCGTCTTGGAGCTCTCGGAGAGCTTTCCAACGGTATGCTGTGCGCCACATAACTCCTTACGGATCAAAAGTTACGGGCACCAGAGCGACAGATACTTCGTCACAAGCCCCACGCCTTCTATTCGTTGGCCCAGCCTCTACGTGAAGTGAAGTTGTCTTGCCCAAGGTGTCGTGGGATTCTGTAATAGAAATGTGGTGGATTTGGTTGTCCTTTTCACGGCTCACAACGTACGATTCGGGACGGAAAAACAGCGCAAAAGAAGAAAAGTATCCCAAAATTGATAAAAACTTCAATTTTGGACTCCGGAAATAGGCGCAGCCTAGCAGGCTTGCAGCCCACGTCGTAGAGCTCTTGGAGAGCTTTCCAACGGTATGTTGTGCGCCATGTAACTCCTTACGGGTCAAAAGTTATGGGCACCGGAGCGACGGATACCTAGTCACAAGCCCTACGCCCTCAGTTTGCGGGCACAGCTTCTAGGTGAAGTGAAGTTGTCCTGCCCAAGGTGCCGTGGGATTCGGTAATAGAAATGTGATGGATTAGGTTGTCGTCCTTTTCGCGGCTCACGACGTACGATCCGGGACAGAAAAATAGCGGAAAAGAAGAAAAGAGTCCCAAAACTGATGAAAACGTTCGATTTTTGGCTCCAAAAAGAGGCATAGTCGGGCTTACTGCCCACGTCGTAGAGCTCTCGGAGAGCTTTCCAACGGTATGTTGTGCGCCGCGAAACTCCTTACGGATCCAAAGTTACGGACATCGGAGCGACGGATTCCTGGTCACAAGCCCCACACCTTCGGCTTGCGGGCCCATCCTCTACGTGAAGTGAAGTTGTCTAGCCCAAGGTGCCATGTGATTCGGTAATAGAAATGTACTGGGTTAGGTTATCGTCCTTTTCGCGGCTCACGACGTAGATCCGGGACAGAAAAAAAGTGCAAAAGAAAAAAATTGTCCCAAAACTGATGAAAACGTTCGATTTTGGACTCCGAAAAAAGGTACAATGTAAGGCCCGACCTCGATTTGCGTGCGATACCTCGTTTCGGGTGCCCTAACCAAGATTTGCGTGCCTTGACCTAGGAAAGCGTGCCATCACGCTAATCAAGAAAGTATCTTACACGAAGCACTAGGTCATTAATTAATCCTACAAATCCCACTAACAAATATTAAATTACTAATTCAACCTACTAGAAGACGAAATTGCACCAAAAGCTAGACATTCTTATTATTTATTCCTTATTCTTTTGCACTTTCCAAACACACAATTAAATAATGCTCAAAAGATGACAAAAAATCAGATTTTTACATGCCTTGGCCGACCACCTTGTGTACATTTGTGCTTACTTGCATAATTCAAATTGAACCCAAACATTCTATGACAATTCTATGACATAAATGCATAAAAAAATAACCCAAAACCCTACCCAATGTACCCATATTCTCGACCCATTCTCTTGCCATGCTAGGTAATTCAAAAACCATGCTTCTTGAAGACACAAATCTGAAATTGCAAAGCTCAAGGCCGACACATGCTTCAAACCTTGCAAAAGCTTTCATTTTCTTTCATTTCTCTCATTTCCCCGCATTCCTCTCTCTCTCCCTCTCATTCTTCTCTCTCTCTCTCGGCGTTGGCTGAGTTTCTACACTCCTTAGCTTATCTTCATCACTCCATAGTTTGCTAGCTTCCATTTCTTTTCTTCTTGTTCTAACCACATGCACCTACTAAGAACTTGGTCACTAAGCTAGGAAAAATAGAGAAAATCGAGTGGTGTCTCGGCTAAGCAAGGAAGAAGATCAACTTTTTGCTTCACCAAGAGTCTTGTGCACCTTCTTGTTGTTTTTCTAAGGTGAGAGCTAAAACTTCTTGAAAATCTTTCAAAAAGACCACATGCACTCTCTTAAATGTTTATATTTGCTTCTGTACTTGAGATATATGTGTGTTCATAAGCTTTTACAACCTCTTGTTGTTTTGCTAAGGAGATACCTGTGATCAAAGACTATGCGGATGTGTTTCCAGTAGAATTGCCTGGTTTACCCCCAAATCGGGAGATCGAGTTCATTATAGAGTTACTGCCTGGCACCCAGCCGATATCTAAAGCTCCCTATCATATGGCACTGGCCGAGCTACAAGAATTGAAGGACCAATTGCAAGGATTATTGAAGAAGGGGTTTGTTCAACCAAGTTCTTCTCCGTGGGGTGCACCAGTCCTATTTGTAACGAAGAAAGACGGAACGTTGAGGCTATGCATCGATTACTAAGGATTGAACCAAGTGACTGTCAAGAATAAATACCCAATTCCACTGATCGACGAGTTGTTTGATCTACTTCAAGGAGCCAAAGTGTATTCGAAACTTGACTTGAGGCAAGGGTACTATCAGTTGCGGATCAAAAAGGAGGATGTGCCTAAAACGGCTTTCATGACAAGATATGGGCATTATGAATATGTGGTGATGCCATTTGGACTAACCAATGCCCCTGCAGCTTTTATGGACTTGATGCACAGGGTGTTTCAACCCTACTTGGACCAATTTGTGGTGATCTTCATTGATGATATTTTGGTATACTCAAAATCCGAGGCTGAGCATGAACAACATCTGCGATTGGTATTGCAAAAACTTTGAGAGCATCAATTGTATGCAAAGTTTAGCAAGTGCGAATTTTGGTTACAGTAGATTGCATTTTTGGGGCACATAATATCCCAAGAGGGAATAGCAGTGGATCCAACAAAGATAGAAGCAGTGATGTCTTGGAAGAAGCCGAAAAATATTACGGAGGTTCGGAGTTTTCTTGGTCTAGCCGGCTATTATCGGAGATTCGTGAAGGATTTCTCTAAGATTGCAGGACCGCTTACAAAGCTCACTCAAAAGAAAACAAAGTTCGTGTGGGATGATAAGTGTGAGAACATCTTCCAAGAGTTGAAGAAAAGATTGACTATTGCACCTGTTCTTGCATTGCCTGAAGGGAGTCAAGGTTTTGTAATTTATAGCGATGCTTCGAAAGAAGGATTGGGTTGTGTGTTGATGCAAAATGGAAGAGTGATTGCGTATGCTTCTAGGAAACCGAAGCCGTATGAATTGAACTACCCGACGCATGATTTGGAGTTAGCGGCTATTGTGTTTGCACTCAAGAAATGGAGGCACTATCTATGGGGTAACAAGTTCGAGGTGTTTACTGATCACAAGAGCTTGAAATACTTGTTCTCACAAAAAGAGTTGAATATGAGGCAAAGGCGGTGGATGGAGCTTTTGGATGATTATAACTGCACAATCAATTATGTGCTCGGTAAAGCAAATGTAGTTGCAGATGCCTTAAGTAGGAAAGCAAGCATGGCAAAACTGGAAGTCAAGGTGCAGGAGTTGTTGGAGGAAGCATTTTTGTGGAAACCACAATTGACTCGAAAAGATTTACTTTTTGCCACTACACAAGTTCAGTCGACCTTGTTGTCTGAATTACGAGAGGCTCAACAGAAGGACCAACAATTTCAGAAGATTAAAGAAAGCAACACAGATTTCAAGTTTCATGATGATGGTGTTTGGAGGTTTAGGAATCGGATTTGTGTTCCTAATGAGCCAGAGCTGAAAAAGAAGATTCTTGAAGAAGCCCATAATTCAAGATACACTATTCACCCCGGCGGAACAAAGATGTACTGGGATTTGAAGCAACACTATTGGTGGAATAACATGAAAAGAGAGATTGCAGAGTTTGTGGCATGGTGTTTGACTTGCCAGAGAGTCAAAGCGGAACATCAACGACCGGCAGGCTTACTTCAACCGTTGAAGATTCCTCAATGAAAATGGGAACATATAACTATGGACTTTGTTATGGACCTACCCAAGTCACAAAAGGGTCATGACGCCGTTTGGGTCATAGTGGATAGATTGACTAAGTCAGCGCATTTCTTGCCGATGAACAAGGAGGATAGTCCTGAGAAATTGGGAGATATGTATGTGGCGGAGATTGTAAGATTGCACGGGATGCCTGTGAGTATTGTATCGGATAGGGATCCTTATTTTACTTCCCGATTTTGGAAGAGATTACAAGAAGCTTTGGGAATGAAGTTGAGTTTCAGCACGGCTTATCACCCTCAGACTGATGGACAATCGGAGAGAACTATTCAAATTCTGGAGGATATGCTGAGGGCATGTGTTTTAGATTTCGGGAAAGGTTGGGAGAAATATTTGTCTCTAGCGGAGTTCGCTTATAATAATAGTTATCAGGCCACTATCGGGATGGCCCCATTTGAGGCGTTGTATGAACGTAAGTGTCGATACCTAATTTACTGGGATGAAGTAGGTGAAACGAAGACTTTTGACCCGACCCTTCTACCTGAACTTATGAAGAGTGTTGATAATATCCACCTCATCCGGAAACGGATGCTTACTGCCCAAAGCAGGCAGAAAAGTTATGCAGACCGTTGGAGACGGAGCCTAGAGTTTGAGGTTGGCGACAAGGTGTTCTTGAAGATATCACCCCGGAGGGGACTGATTAAACACGGCAAGGGTGGAAGTTGAGCCCGAGGTTTGTAGGACCATTTGAGATAATTGAGAAGGTTGGCAAATTGGCATATCGCTGGCACTACCCCAAAACCTCCCCAATATTCATGACATCTTTCATGTTTCGATGCTGCGGAAGTATCATCCTGATCCATCGCATATCTTGGAGCCAGAGCCATTGCAGCTTCGGGAGAACTTGTCTTATGAAAAGAAGCCCATTTGGATCCTAGACCAGCAAGATCGGGAGTTGCGCAACAAATCTATACCGATGGTGAAAGTGTTGTGGGATCATCATGGAGTTGAAGAAGCGACGTGGGAAAGGCGAGACCAGATGGAGCAACAGTATCCAGCTTTATTTCAAAGGTAATATTAAATTTCGGGATGAAATTCTTTAAAGGAGGGGAGGATGTGAGGCCCGACCTCGATTTGCATGCGATACCTCGTTTCGTGTGCCCTAACCTAAATTTGCATGCCTGCATTCATTAAGGGTTGCGTGCATTTACTTGGAAAATGTGTATTCGTCTCGTAGTTCGTGCCCTATCTCGTAGTGCGTGCCCTAGACTTAGGAAAGCGTGCCCTCATGCTAAGCAAGAAAGCATCTTACACGAAGCACTAGATCATTAATTAATCCTACAAATCCCACTAACTAATATTAAATTATTAATTCAACCCACTAGAAGACGAAATTGCACCAAAAGCTAGACATTCTTATTATTTATTCCTTATTCTTTTGCACTTTCCAAACACACAATTAAATAATGCTCAAAAGATGACAAAAAATCAGATTTTTACATGCCTTGGCCGACCACCTTGTGTACATTTGTGCTTGCTTGCATAATTCAAATTGAACCCAAACATTCTATGACAATTCTATGACATAAATGCATAAAAAAATAACCCAAAACCCTACCCAATGCACCCATATTCTCGACCCATTCTCTTGCCATGCTAGGTAATTCAAAAACCATTCTTCTTGAAGCCACAAATATGAAATTGCAAAGCTCAAGGCCGACACATGCTTCAAACCTTGCAAAAGCTTTCATTTTCTTTCATTTCTCTCATTTCCCCTCATTCCTCTCTCTCTCCCTCTCATTCTTCTCTCTCTCTCTCTCTCGGCCTTGGCTGAGTTTCTACACTCCTTAGCTTATCTTCATCACTCCATGGTTCATCAAGGCAAGCAAGAAGCTAGGGAGCTCAACTAAGCAAGCTAGGTTGCAAGAAGCACACATGCAAGCTCTTTGAATCTCCATTTCGGCTTAGGTGAGTTTACTAGCTTCCATTTCTTTTCTTCTTGTTCTAACCACATGCACCTACTAAGAACTTGGTCACTAAGCTAGGAAAAATAGAGAAAATCGAGTGGTGTCTCGGCTAAGCAAGGAAGAAGATCAACTTTATGCTTCACCAAGAGTCTTGTGCACATTCTTGTTGTTTTGCTAAGGTGAGGGCTAAAACTTCTTGAAAATCTTTCAAAAAAACCACATGCATGCTCTTAAATGTTTATCTTTGCTTCTGTACTTGAGATATATGTGTGTTCATAAGCTTTTACAACCATGCATGGTAAGATTTTGGGCTAGAATGTGATGATAGATGAAATCGTGCATGTGACAGCTTTCTGTCTTGTTGGTACAAGGTGATTTTGGCTAGATAAATGATGTTGAAAATGTGTGAAAATTGGTAGATGAATAGTTTTTCCAGTTCTGAACATTTTTCTCAGAAATAGGCCAAAGCTAATTTGGAATCTAAGGTCCTAAAAATGGCAAATCATTAAAATGTGTCCAAATCTGGAAAGTCTGGAAAAATGAAGCAGGTTTTGGCAGATTCACTGATCTTGTAGAACGAACCAGTTTTGACTTAGTAAATGATATCCAAAATGCATGAAATTTGGTGTACTGCTATATTTTTCAGTTCTGGACATTTTTTTCAGAAATGGACTAAGGCTAAATCTGACCTTAAGGCCCTCAAAAACGACAAGTATTGAAATATGTGCATATCTGGACGGTTTTGTGCAGTCTCACTGTTTTGGCTATAACTATTGAACCCGAACTCCAAATATTGCAAGGTTTGTTTCTGAATTTAGTTCACTTCTTGAGCTTTAATTTGACATCTTATTCACTAGAATTGGAGATTGTTTGCTTGTCTTAATAATTGTGAGAAAACAGCCCATTACAGTGAGAGTTTCACTTAGTGATATGCTTAGAAAAATTATTGTAGCTTCTCTTGTTGTGTTAAATGCTTGGGATTGTGGCATTGGGATGTTGTGTGGACTCTTTTGAATACTTGAGGGTGTTTGAATTAATCGATGCATGGCTTGAGTTTGATTTTGAGATGACTTGGGGCTTAATCGCACGGGTAAGCACGAATTGGAACCCTAGTAACTAGGTGAATTTGCTAAGTGTTGATCCTTTGGATGTTGTGTTGGATTATGTGTTTAGTAGGCTGCCCGTAGTTGCCCTTATAGCCCTAAATATGATTTCGATGATTTCATGTTGATAAGTAGGCTTTTCTTGCACCCGGTCCCACGTAGATGTCGTTGCATGTTGAATAATCTTGTTATTTGATTACGTGAACTTTGAAATGAGTTATATGAATTGATTTACGTGTGTTACATGGCTGCCCGTTTATTTTTAATATAACTCCATGTGCCTTTCAAGTGAAATTACTTGTCTTATCGTGCCTCGCTTGTTTACTTGTCAATGTGCAATCTTATGACTGCTCGGAGGCAACCTACTTTGTTGTCCTCCTAATGTGATATATTAAATGTCATAAATGTGCATTGTATACAAGGTTGCAACCTTTCATTCTGGCGTTGTAGCGTTCACGTACACCGGGCGGCATTGGGCTTGCCGGTGCAACCGTGACTACCATTGTCCAATTCCCTCTCTCGCTTGGGGCTAGACTTCCTCGGAGAGTTGGGTCGTAGGATTTCGGGGTAGATCCGGAGTACACCCATTTGGCGTGATAAGGGGATGATTTGAAGTCGGCCGCAACAACTGATACTGGAAATGAACTGAGAGCAAAAGCTTTAGATTTGAAGTCGGATCAAAAGTGATGGGCTCCGGAACGACGGATACCTGGTCACAAGCCCCACGCCCTCGATTTGCTGGCCTAGCCTCTACGTGAAGTGAAGTTGTCTTGCCCAAAGTGCTAAGGGATTCGGTAATAGAAATGTGATGGATTAGGTTGTCGTCCTTTTCGCAACTCATGACGTACGATCCGGGACGGAAAAACAGCGCAAAAGAAGAAAAGTCTCCCAAAACTGATGAAAACGTTCGATTTTGGGCTCTGAAAATCGGTGCAGCCGAGCAAGATTGCTACCCACGTTGTAGAGCTCTAGGAAAGCTTCCAACGGTATGCTGTGTGCCGCGTAACTCCTTACGGATCAAAAGTTATGGGCACCGGAGGGACGGATACCAAGTCACAAGCCCCACGCCCTCGGTTTGCGGGCCCAGCCTCTGCATGAAGTACAGTTTTCTTGCCCAAGGTGCCATGATATTCGGTAATAGAAATGTGATGGATTAAGCTGTCGTCCTTTTCGCGGCTGGCGACGTACAATCCGGGATGGAAAAACAGCGCAAAAGAAGAAAAGTGTCCCGAAACTGATGAAAACATTCGATTTTGGGCTTCGAAAATAGGCGCAACAGAGCAGGTTTGTTGCACTCGTCGTAGAGCAATCGGAGAACTTTCCAACGGCATACTGTGCACCGCGTAACTCCTTGCGGATCAAAAGTTACGGGCACCAGATCGACAGATTCCAGGTCACAAGCCCTACGCCCTCATTTTGCGGGCCCAGCCTCTACGTGAAATGCAGTTGTCTTGCCCAATGTGCCGTGGGATTTGGTAATAGAAATGTGATGGATTAAGTTGTCATCTTTTTCGCGGCTCATGACGTACGATCCGGGACGGAAAAACAGCGCAAAAGAAGAAAAGTGTCCCGAAACTGATGAAAATGTTCAATTTTAGACTCCGAAAACAGGCGCAGTCGAGCAGGCTTGCTGCAACCGTCGTAGAGCTCTCGGAGAACTTTCCAACGGTATGGTGTGCGCCGTGTAACTACTTACGGATTAAAAGTTATCGGCACCGGAGCGACGGACACCTGGTCACAAGCCCCACGCCCTCGATTTGCGTGCCCAGCCTCTATGTGAAGTGAAGTTGTCTTGCCCAAGGTGCCATGGGATTTGGTAATAGAAATTTGATGGATTAGGTTGTCGTCCTTTTCGCGGCTCACGACGTACGATCTGGGACGGAAAATAATGCAAAATAAGAAAAGTGTCCCGAAACTAATGAAAACGTTTGATTTTGGGCTCCGAAAATAGGCGCAGCAAAGCAGGCTTGTTGCCCACGTCGTAGAGCTCTCGGAGTGCTTTCCAATGGTATGCTGTGCGCCGCGTAACTCCTTACGGATCAAAAGTTAAGAGTACCGGAGCGACGGATTCCTGGTCACAAGCCCCAAGCCCTCAGTTTGCGGCCCCAGCCTCTACGTGAAGTGAAGTTGTCTTGCCCAAGGTGCTATGGGATTCGGTAATAGAAATGTGATGGATTAGGTTGTCGTCCTTTTCGCGGCTCATGACGTACGATCCGGGACTGAAAAACAGCGCAAAAGAAGAAAAGTATCCCGAAACAGATGAAAACATTCGATTTTGGGCTCCGAAAATAGGAGCAGCCAAGCAGGCTAGCTGCCCCCATCATAGAGCTCTCGGAGAGCTTTTCAACAGTATGATGTGCTCTGCATAACTCATTACAGATAAAAAGTTTCGGGCACCGGAGCGACGGATTCTTGGTCATAAACCCTACACCCTCGGTTTGCGGTCCCAGCCTCCACATGAAATGAAGTTGTCTTGCCCACGGTGCCGTGGGATTCGGAAATAGAAATGTGATGGATTAGGTTGTCGTCCTTTTCGTGGCTCACGACGTACGATCCGGGATGAAAAATAGCGCAAAAGAAGAAAAGTGTCCCAAAACTGATGAAAACATTCGATTTTGGGCTCTGAAAAGAGGCGCAGCCGAGCAGGATTGCTGCCCACGTCGTAGAGCTCTCGGAGAGCTTTCCAACAGTAAGTTGTGCACCGCGTAACTCCTTACAAATCAAAAGTTACGGGCACCAGAGCGATGGATTCCTGGTCACAATCCCCACCCCCGCGGTTTGCGGGTCCAACCTCAACATGAAATGAAGTTGTGTTGCCCAAGGTGCAGCGGGATTTGGAAATAGAAATGTGATGGATTTGGTTGTCATCCTTTTTGCAGCTCACGACGTACAATCCGGGATGGAAAAACAGCGCAAAAGAAGAAAAGTATCACAAAACTGATGAAAACGTTCAATTTTGGCCTCCGAAAATAGGCGCAGCCGAGCAGGCTTGCTGCCCACATCGTAGAGCTCTTGGAGAGCTTTCCAAAGGTAAGCTGTGCGCCGCTCAACTCCTTACGGATCAAAAGTTATGGGCACCGGAGCGACGGATACCTGGTCTGTGAGGCCCAACCCCGAAAAACGTGTGTTACCCCGATTTACATGCCCTATCTTGGTTCTCGTGCATGCTTCATTATTCGTGCCTTGAACTAGAATTATGTGCCCTAATCCTCAACTTGCGTGCCCTGTCTTCGAATTGTGTGTGTTATCTTGTTTCGTGTGCCCTGACCTTGAATTGCGTGTCTTAATCTAGGTTTAAGAGTCGTACCTCAATTTACGTGCATTGCATTGAATTATGTGCCTTGCATAGGTTTACGTGCATTCATTTAGGATTACGTGCAATAGTCTTGAAGTACGTGCCTTAGTCATAAAGTACGTGTCTACCTCGTGATTCGTGCCTCGTATCGATTTATGTGCGTGTCTCGTAGTGCGTGCCCTAGACCTAGGAAAGCGTGCCCGCACGCTAATTAATAAAGAATCCTACACAAAGCACTAGATTATAAAATAATTCTACAAACACCACTAACTATTATTATAATCCTAATTCAAATCTCTACAAAATCCACTAACACTAAAATAATAATAAACTATCTCAACTTTCATATAATTTATTCTATCTAGGTTCCCTAGATTCCCAACATTCTCTTACATTCTAACTACTAGGCAATTAAAATATATCAACCTACAATAAAATAAGGCTTTAACACATGACAAAATTCAGAATTTGAGCTCACTTGGCCGACAATGTGTAGGAATGTGACAAGCTTTGCAATTTAAAATTAGTCCTAGACAAACTATGACACACACACAAGACACTAGGCATAAAATAAACCCATACACCCTACCCCAAGCACCCTTTCTCAACCAACACACCCAAGGCATGCTAAAACATTTCAAAAATGCTCAAAGATGACAAAAATTCAGACTTGTAGAAGCTCAAGGCCGACCATATGCTCAAGCACATCATTTCTCCCTCTCAAGCTCTCATTCTCTCATTCTCTCTCTCCTTTTCTCTCCATTTTCGACCAAGGCTGACCTTTGAGCTCCCAAGACTCCTAACAACTCTCAAGGACACTCTAAGACCCTCCTAAGCTCGGTCATGGCAGCCCAAGCAAGCTAGAAGCAAAGAGACATGCATGCAAGCTCATAGAACACTCATTCGACCCTTTGGTATGTTGATAGCTTCGATTTCATTTCCTTTTGTTCTAACCACATGCACCTACTAAGAACTTGGTCACTAAGCTAGGAAAAATAGAGAAAATTGAGTTGGTGTCTCGGCTAAGCAAGGAAGAAGATCAACTTTGTGCTTCATCCAAGTCTTGTGCATCTTCTTGTTGTTTTGCTAAGGTGAGGGCTAAAACTTCTTGAAAATCTTTCAAAAATCCACATGCATGCTCTTAAATTTTTGTCTTTGCTTCTGTACTTGAGATATATGTGTGTTTATAAGCTTTTACAACCATGCATGGCAAGATTTTGGCTTGAAGGTGATGATAGATGAAATCGGGTTTGTGACAGCTCTCTGTCTTGTTGTTGCGAGGTGAGTTTTGCTAGGAAAATGATGTTGAAAATGCGTGAAAATTGGTAGGTAACTATTTTCCAGTTTTGAACATTTTTCGCAGAAATAGGCCAAAGCTAATTTTGACTCTAAGATCCTCAAAATGTCAAATAATTAAAATGTGTCCAAATCTGGAAGTTTGGAAAAATGAAGCAGGTTTTGGCAGATTCACTGACTATGTGGAACAAACCAGTTTTGACTTAGTAAATGATATCCAAAATGCATGAAATTAGGTGTGCTGCTAGATTTTTCAGTTCTGGACAATTTTGTCAGAAATGGACTAAGGCTAAATCTGACCCTAAGGGCCTCAAGAACGGCAAGCATTGAAATGTGTACAAATCTGGACAGTTTTGTGCAATCCCACTGTTTTGCCTATAACTATTGATCCAGAACTCCAAAGGATGCAAGGTTTGTTTCTGAATTTAGTTCACTTCTTAAGCTTTAATTTGACATCTTATTCACTGGAATTGGAGATTGTTTGCTTGTCTTAATGATTGTGAGAAAACAGCCTATTGCAGTGAGGGTTTCACTTAGTTATATGCTTAGAAAATTTGTTGTAACTTCTCTTGTGGTATTAAATGCTTGGGATTGTGGTATTGGGATGTTGTGTGGACTGTTTTGAATACTTGGGGATGTTTGAATTAATTAATGCATGGCTTGAGATTGATTTTGAGTTGACTTGGGGCTTAATCGCACGGGTAAGCACGAAATGGAAACCCTAGTGACTAGGTAAACTTGCTAAGTGTCGATCATTTGAATATTGTGCACCGCGTAACTCCTTACGGATCAAAAGTTATGGGCACCGGAGCGACGAATACCTGATCACAAGCCCCACGCCCTCGGTTTGCTGGCCCAGCCTCTATGTGAAGTGAAGTTGTCTTGCCCAAGGTGCCATGGAATTCGGTAATATAAATTTTATGGATTAGGTTGTCATCCTTTTCGCGGCTCACGACGTACGATACAGGATGGAAAAATAGCGCAAAAGAAGAAAAGTGTCCCGAGACTGATGAAAACGTTCAATTTTGGGCTCCAAAATAAGGCGCAACCGAGTAGGCTTGCTGCCCTCGTCGTAGAGCTCTCTGAGAGCATTCTAACGGTATGCTGTGCGTTGCGTAACTCCTTACGGATCAAAACTTATGGGCACCGGAGCAACGGATATCTGTTCACAAGCCCCACGCCCTCGGTTTAAGGGCCCAGCCTTTACAAGAAATGAAGTTGTCTTGCCCAAGGTGCCATGGGATTCGGTAATAGAAATGTGATGGATTAGGTTGTCGTCCTTTTCATGGCTCAAGACACAAGATCCGGGACGGAAAAAAAGTGCAAAATAAGAAAAGTATCCCAAAAATGAGGAAAACATTTGATTTTGGGCTCCGAAAATAGGCGCAGTTGAGCAGGCTCGCTGCCCACGTTGTAGAGCTCTTGGAGAGCTTTCCAATGGTATGCTGTGCGCTGCGTAACTCCGTACGGATCAAAAGTTACCGGCACCGTATTCTTGGTCACAAGCCCCACGCCCTCGGTTTGCGGGCCCAGCCTCTACGTGAATTGAAGTTGTCTTGCCCAAGGTACCGTGGGATTCGTTAATAGAAATGTGATGGATTAGGTTGTCGTCCTTTTCGCGGCTCACGACGTACGATCCGGGATGAAAAAACAGCACGAAAGAAGAAAAGTGTCCCGAAACTAATGAAAATGTTCAATTTTGGCCTCCGAAAATAGGCACAGCCAAGTAGGTTTGCTGCCCCCGTCGTAAAGCTCTCAGCGAGCTTTCCAACAGTATGCAGTGCGCCCCGTAATTCCTTACGGATCAAAAGTTATGGGCACTGGAGCGACGGATACTTGGTCACAAGACCCATGCCTTCGGTTTGCTAGCCCAGCCTCTACGTAAAGTAAAGTTGTTTTGCCCAAGGTTCCATGGGATTCGCTAATAGAAATTTGATGGATTAGGTTGTCTTCCTTTTCGCGACTTATGACGTATGATCCGGGACAGAAAAATAGCACAAAAGAAGAAAAGTGTCCCAAAACTGATGAAAATGTTAGATTTTGGGCTCCGAAATGAGGTGTAGCCGAGTGGATTTGCAGCCCTCGTCGTAGCGCTCTCGGAGAGCTTTCCAACGGTATACTGTGCGCTGCGTAACTCCTTACGGATCAAAAGTTATGGACACCGGAGCGACGGATACCTGGTCACAAGCCCCACGCCATCGGTTTGTGGGCCTAGCCTCTACGTGAAGTGAAGTTGTCTTGCCCAAGCTGCCATGGTATTTGGTAATAGAAATGTGATGGATTAGGATGTCGTCCTTTTCTTGGCTCACGACGCACGATCCGGGATGGAAAAACAGCGCAAAAGAAGAAAAGTATCTGAAACTGATGAAAACGTTCCATTTTGGGCTATGAAAAGAGCCGCAGCAGAGCAGGCTTTCTACCCACGTCGTAGAACTCTCGTAGAGCTTTCCAATGGTATGTTGTGCGTCGTGTAACTCCTTACGGATCAAAGGTTATGGGCACCGGTGCGACGGATACTTGGCCACAAGACCCACACTCTCGGTTTGCTGGCCCAGCCTCTACGTGAAGTAAAGTTATCTTACCCGAGGTGCCATGGGATTCTGTAATAGAAATGTGAAGGATTAAGTTGTCGTCCTTTTCGCGGCTCACGACGTACGATGTGGGATGAAAAAAAATGCAAAAGAAGAAAAGAGTCCCAAAACTAATGAAAACGTTTGATTTTGGGCTCAACAATAGGCGCAGCTGAGAAGGATTGTTAACCCCGTCGTAGAGCTCTCAAAGAGCTTTCCAACGGTATGCTGTGCGTCGCGTAACTCCTTATGGATAAAAAGTTATGGGCACAGGAGCGACGGATACCTGGTTACAAGCCCCACACCCTCGGTTTGCGGGCCCAGCCTCTACGTGAAGTAAAGTTGTCTTACCCGAGATGCCATGGGATTCGGTAATAGAAATGTGATGGATTAAGTTGTCGTCCTTTTCGCGACTCACGACGTACGATGCGGGACGAAAAAAAAATGCAAAAGAATAAAAGAGTCCCGAAACTAATGAAACCGTTTGATTTTGGGCTCAACAATAGGCGCAGCTGAGAAGGATTGTTGACCCCGTCGTAGAGCTCTCAAAGAGCTTTCCAACGGTATGCTGTGCGCCGCGTAACTCCTCATGGATAAAAAGTTATGGGCACAGGAGCGACGGATACCTGGTTACAAGCCCCACACCCTCGGTTTGCGGGCCCAGCCTCTACGTGAAGTGAAGTTGTCTTGCCCAAGATGCCATGGGATTTGGTAATAGAAATGTGATGGATTAGGTTGTCGTCCTTTTTGCGGCTCACGACGTACGATCTGAGACGGAAAAACAGCGCAAAATAATAAATGTATCCCAAAACTGATAAAAATTTTCCAATTTGGGCTTCGAAAAGAGGCGCAGTCGAGCAGGATTGCAGCCCACGTCGTAGAGCTCTCAGAGAGCTTTCCAACGGTATGCTGTGCGCCACGAAACTCCTTACGGATCAAAAGTTATGGGCACCGGAGCGACGGATACCTAGTCACAAGCCCCACGCCCTCGGTTTGTGGGCCCAGCCTCTACGTGAAGTGAAGTTGTCTTGCCTAAGGTACCATGGTATTCGGTAATAGAAATGTGATGGATTAGGTTGTCGTCCTTTTATCGGCTCATGACGCACGATCCAGGATGGAAAAATAGCGCAAAAGAAGAAAAGTGTTCCGAAACAAATGAAAATGTTAGATTTTGGGCTTCGACAACAGGCACTGCCCAGCAGGATTGCTGACCCGTCGTAGAGCTCTAGGAGAGCTTTCCAACAGTATGCTGTGCGCCACGTAACTCCTTATGGATCAAAAGTTATGGGCACCGGAGCGACGGATACTTGGTTACAAACCACACGCCCTCGGTTTACGGGCCCAGCCTCTACGTGAAGTGAAGTTGTCTTGGCCAAGGTGTCGTGGGATTCGGTAATAGAAATGTGATGGATTAGGTTGTCATCCTTTTCGCGGCTCACGACGTAAGATCCGGGATGAAAAAATAGTAAAAAAATGAAAAGTGTCCCGAAACTGATGAAAACGTTCAATTTTGGTCTCCGAAAACATACACAGTGGGGCAGGCTTGCTGCCCCCGTTGTAGAGCTCTCGGAGTGCTTTCTAACGGTATGTTGTGCGCCGCGTAACTCCTTACGGATCAAAAGTTATGGGCACCGGTGCGACGGATACCTAGTCACAAACCACACGCCCTCGGTTTACGGGCCCAGCCTCTACGTGAAGTGAAGTTGTCTTGCCTAAGATGCCGTGAGATTCGGTAGTAGAAATGTGATAGATTAGGATGTCGTCCTTTTCTCGGCTCACGACGCACGATCCGGGATGAAAAAACAGAGCAAAAGAAGAAAAGTATCCCAAAATTGATGAAAATGTTCCATTTTGTTCTCTGAAAAGAGCCGCAGCAGAGCAGGCTTGCTGGCCACGTCGTAGAGCTCTCATAGAGCTTTCCAACGGTACGTTGTACGTTGCGTAACTCCTTACGGATCAAAAGTTATGGGCACCGGTGCGACGGATACTTGGCCACAAGCCCCACGCCCTCGGTTTGCTGGCCCAGCCTCTACGTGAAGTGAAGTTGTCTTACCCAAGGTGCCAAGGGATTCGGTAATAGAAATGTGATGGATTAGGTTGTTGTCCTTTTCGAGGCTCACGACGTACGATGCGGGACGAAAAAAAAATGCAAAAGAAGAAAAGAGTCCCGAAACTAATGAAAACGATCGATTTTGGGCTCGACAATAGGCGCAGCCGAGAAGGATTGTCGACCCCGTCGTAGAGCTCTTGGAGAGCTTTCTAACAGTATGCTGTGCGCCGCGTAACTCCTTACGGCTAAAAAGTTATCGGCACCGGAGCGACGGATACCTGGTCACAAGCCCCACGCCCTCGGTTTGCGGGCCCAACCTTAAGGTGAAGTGAAGTTGTCTTGCCCAAGGTGCCGTGGGATTTGGTAATAGAAATGTGATGGATTAGGTTGTCATCCTTTTCGCGGCTCACGACGTACGATCTGGGATGAAAAAACTGTGCAAAAGAAGAAAAGTGTCCTGAAACTGATGAAAACATTCAAATTTGGGCTCCGACAATAGGCATAGGTGAGTAGGATTGCTGCCTCCATCGTAGAGCTCTCGGTGAGCTGTCCAACGGTATATTGTGCACCGCGTAACTCCTTACGGATCAAAAGGTATGGGCATAGGAGCGACGGATACCTGGTCACAAGCCCCACTCCCTCGGTTTGCGAGCCCAGCCTTTACATGAAGGGAAGTTGTCTTGCCCAAGGTACCGTGGGATTCGGTAATAGAAATGTGATGGATTAGGTTGTCGTCCTTTTCGCGGCTCACGCCGTATGATCCAGGAAAGAAAAAAAAGCGCAAGAAAAGAAAAGTATCCTGAAACTGATGAAAACGTTCGATTTTGAGCTCCAAAAACAAGCGCGACAGAGCAGGCTATCTACCCACGTCATAGAGGTCTCGTAGAGCTTTCCAACGGTATGCTGTGCGCTGCGTAACTCCTTACGGATCAAAAGTTATGGGCACCAGAACGACGGACACCTGGTCACAAGCCCCATGCCCTCGGTTTGCTGGCCCAGCCTCTATGTGAAGTAAAGTTGTCTTGCCCAAGGTGTCGTGGAATTCGGTAATAGAAATTTTATGGATTAGGTTGTCATCCTTTTCACGGCTCACGACGTACGATACAGGATGGAAAAACAGCGCAAAAGAAGAAAAGTGTCCCGAGACTGACGAAAACGTTCGATTTTGGGATCCAAAATAAGGCGCAGCTGAGCAGGCTTGCTGCCCTCATCGTAGAGCTCTCTGAGAGCATTCTAACGGTATGCTGTGCGTTGCATAACTCCTTACGGATCAAAAGTTATGGGCACCGGAGCAACGGATATCTGTTCACAAGCCCCACGCCCTCGATTTAAGGGCCCAGCCTTTACGTGAAATGAAGTTGTCTTGCCCTAGGTGCCATGGGATTCGGTAATAGAAATGTGATGGATTAGGTTGTCGTCCTTTTCGTGGCTCAAGACGTACGATCCGGGACGGAAAAAAAGTGCAAAAGAAGAAAAGTATCCCAAAACTGAGGAAAACGTTAGATTTTGGGCTCCGAAAATAGGCGCAGCCCAGCAGGCTCGTTGCCCACATTGTAGAGCTCTTAGAGAGCTTTCCAATGGTATGCTGTGGTCGCGTAACTCCGTACGAATCAAAAGTTACGAGCACCGTATTCCAGGTCACAAGCCCCACGCCCTCGGTTTACGGGCTCAGCCTCTACGTGAACTGAAGTTGTCTTGCCCAAGGTGCCGTGGGATTCGATAATAGAAATATGATGGATTAGGTTGTCATCCTTTTTGCGGCTCACGACATACGATCCGGGATGAAAAAACAGCAAGGAAGAAGAAAAGTGTCCTGAAACTGATGAAAACGTTCAATTTTGGCCTCCGAAAATAGGTACAGCCGAGTAGGTTTGCTACGCCCGTTGTAGAGCTCTCAGCGAGCTTTCCAACGGTATGCAGTGCGCCGCGTAACCCCTTACAGATGAAAAGTTATGCGCACCGGAGCGACGGATACTTGGTCACAAGACCCATGCCCTCGGTTTGCTGGCCCAGCCTCTACGTAAAGTGAAGTATTCTTGCCCAAGGTGCCATGGGATTCGGTAATAGAATTGTGACGGATTAGGTTGTCTTCTTTTTCGCGACTCACGAAGTACGATCCGGGACAGAAAAACAGCACAAAAGAAGAAAAGTGTCCCAAAACTAATGAAAACGTTCGATTTTGGGCTCCGAATTGAGGCGTAGCTGAGCATATTTGCTGCCCTCGTCGTAGCGCTCTCGGAGAGCTTTCCAACGGTATACTGTGCGCTGCGTAACTCTTTACGTATCAAAAGTTATGGGCACCGGAGCGACGGATAACTGGTCACAAGCCCCACGCCATCGGCTTGTGGGCCCAGCCTCTACGTGAAGTGAAGTTGTCTTGCCCAAGGTGCCATGGTATTCAGTAATAGAAATGTGATGGATTAGGATGTCGTCCTTTTCTCGGCTCATGACGCACGATCCGGGATGGAAAAACATCGCAAAAGAAGAAAAGTATCCCAAAACTGATGAAAACGTTCCATTTTGGGCTCTTAAAAGAGCCGCAGCAGAGCAGGCTTGCTACCCACGTCGTAGAGCTCTCGTAGAGCTTTCCAACGGTATGTTGTGCGCCGCGTAACTCCTTACGGATCAAAAGTTATGGGCACCGGTGCGACGGATACTTGGCCACAAGCCCCACGCCCTCGGTTTGCTGGCCCAGCCTCTACGTGAAGTAAAGCTGTCTTACCCAAGGTGCCATGGGATTCGGTAATAGAAATGTGATGGATTAGGTTGTCGTCCTTTTCGCGGCTCACGACGTATGATGCGAGACGGAAAAAAATGCAAAAGAAGAAAAGAGTCCTGAAACTAATTAAAACGTTTGATTTTGGGCTCGACAATAGGCGCAGCCGAGAAGGATTGTTGACCCCGTTGTAGAGCTCTCGGAGAGCTTTTCAACGGTATACTGTGCGCCGCGTAACTTCTTATGGATCAAAAGTTATGGGCACATGAGCGACGGAAACCTGGTTACAAGCCCCACACCCTCGGTTTACCGGCCCAGCCTCTACGTGAAATGAAGTTGTCTTGCCCAAGATGCCGTGGGATTCGGTAATAGAAATGTGATGGATTAGGTTGTCGTCCTTTTTACGGCTCACGACGTACGATCCGGGATGGAAAAATAGCGCAAAATAATAAATGTATCCCAAAATAGATAAAAATGTTCGAATTTGAGCTCCGAAAAGAGGTGCAGCCGAGCAGGATTGCAGCCCACGTCGTAGAGCTCTCAGAGGGCTTTCCAACGGTATGCTGTGTGCCGCGTAACTCCTTACAGATCAAAAGTTATGGGCACCGGAGCGACGGATACCTGGTCACAAGCCCCACGCCCTCGGTTTGTGGGCCCAGCCTCTACGTGAAGTGAAGTTGTCTTGCCCAAGGTACCATGTTATTCGGTAATAGAAATGTGATGGATTATGTTGTCGTCCTTTTCTCAGCTCATGACGCACGATTCAGGATGGAAAAACAGCGCAAAAGAAGAAAAGTGTTCCCAAACAATTCAAAATGTTAGATTTTGGGATTCAACAATAGGCGCAGCCGAGCAGGATTGCTGCCCCCGTCGTAGAGCTCTAGGAGAGCTTTCCAACGGTATGTTGTGCGCCGCGTAACTCCTTATGGATCAAAAGTTATGGGCACCGGAGCGACGGATACTTGGTCACAAACCACACGCCCTCGGTTTGCGGGCCCAGCCTCTACGTAAAGTGAAGTTGTCTTGCTCAAGGTGCCATGGGATTCGGTAATAGGAATGTGATGGATTAGGTTGTCGTCCTTTTCGCGGAGATCCGGGATGAAAAAATAGCGCAAAAATGAAAAGTGTCCCAAAACTGATGAAAATATTCAATTTTGAGCTCCGAAAACATGCACAGGGGGGCAAGCTTGCTGCCCCTGTTGTAGAGCTCTCGGAGTGCTTTCCAACGGTATGTTTTGCACCACGTAACTCCTTACGGATCAAAAGTTATTGGCATCAGTGCGATGGACACCTAGTCACAAACCACATGCCCTCGGTTTGCGGGCCCAGCCTCTACGTGCAGTGAAGTTGTCTTGTCTGAGGGTGCCGTGAGATTCGGTAACAGAAATGTGATGGATTAGGATGTCGTCCTTTTCTCGGATCACGACACACGATCCGGGATGGAAAAATAGAGCAAAAGAAGAAAAGTATCCCGAAACTGATTAAAACGTTCAATTTTGGGCTCTGAAAAGAGCAGCAGCAGAGCAAGCTTGCTACCCACGTCGTAGAGCTCTCGTAGAGCTTTCCAACGGTATGTTGTGTGCCGCGTAACTCCTTACGATCAAAAGTTATGGGCACCGGTGCGACAGATACTTTGCCACAAGCCCCACGCCCTCGGTTTGCTGGCCCAGCCTCTACATGAAGTGAAGTTGTCTTACCCAAAGTGTCATAGGATTCGGTAATAGAAATGTGATGGATTACGTTGTCGTCCTTTTAGCGGCTCACGACGTACGTTGCGGGACGAAAAAAAAAATGCAAAAGAAGAAAAGAGTCCCGAAACTAATGAAAATATTCGATTTTGGGCTCGACAATAGGTGTAGCCAAGAAGGATTGTTGACCCCATCGTAGAGCTCTCAGAAAGCTTTCCAACGGTATGTTGTGCGCAGCGTAACTCCTTATGGATCAAAAGTTATGGGCACATGAGCGACGGATACCTAATTACAAGCCCCATACCCTCGGTTTGCGGGCCTAGCATCTACGTGAAGTGAAGTTGTCTTGCCCAAGATGCCGTGGGATTCGGTAATAGAAATGTGATGGATTAGGTTGTCGTCCTTTTTGCGGCTCACGACGTACGATCCGGGACAGAAAAACTGCGCAAAATAATAAATGTGTATCAAAAATGATAAAAATGTTTGAAATTTGGGCTCCGAAAAGAGGCGCAGCCGAGCAGGATTGCAGCCCACGTCGTAGAGCTCTCAGAGAGCTTTCCAACGGTATGCTGTGCGCCGCGTAACTCCTTACGGATCAAAAGTTATGGGCACCGGAGCGACGGATACCTGGTCACAAGCCCTACGCCCTCGGTTTGTGGGCCCAGCCTCTACGTGAAGTGAAGTTGTCTTGCCCAAGGTACCGTGGTATTCGGTAATAGAAATGTGATGGATTAGGTTGTTGTCCTTTTCTCGGCTCATGACGCACGATCCGGGATGAAAAAACAGCGCAAAAGAAGAAAAGTGTTCCGAAACAAATGAAAACGTTAGATTTTGGGCTCCAACAACAGGCGTAGTCGAGCAGGATTGCTGCCCCCGTCGTAGAGCTCTAGGAGAGCTTTCCAACGGTATGTTGTGCGCCGCGTAACTCCTTATGGATCAAAAGTTATGGGCACCGGAGCGACAGATACTTGGTCACAAACCACACGCCCTTGGTTTGCGGGGCCAGCCTCTACGTGAAGTGAAGTTGTCTTGCCCAAGGTGTCTTGGGATTCGGTAATAGTAATGTGATGGATTAGGTTGCCGTCCTTTTCGCGGCTCACGACGTAAGATCCGGGATGAAAAAATAGCGCAAAAATGAAAAGTGTCCCGAAACTAATAAAAACTTTCAATTTTGGGCTCCTAAAACATGCACAGCAGGGCAGGCTTGCTGCCCCCGTTGTAGAGCTCTCAGAGTGCTTTCCAACGGTATATTGTGCGTCGCGTAACTCTTTACGGATCAAAAGTTATGGGCACCGGTGCGACGAATACCTAGTCACAAACCACACGCCCTCGGTTTGCGGGCCCAGCCTCTACGTGAAGTGAAGTTGTCTTGCCCAAGGTGGCGTGAGATTCGGTTATAGAAATGTAATGGATTAGGTTGTCGTCCTTTTCGCGGCTCACGACGTACGATCCGGGATAGAAAAAGAAGAAAAGTATCCCAAAACTGATGAAAATGTTTGAATTTTTGCTCTGAAAATAGGCGCAGCTGAGCAGGCTTGCTGCCCACGTTGTAGAGCTCTCGTAGAGCTTTCCAACGGTATGTTGTGCGCCGCATAACTCCTTACGGATCAAAAGTTATGGGCACCGGAGCGACGGATACTTGATCACAAGACCCACGCCCTCAGTTTGCTGGTGCAGCCTCTACCTAAAGTGAAGTTGTCTTGCCCAAGGTGCTATGGGATTCAGTAATAGAAATGTGATGGATCAGGTTGTCGCCCTTTTCGCCGCTCACGACGTACAATCTGGGACGGAAAAACAGCGCAAAAGAAGAAAAGTTTCCCGAAACTGATGAAAACGTTCGATTTTGGGTTCCAAAAATAGGCGCAACCAAGCAAGCTTGCTGCGCACGTCGTAGAGCTCTCATCGATCTTTCCAACGGTATGTTGTGCGCCGCAAAACTCCTTACGGATCAAAAGTTATGGGAACCGATACGACGGATACTTGGGCACAAGCCCCACGCCCTCGGTTTGCTGGCCTAGCCTCTACTTGAAGTAAGGTTGTCTTGCCCAAGGTGCCGTGGGATTCGGTAATAGAAATGTGATGGATTAGTTTGTCGTCCTTTTCGCGGCTCACAACGTACGATCCGGGTCGAAAAAACAGCGCAAAAGAAGAAAAGAGTCCCGAAATTGATGAAAACGTTCGATTTTGGGCTCTGACAACAGGCACAGCTGAGCAGGATTGCTGCCTCCATCGTAAAGCTCTCGGAGAGCTTTCCAACGGTATGCTGTCTGCCTCGTAACTCCTTACGGATCAAACGTTATGGGCACCGGAGCGACGGAGACCTGGTAATAAGCCCCACACCCTCAGTTTGCGAGCCCAGCCTTTACGTGAAGTAAAGTTGTCTTGCCCAAGGTGCCATGGGATTCGGTAATAGAAATGTGATGGATTAGGTTGTCCTTTTCGCGGCTCACGACGTATGATCGGGGATGGAAAAAAAGCGCAAAAGAAGAAAAGTATCCCGAAACTGATTAAAATGTTCTATTTTGGGTTCCGAAAATAGGCGCAGCCGTGCAGGATTGCTGCCCACTTTGTAGAGCTCGTGTAAAGCTTTCCAACGGTATGCTGTTCACTGCGTAACTCCTTACGGATCAAAAGTTATGGGCACTGGAGCGACGGATGCCTTGTCATAAGCCCCACGCCCTCGGTTTGCTGGCCCAGCCTCTATGTGAGGTGAAGTTGTCTTGCCCAAAGTGCCATGGGATTCGGTAATAGAAATTTGATGGATTAGGTTGTCGTCCTTTTTGCGGCTCACGACGTACGATACGGGATAAAAAATAGCGCAAAAGAAGAAAAGTGTTCCGAAACTGATGAAAACGTTCGATTTTAGGCTCCAAAAATAGGTACAACCAAGCAAGCTTGATGCCCCCGTTGTAGAGCTCTCTGAGAGCTTTCCAACGGTATGCTGTGCGCCGCGTGACTCCTTACGGATCAGAAGTTATGGGTACCAGAGCGACGGATACCTAGTCACAAACCCACGTCCTTGGTTTGCAGGCCCTGCCTTAACGTGAAGTGAAGTTATCTTGCCCAAGGTGCCATGCGATTCGGTAATAGAAATATGATGGATTAGGTTGTCGTCCTTTTCGCAGCTCACGACGTACGATCCAAGTCAGAAAAACAACGTAAAAGAAGAAAAAAGTCCCGAAACTGATGAAAATGTTCAATTTTGGGCTCCGACAATAGGCGCAGCAGAGCAGGATTGCTCCCCTCATCGTAGAGCTCTCGTAGAGCTTTCCAACAGTATGTTGTGCACCGCGTAACTCATTACGGATAAAAAGTTATGGGCACGGGAGCAGCGGATACCTGGTCACAAGCCCCACGCCCTCGGTTTGCAGGCCCAGCCTTAAGGTGAAGTGAAGTTGTCTTACCTAAGGTGCCGTGGGATTCGATAATAGAAATGTGATGGATTAGGCTGTCATCCTTTTCGCGGCTCACGACGTGCGATCCGGGATGGAACAACAGCGCAAAAGAAGAAAAGAGTCTTGAAACTGATGAAAATGTTCGAATTTGGGTTCCGACATTAGGCGTAGGTGAGTAGGATTGTTACCCCCGTCGTAGAACTCTCGGTGAACTTTCCAACGGTATACTGTGCGCCGCGTAACTCCTTGCGGATCAAAAGTTATGGGCATCGGAGCGACGGATACTTGGTCACAAGCCCCACACCCTCGGTTTGCGAGCCCAGCCTTTACGCGAAGTAAAGTTGTCTCGCCCAAGGTACCGTAGGATTCGGTAATAAGAATATGATGGATTAGGTTGTCATCCTTTTCGCGGCCCACGACGTACGATCCGGGACGGAAAAACACCGCAAAAGAAGAAAAGTGTCCCGAAATTGATGAAAACGTTCGATTTTGGGCTCCGACAACAGGCGTAGCCGAGCAGGATTGCTGCCTCCATCGTAGAGCTCTCGGAGAGCTTTCCAACGGCATGCTGTGCGCCGTGTAACTCCTTACAGATCAAAAGTTATAGGCACTGGAGCGACGGATACCTGGTAACAAGCCCCACACCTCAGTTTGCGGGGCCAGCCTTTACGTGAAGTAAAGTTGTCTTGCCCAAGGTGCCATGGGATTCGGTAATAGAAATGTGATGGATTAGGTTGTCGTTCTTTTCGTGGCTCACGACGTACGATCTGGGATGGAAAAAAGCACAAAAGAAGAAAAGTATCCCAAAACAGATGAAAACGTTCGATTTTGGATTCTGAAAATAGGCGCAGCTGAGTAGGATAGTGACCCACGTCGTAGAGCTCACATAGAGCTTTCCAATAGTATGTTGTGCACCACGTAACTCCTTACGGATCAAAAGTTATGGGCACCGGAGCGACGGATACCTTGTTAGAAGCCCCACTCCCTCGGTTTGCTGGCCCAGCCTCTATGTGAGGTGAAGTTGTCTTGCCCAAGGTGCCATGGCATTCGGTAATAGAAATATGATGGATTAGGTTGTCGTCCTTTTCGCTGCTCACGACGTACAATACGGGATGGAAAAATAGCGCAAAAGAAGAAAAGTATCCCGAAACTGATGAAAACATTCGATTTTAGGCTCCAAAATTAGGCACAGCCGAGCAGGCTTGTTGCCCCCGTCGTAGAGCTCTCTGAGAGCTTTCCAACAGTATGCTGTATGCCGCGTAACTCCTTACGGATCAAAAGTTATGGGCACCGGAGCGACGGATACCTGGTCACAAACCCACGCCCTCAGTTTACGGGCCCTACCTTAACGTGAAGTGAAGTTGTCTTGCCCAAGGTGCCGTGCGATTCGGTAATAGAAATATGATGGGTTAGGTCGTCGTCCTTTTCGCGGCTCACGACGTACGATCCAGGACGGAAAAACAACAAAAAAGAAGAAAAGAGTCCCGAAACTAATGAAAATGTTCAATTTTGGGCTCCGACAACAGGCGCAGCTAAGCAGGATTGCTCCCCCCATCGTAGAGCTCTTGGAGAGCTTTCCAACAGTATGTTGTACGCCGCGTAACTCCTTACGACTAAAACGTTATGGGCACCGAAGCGACATATAACTGGTCACAAGCCCCACGCCCTCGGTTTTCTGGCCCAGCCGTAAGGTGAAGTGAAGTTGTCTTGCCCAAGGTGCCGTGGGATTTGGTAATAGAAATGTGATGGATTAGGTTGTCATCCTTTTCGCGGCTCACGACGTACGATCTGGGATGAAAAAACTGCGCAAAAGAAGAAAAGAGTCTTGAAACTGATGAAAACGTTCGAATTTGGGCTCTGACAATAGGCGTAGGTGAGTAGAATTGCTGCCTCCATCGTAGAGCTCTCGGTGAGCTTTCCAACGGTATGCTGTGCGCCGCGTAACTCCTTACGGATCAAAAGTTATGGGCACCGGAGCGACGAATACTTGGTCACAAGCCCCACACCCTCGGTTTTCGTGCCCAGCCTTTACGTGAAGTAAAGTTGTCTTACCCAAGGTGCCATGGGATTCGGTAATAGGAATGTGATGGATTAGGTTGTCATCCTTTTCGCGGCTCACGACGTACGATCCGGGACGGAAAAACCGCACAAAAGAAGAAAAGTATCCCGAAACTGATGAAAACATTCTATTTTGGGCTCTGAAAATAGATGCAACTGAGCAGGATTTTAGTACACGTCGTAGAACTCTCGTAGAGCTTTCCAATGGTATGCTATTCGTCGCGTAACTCCTTACGGATCAAAAGTTATGGACACCGGAGCGACAGATACCTGATCATAAGCCCCGCGCCCTCAGTTTGCTGGCCCAGCCTCTATGTGAAGTGAAGTTGTCTTGCCGAAGGTGCCGTGGGATACGGTAATAGAAATTTGATGGATTTTCGTCCTTTTCGCGACTCACAACGTACGTTACGGGATAGAAAAATAGCGCAAAAGAATAAAAGTGTCACAAAACTGATGAAAACATTCGATTTTGGGCTCCGAAAACAAGAGCAGCAAAGCAGGCTTGCTGCCCAAATCGTAGAGCTCTCGTAGAGCTTTCCAACGATATGCTGTGCGCCGCGTAACTCCTTACAGATCAAAAGTTATGGGAACCGGAGCGACGGATACCTTGTCACAAGCCCTACGCCCTTTGTTTGCTGGCTTAGCCTCTACGTGAAGTGAAGTTGTCTTGCCCAAGGTGCCATGGGATTCGGTAATAGAAATGTGATGGATTATGTTGTCTTCTTTGTCGCGACTCACGACATACGATCCGGGACGGAAAAAGAGGTGCAACCGAGCAGGATTGTTGCCCACGTCGTAGAGCTCCCGGAGAGTTTTCCAATGGTATACTGTGAGCAACGTAACTCCTTAAAGATCAAAAGTTATGGGCACCGGAGCGACAGATACCTGGTCACATGCCCCACGCCCTCGGTTTGCGGGCCCAGCCTCTACGTGAAGTGAAGTTGTCTTGCCCAAGGTGCCATGGTATTCGGTAATAGAAATGTGATGGATTAGGTTGTCGTCATTTTCGTGGCTCACGACGTACGATTCGGGATGAAAAACAGCGCAAAAGAAGAAAAGTATTCCGAAACTAATGAAAACGTTCGATTTAGGACTCCAGTAAGAGGCTCAGCTGAGCAGGCTTACTGCCCACATCGTAGAGCTCTCGGAGAGCTTTCCAACGGTTTGTTGTGCACTGCGTAACTCCTTGTGGATCAAAAGTTATGGGTACCGAAGTGACGGATACTTGGTCACAAGCCCCACGCCCTCGGTTTGCGGGCCCAGCCTCTACATGAATTGAATTTGTCTTGCCCAATGTGCCGTAAGATTCGGTAATAGAAATGTGATGGATTAGGTTGCCGTCCTTTTTGTGGCTCACGACGTATGATTCGGGACAGAAAAATAGCCCAAAAGAAGAAAAGTATCCCAAAACTGATGCAAATGTTCAATTTTGGGATTCGAAAAGATGCGCAGCCAAGCAGGCTAGTTGCCTACATCATAGAGATCTCGTAGAGCTTTTCAACAGTATGCTGTGCACCGCGTAACTCTTTACGGATCAAAAGTTATGGATACCGGAGTGACGGATACTTGGTCACAAACCCCACGCCCTCGGTTTGCTGGCCCAGCCTCTACGTGAAGTAAAGTTGTCTTGCCCAAGGTGCCGTGGGATTCGGTAATAGAAATGTGATGGATTAGGTTGTCTTCCTTTTCGCCGCTCCCGACGTACGATTCGGGACGAAAAAATAGCGCAAAAGAAGAAAAGAGTCCCGAAACTGATGAAAACATTCGATTTTGGGTTCCGCCATCTGGCGCAACTGAGCAGGATTGTTGCCCCCTTAGTAGAGCTCTCAGAGAGCTTTCAAACGGTATGTTGTGCACCGTGTAATTCCTTACGGATCAAAGGTTATAGGCATCGGAGCAACGAATACCTGGTCACAAGCCCCACGCCCTCGGTTTGCGGGCCCAGCCCTACGTGAAGTGAAGTTTTCTTGCCCAAGGTGCCATGGTATTCGGTAATAGAAATGTGATGGATTATGTTGTCGTCCTTTTCGCGGCTCACGACGTACGATCCGGGACGAAAAAATGGTACAAAAGAAGAAAAGTATCCCGAGCCTGATGCAAAAGTTCAATTTTGGACTCTGAAAAGAGGCACAGCCGATCAGGCTTGCTACCCACATCGTAGAGCTCTCGTAGAGCTTTCCAACGGTATGATGTGCACCGCGTAAGTCCTTACGGATCAAAAGTTATAGGCACCAGAGCGACGGATACTTGGTCAAAAGCCCCACGCCCTTGGTTTGCTAGCCCAACCTCTACGTGAAGTGCAGTTGTCTTGCCCAAGGTTCCGTGGGATTCGGTAATAGAAATGTTATGGATTTGGTTGTCGTCCTTTTCGGTGCTCACGACGTACGATTCGGGATGAAAAAACAGCGCAAAAGAAGAAAATAGTCCTGAAACAGATGAAAAAGTTTGATTTTGGGCTCTGTCAACAGGCGCTGCCGAGCAAGCTTGCCTCCCCCGTCGTAGAGCTCTCAGAGAGCTTTCCAACGGTATGCTGTGTACCGTGTAATTCCTTACGGATCTAAATTTATGGACACCGGAGCGACGAATACTTGGTCATAATCCCAACGCCCTCGGTTTGCGGGCCCAGCCTGTACGTGAAGTGAAGTTGTCTTGCCCAAGGTTCCATGGGATTCGGTAATAGAAATGTGATGGATTAGATTGTCGTCCTTTGTGCGGCTCACGACGTACGATGCGGGTTGAAAAAAAGCACAAAGGAAGAAAAGTATCTCGAAACTGACGAAAATGTTCTATTTTGGGCTCTGAAAACAGGCGCAACCGAGTAGGCTTGCTACCCACGTCGTAGAACTCTCGTACAGCTTTCCAACGGTATGCTGTGCACCGTGGAACTCCTTACGGATCAAAAGTTTTGGGCACCGGAGCGAGGGATACCTAGTCACAAGCCCCACACCCTCGGTTTGTTAGCCCAGCCTCTACGTGAAGTGAAGTTTTCTTGCCCAAGGTGTCGTGGGATTCAGTAATATAAATGTGATGGATTTGGTTGTCGTCCTTTTCCCGGCTCACGACGTTCGATCCGGGATGAAAAAACAGCGCAAAAGAAGAAATGTGTCCCAAAACTGATGAAAATGTTCGAATTTGTTTGCCGAAAATTGGCGCAGCCGAGCAGGCTTGATGCCCCCATTGTGGAGCTCTCAGAGAGCTTTTCAACGGTATACTGTGCGCTGCGTAACTCCTTACGGATCAAAATTTATGGGTATCGGAGCGACGGAGACTTGGTCCCGAGCCCCACGGCCTCGGTTTACGGGCCCAGCCTCTACGTGAAGTGAAGTTTTCTTGCCCAAGGAGACGTGGGATTCGGTAATAGAAATGTGATGGATTATGTTGTCGTCTTTGTCGCGGCTCACGACGTACGATCCGGGACGGAAAAACAGCACAAAAAAAGAAAAGTATCCCGAAACTGATGAAAACGTTCAATTTTTGGCTCCGAAAAGAGGTACAGCTGAGCAGGATTGCTGTCAGCGTCGTAGAGCTCTCGGAGAGCTTTCCAACGGTATGTTGTGCGCCGCGTAAGTCCTTACGGATTAAATGTTATGGGCACCAGAGCGACAGATCCCTCGTCACAAGCCCCACGCCCTCGGTTTGCTGGCCCAGCCTCTACGTGAAGTGAAGTTGTCTTGCCCAAGGTGCCGTGGTATTCGGTAATAGAAATGTGATGGATTAGGTTGTTGTCCTTTTCGTGGCTCACGACGTACGATCCGGGACGAAAAAACAGCGCAAAAGAAGAAAAGTATCTGGAAACTAATGAAAACGTTTGATTTAGGGCTCCAAAATGAGGCTCAGCCGAGCAGGCTTGCTGCCCACGTCGTAGAGCTCTCGGAGAGCTTTCCAACGATTTGCTGTGCACCGCGTAACTCCTTGCGGATCAAAAGTTATGGGCATCGGAGCAACGGATACCTGGTCACCAGCCCCACGCACTCGGTTTACGGGCCGAGCCTCTACGTGAAGTGAATTTGTCTTGCCCAAGGTGCCGTAGGATTCGATAATAGAAATGTGATGGATTAGGTTGTCATCATTTTTGCGGCTCACGACGTACAATCCGGGATAGAAAAATAGCGCAAAAGAAGAAAAATATCCCGAAACTGATGCAAACATTCGATTTTGGGATTCAAAAAGAGGTGCAGACGAGCAGGCTTGCTGGCCATATCGTAGAGCTCTCATAGAGCTTTCCAACGGTATGCAGTGCACCGCGTAACTCCTTACGGATCAAAAGTTATGGGCACCGGAGCGACGGATACTTGGTCACAAGCCCCACGCCCTCGGTTTGCTGGCCCAGCCTCTACGTAAAGTGAAGTGGTCTTGCCCAAGGTGTCACTCCCCAACCCGACCTATAGAGGTTAGACTAGGATGTGATCTAAACATTCATATCATTTCACGTACTTAATTGTTCATTAAGGTTTAACACTTAATGTTAGCCTAAAACTCCAAAAATTCTCCGAAAAACCAACATCACAACTGTTGTAATTGGACTCTTTAGTTTGACCTAATTTTCTAAAGGCCTCAAAACTTTCAATCTCAAATTCATTTCCAACTAAGATTACTATTTATCACCAATCGAAATGCCTACTATTTATCTCAAAGTCTCGCTTGATTAACAACCTAGCATGATAACTATGTCTCGTTTATTTGTCAATCCTTGTTACAAAAGTACCTGTTGATCTTAGCTTACCAATGAATACCTGCTTAAGATTGGATAAATTCATTTTACTTAACCCTTTACCTAATACTTCATAAGCCTGTGATAGATACTAAACCAAGTAGCGATAGCAAAACGACCAGAAGAGTATCTATCTAGTTATGATCAGTACAAACCAAAATTTGACCCCAAATTACAACGGGGGTCATTTACAATAGTAACAGTAAGCAACACAAGAAATAGTCTTCAATACAACATGTCATTCACCAAATAGCCACAGTCAAGTAAGGCACGTTGGGCAGACAATCACTCCAAGGAGTCATCAATAGGCACGTTATCCTCAGGTACCTGTTCCTGATCTTCTTCACCTGTAATGATAAAAGAGGGTGAGTCCTTATGAACTCAGCGAGGGGGAACACGAAATACGTTTTGAAACTCTTTTTCCGGTTCAACTTATGAAAAACCCCTTTTGAAACATGTCACGTATCACAAGTAATAAGGTACGCAAAGTATAAGAATCAAATTGAGCAACAGATACAATTACCAATCATTTCAAGGATACGGTGAGCATTTTCTCTCAATATCGATTTTGATACGATTGTTGCGGCCGACTTCAATAATCCACTTATCGCTCCCATTTAGGTGTATTCCGGATGTACCCCGAAAACCTACGACCCAACTCTCCGAGGGTGGAATGCCAAGCGAGAGAGGGAATTGGACCATGGTAGTCACGGTAGCACCGGAAAGCCCGATGCCACCCGGCGTGCGTGAAACGCTACCATGCCACAATGAAAGGTTGCAACCTTGTGCAATGCACATTTATAACATTTAACATATCACATTAGGAGGACAACAAAGTAGGTTGCCTCCGAGCAGTTATAAGATTGCACATTAACAAGTAAACACGCGAGACACGCTATGACAGGTAATTTCACTTGTAAGGCACATGGAGTTATATGAATATTTAATGGGCAGCCATGTAACACATGTAAATCAAGTCATATAACTCATTTCGGGATTCACGTAATCAAATAATATGGTCACACAACATGCAATGACGTTTACGTGAGAACGGGTACAAGAAAGGTCTACTTGTCAACATGTAATAATCGGAATCACATTTAGGGTTATAAGGACAATTACGGGCAGCCCACTTATCACATAATTAGACACGATAACCATAGGATCAACACTTAGCGAGTTTTCAAAGTCACTAGGCTTTCAATTCATGCTTACCCGTGCGATTAAGCCACAAGTTGTCATGTAATTAAGTCAAGGCCATGCATCGATTAATTAAACATCCTCAATCATTCAAAACAGTCCACACAACATCCAAGTGCCACAATCCCAAGCATTTAATACCACAAGAGAAGTTACAATAATTTTCAAAGCATATCACTAGGTAAAAAACCTCACTGCAATGGTCTGTTTCCCACAATCATTTAGACAAGAAAAAAATCTCCAATTTCAGTGAACAAAATGTCAAATTAAATCTTATTAAGTGAACTAAATTCAGAAACAAACCTCGCATCATTTGGAGTTCGGATTCAAGAGTTATAGCCAAAACCGTGAGACTACGCAAAACTGTCCAGATTTGTACACATTTCAATACTTGTCATTTTTGTTGGCCTTAGGGTCAGATTTAGCCTTAGTCTATTTCTGACAAAAATGTCCAGACCTGAAAAATATAGCAACCAACCAAATTTCATGTATTTTAAATATCATTTGCTAAGTCAAAACTGGTTCGTTCTATAGGGATAGTGAACTGCCAAAAACCTGCTTCATTTTCCAGATTTTCCAGATTGTCCACATTTAGACACCTTTCGATGTTTTGCCATTTTGGAGACCTTAGAGTCAAAATTGGCCTTGGCCTATTTGTATGAAAAATGCTCAGAACTGGCAAAACGAGTCACCTACTAATTTTCACGCATTTTCAACATCTTTTACTAGGCCAAATACACTTCGTCCTAACAAGTCAGAAATCTGCCATTTTCGCGATTTTATCTATCTTCAAGTTCTAGCTAAAAATCTTGCCATGCATGGCTACAAAAGCTCATGTACACACACATACCACAAGTACAGAGGTAAAAATAGACATATGAAGGCATGCATGTGGTTTTTGAAAGCTTTTAAAAAGGATTAACCCTCACCTTAATCTATTGACAACAAATGATGCTCAAAACTCTTGAAGATGCACAAATGGTCTTCTCTCCTTGTTTGGCCGAGGTTAATGCTTGATTTCCTTAATTCCTAGCTGAGTTACCATGGCCTTAGTATGTGCATGTGGTTAGAACAAAAGGGAGATGAGATAGAAGCTATCAAACATACTTAAGCCAAAATGAGTGTTCTATGAGCTTGCATGCATGTCTTTTTGCTTCTAGCTTGCTTGGTCAAGCTTCCTAGGGCCTTGAGTGTCTAGATGAACCTTAGGATGATGAACTTAAGCTATGGAGAGTGATGAAGCAGCCTAGGCCGAGAGGGTGAGAGAAAATGAGAGGATGAGAGAATGAAATGAATGAAGTGTTGGTGTTTGTGAGTGTGTCGGCCTAAGGCTTCAAAATTTCTGATTTTTGTGTCTTCAAGAGCATATTTTGAATTGCCTAGCATGGGCATTGAATGGATCGACAAGGTGAAGCATGGTGGAGGATAAAACAATGCTTGATTTCCATTTTTTTTTTGCATTGTGTTATAGAATGTCTAAACTTGATTTTTTTTTGAAATTGCAAGCATGACAAAAGCACCTCACATGGTCGGCCAAGGCAAGCTCAAATCTGATTTTTTTGTCTTGTTTTGAGCTTATTTTATTGTGTGCTTGGGATGTGCAAAAGAATAAAAAATAAAGAATAAGAATGTTTAGCTTTTGGTGAAATTTCGTCTTCTAGTGAGTTGAATTAGCATTTTAATATTAGTTAGTGGAGTTCGTAGGATTAATTAATAATCTAGTGCTTCGTGCAAGATGCTTTCTTGATTAACGTGCGGGCACGCTTTCTTAGGTTTAGGGAACACACTATGAGGTAAGGCACGAATTATGAGACGAATGCATGTTTCCCAAGAAAATGCACGCAACCCTAAATGAATGCACGTAATTTGATGCAAGGCACATAAAACGAGACACGACTCTTAAACCTAGGTCATGGCACGTAATCCTAGGTTAGGGCACACGAAACGAGGCATCACACGTAAATCGAGACTGGGCCTCACACAAGGTGCCGTGGGATTCGGTAATAGAAATGTGATGGATTAGGTTGTCGCCCTTTTCGCGGCTCACGACGTACGATCCGGGATGGAAAAACAGTGCAAAAGAAGAAAAGAGTCCCGAAACTGATGAAAACGTTCGATTTTGGGCTTCGAAAACTGGCGCAGCTGAGTAGCATTGCTGCCCCTATTGTAGAGCTCTTAGAGAGCTTTCCAACGGTATGTTGTGCGTCGTGTAATTCCTTACGGATCAAAAGTTATGGGCACTGGAGCGACGGATACCTAGTCACAAGCCCCACGCCCTCGGTTTACGGGCCCAGCCTCTACGTGAAGTGGAGTTGTCTTGCCCAAGGTGCCATAGGATTTGGTAATAGAAATGTGATGGATTAGGTTGTCGTCCTTTTCGCGGCTCACGACGTACGATCCGAGACAGAAAAATAGAGCAAAAGAAGAAAAGAGTCCCAAAACTGATGAAAACGTTTGATTTTTGGCTCTGACAACGGGCGCTGCCGAGCAAGCTTGCGGCCTCCGTCGTAGAGCTCTCAGAGAGCTTTCCAATGGTATGCTGTGCGTCGCGTAACTCTTTACGGATCAAAAGGTATGGGCACCAGAACGACGGATACCTGGTCACAAGCCCCACGCCCTCGGGTTGCTGGCCCAGCTTCTACGTGAAGTGAAGTTGTCTTGCCCAAGGTGTTGTGGGATTCGGTAATAGAAATGTGATGGATTAGGTTGTAGTCCTTTTCGCGGCTCACGACGTACGATCCGGGATGAAAAAACAGCGCAAAAGAAGAAATGTGTCCCAAAACTGATGAAAACGTTGGAATTTCAGCTTCGAAAATAGGCCCAGCCGAGCAGGCTTGTTGCCCACATTGTGGAGCTCTCGGAGAGCTTTTCAACGGTATACTGTGCACTATGTAACTCCTTACGGATCAAAAGTTATGGGCATCGGAGCGACGGAGACCTGGTTTTAAACCCCACACCCTCGGTTTGCGAGCCCAGCCTCTACGTGAAGTGAAGTTGTCTTTCCCAAGGTGTCGTGAGATTCGGTAATAGAAATGTGATGGATTAGGTTGTCGTCCTTCTCGCGGCTCACGACCTACGATCCGGGATAAAAAAAACTGCGCAAAAGAAGAAATATGTCCCAAAATTGATGAAAATGTTCGAATTTGGGCTCCAAAAATTGGCGCAGCCGAGCAAGCCTGCTGCCCCCGTCGTAGAGCTCTCGGAGAGCTTTCCAAAGGTATGCTATGCGTCGCGTAACTCCTTACGGATCAAAAGTTATGTGCACCGGAGTGACGGAGACCTGGTCCTAAGCCCCACGCCCTCGGTTTGCGGGCTCAGCCTCTATGTGAAATGAAGTTGTCTTGCCCAAGGTGCCATGGGATTCGGTAATAGAAATGTGATGGATTAGGTTGTCGTGCTTTTCGCGGCTCACGACGTACGATTATAGACGGAAAAGCAGCGCAAAAAAAAGAAAAGTGACCCAAAATTGATGAAAACATTCGATTTTGGGCTCCGAAAATAGGTGCAGTCGAGCATGCTTGCTGCCTTGTCGTAGAGCTCTCGGAGAGCTTTCCAACGGTATGTTGTGTGCCACGTAACTCCTTACGAATCAAAAGTAATGGGCACCGGAGCGACGGAGACCTGGTCCCAAGCCTCACGCCCTCGGTTTGCTGGCCCAGCCTCTACCTGAGGTGAAGTTGTCTTGCCCAAGGTGCCGTGGGATTCGGTAATAGAAATGTGATGGATTAGGTTGCTGTCTTTTTTGCGGCTCACGACGTACGATCTGGGACAGAAAAATAGCATAAAAGAAGAAATGTGTCCTGAAACTGATGAAAACATTCGATTTTGGGCTCAAAAAATAGGTGCAGCTGAGCAGGCTTATTGCCCATATCGTAAAGCTCTCGGAGAGCTTTTCAACGATATGTTGTGTGCCGCGTATCTCCTTGCGGATCAAACCTTATAGGCAGCGAAACGACAGAGACCTGGTCCCAAGTCCCATGCCCTCGGTTTGCAGGCTCACCCTCTACGCGAAGTGAAGTTGTCTTGCCCAAGGTGCCATAGGACTCAGTAATAGAAATGTGATGGATTAGGTTGTCGTCCTTTTCGCTGCTCACGTCGTACGATCCGGGATGAAAAAACAGCACAAAAGAAGAAATGTGTCCCAAAACTGATGAAAATGTTCGAATTTGGGCTCCAAAAATAGGCACAACCGAGCAGGCTCTCTGTCCTGTCATAGAGCTCTCAGAGCGCTTTCCAACGGCATACTGTGCGTCGCATAACTCCTTATGGATCAAAAGTTATGAGCACCGAAGCGATAGAGACCTGGTCCAAAGCCCCACGCCCACGGTTTGCGGGTCCAGCCTCTACGTGCAGCGAAGTTGCCTTGCCTAAGGTGCCATGGGATTCGGTAATAGAAATGTGATGGATTAGGTTGTCGTCCTTTTTGCGGCTCACGACGTACGATCCGGGACAGAAAAATAGCGCAAAAGAAGAAAAGTGACCCAAAATTGATGAAAACATTCAATTTTGGGCTCCAAAAATAGGCGTAGCCAAGCATGCTCGATGCCCAGTCGTAGAGGTCTCAGAGAGATTTCCAACGGTATGTTGTACGCCACGTAACGCCTTACGGATCAAACGTTATGGGCACCGGAGCGACGGAGACCTGCTCCTAATCCCCACGCCCTCGGTTTGTAGGCCCAGCCTCTACGTGAAGCGAAGTTGTCTTGTCCAAGGTGCCATAGGATTCGGTAATAGAAATGTGATGGATTAGGTTGTCATCCTTTTCGCGGCTCACGACGTATGATCCGGGACCAAAAAACAGCGCAAAAGAAGAAAAGTGTCCCAAAATTGATGAAAACATTCAATTTTAGGCTCTGAAAATTGGCGCATTCGAGCAGGCATGCTACCCCCATCGTAGAGCTCTCAGAGAGCTTTCCAACGGTATGTTGTGCGCCACGTAACTCCTTACGGATCAAAAATAATGGGCCCCGGAACGACAGAGACCTGGTCTCAAGCCCCACGCCCTCGGTTTGCGGGCCCAGCCTCTACGTGAAGCGAAGTTGTCTTGTCCAAGGTGCCGTGGGATTCAATAATAGGAATGTGATAGATTAGGTTGTCGTCCTTTTGGGGGCTCACGACATACAATCCGGGACCGAAAAATAGCGTAAAAGAAGAAAAGCGTGTGAAACTGATGAAAATGTTCAATTTTGGGCTCCAAAAACTGGCTAAAAAAATCAGGTTTGTTGCCCCCATCGTAGAGCTCTCAGAGAGCTTTCCAATGGTATGTTGTGCGCCGTGTAACTCCTTGCAGACCAAAAGTTATGGGCACTGGAGTGAAGGAGACCTGGTCCCAAGCCGCACGCCCTCGGTTTGCGGGCCCAGCCTCTACGTGAGGGCAAAGTTGTGTTGCCCAAGGTGCCATGGGATTCGATAATATAAATGTGTTGGATTAGGTTGCTGTCTTTTTCGCTGCTCACGACGTACGATCTGGGATGAAAAAAATTGCGCAAAAGAAGAAAAGTGTCTCGAAACAAATGTAAACGTTTGACTCTGGGCTCCAAAAACAGGCGCAGTTGAGCAGGCTTGATGCCCCTGTCATAGAGCTCTCGGAGAGCTTTTCAACGGTATGCTGTGTGCTGCGTAACTCCTTACGGATCAAAAGTTATTGGTAGAGGAGCGACGGAGACCTGGTCCCAAGCCCCACGCCCTCAGTTTGTGGGCCCAGCCTCTACGTGAAGTGAAGTTTTCTTGCCCAAGGTGCCTTGGGATTTGGTAAAAGAAATGTGATGGATTTCGTAGTCGTCCATTTCGCAGCTCACGACGTACGATCGGGCACGAAAAAGCAATGCAAAAGAATAACTGTGTCACAAAACTGATGAAAACATTCGATTTTGGGCTCCAAAAACTGGGGCAGCCGAGCAGGCTTGCTGCCCTGTCAGAGAGCACTCGAAGAGCTTTCTAACGGTATGTTGTGTACCGTGTAACTCCTTATGGATCAAAAGTTATGGGCACCGGAGAGACGGAGACTTGGTCCCAACCCCCACAACCTCGTTTTGTGGGCCCAGCCTCTACGTGAGGCGAAGTTGTCTTGCCCAAGGTACCGTCGGATTCGGTAATAGAAATGTGATGGATTAGGTTGCTGTCCTTTTCGTAGCTAACGACGTATGATTCGGGATGGAAATACAACGCAAAAGATGAAAAGTGTCCCGAAACTTATGAAAACGTTCAATTTTTAGCACCAAAAACAGGCGCAGCATAGCAGGCTTGTCACCCCTGTCGTAGAGTTCTTGAAGAGCTTTTCAACGGTATGATGTGCACCTCGTAACTCCTTACGGATCAAAAGTTATGAGCAGCGGAGCAACAGAGACCTGGTCCCAAACCCCACGCCCTCGGTTTGCTGGCCCAGACTCTACGTGAAGTGAAGTTGTCTAGCCCAAGGTGTCGTGGGATTCGATAATAAAAATGTGATGGATTAGGTTGTCGTCCTTTTCGCAGCTCACAACGTACGATCCGAGATGAAAAAACAGCGCAAAAGAAGAAATATGTCCCAAAACTAATGAAAATGTTCGATTTTGAGCTCTAAAAATAGGCATAGCCTAGCAGGCCTACTATCCCTGTCGTAGAGCTCTTGTAGAGCTTTCCAACGGTATGCTGTGCGCCGCGTAATTCCTTACAAATCAAAAGTTATAGGCACCGGAGCGACGGAGACCTGGTCCCATGCCCCACGCCCTCAGTTTGCGGGCTCAGCCTCTATGTGAAGCGTAGTCGTCTTGCCCAAGGTGCTGTGGGATTCGGTAATAAAAATGTGATGGATTAGGTTGTCGTCCTTTTCACGGCTCATGACGTACGATCAAGGGACGGAAAAATAACGCAAAAGAAGAAAAGTGACCCAAAATTGATGAAAACATTCAATTTTGGGCTTCAAAAACAGGCGCAACCGAGCATGCTCACTGCCCGGTCGTAAAGCTCTCAGAGAGCTTTCCAACGGTATGTTGTGCGCCACATAACTCCTTACGAATCAAAAGGTATGACCACCAGAGCGACGAAGACCTGGTCCCATGCCCCACGCCCTCGGTTTGTGGGCCCAGCCTTTATGTGAAGCAAAGTTGTCTTGCCCAAGGTTCCATAGGATTCGGTAATAGAAATGTGATGGATTAGGTTACCGTCCTTTTCGTGGATCACAACGTATGATCCGGGATGAAAAAACGGCGTAAAAGAAGAAAAGTGTCGCAAAATTGATGATAACGTTTGATTTTGGGCTCCGAAAATAGGCGCAGTTGAGAAGGCTTGTTGCCCCTATCGTAGAGCTTTCATAGAGCTTTCCAACGGTCTGCTGTGCGCCGCGTAACTCCTTACGGATCAAAAGTTATGGGCATCGAAGCGACGGAGACTTGGTCCCAAACCCCACGCCCTCGGTTTGCAGGCCCAGCCTCTACGTGAAGTGAAGTTGTCTTGCCCAAGGTGCCGTGGGATTCGGTAAGAGAAATGTGATGGATTAGGTTGTTGTCCTTTTTGCTGCTCACGACGTACGATCTGGGACGAAAAAACAGCACAAAAGAAGAAAAGTGTCCCAAAATTGATGAAAATGTTTGATTTTGGGCTCCGAAAATAGGCGCTGCCGAGCAAGCTTGCTGCTCCCGTCGTAGAGCTCTCGGAGTGCTTTCCAACGGTATGTTGTGCGCCGCGTAACTCCTTTCAGATCAACAGTTATAGGCACCGGAGCGACGTAGACCTGATCCAAAGCCCCACGCCCTCGGTCTGCGGGCCTAGCCTCTACGTGAAGCTAAGTTGTCTTGCCCAAGATGCTGTGGGATTCAGTAATAGAAATATGATGGATTAGGTTGTCGTCCTTTTCGCAGCTCACGACGTACGATCCTGAACGAAAAAATAGCGCAAAAGAAGAAAAATATCCCGAAACTGATGACAACGTTCAATTTTGAGTTTAAAAAATAGGTGTAGCCGAGTAGGCGATCTGCCTCCGTTCTCGGAGAGCTTTCCAACGGTATGCAGTGCGCAGCGTAACTCCTTACGGATCAAAAGTTCTGGGAACCGGAGCGACGAAGACCTGGTCCCAAACCCCACGCCCTCGATTTGCGGGCCCAGCCTCTACGTGAAATAAAGTTTTCTTGCCCAAGGTGCCGTGGGATTCGGTAATAGAAATGTGATAGTTTAGGTTGTCGTCATATTCACGGCTCATGGCGTACGATTCGGGACAGAAAAATAGTGCAAAAGAAGAAAAGTTTCCCGAAATTGAGGAAAACTTTCGATTTTGGGCTCCTAAAATAGCCACCGTCGAGCAGGCTTGTTGCCCCCGTCGTAGATCTATCGGAGAGCTTTCAAACGGTATGTTGTGCGTCGCGTAACTCCTTACGGGTCAAAAGTTATGGGCACCGAAGCGACGGAGACCTGGTTCCACGCCCCACGCCCTCGGTTTGCGGGCCTAGCCTCTACGTGAAGTGAAGTTTTCTTGCCCAAGGTGCCGTCGGATTCTGTGATAGAAATGTGATGGATTAAGTTGTCATCCTTTTTGCAGCTCACGACGTACGATCCGGGACTAAAAAACAGCACAAAAGAAGAAAAGTGACCCAAAATTAATGAAAACATTCGATTTAGGGCTCTGAAAACAGTCGTAGCCGATTAGGATTGCTGCACCGTCGTACAACTTTCAGAGAGCTTTCGAATGGTATGTTGAGCGCTACGTAACTCCTTACGGATCAACAGTTATGGGCACCGGAGCGATGGAGACCTGGACCCAAGCCCCACGCAATCGGTTTGCGGCCCAGCCTCTACGTGAAGCGAAGTTGTCTTGCCCAAGGTGCCATGGGATTTAGTAATAAAAATGTGTTGGATTAGGTTGTCGTCCTTTTCGCGGCTCAAGACGTACGATACGGGACGAAAAAATAGCGCAAAAGAAGAAATATGTGCCAAAACTGATGAAAACGTTCGATTTTGGGCTCCAAAAACTGGCACAGCATTGCAGGATTGCTGCCCAGTCGTAGAGGTCTCGGAGAGCTTTCCAATGGTATACTATGCACCATGTAACACCTTACGGATCAAAAGTTATGGGCACCGGAGCGACGGAGACCTGGTCCCAAGCCTCACGCCCTTGGTTTGCTGGCCAAGCCTTTGCGTCAAGCGAAGTTGTCTTGCCCAAGGTGCCATAGGATTCGGTAATAGAAATGTGGTGGATTAGGTTGTCATCCTTTTCGCGGCACACGACGTACGATCCAGGACGGAAAAAGAGCGCAAAGGAAGAAAAGTATCCCAAAATTGATGAAAATGTTCGAATTTGGGCTTTAAAAATAGGTGCAACTGAGCAGGCTTGCTGCCCCCGTCGTAGAGCTCTCGGAGAGTTTTCCAACGGTATGCTGTGCAGCGCGTAACTCCTTACGGATCAAAAGTTATGGGCACTAGAGCGACGGAGACCTGGTCCCAAGCCCCACGCCCTCGGTTGGCGGGCCTAGCCTCTACGTGAAGCGAAGTAGTCTTGCCCAAGGTACCGTGGAATTCGGTAATAGAAATGTCATGGATTAGGTTGTCGTCCTTTTCGCGGCTCAAGACGTATGATCCGGGACGGAAAAATAGCGCAAAAGAAGAAAAGTGTCCTAAAATTGATGAAAATGTTCGATTTTGGGCTCCAAAAATAGTCGTAGCCGATCAAACTTGCTACCCCTGTCGTAGAGCTCTCGGAGTGCTTTCCAACGATATGTTGTGCGCTGCATAACTCCTTCCGGATCAAAAGTTATAGGCACCAGAGCGACGGAGACATGGTCCCAGGCCCCACGCCCTCGGCCTGCGGGCCCAGCTTCTACGTGAAGCGAAGTTGTCTTGCCCAAGGTGCTGTGGGATTCGGTAATAGAAATGTGATGGATTAGGTTGTCGTCCTTTTTGCGGCTCACGACGTACGATCCGGGACGAAAAAACAACGCAAAAGAAGAAAAATGTCCCGAAACTGATGAAAACGTTCAATTGTGGGCTTCAAAAACAGGTGCAGCTAAGTAGGATTGCTACCCCTGTCGTAGAGCTCTCAGGGAGCTTTCCAACAGTGTGCTGTGCGCCGCGTAACTCCTTATAGATCAAAAGTTATGGGCACCGGAGCAACGGAGACTTGGTCCCAAGCCCCACGCCTTTGGTTTGTGGGCCCAGCCTCTACATTAAGCGAAGTTGTCTTACCCAAGGTGCTGTGGTATTCGGTAATAGAAATGTGATGGACTAGGTTGTCGTCCTTTTCATTGCTCACGACGTACGATCCGGGACAGAAAAATAGCGCAAAAGAAGAAAATTATCCCGAAACTGATGAAAACGTTCGATTTTGGGCTCCAAAAACTAGCACAACAAAGCAGGCTTGTTGCCAACGTCGTAGATCTCTTGGAGTGCTTTCCATCGGTATATTGTGCGCCATGTAACTCCATACGGATCAAAAGTTATGGGCAACGTAGCGACGGATACCTGGTCACAAGCCCGACGCCCTCGGTTTGCGGGTCCAACCCTTACGTGAAATGAAGTTGTCTTGCCCAAGATGCCATGGGATTCGGCAATAAAAATGTGATAGATTAGGTTGTCGTCGTTTTCGCTGCTCACGACGTACGATCCTGGACGAAAAAATAGCGTAAAAGAAGAAAAGTGTCCCAAAACTGAAGAAAACATTCGATTTTGGGCTCCGAAAATAGGTGCTGCCAAGAAGGCTTGCTTCCCTCTTCGTAGAGCTCTTAGAGAGCTTTCCAAAGGTATCATGTGCGCCACGTAACTCCTTACGGATAAAAAGTTATGGGCACCAGAGCGACGGAGACCTGGTCCCAGGCCCCACACCCTCGGTTTGCTGGCCCAGCCTCTACGTGAGGCGAGGTTGTCTTGCCCAATGTGCCGTGGGATTCACTAATAGAAATGTGATGAATTAGGTTGTCGTCCTTTTCGCGGCTCACGACGTACGATCCGGGACGAAAAAATAGCGCAAAAGAAGAAAAGTATCCTGAAACTGATGAAAACTTTCAATTTTGGGCTCTGAAAACAGCCGCAGTCAAGCATGCTTGTTGCCCCCGTCGTAGAGCTATCGGAGAGCTTTCAAACGGTATGATGTGCACAACGTAACTCCTTACGGATCAAAAGTTATGGGCACTGGAGCGACGGAGACCTGGTCCCAAGCCCCACGCCCTCGGTTTGCGGGCCCAGCCTCTACATGAAGTGCAGTTGCCTTGCCCAAGGTGCCGTGGGATTCGGTAATAGAAATGTGATGGATTAAGTTGTCATCTTTTTCGTGACTCACGATGTACGATCCGGGACAAAAAAAATAGCAAAAGAAGAAAAGTGTCCCAAAACTAATGAAAAAGTTTGATATGGGGCTCCGAAAATAGTCACAGCCAAGCAGGCTTGCTGTCTCGTCGTAGAGCTCTCAGAGATCTTTCCAATGGTATGTTGTGTGCCGCGTAACTCCTTACGGATCAAAAGTTATGGGCATCGGAGCGACGGAGACCTGGTCCCAAGCCCCACGCCATCAGTTTGCGGGCCTAGCCTCTACGTGAAGTGAAGTTGTCTTGCCCAAGGGGCCATGGGATTCGATAATAGAAATGTGTTGGATTAGGTTGTCGTCCTTTTCGCGTCCACGACGTACGATCCGGGATGAAAAAATAGCGCAAAAGAAGAAATGTGTGCCAAAACTTATGAGAACATTCGATTTTGGGCTCTAAAAACTGGCACAGCGTTTGAGGCTTGTTAACCCGTCGTAGAGCTCTCGGAGAGCTTTCAAATGGTATGTTGTGCGCTGCGTAACTCCTTACGGATCAAACATTATGGGCACCATAGCGAAGGAGACCTGGTCCTAAGCCCCACGCCCTCGGTTTGCGGGACCAGCCTCTACGTGAAGCGAAGTTGTCTTTCCCAAGGTTCCATGGGATTCGGTAATTGAAATGTGATGGATTAGGTTGTTGTCTTTTTTGCGGCTCACGACGTACGATCCGGGACGGAAAAACAGCGCAAATGAAAAAAAGTGTCCCAAAATTGATGAAAACGTTTGATTTTGGGCTCCGAAAATAGGCGCAGCCGAGCAGGCTAGCTGTCCTGTCGTAGAGCTCTCGTAGAGCTTTCCAACTGTATAGTGTGCACCGCGTAACTCCTTACGATCAAAAGTTATGTGCACCGGAATGACGGAGACCTGGTCGCAAGCCTCACGCCCTCGGTTTGCGGGCCAAGCCTCGACGTCAAGCGAAGTTGTCTTGCCCAAGGTGCCGTAGAATTCGGTAACAGAAATGTGATGGATTAGGTTGTCGTCCATTTCGGGGCACACGACGTACGATCCGGCACGGAAAAACAACGCAAAAGAAGAAAAGTATCCTAAAATTGATGAAAACATTCGATTTTGGGCTCCAAAAATAGGCGCAGTCGGGCAGGCTTGCTGCCCCCGTCGTAGAGTTCTCGGAGAGCTTTCCAATGGTATGTTTTGCACTGCGTAACTCCTTTCGGATCAAAAGTTATGGGCACCAGAGCGACAAAGACCTGGTCCCAAGCCCCACGCCCTCGGTTTGCGGGCGCAGCCTCTACGTGAAGCGAAGTAGTCTTGCCCAAGGTGCCGTGGGATTCGGTAATAGAAATGTGATGGATTAGGTTGTTGTCCTTTTCGTGGCTCACGACGTACGATCCGAGACGGAAAAACAGCGCAAAAGAAGAAAATTATCCCAAAATTGATGAAAACATTCGATTTTGGGCTCCGAAAATAGGCACAGTTGTGAGGCCCGACCTCGATTGGCATGCGATACCTCGTTTTGTGTGCCCTAACGTAGACTTGCGTGCCTTGACCTAGGTTTAAGAGTCGTGTCTCGTTTTATGTGCCTTGCATTGATTTATGTGCATTCATTTAGGATTGCGTGCATTTACTTGGAAAACGTGCATTCGTCTCGTAGTTCGTGCCTTACCTCGTAGTGCGTGCCCTAAACCTAGGAAGCGTGCCCGCACGCTAATGAAGAAAGCATCTTACACGAAGCACTAGATCATTAATTAATCCTACAAACTCCACTAACTAATATTAAAATGCTAATTCAACTCACTAGAAGACGAAATCTCACAAAAAGCTAGACATTCTTTATTCTTTATTCTTTATTCTTTTGCATATTCCAAGCATACAATTAAATAATGCTCAAACAAGACAAAAAAATTCAGAATTTTGCTTGCCTTGGCCGACCACATGGAGCATTTGAACAAGCCTTGCATATTTCAAAATTATACCTAGACATTCTATGACAAGCTCATGACACAAAGCAAAAAAAAAAAAGGCTTAAAACCCTACCCAATGCACCCCATTCTCGACACACTCAAATTGCCCATGCTAGACAATTCAAATTATGCTCTTGAAGACACAAAATCAGAATTTTCAAGGCCCTAGGCCGACACATGCATCAAACTCTTCAAGCTTTTCATTTTCTTTCATTCTTTCTCTCTTTCTTTCATTCTTTCTCTCATTTCTTCTCTCTCTCTCTCGGCCCTAGCTGCAATTATAGACTCCATAGCTTAAGTTCATCATCCAAAGGTTCTTCAAGACAGGCAAGATACTAAGGAACTCGACCAAGCAAGCTAGAAGCCAAGAAACATGCATGCAAGCTCATAGCACATTCATTTGGCCCTTAGGTATGTTGATAGCTTCTCTTTCATTTTCTTTTTGTTCTAGCCACTTGCACATACTAAGAACTTGGTAACTAAGCTAGGAATTAGAGAATCTCAAGTCATCTCTTGGCCAAGCAAGGAGAAAGGTCGATCTTGTGCATCATCAAAAGCTTTGTGCATCTTCATTGTTGTCTTGCTAAGGTGAGGGCTAAAACTCTCTCGAAAAGCTTTCAAAAACCACATGCATGCCTTTAAATGTCTATTTTTACCTCTGTACTTGTGATCTATGTGTGTACATGAGCTTTTGTAAACATGCATGGCAAGATATTTGGCTAGAATGTGAAGATAGGTGAAATCGCGTAAATGGACAGTCTTCTGACTTGTTGGAACGAAGTGATTTTGACCAGGTAAATGATGTTAAAAATGTGTGAAAATTGGTAGGTGACTAGTTTTGCCAGTTCTGAGAATTTTTCGTAGAAATAGGCCAAGGCCAATTTTGATTCTAAAGTCCCCAACATGGCAAAATATCTAAAGGTGTCCAAATCTGGAAAATCTGGGAAAATGAAGCAGGTTTTTGGCAGTTCACTGTCCTTGTAGAACGATCCAATTTTGACTTAGTAAATGATATCCAAAATGCATGAAATTTTGTATGCTGCTAGATTTTTCAGTTTTGGACATTTTTGTCAAAAATAGACTAAAGGATAAATCTGACCCTAAGGTCCTCAAAAACGACAAGTATTGAAATATGTGCAAATCTGGACAGTTTTGCGTAGTCTCACGGTTTTGGCTATAACTCTTGAACCCCAACTCCAAATGATGCGAGGTTTGTTTCTAAATTTAGTTCGCTCCTTAAGATTTAATTTGAAATTTTTTTCACTGGAATTGGAGATTGTTTGCTTGTCTGAATGATTGTGAGAAAATAGACCATTGCAGTGAGGTTTTCATCTAGTGATATGCTTAGAAAAAATTTTGTAACGTCTCTTGTTGTATTAAATGCTTGGAATTGTGGCACTTCGATGTTGTGCGGACTATTTTTAATGCTTGAGGGTGTTTGAATTAATCAATGCATGGCTTGAGTTTTATTACGTGACAACTTGGGGCTTAATCGCACGGGTAAGCATGAATTGAAATCCTAATGACTAGGGAAAACTCGCTAAGTATTGATCCTATGGATAACGTGTTTAATTATGTGATTAGTAAGCTGCCCGTAGTTTCCCTTATAGCCCTGAATGTGATTCCGATGATTACATATTGACAAGTAGACCTTTCTTACACCCGATCCCACGTAAACGTCGTTGCATGTTGTATGACCTCTTTATATGATTACGTGAACTTTGAAATGAGTTATATTACATGCGTTACATGGCTGCCCATTTAATATTCATATAAGTCCATGTGCTTTACGAGTGAAATTACCTGTCATACCGTGCCTCACGTGTTTACTTGTCAATGTGCAATCTTATGATTGCTCGGAGGCAACCTACTTTGTTGTCCTCCTAATGTGAGATATTAAATGTCATAAATGTGCATTGCATACAAGGTTGCAACCTTTCATTCTGGCGTGGTAGCGTTCACGCACACCGGGCGGCAGCGGGCTTGCCGGTGTAACTGTGACTACCATTGTCCAATTCCCTCTCTTGCTTGGGGGCTAAACTTCCTCGGAGAGTTGGGTCGTAGGATTTTGGGGTACATCCGGAGTACACCCATTTGGCGTGATAAGTGGAAGATTTGAAGTCGGCCGCAACAATTGATACTGAAAATGAACTGAGAGCAAAATCTCACCGTATCCTTTTCACTATGTGTATAAGTACTCTCGCTTGGTTCCTAGAGGACCTCGGGGAGGAAAGACGGGTAATTGTGTTATTTTACCTTTATATTACATTATAAACTTACTTGTGATATATGTCATGCTTGCAAAAGGTTTTTATAAGTTGAATCGGAAAAAGAGTTTCAAACTTATTTCTCATTCCTCCTCGCTGAGTTCATAAGGACTCACCCTCTTTTATCATCTCAGGTGAAGAAGACCAGGAACAGGTACCCGAGGACGACGTGCCTAACGATGATTCCTTGGAATGATTGCTTGCCCTACGTGCCTTACTTGACTATGGCCATTTTGTGAACGATATATTGCTTGAAGACTATTTCTTATTTTGCTTGTTGTTGTATTGTAAATGACCCCCGTTGTAATTTGGGGTCTAATTTTGGCTTGTACTGATCATAACTCGATAGACACTCTTATGGTCGCTTTTGCTATCACTATTAGTTAGTATCTTTCCCAGGCTTATGAAGTATCAGGTAAAGGATTAAGTAAAATGGATCTATCCAATCTTAAGTAGGTACTCATTGTTAAGCTAAGATCAACAGGTGCTTTTGTAACAAGGATTAACAAACAAACGAGACATAATATCATGCCAGGTTGTTAATCAAATGAGACTTCGAGATAACTAGTAGGTGTTTCAACTGGTGATAAATAGTAACCTCAGTTGGAAATGAATTTGAGATTGAAAGTTTTGAGGCCTTTAGAAAATTAGGTCAAACTAAAGAGCTCAATTACAGCCGTTATGCTGCTGGTTTTCTGGAGAATTGTGGAGTTTAGGCTAGACGTTAAGTATTAAATCTTCATGAATGATTAAGTACGTGAAATGACTTGAATGTTTAGATCACACTCTAGTCTAACCTCTATAGGTCGGGTTGGGGCGTGACACCTTAGAGAAATGGTATCAGAGCTTAGATTGCTTAAGCCGTGTTTAACTCTCGGACCATAGGTAGAAGCCCTAAGGTTATTAGGATGACTTGTTTATGTGTGATAATGTATGATAATGTTAATTGTGCCTTCTATGTTCTATGTGTTTATGTGATTAACATATCTTAACTGTAATTGTGTATCTATATAAAATTATATGTTGCATATCTTATGCATTAAATTCTTGTTTGTCGTATTCCAATAAATTGTGCATCGTAATCTGTGCCTATAGATGGATGGACCTAGTACCCACAATACTAATAGGAGCGGTGAGCCCCAAGAGACTGGAGATGCTCATCAAACTAATCCCGGCATGGCTATGTTTAATATGATGGCGAATGCCATGGATCGCGTGTCGCGAGTAATGGAACGTCAAGATGCACGTGAAGCAAACAACAACAACAACAGGAATGATGGTAACCATGGGAAAAATAGCAGAATGCGGGAGTTCCTTAACTTTAGGCCGTCCAAATTCCACGGGGAAGCTGATGATGAAAAGGCAGAGGCTTGGCTGTCTGAGGTTGAAAGGATCTTCAGACCACTTGACTATACTGATGAAGAAAAGATGGAGTTCGTTGTGTTTCTGTTGCACGGGGATGTTGAACATTGGTGGCACACTGTGGAGGCACTTTGGGAAACTGATCATACACCTCGCTTGTGGGGTAATTTCGTTAAGGCATTCAAGGAGAAATACGTACCTACAGTTTCCAGGCAGAGGCAGATTGAAGAATTCATGCACTTGAACTAGGGTAACATGACGGTAGCCCAGTACGAGGCTCATTTTGACCGACTATCCCGTTATGGTCAATACATGGTCAGTACCCCTGAGGTGAAGATGTGGAAATTTACGATTGGGTTGAGGCCAGAAATTCAAGACCAGTTGGCTTTACATGACTTCACTACCTATTTTGCTCTCCTTGCGGCCGCTTCCCGAGTTTAGAAGAGGAAACTTGATAGAGCCGGTTCAAACCAGCCGAACAAGAAACCATATCAGCCTCCAGGTCAACAGAGAAAATTCCAGACCTAGAGTCGCAGTCAGGGCCAGAGCTAGAACAGACCAGTTAATAACCGTGGCCCGACTAAAGCACTATCAGCTTCTTCCACCCGCAAATCCACAGGTAGTTCACCTGCTACTCAGTCTATCAACTGTTCTTACTGTGACAAGAAGGGTCATACCGAGGCTCAGTGCTAGAAGAAGTCAGGACGATGTGTGCGGTGTGGCAGTGATCAACATCAGATCAAGGATTGCCCTAAATGGCAAGAAGGACAAAATCAAGTTAAACCAGCTGGTAGAGGCAAGACTCCAGTTCCTAGAGTTCAGGCCCGAGCTTATGCTATTGAGTGCGGGAGCTTCCAGAGGAGACCGCTGTTGTTGAAGGTACATTCTTGATACTGAATCAACCTGTTAGGGTGCTAATTGATCCAGGTACTACTCATTGATTTATTACTCCCTTATATGTGCAACGTGTGAAACTGAGAGTTGTATGTTTGCCTTACAAAGTAGAAGTTGGTACTCCGATGGGTTCTGAACTTGTTACTCGCTCAGCTTGTAAAGCATATAAAATCCAAATTAAGGATAGGGAATTCTCAGCCAATCTTATTGTATTACCCTTTTGAGACTATGAACTCATCTTAGGGATGGACTGGTTGGCAAAGCATCATGCCCAACTAGATTGCCGGACGAAGATTGTAACATTCCAAATACCTGGTCAACCAATATTAGAGGTAATGGGTCGAAGAGACTTCACCGGGAGTTCTATCATTTCGTATACGAAAGCAGTGAAATCCTTGAGAAAAGGATGTAGTGGATACTTAGCTTACCTCATCAACAAGCCATCGGACAAAGCTAAGTTGGAGGTGATGCCAATGATTAAAAATTATGCGGATGTGTTTCCAGAAGAATTGCCCGGTTTACCCCCAAATCGAGAGATCGAGTTCATTATAGAGTTACTGCCTGGCACCTAGCCAATATCTAAAGCTCCCTATCGTATGGCACCAGCCGAGCTACAAGAATTGAAGGACCAATTGTAAGGATTGTTGAAGAAGGGGTTTGTTCAACCAAGCTCTTCTCCGTGGGGTGCGCCAGTCCTATTTGTAAAGAAGAAAGACGGAACGTTGAGGCTATGCATCGATTACCGAGAATTAAACCAAGTGACCGTCAAGAATAAATACCCACTTCCACTGATCGACGAGTTGTTTGATCAACTTCAGGGAGCCAAAGTGTATTCAAAGCTCGACTTGAGGCAAGGGTACTATCAGTTGCGGATCAAAAAGGAGGATGTGCCTAAAACGGCTTTCAGGATGAGATATGGGCATTATGAATATGTGGTGATGCCATTTGGGCTAACTAATGCCCCTGCAGCTTTTATGGACTTAATGCACAGGGTGTTTCAACCCTACTTGGACCAATTTGTGGTGATCTTTATTGATGATATTTTGGTATACTCGAAATCCGAGGCTGACCATGAACAACATCTGCGATTGGTACTGCAGAAACTTCGAGAGCATTAATTGTACGCGAAGTTTAGCAAATGCAAATTTTGGTTGCAACAGATTACATTTTTGGGGCACATCATATCCCAAGAGGGAATAGCAGTAGACCCAGCAAAGATAGAAGCTGTGATGTCTTGGAAGAAGCCGAAAAATGTTACAGAGGTTCGGAGTTTTCTCGGTTTAGCCGGCTATTATCGGAGGTTCGTGAAGGATTTCCCAAAGATCGCAGGACCGCTTACAAGGCTCGCTCAAAAGAAAACAAAGTTCGTGTGGGATGACAAGTATGAGAACAGCTTCCAAGAATTGAAGAAGAGATTGACTACTGCACATGTTCTTGCATTACCTGAAGGGAGTCAAGGCTTTGTAATCTATAGCGATGCTTTGAAGGAAGGATTAGGTTGTGTGTTGATGCAAAATGGTAGAGTGATTGCGTATGCCTCTAGGAAACCGAAGCCGTATGAATTGAACTACCCAACACATGATTTGGAGTTAGCGGCTATTGTGTTTGCACTCAAGAAATGGAGGCACTATCTGTGGGGTAACAAGTTCAAGGTGTTTACTGATCACAAGAGCTTGAAATACTTGTTCTCACAAAAAGAGTTGAACATGAGGCAAAGACGGTGGATGGAGCTTTTGGATGATTATAACTGCACAATCAATTATGTGCCTAGTAAAGCAAATGTAGTTGCAGATGCCTTAAGTCGGAAAGCGAGCATGGCAAAACTAGAAGTTAAGGTGCAGGAGTTGTTAGAGGAAGCATTTTTGTGGAAACCACAATTGACTCAAAAAGGATTACTATTTGCCACTACACAAGTTCAATCGACCTTGTTGTCTGAATTACGAGAGGCTCAACAGAAGGACCAACAGTTTCATAAGATTAAAGAAAGCAACACAGATTTCAAGTTTCATGATAATGGTATTTAGAGGTTTAGGAATCGGATTTGTGTTCCTAATGAGCCAGAGCTGAAAAAGAAGATTCTTGAAGAAGCCCATAATTCAAGATACACTATCCACCCCGGCGGAACAAAGATGTACTGGGATTTGAAGCAACACTATTGGTGGAATAACATGAAGAGAGAGATTGCTGAGTTTGTGGCACGGTGTTTGACTTGCCAGAGAGTCAAAGCAGAACATCAACGACTGGCAGGTTTACTTCAACCGTTGGAGATTCCTCAATGGAAATGGGAACATATAACTATGGACTTTGTCATAGACCTGCCCAGGTCACAAAAGGGTCATGACGTCGTTTGGGTCATAGTGGATAGATTGACAAAGTCAGCACACTTCTTACCGATGAACAAGGAGGATAGTCCTGAGAAATTGGGAGATATGTATGTGGCGGATATTGTAAGGTTGCACGGGATGCCTGTGAGTATTGTATCAGATAGGGATCCTCGTTTTACTTCCCGATTTTGGAAGAGATTGCAAGAAGCTTTGGGAACGAAGTTGAGTTTCAGCACGGCTTATCACCCTTAGACTGATGGACAATTTGAGATAACTATTCAGATTCTGGAGGATATGCTGAGGGCGTGTGTTTTAGACTTCGGGAAAGGTTGGGAGAAATATCTGTCTCTAGCGGAGTTCGCTTATAATAACAGTTATCAGGCCACTATCGGGATGGCCCCATTTGAGGCATTGTATGGACGAAAGTATCGATCCCCAATTTACTGGGATGAAGTAGGCGAGACGAAGACTTTTGACCCGACCCTTCTACCTGAACTTACGAAGACTGTTGATAATGTCCACCTCATCCAGAAACGGATGCTTACCGCCCAAAGCAGGCAGAAAAGTTATGCAGACCAATGGAGACGGAGTCTAGAGTTTGAGGTCGGCGACAAGGTGTTCTTGAAAATATCACCTCAGAAGGGACTGATTAAACATAGCAAGGGTGGAAAGTTGAGCCCGAGGTTTGTAGGACCATTTGAGATAATTGAGAAGGTTGGTAAATTGGCATATCACCTGGAACTACCCCAAAACCTCTCCAATATTCACGACGTCTTTCATGCTTCAATGCTACGGAAGTATCATCCCGATCCATCACATATCTTGGAGCCAGAGCCGTTGAAGCTTCGAGAGAACTTGTCTTATGAAGAGAAGCCCATTCGGATCCTGGACCAGCAAGATCGGGAGTTGCGCAACAAATCCATACCGATGGTAAAAGTGTTGTGGGATCATCATGGAGTTGAAGAAGCAACGTGGGAAAGAAGAGACAAGATGGAGCAACAGTATCTAGCTTTATTTCAAAGGTAATATTGAATTTCAGGACAAATTTCTTTTAAGGAGGGGAGGATGTGAGGCCCGACCTCGATTGGCGTGCGATACCTCATTTCGTGTGCCCTAACCTAGACTTGCGTGCCTTGACCTAGGTTTAAGAGTCGTGTCTCGTTTTATGTGCCTTGCATTGATTTACGTGCATTTATTTAGGGTTGCATGCATTTACTTGGAAAATGTGCATTCATCTCGTAGTTCATGTCTTATCTCGTAGTGCGTGCCCTAAACCTAGGAAAGCATGCCCGCACGCTAATCAAGAAAGCATCTTACACGAAGCACTAGATCATTAATTAATCCTACAAACTCCACTAACTAATATTAAAATGCTAATTCAACTCACTAGAAGACGAAATCTCACAAAAACCTAGACATTCTTATTCTTTATTCTTTATTCTTTTGCATATTCCAAGCATACAATTAAATAATGCTCAAACAAGACAAAAAAATTCAGAATTTTGCTTGCCTTGGCCCGACCACATGGAGCATTTGAACAAGCCTTCATATTTCAAAATTATACCTAGACATTCTATGACAAGCTCATGACACAAAGGAAGAAAAAAAAAGACTTAAAACCTTACCCAATGCACCCCATTCTCGACACACTCAAATTTCTCATGCTAGACAATTCAAATTATGCTCTTGAAGACACAAAATCAGAATTTTTAAGGCCCTAGGCCGACACATGCATCAAACTCTTCAAGCTTTTCATTTTCTTTCATTCTTTCTCTTTTTCTTTCATTCTTTCTCTCATTTCTTCTCTCTCTCTCTCGGCCCTAGCTGCAATTATAGACTTCATAGCTTAAGTTCATCATCCAAAGGTTCTTCAAGACATGCAAGATACTAAGGAACTCGACCAAGCAAGCTAGAAGCCAAGAAATATGCATGCAAGCTCATAGCACATTCATTCGGCCCTTAGGTATGTTGATAGCTTCTCTTTCATTTTCTTTTTGTTCTAGCCACTTGCACATACTAAGAACTTGGTAACTAAGCTAGGAATTAGAGAATCTCAAGTCATCTCTCGGCCAAGCAAGGAGAAAGGTCGATCTTGTGCATCACCAAAAGCTTTGTGTATCTTCATTGTTGTCTTGCTAAGGTGAGGGCTAAAACTCCCTTGAAAAGCTTTCAAAAACCACATGCATGCCTTTAAATGTCTATTATTACCTCTGTACTTGTGATCTATGTGTGTACATGAGCTTTTGTAAACATGCATGGCAAGATATTTGGCTAGAATGTGAAGATAGGTGAAATCGCGTAAATGGACAGTCTTCTGACTTGTTGGAGTGAAGTGATTTTGACCAGGTAAATGATGTTGAAAATGCGTGAAAATTGGTAGGTGACTAGTTTTTCCAGTTCTGAGAATTTTTCATAGAAATAGGCCAAGGCCAATTTTGAATCTAAAGTCCCCAACATGGCAAAAAATCTAAAGGTGTCCAAATCTGGAAAATCTGGGAAAATGAAGCAGGTTTTTGGCAGTTCACTGTCCTTGTAGAACGAACCAGTTTTGACTTAGTAAATGATATCTAAAATGCATGAAATTTTGTATGCTGCTAGATTTTTCAGTTCTGGACATTTTTTTCAGAAATAGACTAAAGGATAAATCTGACCCTAAGGTCCTAAAAAACGACAAGTATTGAAATGTGTACAAATCTGGATAGTTTTGCGTAGTCTCATGGTTTTGGCTATAACTCTTGAACCCCAACTCCAAATGATGCAAGGTTTGTTTCTAAATTTAGTTCACTCCTTAAGATTTAATTTGACATTTTGTTCACTGGAATTGGAGATTGTTTGCTTGTCTCAATGATTGTGAGAAAACAAACCATTGCAGTGAGGTTTTCATCTAGTGATATGCTTAGAAAAAAATTTGTAATGTCTCTTGTTGTATTAAATGCTTGGGATTGTGGCACTTGGATGTTGTGTGGACTATTTTTAATGCTTGAGGGTGTTTGAATTAATCAATGCATGGCTTGAGTTTTATTACATGACAACTTGGGGCTTAATCGCACGGGTGAGCATGAATTGAAATCCTAATGACTAGGGAAAACTCGCTAAGTGTTGATCCTATGGATAACGTGTTTAATTATGTGATTAGTAAGCTGCCCGTAGTTGCCCTTACAGCCCTGAATGTGATTCCGATGATTACATATTGACAAGTAGACCTTTCTTGCACCCGGTCCCACGTAAACGTCGTTGCATGTTGTATGACCTTATTATTTGATTACGTGAACTTTGAAATGAGTTATTTTACATGCGTTACATGGCTTCCCGTTTAATATTCATATAACTCCATGTGCTTTACGAGTGAAATTACCTGTCATACCGTGCCTCACGTGTTTACTTGTCAATGTGCAATCTTATAACTGCTCGGAGGCAACCTACTTTGTTATCCTCCTAATGTGAGATATTAAATGTCATAAATGTGCATTGCATACAAGGTTGCAACCTTTCATTCTGGCGTGGTAGCGTTCACGCACACCGGGCGGCAGCGGGCTTGCTAGGACAACCGTGACTACCATTGTCCAATTCCCTCTCTCGCTTGGGGGCTAGACTTCCTTGGAGAGTTGGGTTGTAGGATTTCGGGGTACATCCGGAGTACACCCATTTGGCGTGATAAGTGGAAGATTTGAAGTCGGTCGCAACAACTGATACTGAAAATGAACTGAGAGCAAAAGCTCACCGTATCCTTTTCACTATGTGTATAAGTACTCTCGCTTGGTTCCTAGAGGACCTCGGGGAGGAAAGACGGGTAATTGTGTTCTTTTACCTTTATATTACATTGTGAACTTACTTGTGATATATGTCATGCTTGCAAAAGGTTTTCATAAGTTGAATCGGAAAAAGAGTTTCAAACTTATTTCTCGTTCCTCCTCGCTGAGTTCATAAGGACTCACCCTCTTTTATCATCTTAGGTGAAGAAAACTAGGAATAGGTACCCGAGGACAACGTGCCTAACGATGATTCCTTGGAATGATTGCTTGCCCTACGTGTCTTACTTGACTATGGCCATTTTGTGAACGATATATTGCTTGAAGACTATTTCTTATTTTGCTTGTTGTTGTATTGTAAATGACCCCCGTTGTAATTTGGGGTCTAATTTTGGCTTGTACTGATCATAACTAGATAGACACTCTTATGGTCGCTTTTGCTATCACTATTAGTTAGCATCTATCCCAGGCTTATGAAGTATCAGGTAAAGGATTAAGTAAAATGGATCTATCCAATCTTAAGCAGGTACTCATTGTTAAGCTAAGATCAACAGGTGCTTTTGTAACAAGGATTAACAAACAAACGAGACATAATATCATGCCAGGTTGTTAATCAAATGAGACTTCGAGATAACTAGTAGGAGTTTCAACTGGTGATAAATAGTAACCTTAGTTGGAAATGAATTTGAGATTGAAAGTTTTGAGGCCTTTAGAAAATTAGGTCAAACTAAAGAGCCCAATTACAGCCGTTATGCTACCGATTTTCCAGAGAATTGTGGAGTTTAGGCTAGACGTTAAGTATTAAACCTTCATGAACGATTAAGTACGTGAAATGACTTGAATGTTTAAATCACACTTTAGTCTAACCTCTATAGGACGGGTTAGGGCGTGATAGCAGCTGAGCAAGCTTGCTACCCCTGTTGTAGAGCTCTCGGAGAGCTTTCCAACAATACGCTGTGCGCTGCGTAACTCCTTCCGGATCAAAAGTTATAGGCACCGGAGCGAGGGAGACCAGGTCCCAAGCCCCACGCCCTCGGATTGCGGGCCCAGCCTCTACGTAAAGAGAAGTTGTCTTGCCCAAGGTGTCGTGGGATTCAGTAATAGAAATGTGATAGATTAGGTTGTCGTTCTTTTCATGGCTCACGACGTACGATCCGGGACGAAAAAATAGCGCAAAAGAAGAAAAGTGTCCCGAAATTGATGAAAACGTTCAATTTTGGGCTTCAAAAATAGGTGCAGCCAAGCAGGCTTGTTGTCCCCGTCGTAGAGCTCTCGGAGAGCTTTCCAATGGTATGTAGTGCACCGCGTAATTCCTTAAGGATCAAAAGTTATAGGCACCAGAGCGACGGAGACCTGGTCCCAAGCCCCACGCCCTTGGTTTACGGGCCCAGCCTCTACGTGAAATGAAGTTGTCTTGCCCAAGGTGCCATGGGATTCGGTAATAGAAATGTGATGGATTAGGTTGTCGTCTTTTTCGCGGCTCACGACATATGATCCGGGACCGAAAAACAGCGCAAAAGAAGAAAAATTTCCTGAAATTGAAGAAAACGTTCGATTCTGGAATCCAAAAATAGGTACAGCCCAGTAGACTTGCTGCCCCCGTCGTAGAGCTCTCGGAGAGCTTTCAAACGGTATGCTTTGCGCTGCGTAACTCCTTCCGGATCAAAAGTTATAGGCACCGGAGCGACGGAGACCTGGTCCCAAGCCCCACACCCTCGGTTTGCGGGCCCAGCCTCTACGTGAAGTGAAGTTGCCTTGCCCAAGGTGCCATGGGATTCGATAATAGAAATGTGATGGATTAAGTTGTCTTCCTTTTCGCGGCTCACGACGTACGATCCAGGATTGAAAAACAGCGCAAAAGAAGAAAAGTGTCCCAAAACTAATGAAAACGTTTGATTTGGGGCTCTGATAATAGTCGCAGCCGAGCAGGCTTTCTGCCCCTTTGTAGAGCTCTCGGAGAGCTTCCCAACGGTATGCTGTGCGCTACGTAACTCCTTACGGATCAAAAGTTATAGGCACTGGAGCGACGGAGACCTGGTCCAAAGCCCCACACCCTCGGATTGCAGGCCCAGCCTCTACGTGAAGCGAAGTTGTATTGCCCAAGGTGCCATGGGATTCGGTAATAGAAATGTGATGGATTAGTTTATCGTCCTTTTTGCGGCTCACGACGTACGATCCGGGACGAAAAAATAGTGCTAAAGAAGAAAAGTGTCCCGAAACTGATGAAAATGTTCAATTTTTGACTTCAAAAATAGGCGCAACTAAGCAAGATTGCTGCCCCCGTCGTAGAGCTCTCGGAGAGCTTCCCAACGGTATGTAGTGCGCCACATAATTCCTTACGGATCAAAAGTTATGGGCACCGGAGCGACGGAGACCTGGTCCCAAGCCCCACGCCCTCATTTTGCGAGCCCAGCCTCTACGTGAAATGAAGTTGTCTTGCCCAAGGTGCCATGGGATTCAGTAATAGAAATGTGATGGATTAGGTTGTCGTCTTTTTTGCAGCTCACGACTTACGATCTGGGATGAAAAAACATAGCAAAAAAAGAAAAAAATCCCGAAACTGATGAAAACATTCAATTTTGCACTCCAAAAATAGGTGCAGCCCAGTAGGCTTGCTGCCCCCATTGTAGAGCTCTCGGAGAGCTTTCCAACGGTATGCTGTGTGCCACGTAACTCCTTATGGATCAAAAGTTATGGGCACCGGAGCAACGGAGACTTGGTCCCAAGCCCCACGCCCTCGGTTTGCGGGCCCAGCCTCTACGTGAGGCGAAGTTGTCTACCCAAGGTGCCGTGGGATTAGGTAATAGAAATGTGATGGACTAGGTTGTCGTCCCTTTTGCTGCTCATGACGTACGATCCAGGACAGAAAAATAGTGCAAAACAAGAAAATTATCCCAAAACTGATAAAAACGTTCGATTTTGGGCTCTGAAAACTATTGCAACAAAGCAGGCTTGTTTGCAATGTCGTAGATCTCTTGGAGTGCTTTTCAACGGTATGTTGTGCGCCACGTAAATCCTTACGGAACTAAAGTTATGGGCAACATAGCAACGGATACCTGGTCATAAGTCCGACGCCCTCGGTTTGCTGGCCCAACCTCTATGTGAAATGAAGATGTCTTGCCCAAGATGCCATGGGATTCAGTAATAGAAATGTGATAGATTAGTTTGTCGTCCTTTTCGCTACTCACGACGTACGATCCGGGACGGAAAAATAGCGCAAAAAAGGAAAAGTGTCCCGAAACTAATGAAAACGTTCAATTTTTGGCTTCAAAAATAGGTGCAGCCGAGCAAGCTTGATGCTCCCGTCGTAGAGCCCTCGGAGAGCTTTCCAATGGTATGCAGTGCGCCGCGTAATTCCTTACGGATCAAAAGTTATGGGCACCGGAGCGACGGATACCTAGTCCCAAGCCCCATGGCTTCAGTTTGTGGGCCCAGCCTCTACGTGAAATGAAGTTGTCTTGCCCAAGGTGCCATGGAATTTGGTAATAGAAATGTGATGGATTAGGTTGTCATCTTTTTCGCGGCTCACGACTTACGATCCGGGACGAAAAAACAGCGAAAAAAAGAAAAATACCCTGAAACTGATGAAAACATTCGATTTTGGACTCCAAAAATAGGCGCAGCCCAGTAGGCTTGCTGCCCCCATCGTAGAGCTCTCGGAGAGCTTTCCAACGGTATATTGTGTGCCGCGTAACTCCTTATGGATCAAAAGTTATGGGCACCGGTGCAACGGAGACTTGGTCCCAAGCCCCACTTCCTCGGTTTGCGGTCCCAGCCTCTACGTGAGGCGAAGTTGTCTTACCCAAGGTACCGTGGGATTCGGTAATAGAAATGTGATGGACTAGGTTGTCGTCCCTTTCGCTGCTCACGACGTACGATCCGCGACAGAAAAACAGTGCAAAATAAGAAAATTATCCCGAAACTGATGAAAACATTTGATTTTGGGTTCCGAACACTAGTGAAACAAAGCAGGCTTGTTGCCAACGTCGTAGATATCTTGGAGTGCTTTCCAACGGTATGTTGTACGCCACGTAAATCCTTACGGATCTAAATTTAAGGGCAACGTAGCGACGAATACCTAGTCATAAGCCCGACGCCCTCGGTTTGCTGGCCCAACCTCTACGTGAAATGAAGATGTCTTTTCCAAGAAGCCGTGGAATTCGATAATAGAAATGTGATAGATTAGGTTGTTGTCCTTTTCGCTGCTCACGACGTACGATCCGGTACAGAAAAATAGCGCAAAAGAAGAAAAGTGTCCCGAAATTGATGAGAACATTCAATTTTGGGCTTCGAAAGCAGGCGCTGCAAAGCAAGCTTGCTGCGCCCGTTGTAGAGCTCTCAGAGAGCTTTCCAACGGTATGTTGTGTGCCACATAACTCCTTACGGATCAAAAGGTATGGGCACCGGAGCGTCGGAGACCTGGACCCAAGCCCCACGCCCTTAGTTTGTTGGCCCAGCCTCTACGTGAGGTGAAGTTGTCTTGTCCAAGGTGCAGTTTGATTCGGTAATAGAAATGTGATGGATTAGATTGTCGTCCATTTCGCGGCTCACGACGTGCGATCCTTGACGGAAAAACAGCGAAAAAGAAAAAAGGTGTACCAAAACTGATGAAAACTTTCAATTTTGAGCTCCGAAAACAGCCGTAGTCGAGCAGGATTGTTGACACCATCGTATAGCTCTCGGAGAGCTTTCAAATGGTGTGATGTGCGCCGCGTAACTCCTTACGGATCAAAAGTTATGGGCACCAGAGCGACGGAGACCTTGTCCCAAGCCCCACGCCCTCAGTTTGCGGGCCTAGCCTCTACGTGAAGCGAAGTTGTCTTGCCCAAGGTTTCGTGGGATTCGGTAATAGAAATGTGATGGATTAGGTTGTCGTTCTTTTCGCGGCTCATGACGTACGATCTGGGACAAAAACAGCACAAAAGAAGAAAAATATCCCGAAACTGATTAAAACATTCAATTTTGGGCTTCGAAAGCAGGCACTACGGAGCAAGCTTGCTGTGCCCGTCATAGAGCTCTCAGAGAGCTTTCCAACGGTATGCTGTGTGCTACGTAACTCCTTACGGATCAAAAGGTATGGGCACCGGAGCGACAGAGACCTGGACCCAAGCCCCACGCCCTCGGTTTGTTGGCCCAGCCTCTACGTGAGGTGAAGTTGTCTTGTCCAAGGTGCCGTGGGATTCGGTAATAGAAATGTGATGGATTAGGTTGTCGTCTTTTTCGCGGCTCACGACATACGATCCGGGACGAAAAAACAGCTCAAAAAAAGAAAAATTTCTCGAAACTATGAAAACGTTCAATTTTGGAATCCCAAAATAGGAACAGCCCAGGAGACTTGCTGCCCCCGTCGTAGAGCTCTCGGAGAGCTTTCCAACGGTATGCTGTGCATTACGTAACTCCTTTCGGATCAAAAGTTATAGGCACCGGAGCGACGGAGACCTGGTCCCAAGCCCTACGCCCTCGGTTTGCGGGCCCAGCCTCTACGTGGAGTGAAGTTGCCTTGCCCAAGGTGCCATGGGATTCAGTAATAGAAATGTGATGGATTAAGTTGTCATCCTTTTCGCGGCTCACGACGTACGATCCAGGATTGAAAAATAGCGCAAAAGAAGAAAAGTATCCCAAAACTAATGAAAACATTTGATTTGGGGCTCCGATAATAGTCGCAGCTGAGCAGGCTTTCTACCCCAATGTAGAGCTCTCGGAGAGCTTTCCAACGGTATGTTGTGCACTACGTAACTCCTTCCGGATCAAAAGTTATAGGCACCGGAGCGACGGAGACCTGGTCCCAAGCCCCACGCCCTCGAATTGCGGGCCCAGCCTCTACGTGAAGCGAAGTTGTACTGCCCAAGGTGCCATGGGATTTGGTAATAGAAATGTGATGGACTAGGTTGTCGTCCTTTTTGCGGCTAATGACGTACGATCCGGGACGGAAAAATAGTGCAAAAGAAGAAAAGTGTCCCAAAACTGATAAAAACGTTCGATTTTGGGCTCCGAAAAACTAGTGCAACAAAGCAAGCTTGTTGCCAACGTCGTAGATCTCTTGGAGTGCTTTCCAACGGTATGCTGTGCGCCACGTAAATCCTTACAGAACTAAAGTTATGGGCAACGTAGCAACGGATACCTGATCATAAGCATGACGCCCTCGGTTTGCTGGCCCAACCTCTACGTGAAATGAAGATGTCTTGCCCAAGATGCCGTGGGATTCGGTAATAGAAATGTGATGGATTAGTTTGTCGTCCTTTTCGCTGCTCACGACGTACGATCCAGGACGAAAAAACAGCGCAAAAGAAGAAAAGTGTCTCGAAACTGATGAAAATGTTCAATTTTGTGCTTCAAAAATGGGCGCAGCGGAGCAAGCTTGCTGCCCCCGTGGTAGAACCCTCAGAGAGCTTTCCAACGGTATATAGTGCGCCTCGTAATTCCTTACGGATCAAAAGTTATGGGCACCGGAGCGACGGAGACCTGGTCCCAAGCCCTATGCCTTCAGTTTTCGGGCCCAGCCTCTACGTGAAATGAAGTTGTCTTGCCCAAGGTGCCGTGGGATTCAGTAATAAAAATGTGATGGATTAGGTTGCCATCTTTTTCGCGGCTCACGACTTACGATCCGGGACAGAAAAACAGCGCAAAAAAAGAAAAATACCCCGAAACTGATGAAAACATTCGATTTTGGACTCCAAAAATAGGCGCAGCCTAGTAGGCTTGCTGCCCCCGTCGTAGAGCTCTCGGAGAGCTCTATGACGGCATGTTGTGTGCCGCGTAACTCCTTATGGATCAAAAGTTATGGGCACCGGAGCAACAGAGACTTGGTCCCAAGCCCCACGCCCTCGGTTTGCGATCCCAGCCTCTACGTGAGAAGAAGTTGTCTTACCCAAGGTTGAGTAGGATTCGGTAATAGAAATGTGATGGACTAGGTTGTCGTCCCTTTCGCTGCTCACTACGTACGATCCGCGACGGAAAAACAGTACAAAGGAAGAAAATTATCTCGAAATTGATGACAACGTTTGATTTTGGGCTCCGAAAACTAGTGAAACAAAGCAGGCTTGTTGCCAACGTCGTAGATATCTTGGAGTGCTTTCCAACGGTATGCTGTACACGATGTAAATCCTTACGGATCTAAAGTTAAGGGCAACGTAGCGACGGATACCTGGTCATAAGCCCGACGCCCTCGGTTTGCTGGCCCAACCTCTACTTGAAATGAAGATGTCTTGCCCAAGATGCCGTGGAATTCAATAATAGAAATGTGATAAATTAGGTTGTTGTCCTTTTCGCTGCCCACGACGTACGATCCGGGACGGAAAAACAGTGCAAAAGAAGAAAAGTGTCCCAAAACTGATGAAAACATTCAATTTTAGGCTCCAAAAGCAGGCGCTGCAAAGCAAGCTTGCTGCGGCCGTCGTAGAGCTCTCAGAGAGCTTTCCAACGGTATGCTGTGTGCCACGTAACTCCTTACGGATCAAAAGGTATGGGCACCGGAGCGACGGAGACTTGGACCCAAACCCCACTCCCTTAGTTTGTTGGCCCAGCCTCTACGTGAGGTCAAGTTGTCTTGTCCAAGGTACCATTTGATTCGGTAATAGAAATGTGATGGATCAGATTGTCGTCCTTTTCGCGGCGACGTACGATCCATGATGAAAAAATAGCGAAAAAGAAAAAAAGTGTACCAAAACTGATGAAAACTTTCAATTTTGTGATCCGAAAATAGCCGCAGTCGAGCAGGATTGTTGACACCATCGTATAGCTCTCGGAGAGCTTTCAAACGGTATGATGTGCGCCGTGTAACTCTTTACAGATCAAAAGTTATGGGCACTGGAGCGACGGAGACTTGGTCCCACGCCCCACGCCCTCAGTTTGCGGGCCCAGCCTCTACGTGAAGTGAAGTTGTCTTGCCCAAGGGTTCGTGGGATTCTGTAATCGAAATGTGATAGATTAGGTTGTCGTTCTATTCGCGACTCACGACGTACGATCCGAGACGGAAAACAGCACAAAAGAAGAAAAGTGTCCCGAAACTGATGAAAACATTCAATTTTGGGCTTCAAAAATAGGCGCAGCCATGCAGGCTTGTTGTCCCCGTCGTAGAGCTCTCAGAGAGCTTTCCAATGGTATGTAGTGCGCCGCGTAATTCCTTAAGGATCAAAAGTTATGGGCACCGGAGCGACAGAGACCTGGTCCTAAGCCCCACGCCCTCGGTTTGCGGGCCCAGCCTCTATGTGAAATGAAGTTTTCTTGCCCAAGGTGCTGTGGGATTTGGTAATAGAAATGTGATGGATTAGGTTGTCGTCTTTTTCGCAGCTCACGACGTATGATCCGGGACAAAAAAATAGCCCAAAAGAAGAAAAAATTTCCAAAACTGATGAAAACGTTCGATTTTGTAATCCAAAAATAGGCGCAACCCAGTAGACTTGCTGCCCCCGTCGTAGAGCTCTCGGAGAGCTTTCCAACGGTATACTGTATGCTGTGTAACTCATTCCGGATCAAAAGTTATAGGCACCGGAGCGTCGGAGACCTGGTCCCAAGCCTCGAGCCCTCGGTTTGCGGTCCCAGCTTGTACGTGAAGTGAAGTTGCCTTGCCCAAGGTGCCTTGGAATTTGGTAATATAAATGTGATGGATTAAGTTGTCATCCTTTTAGCGGCTCGCGATGTATGATCCAGGACTGAAAAACAGCGCAAAAGAAGAAAAGTCTCCCAAAACTAATGAAAACGTTTGATTTGGGGCTCCAAAAATAGTCGCATCCGAGCAGGCTTGCTGCCCCTTCGTAAAGCTCTTGGAGAGCTTTGCAACGGTATGCTGTGCGCTGCGTAACTCCTTCCGGATCAAAAGTTATAGGCACCGGAGCGACGGAGACCTGGTCTCAAGCCTCACGCCCTAGAACTGCGGGCCCAGCCTCTAAGTGAAGCGAAGTTGTATTGCCTAAGGTGCCATGGGATTCGGTAATAGAAATGTGAAGGATTAGTTTGTCGTCCTTTTTGTGGCTCACGACGTACGATCCTGGATGGAAAAACAGCGCAAAAGAAAAAAAGTGTCCCGAAACTAATGAAAATGTTCAATTTTGGGCTTCAAAAATAAGCGCAGCTGAGCAAGCTTGCTGCCCTCGTCGTAGAGCTCTTGGAGAGCTTTCCAACGGTATGCAGTGCGCCGCGTAATTCCTTACGGATCAAAAGTTATGGGCACCGGAGCGACGGAGACTTGGTCCCAAGCCCCACGGCCTCAGTTTGCGGGCCCAGGCTCTACGTGAAATGAAGTTGTCTTGCCCAAGGTGCCATGGGATTCAGTAATAGAAATGTGATGGATTAGGTTGTCATCTTTTTTGCAGCTCACGACTTACGATTTGGGACGGAAAAACGGCTCAAAAAAAGAAAAATATCCCGAAACTGATGAAAACATTCGATTTTGGACTCCAAAAATAGGCGCAGCCTAGTAGGCTTGCTGCCCCCATCGTAGAGCTCTCGGAGAGCTTTCCAATGGTATGCTGTGTGCGGTGTAACTCCTTATTGATCAAAAGTTATGGGCAATGAAGCAACGGAGACTTGGTCCCAAGCCCCACTCCCTCGGTTTGCGGGCCCAGCTTCTACGTGAGGCGAAGTTGTCTTACCCAAGGTGCCTTGGGATTCGGTAATAGAAATGTGATGGACTAGGTTATCGTCCCTTTCGCTGCTCACGACGTACGATCCGGGACGGAAAAATAGTGCAAAAGAATAAAATTATCCCAAAACTGATAAAAACGTTCGATTTTGGGCTCCGAAAACTAGTGCAACAAAGCAGGCTTGTTGCCAACGTCGTAGATCTCTTGGAGTGCTTTCCAACGGTATGCTGTTCGCCACGTAACTCCTTACGAATCTAAAGTTATGGGCAACGTAGCGACGAATACCTGGTCATAAGCCCGACGCCCTCGGTTTGCTGGCCCAATCTCTACGTGAAATGAAGATGTCTTGCCTAAGATGCCGTGGGATTCGGTAATAGAAATATGATAGATTAGGTTCTTGTCCTTTTCGCTGCTCACGACGTACGATTCGGGACGGAAAAACAGTGCAAAAGAAGAAAAGTATCCCAAAACTGATTAAAACATTCAATTTTGGGCTCTGAAAGCAGGTGCTGGGGAGAAAGCTTGCTGCGCCCGTCGTAGAGCTCTCAGAGAGCTTTCCAACGGTATGCTGTGTGCCACGTAACTCCTTACGGATCAAAAGGTATGGGCACCGGAGCGACGGAGACCTGGACCCAAGCCCCACGCCCTTAGTTTGTTGGCCCAGCCTCTACGTGAGGTGAAGTTGTCTTGTCCAAGGTGCAGTTTGATTCGGTAATAGAAATGTGATGGATTAGATTATCGTCCATTTCGCGGCTCACGACGTGCGATCCTTGACGGAAAAACAGCGAAAAAGAAAAAAAGTGTACCAAAACTGATGAAAACTTTCAATTTTGGCCTCCGAAAATAACCGCAGTCGAGCAGGATTCTTGACACCGTCGTATAGCTCTCAGAGAGCTTTCAAACGGCATGATGTGCGCCGCGTAACTCCTTACGGATCAAAAGTTATGGGCACCGGAGCGACGGAGACCTGGTCCCAAGCCCCACGCCCTCGGTTTCCGGGCCCAGCCTCTACGTGAAGCAAAGTTTTCTTGCCCAAGGTTTTGTGGGATTAGGTAATAGAAATGTGATGGATTAGGTTGTTGTCCTTTTAGCGGCTCACGATGTACGATCCGGGACTGAAAAATAGCAAAAAAGAAGAAAAGTATCTCAAAACTAATGAAAATGTTCGATTTTGGGCTCCGAAAGCAGACGCAACCGAGCATGCTTGTTTCCTCATCGTAGAGCTCTTGGAGAGCTTTCCAACAGTATGCTGTGCGCCGCGTAACTCCTTACGGATGAAAAGTTATAGGCACCGGAACGACGGAGACCTAGTCCCAAGCCCCACGCCCTCAGTTTACGGGCCCAGCCTCTACGTGAAGCGAAGTTGTCTTGCCCAAGATGCAGTGCGATTCGGTAATAGAAATGTGATGGATTAGGTTGTCGTCTTTTTCGCGGCTCACAACGTATGATCCAGGATGAAAAAACAGCACAAAAGAAGAAAAGTGTCCCAAAACTGATGAAAACATTCAATTTTAAGATGCGAAAATAGGTGTAGGCAAGCAAGCTTGCTGCCTCGTCGTAGAGCTCTCAGAGAGCTTTCTAACCGTATGTTGTGCGCCGCGTAACTCCTTACAGATCAAAAGTTATGGGAACTAGAGCGACGGAGACTTGGTCCCAAGCCCCACGCCCTCGTTTTACGGGCCCAGCCTCTACGTGAAGCGAAGTTGTCTTGCCCAAGGTGCCGTAGGATTCGGTAATATAAATGTGATGGATTAGGTTATCGTCCTTTTCTTGGCTGACGACGTACGATCCGGGACGGAAAAACAGAGCAAAAGAAGAAAAGTGTCCCAAAACTGATGAAAACGTTCTTTTTCTGGGCTCCGAAAATAGATGCAGCCGACCAGGCTTGCTGTCCCATCGTAGAGCTCTCGGAGAGCTTTCCAAAAGTATGCTATGCGTAACTCCTTACAGATCAAAAGTTATAGGCACCGGAGCGACGGAGACCTAGTCCCGAGCCCGACGCCCTCGGTTTTTGGGCTCAACCTCTACGTGAGGCGAAGTTGTCTTGCCCAAGGTACCGTGGGATTTAAAAATAAAAATGTGATGGATTAGGTTGTCGTCCTTTTCACGGCTCACAACGTACAATCCGGGATGAAAAAACCGCGCAAAAGAAGAAAAATGCCCCGAAATTGATGAAAACGTTCGAGTTTGGGCTCCGAAAACTGGAGCAATGGAGTAGGATTGTTGCCCAAGTCGTAGGGCTCTTGGAGTGCTTTCCAACGATATGTTGTGCATTATGTAACTCCTTACGGATCAAAAGTTATATGCAACGTAGCGACAGATACCTTGTCACAAGCCCGACGCCATCGTTTTGTGGGCCCAGTCTCTATGTGAAATGAAGTTGTCTTGCCCAAGGTGCCGTGGGATTCGGTAATAGAAATGTGATGGATTAGGTAGTTGTCTTTTTCGCGGCTCACAACGTACAATTCGAGACGGAAAAATAGTGGAAAAGAAGAAATATTTCCCGAAACTGATGAAAACGTTAGATTTTGGACTCCAAAAATAGGCGCAACCAAGCAGGCTTCTGCCCCCGCCGTAGAGCTCTCGGAGAGCTTTCCAACGGTATGCTGTGCGCCGTGTAACTCTTTACGGATCAAAAGTTATGGGCACCGGAGCAACAGAGACCTAGTCCCAGGACCCACGCCCTCGGATTGTGGGCCCAGCCTCTACGTGAGGCGAAGTTGTCTTACCCAAGGTGCCTTGGGATTAAGTAATAGAAATGTGATGGATTAGGTTGTCGTCCTTTTCGCGGATCACGATGTACGATCCGGGATGAAAAAATAGCACAAAAGAAGAAAATTGTCCCAAAACTGATTAAAACGTTCGATTTTGGGCTACAAAAACTGGCGAAGCAAACCAGGATTGTTGCCCACGTCGTAGATCTCTTGGAGTACTTTCCAACGGTATGCTGTACGGCACGTAACTCCTTACGGATCAAAAGTTATGGGCAATGTAGCGATGGATACTTGGTCACAAGCCCGATGCCCTCGGTTTGCGGACACAGCCTATACGTCAAATGAAGTGGTCTTGCCCAAGGTACCGTGGGATTCGGTAACAGAAATGTGATGGATTAGGTTGTCGTCTTTTTCGCAGCTCACGACTTACGATCCGGGACGAAAAAATAGCACAAAAGAAGAAAAGTGTCCCAAAACTGATGAAAACGGTCAATTTGGGCTTTGAAAATAGATGCAGCCGAGTAGGCATGCTGCCCCTATCATAGAGCTCTTAGAGAGCTTTCCAACGGTATGTTGTGCGCCGCGTAACTCCTTACGGATCAAAAGTTATGGGCGCCGGAGCGACGAAGATCTGGTCCCAAGCCCTACGCCCTCGGTTTGCGGGCCCAGCCTCTACGTGAAGCGAAGTTGACTTGCCCAAGGTGCTGTGGGATTCGGTAATAGAAATGTGATGGATTAGGTTGTCGTCCTTTTCGCGGCTCACGAAGTACTATCCGGGACGAAAAAACAGCTCAAAAGAAGAAAAGTGTCCCAAAATAGATGAAAACGTTCGATTTTGGGCTCCAAAAACTCGTGTAGCAGAGTAGGCTTGCTGCCCCGTCGTAGAGCTCTCGGAGAGCTTTCTAATGGTATGTTGTGCGCCGCGTAACTCCTTACGGATCAAAAGTTATGGCCACCAGAGCGACGGAGACCTGGTGCCAAGCCCCACGCCCTCGGTTTGCTGGCCCAGCCTCTATGTGAGACGATGTTGTCTTGCCCAAGGTGCCATGGGATTCGTTAATAGAAATGTGATGAATTAGGTTGTCGTCCTTTTCACGGCTCACGACGTACAATCCGGGATGAAAAAATAGAGCAAAAGAAGAAAAGTGTCCCAAAATAGATGAAAATGTTTGATTTTGGACTCTGAAAACTCGTGTAGCCGAGCAGGCTTGCTGCCCCGTCGTAGAGCTCTCGGAGAGCTTTCCAAAGGTATATTGTGCACCGCGTAACTCCTTACGGATCAAAAGTTATGGCCACCGGAGCGATGGAGACCTGGTCCCAAGCCCACGCCCTCGGTTTGCGGGCCCAGCCTCTACGTGAGGCGAAGTTGTCTTGCCCAAGGTGCCATGGGATTCGGTAATAGAAATGTGATGGATTAGGTTGTCGTCTTTTTCACGGCTCACAACGTACAATCCGGGACGAAAAAACAGAGCAAAAGAAGAAAAGTACCCCGAAATTGATGAAAACGTTCGATTTTGGGCTCCAAAAACTAGCATAGATGATCAGGCTTGCTGCCTCGTCATAGAGCTCCCGGAGAGCATTCGAACGGTATGCTGTGCACCGCGTAACTCTTTACGGATCAAAAGTTATGGGCATCGGAGCGACGGAGACCTGGTCCCAAGACCCACACCCTAGGTTTGCAGGCCCAGCCTCTACGTGAAGCGAAGTTGTCTTGCCCAAGGTGTCATAGGATTCGGTAATAGAAATGTGATGGATTAGGTTGTCGTCCTTTTCGCGGCACACGACGTACGATCCGGGACTGAAAAAAGCGCAAAAGAAGAAAAATACCCCTAAACTGATTAAAACATTTGATTTTGGGACCCAAAAACAGGCGCAGCCGAGCAGGCTTGCTGCCCTCATCGTAGAGCTCTCAGAGAGCTTTCCAACGGTATGCTGTGCGCCGCGTAACTCCTTACGGATCAAAAGTTATGGGCATCGGAGCGAGACCTGGTCCCAAGCCCCACGCCCTCGGTTTGCAGGACCAGACTCTACATGAAGCGAAGTTGTCTTACCCAAGGTATCATAGGATTCTGTAATAGTAATGTGATGGATTAGGTTGTCGTCCTTTTCGCGGCACACGACGTACGATCCGGGACGGAAAAATAGCGGAAAAGAAGAAAAGTGTCCCAAAACTAATGAAAATATTAGATTTTGGTCTCCAAAAATAGGCGCAGCTTAGTAGGCTTGCTGCCCACGTCGTAGAGCTCTCGGAGAGCTTTCCAACGGTATGCTGTGCGCCGCGTAACTCCTTACGAATCAAAAGTTATGGGCACCGGAGCGACGGAGACCTAGTCCCAAGCCCCACGCCCTCGGTTTAAGGGCCCAGCCTCTACGTGAAATGAACTTGTCTTGTCCAAGGTGCCATGGGATTTGGTAACAGAAATGTGAACGATTAGGTTGTCGACTTTTTTGCGGCTCACGACGTACGATCCGGGATGGAAAAATAGTGCAAAAGAAAAATAGTGTCCCAAAACTGATCAAAACATTTGATTTCGGACTCTGAAAATGGTAGCAGCCTAGCAAGCTTGCTGCCCCCGTCGTAGAGCTCTCGGAGAGCTTTCCAATGGTATGCTGTGCGCCATGTAACTTTATACGGAACAAAAGTTATGGGTACCGGAGCGACGGAGACTTGGTCCCAACCCCACGCCCTCGGTTTGCGGGCCCATCCACTACGTGAAGCGAAGTTGTCTTGCCCAAGGTGCCGTGGGATTCGGTAATAGAAATGTGATGGATTAGGTTGTCATCCTTTTCCCGGCTCACGACGTACGATCCAAGACGAAAAAACAACGCAAAAGAAGAAAAGTGTCCCAAAACTGATGAAAACATTCGATTTTAGGCTGCAAAAACAGGTGCTGTTAGGCAATCTTGCTGCCCCGTCGTAGAGCTCTCGGAGAGCTTTCCAACGGTATGTTGTGCGCCGCGTAACTCCTTATGGATCAAAAGTTATGGGCACTGGAGCGACGGAGACCTGGTCCCAAGCCCCGCGTCCTCGGCTTGCGGCCCCAGCCTCTACGTGGAGCGAAGTTGTTTTGCCCAAGGTGCTGTGGGATTCGGTAATAGAAATGTGATGGATTAGGTTGTCGTCCTTTTCGCGGCTGACGACGTACGATCCGAGACGAAAAAACAGAGCAAAAGAAGAAAAGTGTCCTAAAACTGATGAAAACGTTCATTTTTTGGATTCCGAAAATAGGCACAGCCAACCAGGCTTGCTGATCCATCCTAGAGCTCTCGGAGAGCTTTCCAACAGTATGTTGTGTGCCGCATAACTCCTTTCGGATCAAAAGTCATGGGCAAGGGAGCGACGGAGACCTAGTCCCAAGCCCTACGCCCTCGGTTTGCAGGCCCAGCCTCTACATGAAGCGAAGTTGTCTTGCCCAAGGTGCCGTGGGATTTGGTAATAGAAATGTGATGGACTAGGTTGTCGTCCTTTTCGCGGCTGATGACGTACGATCCGGGACGGAAAACCTGCGCAAAAGAATAAAAGTGTCCTAAAACTGATGAAAACGTTCGATTTTGGGCTCTGAAAACTGGCACAGCATAGCATGGTTGCTGCCCCCGACGTAGAGCTCTCGGAGATCTTTCCAATGGTATGCTATGCGCCGCGTAGCTCCTTACAAATCAAAAGTTATGGGCACCGGAACGACGGAGACCTAGTCTCAAGCCCCACGCCCTCAGTTTTTGGGCCCAACCTCTACGTGAGGCGAAGTTGTCTTGGCCAAGGTGCCGTGGGTTTCGAAAATAGAAATGTGATGGATTAGGTTGTCGTCCTTTTCACGGCTCACAACATACAATCCGTGATGAAAAAACTGCGCAAAAGAAGAAAAGTGCCTGGAAACTGATGAAAACGTTCGATTTTGGGCTCCAAAAACTGGAGCAACAGAGCAAGCTTGTTGCCCACGTCGTAGCGCTCTTGAAGTGCTTTCCAACGGTATGCTGTGCGCCACGTAACTCCTTACGGATCAAAAGTTATGGGCACTGTAGCGAATGAGACCTGGTCCCAAGCCCCACGCCCTCGGTTTGCAGGGCCAGCCTCTACGTGAAGCGAAGTTGTCTTACCCAAGGTGCCATAGGATTCGGTAATAGAAATGTGGTGAATTAGGTTGTCTTCCTTTTCGCGGCACACGACGTACGATCCGGGACGGAAAAACAGCGCAAAAGAAGAAAAGTGTCCAAAAACTGAAGAAAACATTCGATTTTGGTCTCTGAAAATAGGTGCAGCTGAGTAGGCTTGCTGCCCATGTCGTAGAGCTCTCAGAGAGCTTTCCAACGTTATGTTGTGCGCCGCATAACTCCTTACGGATCAAAAGTTATGGGCATCGGAGCGACGGAGACCTAGTCCTAACCCCCACGCCCTCGGTTTGTGGGCCCCGCCTCTACGTGAAATGAAGTTGTCTTGTCTAAGGTGCCATGAGGTTCGGTAATAGAAATGTGATCGATTAGGTTGCCGTCTTTTTTGCGCCTCACGACGTACGATCCGGGACGGAAAAACAATGCAAAAGAAGAATAGTGTCCCAAAACTGATGAAAACGTTTGATTTCGGACTCTAAAAACGGTCGCAGCCTAGCAAGCTTGCAGCCCCCGTAAAGCTCTCGGAGAGCTTTCCAACGGTATGTTGTGCGCCGCATAACTCCTTTTGGATCAAAAGTTATTGGCACGGGAGTGACGGAGACCTAGTCCCAAGCCCTACGCCCTCGGTTTGCGGGCCCAGCATCTACGTGAAGCGAAGTTGTCTTGCCCAAGGTACCGTATGATTCGGTAATAGAAATGTGATGGACTAGGTTGTCGTCCTTCTCGCGGCTGATGACGTACGATCCGGGACGGAAAAACTGCGCAAAAGAAGAAAAGTGTCCTAAAACTGATGAAAACGTTCGATTTTGGGCTCCGAAAACTGGAGCAGCATAGCAGGGTTACTGCCCCCGACATAGAGCTCTCGTAGATCTTTCCAACGGTACGCTATGCGCCACGTAGCTCCTTACAGATCAAAAGTTATGGGCACCGGAGCGACAGAGACCTTGTCCCAAGCCCCACGCCCTCGGTTTTCGGGCCCAGCCTCTACGTGAGGCGAAGTTGTCTTTCCCAAGGTGCCGTGGGATTCAAAAACAGAAATGTGATGGATTAGGTCGTCGTCCTTTTCATGGCTCACAACGTACAATCTGGGATGAAAAAACCGCGCAAAAGAAGAAAAGTGCCCCGAAACTGATGAAAAAGTTCAATTTTGGGCTCCGAAAACTGGAGCAACAGAGCAAGCTTGTTGCCCACGTCGTAGTGCTCTTGAAGTGCTTTTTAACGGTATGCTGTGCGCCACGTAACTCCTTACGTATCAAAAGTTATGGGCAACGTAGCGACAGATACCTAGTCACAAGCTCGACGCTATGAGGCCCGACCTCGATTTGCGTGCGATACCTCGTTTTGTATGCCCTAACCTAGATTTGCGTGCCATGACTTAGGTTTAAGAATTGTGTTCATTTTGTGTGCCATGCATTGAATTACGTGCATTCATTTAGAGTTGCGTGCATTTTCTTGGAATCGTGCATTCGTCTCGTAGTTCGTGCCCTACCTCGTAGTGCGTGCCCTAGACCTAGGAAAGCGTGCCCTCATGCTAATCAAGAAAGCATCTTACACGAAGCACTAGATCAATAATTAATCCTACAAATCCCACTAACTAATATTAAATTACTAATTCAACCCACTAGAAGACAAAATCTCAGAAAAAGCTAGACATTCCTTATTCTTTATTTCTTATTCTTTTGCACTTTCAACACACAATTAAATAATACTCCAATAGATGACAAAAATTCAGATCCTAGCATTAGCCTTGGCCGACCACATGGGATCATTTAGCAATGCTTTGCATAATTCAAATTAAATCTAGACAATCCTATGACAATCTATGACACATTGCATAAAAAAATTTAGCTCAAAAACTCCACCAAAGCCTCCAAATCTCGACATAATGCTTCTTGCCCATGCTAGGAATTTCAAAATGCTTCTTGAAGACAAAAAATCTGAATTTCTATGCCCAAGGCCGATATTTGCATCTATCCCTTCAAAGCCTTTCATTTTTCACTTCATTCTTCTTTCTTCCTCACATTTCTCTCTCTCCCTCTCATTCTTCTCTCTCTCTCTCGGCTTTGGCTGAGTTTCTACATTCCTTAGCTTGTCTTCATCACACCATGGTTCATCAAGGCAAGCAAGAAGGTAAGGTACTCGACTAAGCAAGCTAGGTTGCAATAATCACACATGCAAGCTCCTTGAGCAACCATTTTGGCCTAGGTGAGTTTGCTAGCTTCCATTTCTTTTCTTCTTCTTCTAACCACATGCACCTACTAAGAACTTGGTCACTAAGCTAGGAAAAATAGAGAAAATCGAGTTGGTGCCTCGGCTAAGCAAGGAAAGGAGTCAACCTTGTGCTTCATCAAAGTTTTGTGCAACTTCTTGTTGTTTTGCTAAGGTGAGGGCTAAAACTTCTTGAAAATCTTTCAAAAACCCACATGCATGCTATTAAATGTTTGTCTTTGCTTCTGTACTTGAGATATATGTGTGTTCATAAGCTTTTACAACCATGCATGGCAAGACTTTTGGCTAGATGGTGATGATAGATGAAATCGGGTTTATGACAGCTCTCTGTCTGGTTGTTGCGAGGTGCATTTGGCTAGGAAAATGATGTTAAAAATGCATGAAAATTGTTAGGTAACTAGTTTTGACAGTTTTGAACATTTTTCACATAAATAGGCCAAAGCCAATTTTGAGTCTAAAGTCCTAAAAATGGCAAATCATTAAAATGTGTCCAAATCTGGAAGTCTGGAAAAATGAAGCAGGTTTTGGCAGATTCACTGACTTTGTGGAACGAACCAGTTTTGACTTAGTAAATGATATCCAAAATGCATGCAATTTGGTGTGCTACTATATTTTTCAGTTCTGGAAATTTTTGTCAGAAATGTACTAAGGCTAAATCTGACCCTAAGGACCTCAAAAACGACAAGTATTGAAATGTGTACAAATCTGGACAATTTTGTGCAATCCCACTGTTTTGGCTATAACTATTGGACCCGAACTCCAAATGATGTGAGGTTTGTTTCTGAATTTAGTTCACTTCATAAGATTTAATTTGACATCTTATTCACTGGAATTGGAGATTGTTTGCTTGTCTTAATGATTGTGAGAAAACAGCCTATTGCAGTGAGGGTTTCACTTAGTTATATGCTTAGAAAATTTGTTGTAACTTCTCTTGTGGTATTAAATTCTTGGGATTGTGGCATTGGGATGTTGTGTGGACTGTTTTGAATACTTGGGGATGTTTGAATTAATTGATGCATGGCTTGAGATTGATTTTGAGTTGACTTGGGGCTTAATCGCACGGGTAAACACAAAATGGAAACCCTAGTGACTAGGTAAACTTGCTAAGTGTTGATCCTTTGGATATTGTGTGTAATTATATGTTTAGTAGGCTGCCCGTAGTTGCCCTTATAGCCCTAAATGTGATTTCATTGCATGTTGACAAATAGGCCTTTCTTGCGTCCGAACCCACGTAGATGTTATTGAATGTTGAATAATCTTATTATTTGATTACGTGAACGTTGAAATGAGTTATATGACCTGATTTACATGCGTTACATGGCTTCCCGTTTAATGTTCATATAACTCCATATGCCTTTCAAGTGAAATTACTTGTCTTATCGTGCCTCGCTTGTTTACTTGTCAATGTACAATCTTATGACAGTCCGGAGGCAACCTACTTTGTTGTCCTCCTAATGTGATATATTAAATGTCATAAATGTGCATTGCATAAAAGGTTGCAACCTTTCATTATGGCGTGGTAGTGTTCACGTACACCAGGCGACATCGGGTTTGCCGGTGCAACCGTGACTACCATTGTCCAATTCCCTCTCTCGCTTGTGGGCTAGACTTCCTCGGAGAGTTGGGTCGTAGGATTTCGGGGTACATCCGGAGTACACCCATTTGGCGTGATAAGGGGATGATTTGAAGTCGGCCGCAACAACTAATACTAGAAATAAAGTGAGAGCAAAAGCTTACTGTATCCTTTTCACTATGTGTATAAGTACTCTCACTTGTTTCCTAGAGGACCTCGGGGAGGAAAGACGGGTAATTGTGTTCCTTTACTTCTATATTATTGTTATACACTTATTTGTGATATATTCATGCTTGTAAAAATGGGTTTTCATAAGTTGAATCGGAAAATGAGTTTCAAAACCTATTTCTCGTTCCCCCTCGCTGAGTTCATAAGGACTCACCCTCTTTTATCATCTCAGGTGAAGAAGATCCAGAACAGGTACCCGAGGATGACGTGCCTAATGACGATTCCTTGGAATGATTGCTTGTCCTATGTGCTTTGCTTGATTATGGACATTTGTGAACACTACGCTACTTGAAGACTATTTCTTTTCATGTTGCTTAATGTTTGTAATCTAAAAGACTCCCGTTGTAATTTGGGGTCTAATTTTGGTTTGTACTGATATTAACTAGACAGACACTACTATGGTCATTTTGCTATTGTCATTGGCTAGCATCTACCATAGGTTTATGAAGTATCAGGTAAGGACTAAGTAAATGAACCTATCCAATCTTAAGCAGGTACTCATTGTTAAGCTAAGATCAACAGATACTTTTGTAACGAGGATTAACAAACAAACGAGACATAGTATCATGCTAGGTTATTAATCAAACGAGACTTCAAGATAATTAGTAGGCGTTTCAATTGATGATAAATAGTAATCTTAGTTGGAAATGAATTTGAGATGGTAAATTTTGAGCCGTTTAGAGAATTAGGTCAAACTAAGGAGCCCAATTACAGCCGTTATGCTGCCAGTTTTCTGGAGAATTTGTGGAGTTTAGGTGAAAATGTTAAGTGTTAAACCTTCATAAACGGTTAAGTATGTGATATGACTTGAATGTTAGATCACACCCTAGTCTAACGTTTATAGGCCGGGTTGGGGCGTGACACCTTACAAAAAGAAATGGTATCAGAGCTTAGATTGCTTAAGCTGGGTTTAACTCTCAGACCATGGGTAGAGCCCTAAGGTAATTAGGATGACTTGTCTATATGTTATTGTTTGATAATGTGCCTTCTATGTTCTATGTGCTTAAGTGATTAACATGTCTTAATTGTTTCTAGAATTATGTTGCATTAAATTCCTATTTATCGTATTTCAATAAATTGTGCATCGTAATCTGTGCCTATAGATGGCTGGCCCTAGTACCCGCACTACTAATAGGAGCGGTGAACCCCAAGAGACCGGAGATGCTTATCAAACTAATCCCGGCATAGCTATGTTTAACATGATGGCAAATGCCATGGATCGTGTGTCACGAGTGATGGAGCGTCAAGATGCACGTGAAGCCAATAACAACAACAACAACAGGAATGATGGCAACCATGGGAGACATAGCAGAATGAGGGAGTTCCTTGACTTTTGCCCGTCCAAATTCCACGGGGAAGCTGATGATGAGAAAGCAGAGGCTTGGCTGTCCGAGATCGAGAGGATTTTCAGGCCACTTGATTATACTGATGAAGAAAAGGTGGAGTTTGCTGTGTTTCTGTTGCACGGGGATGCTGAACATTGGTAGTACACTGTGGAGGCACTGTGGGAAACTGATCAGACACCTCGCTTGTGGGGTAATTTTGTTAAGGCATTCAAGGAGAAATATGTACCTGCAGTTTCCAGGCAGAGGCAGATTGAGGAGTTCATGCACTTGACCCAGGGTAACATGACGGTGGCCTAGTACGAGGCTCGTTTTGACCGACTGTCCTGCTATGCTCAATACATGGTTAGTACTCCGGAGGCAAAGATGTGGAAATTTACTACTGGATTGAGGCCAGAGATTCAGGACCAGTTGGCTTCTCATGACTTCGATACCTATTCTGCTCTCTTTGCTGCTACTTCCCGAGTTGAGAAGAGAAAACTTGATAGAGCCGGTTCGAGTCAGCCGAACAAGAAACCATAGCAGCCTTTAGGTCAGAAGAGAAAATTCCAGAGTCAGAGTCATAATCAGGGCCAGAGCCAGAACAGACCAGCGAATAACCGTGGCCCGACTAAAGCACCATTAGCCTCTTCCACCCGCGGATCCACAGGTAGTTCACCTGCTACTCAGTCTGTCAATTGTTCTTATTGTGACAAGAAGGGGCATACCGAGGCCCAGTGCTGGAAAAAGTCAGGACGATGTGTGCGGTGTGGCAGTGATCAGCATCAAATCAAGGATTGCCCTAAATGACAAGCAGGACAGAATCAGGGTAAACCAGCTGGTAGAGGCAAGACTCTAGTTCCTAGAGTTCAGGCTCGAGCCTATGCTATTGAGTGCGAAGAGCTTCCAGAGGAAACCACTGTTGTTGAAGGTACATTCTTCATACTGAATCAACCTGTTAGGGTGCTAATTGATTCGGGTGCTACTCATTCATTTATTACTCCCTTATGTGTACAACGTGTGAAACTGAAAGTTGTATGTTTGCCTTATGAAGTAGAAGTTTGTACTCCGATGGGTTCTAAGCTAGTTACTAGCTCAGCTTGTAAAGCATGTAAAATCCAAATTAAGGATAGGGAATTCTCAGCCAATCTTATTGTATTACCTTTTTGAGACTATGAGGTCATCTTAGGGATGGACTGGTTGGCAAAGCATCATGTCCAATTAGATTGCCGGACGAAGATTGTAACGTTCCGGGTACCTGGTCAACCAACACTGGAGGTAATGGGTCGAAGAGATTTCACCGAGAGTTCCATCATTTCATCTACGAAAGCAGTAAAGTCCTTGAGAAAATGGTGTAGTGGATACTTAGCTTACCTCATCAATAAGTCGTTGGACAAAGCTAAGTTGGAGGCGATGCCAGTGATCAGAGACTATGTAGATGTGTTTCCAGAAGAATTACCCGGTTTACCCCCAAATCGGGAGATCGAGTTCATTATAGAGTTATTGCCTGGCACCCAGCTGATATCTAAAGCTCCCTATCGTATGGCACCGGCTGAGCTACAAGAATTGAAGGACCAATTGCTAGGATTGTTGAAGAAGGGGTTCGTTCAACCAAGTTCTTCTCCGTGGGGTGCACTAGTTCTATTTGTAAAGAAGAAAGACGGAACGTTGAGGCTATGCATCGATTACCGAGGATTGAACCAAGTGACTGTCAAGAATAAATACCCACTTCCACTGATCGACGAGTTGTTTGATCAACTTCAAGGAGCCAAAATGTATTCAAAACTCGACTTGCGGCAAGAGTATTATCAGTTGCGGATCAAAAAGGAGGATGTGCCTAAAACGACTTTCAGGACAAGATATGGGCATTATGAATATGTGGTGATGCCATTTGGACTAACTAATGCCCCTGCAGCTTTTATGGACTTGATGCACAGGGTCTTTCAACCCTACTTGGACCAATTTGTGGTGATCTTCATTGATGATATTTTGGTATACTCGAAATCCGAGGCTGAGCATGAACAACTTCTGCGGTTGGTACTGCAGAAACTTTGAGAGCATCAATTGTATGCAAAGTTTAGCAAGTGCAAATTTTGGTTGTAGTAGACTGCATTTTTGTGGCATATCATATCCCAAGAGGGAATAGCAGTGGATCCAGCAAAGATAGAAGCAGTGATGTCTTGGAAGAAGCCGGAAAACATTACGGAGGTTCGGAGTTTTCTTGGCCTAGCCGGCTATTATCGGAGGTTCGTTAAGGATTTCTCTAAGATTGCAGGACCGCTTACAAAGCTCACTCAAAAGAAAACAAAGTTCGTGTGGGATGATAAGTGTGAGAACAACTTCTAAGAGTTGAAGAAAATATTGACTACCGCACCTATTCTTGCATTGCCTGAAGGGAGTCAAGGTTTTGTAATCTATAGTGATGCTTCGAAGGAAGGATTGGGTTGTGTGTTGATGCAAAATGGTAGAGTGATTGCGTATGCCTCTAGGAAACCGAAGCCGTATGAATTGAACTACCCGATGCATGATTTGGAATTAGCGGCTATTGTGTTTGCACTCAAGAAATGAAGGCATTATCTCTGGGGTAACAAGTTTGAGGTGTTTACCGATCACAAGAGCTTGAAATACTTGTTCTCACAAAAGGACTTGAATATGAAGCAAAGGCGGTGGATGGAGCTTTTGGATGATTATAACTGCACAATCAATTACGTGCCCGATAAAGCGAATGTAGTTGCAGATGCCTTAAGTAGGAAAGCGAGCATGGCAAAACTGGAATTTAAGGTGCAGGAGTTGTTGGAGGAAGCATTTTTGTGGAAACCACAATTGACTCGGAAAGGGTTACTTTTTGCCATTACACAAGTTCAATCGACCATGTTATCTGAGTTACGAGAGGCCCAACAGAAGGACCAACAGTTTCAGAAGATTAAAGAAAGCAACACAGATTTCAAGTTTCATGATGATGGTGTTTGGAGGTTTAAGAATCGGATTTGTGTTCCTAATGAACCAGAGCTGAAAAAGAAGATTCTTGAAGAAGCCCATAATTCAAGATATACTATTCACCCCGGAGGAACAAAGATGTATCAGGATTTGAAGCAACACTATTGGTGGAATAACATGAAGAGAGAGATTGCAGAGTTTGTGGCATAGTGTTTGACTGGCCAGAGAGTCAAAGCGGAGCATCAATGACCAGCAGATTTACTTTAGCCATTGGAGATTCCTCAATGGAAATGGGAACATATAACTATGGACTTTGTTATGGACCTGCCGAGGTCACAAAAGGGTCATGATGCCGCTTGGGTCATAGTGGATAAATTGACTAAGTCAGCGCATTTCTTACCGATGAAAAAGGAGGATAGTCCTGAGAAATTAGGAGATATGTATGTGGCGGAGATTGTAAGATTGCACGGGATGCCTATGAGTATTGTATCGGATAGGGATCCTCATTTTACTTCCCGATTTTGGAAGAGATTGCAAGAAGCTTTGGGAACGAAGCTGAGTTTCAGCACAGCTTATCACCCTTAAACTGATGGACAATCGGAGAGGACTATTCAGATTCTGGAGGATATGTTGAGGGCGTGTGTTTTAGACTTCGGGAAAGGTTGGGAGAAATATCTGTCTCTAGCGGAGTTCGCTTATAATAATAGTTATCAGGCCACTATCGGGATGGGCCCATTTGAGGCGTTATATGGACGTAAGTGTAGATCCCCAATTTACTGGGATGAAGTAGGTGAAACGAAGACTTTTGACCCGACCCTTCTACCTGAACTTATGAAGAAAGTTGATAATATCCACCTCATCCGGAAACGGATGCTAACCGCCCAAAGCAGGCAGAAGAGTTATGTAGACCGACAGAGACGGAGCCTAGAGTTTGAGGTCGGCGACAAGGTGTTCTTGAAGATATCACCCCAGAAGGGACTGATTAAACACAGCAAGTGTGGAAAGTTGAGCCCGAGGTTTGTAGGACCATTTGAGATAATTGAGAAGGTTGGCAAATTGGCGTATCGCCTGGCACAACCCCAAAACCTCTCCAATATTCACACGTCTTTCATGTTTCGATGCTGCGGAAGTATCACCCTGATCCATCGCATATCTTGGAGCCAGAGCCGTTGTAGCTTCGGGAGAACTTGTCTTATGAGGAGAAGCCCATTCGGATCCTAGACCAGCAAGATCGGGAGTTGCGCAACAAAACTATACTGATGGTGAAAGTGTTGTGGGATCATCATGGAGTTGAAGAAGCAACGTGGGAAAGGTGAGACTAGATGGAGCAACAGTATCCAACTTTATTTCAAAGGTAATATTGAATTTCAGGACGAAATTCTTTTAAGGAGGGGAGGATGTGAGGCCCGACCTCAATATGCGTGCGATACCTCGTTTCATGTGTCCTAACCCAGATTTGCGTGCCTTGACTTAGGTTTAAGAATTGTGTTCATTTTGTGTGCCATGCATTGAATTACGTGCATTCAATTAGAGTTGCGTGCATTTTCTTGAAAATGTGCATTTGCCTCGTAGTTCATGCCCTACCTCGTAGTGCGTGCCCTAGACCTAGAAAAGCGTGCCCTCACGCTAATCAAGAAAGCATCTTACACGAAGCACTAGATCAATAATTAATCCTACAAATTCCACTAACTAATATTAAATTACTAATTCAACCTACTAGAAGACAAAATCTCACAAAAGCTAGACATTCCTTATTCTTTATTTCTTATTCTTTTGCACTTTCAACACACAATTAAATAATACTCCAATAGATGACAAAAATTCAGATCCTAGCACTAGCCTTGGCCGACCACATGGGATCATTTAGCAATGCTTTGCATAATTCAAATTAAATCTAGACAATCCTATGACAATCTATGACAGATTGCATAAAAAAATTTAGCTCAAAAACTCCACCAAAGCCTCCAAATCTCGACATAATGCTTCTTGCCCATGCTAGGAATTTCAAAATGCTTCTTGAAGACACAAAAATCTGAATTTCTATGCCCAAGGCTGATATTTGCATCTATCCCTTCAAAGCCTTTCATTTTTCACTTCATTCTTCTTTCTTCCTCACATTTCTCTATCTCCCTCTCATTCTTCTCTCTCTCTCTCGGCTTTGGCTGAGTTTCTACACTCCTTAGCTTGTCTTCATCACACCATGGTTCATCAAAGCAAGCAAGAAGGTAAGGTACTCGACTAAGCAAGCTAGGTTGCAAGAATCACACATGCAAGCTCCTTGAGCAACCATTTCGGCCTAGGTGAGTTTGCTAGCTTCCATTTCTTTTCTTCTTCTTCTAACCACATGCACCTACTAAGAACTTGGTCACTAAGCTAGGAAAAATAGAGAAAATCGAGTTGGTGCCTCGGCTAAGCAAGGAAAGGAGTCAACCTTGTGCTTCATCAAAGTTTTGTGCATCTTCTTGTTGTTTTGCTAAGGTGAGGGCTAAAACTTCTTGAAAATCTTTCAAAAACCCACATGCATGCTATTAAATGTTTGTCTTTGCTTCTGTACTTGAGATATATGTGTGTTCATAAGCTTTTACAACCATGCATGGCAAGACTTTTGGCTAGATGGTGATGATAGATGAAATCGGGTTTATGACAGCTCTCTGTCTTGTTGTTACGAGGTGAGTTTTGCTAGGCAAATGATGTGGAAAATGCATGAAAATTGGTAGGTAACTATTTTTGCCAGTTTTGAAAATTTTTCACAGAAATAGGCCAAAGCGAATTTTGACTCTAAGGTCCTAAAAATGGAAAATCATTAAAATGTGTCCAAATATGGAAGTCTGGAAAAATGAAGCAGGTTTTGGCAGATTCACTGACTTTGTGGAACAAACCAGTTTTGACTTAGTAAATGATATCGAAAATGCATGAACTTTGGTGTGCTGCTAGATGTTTCGGTTCTGGACATTTTTGTCAGAAATGAACTAAGGCTAAATCTGACCCTAAAGACCTGAAAAATGACAAATATTGAAATGTGTGCAAATCTGGACAGTTTTGTGCAATCCCACTGTTTTTGGCTATAACTATTGGACCCGAACTCCAAATGATGTGAGGTTTGTTTCTGAATTTAGTTCACTTCTTAAGATTTAATTTGACATCTTATTCACTAGAATTTGAGATTCTTTGCTTGTCGTAATGATTGTGAGAAAACAGCCTATTGCAGTGAGGGTTTCACTTAGTTATATGCTTAGAAAATTTGTTGTAACTTCTCTTGTGGTATTAAATGCTTGTGATTGTGGCATTGGGATGTTGTGTGGACTGTTTTGAATTCTTGGGGATGTTTGAATTAATTGATGCATGGCTTGAGATTGATTTTGAGTTGACTTGGGGCTTAATCGCACGGGTAAACACAAAATGGAAACCCTAGCGACTAGGTAAAGTTGCTAAGTGTTGATCCTTTGGATATTGTGTGTAATTATATGTTTAGTAGGCTGCTCGTAGTTGCCCTTATAGCCCTAAATGTGATTTTGATCATTGCATGTTGACAAATAGGCCTTTCTTGCATCCGAACCCACGTAGATGTTATTGCATGTTGAATAATCTTATTATTTGATTACGTGAACGTTGAAATGAGTTATATGACCTGATTTACGTGCGTTACATGGCTGCCCGTTTAATGTTCATATAACTCCATATGCCTTTCAAGTGAAATTACTTGTCTTATCGTGCCTCGCTTGTTTACTTGTCAATGTACAATCTTATGACAGTCCGGAGGCAACCTACTTTGTTGTCCTCCTAATGTGATATATTAAATGTCATAAATGTGCATTGCATAAAAGGTTGCAACCTTTCATTCTGGCGTGGTAGTGTTCACGCACACTGGGCGGCATTGGGCTTGCCGGTGCAACCGTGACTACCATTGTCCAATTCCCTCTCTCGCTTGGGGGCTAGACTTCCTCAGAGAGTTGGGTCGTAGGATTTCGGGGTACATCCGGAGTACACCCATTTGGCGTGATAAGAGGATGATTTGAAGTAGGCCGCAACAACTGATACTGGAAATAAAGTGAGAGCAAAAGCTCACCGTATCCTTTTCACTATGTGTTTAAGTACTCTCGCTTGGTTCCTAGAGGACCTCGGGGAGGAAAGACGGGTAATTATGTTCCTTAACTTCTATATTATTGTTATGTACTTATTTGTGATATATTCATGCTTGCAAAAAAGGGTTTTCATAAGTTGAATCGGAAAATGAGTTTCAAAACCTATTTCCCGTTCCCCCTCACTGAGTTCATAAGGACTCACCCTCTTTTATCATCTCAAGTGAAGAAGAGCCAGAACAGGTACCCGAGGATGACGTGCCTAATGACGATTCCTTGGAATGATTGTCTGTCCTATGTGCTTTGCTTGATTATGGACATTTGTGAACACTATGCTACTTGAAGACTATTTCTTTTCATGTTGCTTAATGTTTGTAATGTAAAAGACCCCTGTTGTAATTTGGGGTCTAATTTTGGTTTGTACTAATATTAACTAGACAGACACTACTATGGTCATTTTGCTATTATCATTGGCTAGCATCTACCATAGGTTTATGAAGTATCAGGTAAGGACTAAGTAAATGAACCTATCCAATCTTAAGCAGGTACTCATTGTTAAGCTAAGATTAATAGATACTTTTGTAACGAGGATTAACAAACAAACGAGACATAGTATCATGCTAGGTTATTAATCAAACGAGACTTCAAGATAATTAGTAGGTGTTTCAATTGATGATAAATAGTAATCTTAGTTGGAAATGAATTTGAGATGGTAAATTTTGAGGCATTTAGAGAATTAGGTCAAACTAAGGAGCCCAATTACAACCGTTATGCTGTCGGTTTTCCAGAGAATTTGTGGAGTTTAGGCGAAAATGTTAAGTGTTAAACCTTCATAAACGGTTAAGCATGTCATATGACTTGAATGTTAGATCACACCCTAGTCTAACCTTTATAGGCCGGGTTGGGGCGTGACAAACGCCCTCGGTTTACGGGCCCAGCCTCTACGTGAAATTAAGTTGTCTTGCCCAAGGTGTCGTGGGATTCGGTAATAGAAATGTGATGGATTAGGTTGTCGACTTTTTCGCGGCTCACGACGTACGACCCAGAACGGAAAAATAGTGCAAAAGAAGAAATGTTTCCCGAAACTAATGAAAACGTTCGATTTTGGACTCCAAAAATAGGCGCAACTGAGCAGGCTTCTGCCCCCGTCGTAGAGCTCTCGGAGAGCTTTCTAATGGTATGCTGTGCGCCGCGTAACTCTTTACCGATCAAAAGTTATGGGCACCGGAGCGACGGAGACCTGGTCACAAGCCCCACGCCCTCGGATTGTGGGCCCAGCCTTTACATGAGGCGAAGTTGTCTTACCCAAGGTGCCATGGGATTAAGTAATAGAAATATGATGAATTAGGTTGTCATCCTTTTTGCGGCTCACGATGTACAATCTAGGATGAAAAAACAGCACAAAAGAAGAAAATTATCCCGAAACTGATTAAAACATTCGATTCTGGGCTCTGAAAACTGGCGCAGCAGACCAGGATTGTTGCCCACGACGTAGATCTCTTGGAGTGGTTTCCAACGGTATGCTGTATGGCACATAACTCCTTACGGATCAAGAGTTATGGGCAAGGTAGCGACAGATACTTGGTTACAAGGCCGACGCCCTCGGTTTGCGGGCACAGCCTCTACGTCAAAAGTATGATGTGCGCCATGTAACTCTATACGGATCAAAAGTTATGGGCACCGGAGCGACGAAGACTTGGTCCCAACCCCACGTCCTCGGTTTGCGGGCCCATCCTCTACGTGAAGCGAAGTTGTTTTGCTCAAGGTGCCATGGGATTCGGTAATAGAAATGTGATGGATTAGGTTCTCGTCTTTTTCGCGGCTCACGACGTACGATCCGGGACGAAAAAACAGCACAAAAGAATAAAGTGTCAGGAAACTGATGAAAACGTTCGATTTTGGGCTTCAAAAATAGGTGCAACCGAGTAGGCATATTGCCCCCGTCATAGAGCTCTCGGAGAGCTTTCCAACGGTATGCTGTGCGCAGCGTAACTCCTTACGGATAAAAAGTTATGGGCACTGGAGCGACGGAGACCTGGTCCCAACCCCACGCCCACGGTTTGCGGGCCCAGCCTCTACGTGAAGCGAAGTTGTCTTGCCCAAGGTGCCGTGAGATTCGGTAATTGAAATATGATGGATTAGGTTGTCGTCCTTTTCGCGGCTCACGACGTACTATACGGGACGGAAAAATAGCGCAAAAGAAGAAAAGTATCCCAAAATAGACGAAAACATTCGATTTTGGGCTCCAAAAACTCGCGTAGCCAAGCAGGCTTACTGCCCTGTCGTAGAGCTCTCGGAGAGCTTTCTAATGGTATGTTGTTCGCCGTGTAACTCCTTACGGATCAAAAGTTATGAGCACCGGAGCGACGGACACCTGGTCCCAAGCCCCATGCCCTTGGTTTCCGGGCCCAGCCTCTTCGCAAAGCGAAGTTGTCTTGACCTAGGTGTCGTAGGATTCGGTAATAGAAATGTGATGGATTAGGTTGTCGTCATTTTCCCTGCTCACGACGTACGATCCGGAACAGAAAAATAGCGTAAAAGAAGAAAAGTGTCTCGAAACTGATGAAAACGTTCGATTATGGGATCCAAAAATAGGCGCAACCGAGGAAGCTTGCTACCCCCGTCGTAGTGCTCTTGGGGAGCATTCCAACGGTATGCTGTGCGTCGTGTAACTCCTTACGGATCAAAAGTTATGGCCACCGGAGCGACAGAGACTTGGTCCCAAGCCCCATGCCCTCGGTTTGCGGGCCTAACCTCTACGTGAGGTGAAGTTGTCTTTCCCAAGGTGCCGTAGGATTCGGTAATAGAAATGTGATGGATTAGGTTGTCATCCTTTTCACGGCTGACGACGTACAATCCAGGACAAAAACAATAGAGCAAAAGAAGAAAAGTACCGCGAAATTGATGAAAACGTTCGATTTTGGGCTCCAAAAACTGGCGCAGCCGAGCAGGCTTGCTGCCTCGTCGTAGAGCTCCTAGAGAGCTTTCCAGCGGTATACTGTGCATCGCATAACTCCTTACAGATCAAAAGTTATGGGCACCGGAGCGACGGAGACCTGGTCCGAAGACCCACGCCCTCAGTTTGCGGGACCAGCCTCTACGTGAAACGAAGTTGTCTTGCCCAAGGTGTTGTAGGATTCGGTAATAGAAATGTGATGGATTAGGTTGTCGTCCTTTTCGCGGCACAAGACGTACGATCCAGGACGGAAAAAAAGCGCAAAAGAAGAAAAATGCCTCTAAACTGATGAAAACGTTTGATTTTGGGCCTCGAAAACAAGCGCAGCCGAGAAGGCTTGCTTCCCTCATCGTAGAGCTCTCGAAGAGCTTTCCAACGGTAAGCTGTGCGCCGCGTAACGCCTTACGGATCAAAAGTTATGGGCGCCAAAGCGATGGAGACCTAGTCCCAAGCCCTACGCCCTCGGTTTGAGGGGCCAGCCTCTACGTGAAATGAAGTTGTGAGGCTTGCTGCCGTGGGATTCGGTAATAGAAATGTGATGGATTAGGTTGTCGTCTTTTTCGCAGCTCACGGCGTACGATCAGGGACAGAAAAACAGTGCAAAAGAAGAAAAGTGTCCCAAAACTGATGAAAATGTTTGATTTCGGACTCTAAAAACCATCGCAGCCGAGCAAGCTTGCTGCCCACGGCGTAGAGCTCCCGGAAAGCTTTCCAACGGTATGGTGTGCACCGTGTAACTCCTTACAGATCAAAAGTTATGGGCACCGGAGTGACGGAGATCTGGTCCCAAGCCCCACGCCCTCGGTTTGCGGGCCCAGCCTCTACGTGAAGTGAAGTTGTCTTGCCCAAGGTGCCATGGGATTTAGAAATAGAAATGTGATGGATTAGATTGTCTTCCCTTGCGCAGCTCACGACGAACGATCCGGGACGAAAAAACAAAGCAAAAGAAGAAAAGTGTCCCAAAACTGATGAAAATGTTCGATTTTGGGCTCGGGAAATAGGCGCAGTCGGGCAGGCATGCTGCCTTCATCGTAGAGCTCTCGGAGAGCTTTCCAACGGTATGTTGTGCACTGCGTAACTCCTTACGGATCAAAAGTTATGGGCATCGAAGCGAGGAAGACCTGGTCTCAGGCCCACGCCCTCGGTTTGTAGTCCCAGCCTCTACGTGAAGTGAAGTTGTCTTGCCCAAGGTGCCATGGGATTCCGTAATAGAAATGTGATGGATTAGGTTGTCGTCCTTTTGGCGGCTCATGATGTGCGATCCGGGACGAAAAAACAGCGCAAAAGAAGAAAAGTGTCTTGAAACTTATGAAAACATTCGATTTTGGGCTCCGAAAATAGGCGCAGCCGAGCAGGCATGTTGCCCCCATCATAGAGCTCTCAGAGAGCTTTCCAACGGTATGCTGTGCGCCGCCTAACTCCTTACGGATCAATAGTTATGGGTACCGGAGTAACGGAGACCTGGTCCCAAGCCCCACGCCCTCGGTTTGCGGGCCCAGCCTCTACGTGAAGCGAAGTTGTCATGCCCAAAGTGTCGTAGGATTCGATTTGTGGGCCCACCCTCTACGTGAGGCGAAGTTGTCTTTCCCAAGGTGCCGTGGGATTCGGTAATAGAAATATGATGGATTAGGTTGTCGTCCTTTTCACGGCTCACGACGTACAATCCGGGACGAAAAAATAGAGCAAAAGAAGAAAAGTGCCACGAAATTGATGAAAATATTCAATTTTGGGCTCCGAAAATTGGCGCAGCCGAGCAGGATTGTTGCCTCATCGTAGAGTTACCGGAGAGGTTTCCAACGGTATGCTGTGCATCGCGTAACTCCTTACGGATCAAAAGTTATGGGCACCGGAGCGACGGAGACTTGGTCCCAAGACCCACGCCCTCGGTTTACGGGCCCAGCCTCTACGTGAAGTGAAGTTGTCTTGTCCAAGGTGTCGTAGGATTCGGTAATAGAAATGTGATGGATTACGTTGTCGTCCTTTTCGCGGCTGGGACGGAAAAATAGCGCAAAAGAAGAAAAGTATCCCAAAACCGATGAAAACATTCAATTTTGGGCTCCAGAAATAGGCACAGCCGAGCAGGCATATTTCCCCCATCATAGAGCTCTCAGAGAGCTTTCCAACGGTATGATGTGCACTGTCTAACTCCTTACGGATCAATAGTTATGGGTACCGGAGTAACGGAGACCTGGTCCTAAGCCCCACACCCTCGGTTTGCGGGCCCAGCCTCTACGTGAAGCGAAGTTGTGATGCCCAAGGTACCGTAGGATTCGATAATAGAAATTTGATGGATTAGGTTGTCGTCCTTTTTGCAGCTCATGACGTACGATCCGGGATAAAAAAATAGCGCAAAAGAAGAAAAGTGTACGGAAACTGATTAAAACGTTCAATTTTGAGCCCCAAAAATAGGCATAGACTAGTAGGCTCGGAGCCCTCATTGTAGAGCTCTCGGAGAGCTTTCCAACGGTATGTTGTGCTCCACGTAACTCCTTACGGATCAAAAGTTATGGGCACCGGAGCGACAGAGACCTGGTCCCAAGCCCCACGCCCTAGGTTTGCGGGCCCAGCCTCTACGTGAAGCGAAGTTGTCTTGCCTAAGGTGCCATGCGATTCAGTAATAAAAATGTGATGGATTAGGTTGTCGGCATTTTTACAGCTCACGACATACGATCCAGGATGAAAAAACAGCGCAAAAGAATAAAAGTGTCCCGAAACTGATGAAAACGTTCGATTTTGGGCTCCAAAAATAGGCGCAGCCGAGTAGGCTTGTTTCCCCGTCGTAGGGCTCTTAGAGAGCTTTCCAACGGTATGCTGTGCGCCACGTAACTCCTTTCGGATCAAAAGTTATGGGCACCGGAGCGACGGAGACCTGGTCCCAAGCCCCACGCACTTGGTTTGCTGGCCAAGCCTCTACGTGAAGTGAAGTTGTCTTGCCCAAGGTGCCATGGGATTCGGTAATAGAAATGTGATGGATTAGGTTGTCGTCCTTTTTGCGGCTCACGACGTACGATCCGGGACGGAAAAATAGCGTAAAAGAATAAATGTGTCCCAAAACTAATGAAAATGATCGATTTTGGGCTCCGAAAGTAGGCGCAGTCAAGCAAGCTGGCTGCCCCCGTCGTAGAGCTCTCGGTGAGATTTTCAACGGTATGCTGTGCACCACGTAACTCCTTACGGATTAAAAGTTATGGGCACAGGAGCGACGGAGACCTAGTCCCAAGCTCCATGACCTCGGTTTGTGGGCCCAGCCTCTACATGAAATGAAGTTGTCTTGCCCAAGGTGCTATAGGATTCGGTAAAAGAAATGTGATGGATTAGGTTGTCATTTTTTTGCTGCTCATGACGTACGATCCGGGACGGAAAAACAGTGCAAAAGAAGAAAAGTGTCCCAAAACTGATGAAAACGTTTGATTTTGGACTCTGAAAATGGGCGCAACCGAGCAGGCTTGCTGCCCCCGTCGTAAAGCTCTAAGAGAGCTTTCCAACTGTATGTTGTGCACCGTGTAACTCCATACGGATCAAAAGTTATGGGCAACGGAGCGATGGAGATTTGGTCCCAACCCCACGCCCTTGGTTTGCGGGCCCTGCCTCTACGTAAGGCAAAGTTGTCTTACCCAAGGTACCATGGGATTCAGTAATAGAAATGCGATGGATTAGGTTGTCGTACTTTTCACTGCTCACGACGCACGATCCGGGACGGAAAAATAGTACAAAAGAAGAAAAGTGCCCTGAAACTGATGAAAACGTTCGATTTTGGAGTCCAGAAATGGGCGCAGTCAAGCAAGCTTGCTGCCTCGTCGTAGAGCTCCTGGAGAGCTTTCCAATGGTATGCTGTGTATCTCGTAACTCCTTACGGATCAAAAGTTATGGGCACCGGAGCGACGGAGACTTGGTCCCAAGACCCACGCCCTCAGTTTGCGGGCCCAGCCTCTACGTGAAGCAAAGTTGTCTTGCCCAAGGTGTCGTAGGATTCGGTAATAGAAATGTGATGGATTAGGTTGTCGTCCTTTTCGCAGTACACGACATACGATCCGGGATGAAAAAAAGCGCAAAAGAATAAAAGTGCCTCTAAACTGATGAAAATGTTTGATTTTGGGCCCCGAGAACGGGCGCAGCTAAGCAGACTTGCTGCCTTTATCGTTGAGCTCTCGGAGAGCTTTCCAACGGTATGCTGTGTGCTGCGTAACTCCTTACGGCTCAAAAGTTATGGGCACCGGAGCGAAAGAGACCTGGTCCTAAGCCCTACGCCCTCGGTTTGAGGGGCCAGCCTCTACGTGATGCGAAGTTGTCTTGCCCAAGGTGCCACAGGATTCGGTAATAGAAATGTGGTGGATTATGTTGTCGTCCTTTTTGCGGCACACGACATACGATCCGGGACGGAAAAACAGTGCAAAAGAAGAAAAATGTCCCAAAATTGATGAAAACATTTGATTTTAGACTCTGAAAATGGGCGCAACCGAGTACGCTTGCTGCCCCGTCGTAGAGCTCTTAGAGAGCCTTCTAACGGTATGCTGTGTGCCGTGTAACTCCATACGGATCAAAAGTTATGGGCACCGGAGCGACGGAGATTTGGTCCTAACCCCACGCTGTCGGTTTGCGGGCCCTGCCTCTACGTGAGGCGAAGTTGTCTTACCCAAGGTGCGGTGGGATTCAGTAATAGAAATGTGATGGATTAGGTTGTCGTCCTTTTCGCTGCTCACGACGTACGATCCGGGACGGAAAAACAGTGCAAAAGAAGAAAAGTGCCCCGAAACTGATAAAAACGTTCAGTTTTGGGCCGTGAAAACAGGTGAAGCTATGCTGGCTTGCTGCCCTCATCGTAAAGCTCTCAGAGAGCTTTCCAACGGTATGCTGTGCGCCACGTAACTCCTTACAGATCAAAAGTTATGGGCACCGGAGCGAAGGAGACTTGGTCCCAAGCCCCACGCCCACGATTTGCGGGGCTAGCCTCTACGTGAAGCGAAGTTGTCTTGCCCAAGGTGTCATAGGATTCGGTAATAGAAATGTGATGGATTAGGTTGTCGTCCTTTTCGCAGCACACGACATACCATCCGGGATAGAAAAATAGCAGAAAAGAAGAAAAATGTCCCAAAACTGATAAAAACATTTGATTTTGGTCTCTGAAAACAGGCGCAGCCGAGTAGGCTTGCTGCCCACGTCGTAGAGCTCTCGGAGAGCTTTCCAACGGTATATTGTGCGCCGCATAAATCCTTACGGATCAAAAGTTATGGGCACCAGAGCGACGGAGACCTAGTCCCAAGCCCCATACCCTCGGTTTGTGGGCCCAGCCTCTATGTGAAATGAAGTTGTGAGGCTTGGTGCTGTGGGATTCGGTTATAGAAATGTGATGGATTAGGTTGTCGTCTTTTTCGCGGCTCACGATGTACAATCAGGGACGAAAAAAAATGCAAAAGAAGAAAAGTGTCCCAAAACTGATGAAAACGTTTAATTTCAGACTCTGAAAACAGTCGCAGCCAAGCAAGCTTGCTGCCCACGTCGTAGAGCTCTCGGAGAGCTTACCAACGGTATGGTGTGCGCCGCGTAACTCCTTACGGATCAAAAGTTATGGGCACCGGAGCGACGGAGACCTGGTCCCAAGCCCCATGCCCTCGATTTGCGTGCCCAGCCTCTACGTGAAGTGAAGTTGTCTTGCCCAATGTACCATGGGATTCAGTAATAGAAAAGTGATGGAATAGGTTGTCGTCCTTTGTGCGGCTCACGACGTACGATCCGGGACGAAAAAACAGAACAAAAGAAGAAAAGTGTCCCAATACTGATGAAAACGTTCGATTTTGGGCTCAGGAAATAGGCTCAGAAGGGCAGGCATGCTACCTTCTTCGTAGAGCTCTAGGAGAGCTTTCCAACGGTATGTTGTGCGCCGCGTAACTCCTTACGGATCAAAAGTTATGGGCACCGGAGCGAGGGAGACCTGGTCCCAAGCCCACGCCCTCGGTTTGCGATCCCAGCCTCTACGTGAAGCGAAGTTGTCTTGCCCAAGGTGCCATGGGATTCAGTAATCGAAATATGATAGATTAGGTTGTCGTCCTTTTCGCGGCTCACGACGTGCGATCCGGGACGGAAAAACAGCGCAAAAGAAGAAAAGTGTCCCGAAACTGATCAAAACGTTCGATTTTAGGCTCCAAAAATAGGCGCAGCTGAGCAGGCATATTGTCCCCAGCATAGAGCTCTCATAGAGCTTTCCAACGGTATGTTGTGCGCCGCCTAGCTCCTTACGGATCAATAGTTATGGATACCGGAGTAACAGAGACCTGGTCCCAAGCCCCACGCCCTCGGTTTGTGGGCCCAGTCTCTACGTAAAGTGAAGATGTCATGCCCAAGGTGCCATAGGATTCGGTAATAGAAATGTGATGAATTAGGTTGTCGTCTTTTTCGTGGCTCACGACGTTCGATCCGGGATGGAAAAAAAATGCAAAAGAAGAAAAGTCTCCCGAAACTGATGAAAACGTTCAATTTTGAGCCCCAAAAATAGGCACAGACGAGCAAGCTCGGAGAACTTTCCAACGGTATGCTGTGCTCCACGTAACTCCTTACAGATCAAAAGTTATGGGCACCGGAACGACGGAGACCTGGTCTTAAGCCCCATGCCCTAGGTTTGCGGGCCCAGCCTCTACGTGAAGTGAAGTTGTCTTGCCCAAGGTGCCATGCGATTCAGTAATAGAAATGTGATGGATTAGGTTGTCGTCATTTTTGTGGCTCATGACATACAATCCGGGACGAAAAAACAACGCAAAAGAAGAAAAGTGTCTTGAAACTGATGAAAACGTTTGATTTTGGGCTCCAAAAATAGGCGCAGCCGAGTAGGCATGTTTCCCCGTCGTAGAGCTCTCAGAGAGCTTTCCAACAGTATGCTGTGGACCGCGTAACTCCTTTCGGATCAACATTTATCGGCACCGGAGCGACGGAGACCTGGTCCCAAGCCCCACGCACTCGGTTTGCTGGCCAAGCCTCTACGTGAAGCGAAGTTATCTTGCCGAAGGTGCCATGGGATTCGGTAATAGAAATGTGATGGATTAGGTTGTCATCCTTTTTGCGGCTCACGACATACGATACGAGACGGAAAAATAGCGCAAAAGAATAAATGTGTCCCAAAACTAATGAAAACGATCGATTTTGGGCTCCGAAAGTAGGCGCAGCCAAGCAAGCTGGCTGCCCTCGTCGTAGAGCTCTCGGTGAGATTTTCAACGGTATGCTGTGCACTGCGTAACTCTTTAATAATCAAAAGTTATAGGCACCGGAGCGACGGAGACCTAGTCCCAAGCCCCATGACCTCGGTTTGCGGGCCCATCCTCTACGTGAAATGAAGTTTTCTTGCCCAAGGTGCCATGGGATTCTGTAATAGAAATGGGATGGATTAGATTGTCGTCTTTTTCGCTGCTCACGACGTACGATCTGGGACGAAAAAATAGTGCAAAAGAAGAAAAGTGTCCCAAAATTGATGAAAACATTTGATTTTGGACTCTTAAAATGGGCGCAACTGAGCAGGCTTGCTGCCCCCGTCGTAGAGCTCTCAGAGAGCTTTCCAATGGTATGTTGTGCGTCGTGTAACTCCATACGGATGAAAAGTTATGGGCACCAGAGCGACGGAGATTTGGTCCCAACCCCACCCCCTCAGTTTGCGGGCCCTGCCTCTACGTAAGGCAAAGTTGTCTTACCCAAGGTGTCATGGGATTCAGTAATAGAAATGTCATGGATTAGGTTGTCGTACTTTTCACTGCTCACGACGTAAGATCCGGGACGGAAAAACAGCACAAAAGAAGAAAAGTGCCCCGAAACTGATGAAAACGTTCGATTTTGGGCTCCAAAAATAGTCGCAACCAAGCAGGCTTGCTGCCTCATCGTAGAGCTCCCGGAGAGCTTTCCAACGGTATGCTGTGTACTGCGTAACTCCCTACGGATCAAAAGTTATGGCACCGGAGCGATAGAGACCTGGTCCCAAGACCCACGCCCTCGGTTTGCGGGCCCGGCCTCTACGTGAAGCGAAGTTGTTTTGCCCAAGTTATCGTAGGATTCGGTAATAGAAATGTGATGGATTAGGTTTTCGTCCTTTTCACGGCACACGACGTACGATCCGGGACAAAAAAAAGCGCAAAAGAAGAAAAATACCTCTAAACTGATGAAAATGTTTGATTTTGGGCCCCAAAAATGGGCGCAACTAAGCAGGCTTGTTGTCCTCATCGTAGAGCTCTCGGAGAGCTTTCCAACGGTATGCTGTGCACCGCGTAACTCCTTACAGCTCAAAAGTTATAGGCACCAGAGCGAAGGACACCTGGTCCCAAGCCCCACGCCTCGGTTTGCGGGGCCAGCCTCTAAGTAAAGTGACATTGTCTTGCCCAAGGTGCCAAAGGATTCGGTAATAGAAATGTGATGGATTATGTTGTTGTCCTTTTCGCCGCACACGACGTACGATCCGTGACGGAAAAACAATGCAAAAGAAGAAAAGTGTCCCAAAATTGATGAAAATATTTGATTTCGGACTCTGAAAATGGATGCAACCGAGCACGCTTGCTGCCCCCGTCATAGAGCTCTCAGAGAGCTTTTCAACGGTATGTTGTGCACCGTGTAACTCCATACGGATCAAACGTTATGGGCACCGGAGCGATGGAGATTTGGTCCCAACCCCACGCCCTTGGTTTACGGGCCCTGCCTCTATGTGAGGCGAAGTTGTCTTACCCAAGGTGTAGTGGGATTCAGTAATAGAACTATGATGGATTAGGTTGTCGTCCTTTTCGCTACTCAAGACGTACGATCCGGGACCGAAAAATAGCGCAAAAGAAGAAAAGTGCCCCGAAACTGATGAAAACATTCAGGTTTGGGCCCCGAAAATAGGTGCAGCCGAGCAGGCTTGCTACCCTCATCGTAGAGCTCTCGGAGAGCTTTCCAACGGTATGTTGTGCGCCGCGTAACTCCTTACGAATCAAAAGTTATGGGCACCGGAGCGAAGGAGACTTGGTCCCAAGCCCCACGTCCACAGTTTGCGGGGCCAGCCTCTACGTGAAGCGAAGTTGTCTTGCCCAAGGTTCCATAGGATTCGGTAATAGAAATGTGATGGATTAGGTTGTCGTCCTTTTCGCAGCACACGACATACGATCCGGGACGAAAAAACAACGAAAAAGAAGAAAAGTGTCCTAAAACTGATGAAAACATTCGATTTTGCTCTCTGAAAATAGGTGGAGCCAAGTAGACTTGCTGCCCACGTCGTAGATCTCTCGAAGAGCTTTCCAATGGTATGATGTGCGCCGCGTAACTCCTTACGGATCAAAAGTTATGGGCACCGGAGCGACGGAGACCTAGTCCCAAGCCCCACGCCCTCGTTTTTCGGGCCCAGCCTCTATGTGAAATGAAGTTGTGAGGCTTGCTGCCATGGGATTCGGTTATAGAAATGTGATGGATTAGGTTGTCGTCTTTTTCGAGGCTCACGTAGTACAATCAGGGGCAGAAAAAATAGTGCAAAAGAAGAAAAGTGTCAAAAAACTGATGAAAATGTTTGATTTCGGACTCTGAAAATGGTCGCAGCAGAGCAAGCTTGCTGCCCACATCGTAGAGCTCTCGGAGAGCTTTCCAACGGTATGCTGTACGCCGCGTAACTCGTTACGGATCAAAAGTTATACGCACCGAAGCGACGGAGACTTGGTCCCAAGCCCCACGCCCTTGATTTGCGGGCCCAGCCTCTACGTGAAGTGAAGTTGTCTTGCCCAATGTGCCATGGGATTCAGTAATAGAAAAGTGATGGATTAGGTTGTCATCCTATGCGTGGCTCACGACGTACGATCCAGGACGAAAAAATAGAGCAAAAAAAGAAAAGTGTCCCAAAACTGATGAAAACGTTTGATTTTGGGCTCAGGAAATAGGGGCAATTGGGTAGGCATACTGCCTTCATCGTAGAGCTCTAGGAGAGCTTTCCAACGTTATGTTGTGCGCCGCGTAACTCCTTACGGATCAAAAGTTATTGGCATTGAAGCGAGGGAGACCTGGTCCCAAGCCCACGCCGTCGGTTTGCGGTCCCAGCCTCTATGTGAAGCGAAGTTGTCTTGCCCAAGGTGCCATGGGATTCAGTAATAGAAATGTAATGGATTAGGTTGTCGTCTTTTTCGCGGCTCACGACGTGCGATCCGGGACGGAAAAACAGCGCAAAAGAAGAAAAGTGTCCCAAAAGTAATTGAAAACGTTTGATTTTGGGCTCCAAAAATAGGCGCAGCCGTCAGGCATGCTGCCCCTATCATAGAGCTCTCAGATGGCTTTCCAACGGTATGATAAGCGCCGCCTAACTCCTTACGGATCAATAGTTATGGGTACCGGAGTAACGGAGACCTGGTACCAAGCCCCACGCTCTCGGTTTGCGGGCCCAGCCTCTACGTGAAGCGAAGTTGTCATGCCCAAGGTGCTGTAGGATTCGATAATAGAAATGTGATGGATTAGGTTGTCATCCTTTTCGCGGCTCATGACGTACGATCCGAGACGAAAAAACAGCGCAAAAGAAGAAAAGTTTCCCGAAACTGATGAAAACGTTCAATTTTGAGCCCCAAAAATAGGCACAGACGAGCAGGCTCAGTGCTTCCATTGTAGAGCTCTCGGAGAGCTTTCCAACGATATGCTGTGCTCCACGTAACTCCTTACGGATCAAAAGTTATGGGTACCGGAGCGATGGAGACCTCGTCCCAAGCCCCCGCCCTCAGTTTGCGGGCCCAGCCTCTACGTGAAGCAAAGTTGTCTTGCCCAAGTGCCATGCGATTAAGTAATAGAAATGTGATGGATTAGGTTGTCGTCAATTTTGTGGCTCACGACATACGATCGGGGACGGAAAAATAGCGCAAAAGAAGAAACGTGTCACGAAACTGATGAAAATGTTCAATTTTGGGCTCTGAAAACAGGTGCAGCCGAGCAAGCTTGCTGCCCTTGTCGTAGAGCTCTCGGAGAGCTTTTCAACGGTACGCTGTACTCCACGTAACTCAATACGGATCAAAAGTTATGGGCACTGGAGCGACGAAGACCTGGTCCCAAGCCTCACGCCCTCGGTTTGCGGGCGCAGCCTCCACGTAAAGCGAAGTTGTCTTGCCCAAGGTGTCATGGGATTCGATAATAGAAATGTGATGGATTAGGTTGTCATTCATTTCGCTGCTCACGACGTACGATCCGGGACGAAAAAATAGCACAAAAGAATAAAAGTGTCCCGAAATTGATGAAAACATTTGATTTTGGGCTACAAAAATAGGAGCAGCCAAGTAGGCATGTTGCCCCGTCGTAGAGCTCTCAGAGAGCTTTCCAATGGTATGTTGTGCACCGTGTAACTCCTTTTGGATCAAAATTTATGGGCACCGAAGCGACGGAGACCTAGTCCCGAGCCCCACGCCCTCGGTTTGCTGGCCAAACCTCTACGTGAAGCGAAGTTGTCTTGCCCAAGGTGCCGTGGGATTCGGTAATAGAAATGTGATGGATTAGGTTTTCATCCTTTTTGCAGCTCACGACTTACGATCCGGGACGGAAAAACAGCGCAAAAGAATAAATTCGTCCCAAAATAAATGAAAACAATCAATTTTGGGCTCCGAAAGTAGGCGCAGCCTAGCAAGCTGGCTGCCCTCGTCGTAGAGCTCTTAGAGAGATTTCCAACGGTATGCTATGCGCCGTGTAACTCCTTAAGGATCAAAAGTTATGGGCACCGGAGCGACGAAGACCTAGTCCCAAGCCCCACGACCTCGGTTTGTGGGCCCAGCCTCTACATGAATTGAAGTTGTCTTGCCCAAGGTGCCATGGCATTCGGTAAAAGAAATGTTATAGATTAGGTTGTCGTCTTTTTCGCATCTCACGACGTACGATCCGAGACTGAAAAACAGTGCAAAAGAAGAAAAGTGTCCCAAAACTGATGAAAACGTTTGATTTTGTACTCTGAAAATGGGTGCAACCGAGTAGGCTTGCTGCCCCCATTGTAGAGCTCTCAGAGAGCTTTCCAACGGTATGCTGTGCGCCGTGTAACTCCATACGGATCAAAAGTTATGGGCACCGGAGCGACGGAGATTTGGTCCCAACCCTACGCCCTCGGTTTGCGGGCCCTGCCTCTACGTGATGCCAAGTTTTCGTACCCAAGGTGCTGTGGGATTCAGTAATAGAAATGTGATGGATTAGGTTGTCGTCCTTTTCGCTGCTCACGACGTACGATCCGGGACGGAAAAACGGCGCAAAAGAAGAAAAGTGCCCCAAAACTGATGAAAACGTTCCATTTTGGGCTCCAAAAATAGGCCCTGCCAAGCAGGCATGTTGCCCCCGTCGCAGAGCTCTCGGTGAGATTTCCAACAGTATGCTGTGCGCCGCGTAACTCCTTACGGATCAAAAGTTATGGGCACCGGAGCGACGGAGACCTAGTCTCAAGCCCCACGACCTCGGTTTGCAGGCCCAGCCTCTACGTAAAATGAAGTTGTCTTGCCCAAGGTACCATGGGATTCGGTAATAGAAATGTGATGGATTAGGTTGTCGTCTTTTTCGCCGCTCACGACATACGATCCGGGACGGAAAAACAGTGCAAAAGAAGAAAAGTGTGCCAAAACTGATGAAAACATTTGATTTTGGACTCTGAAAATGGGCGCAATTGAGCAGGCTTGCGGCCCCCGTTGTAGAGCTCTCAGAGAGCTTTCCAACGGTATGTTGTGCGCCGTGTAACTCCATATGGATCAAAAGTTATGGGCACCGGAGCGATGGAGATTTGGTCCCAACCCTACCCCCTCGGTTTGCGGGCCCTGCCTCTACGTGAGGCAAAGTTGTCTTACCCAAGGTGTCGTGGGATTCAGTAATAGAAATGTGATGGATTAGGTTGTCGCACTTTTCGCTGCTCACGACGTATGATTCGGGACGGAAAAACAGCGCAAAAGAAGAAAAGTGCCCCAAAACTGATGAAAATGCTCAATTTTGGGCTCCAAAAATAGGCGCCGCCAAGCAGGCATGCTACCCCCGTCGTAGAGCTCTCGGAGAGCTTTCCAACGGTATGGTGTGCGTCGCGTAACTCCTTACGGATCAAAAGTTATGGGCACCGGAGCGACGGAGACCTAGTCCCAAGCCCCACGCCCTGGGTTTGTGGGCCCAGCCTATACGTGAAGTGAAGTTTTCTTGCCCAAGGTGCCGTGGGATTCAGTAATATAAATGTGATGGATTAAGTTGTCGTCCTTTGCGCGGCTCAGGACGTACAATCCGGGACGAAAAAACAAAGCAAAAGAAGAAAAGTGTCCCAAAACCGATGAAAACGTTCGATTTTGGGTTTGGGAAATAAGCGTAGCCTAGCAGGCATGCTGCCTTCGTTGTAGATCTCTCAGAGAGCTTTCCAACGGTATGCTGTGCGCCGCGTAACTTCTTTCAGATCAAAAGTTATGGGCATCGGAGCGACGGACACCTGGTCCCAAGCCCACGCCCTCGGTTGTCGGTGCCAGCCTCTACGTGAAGTGAAGTTGTCATGCCCAATGTGCCATAAGATTCGGTAATAGAAATGTGATGGATTAGGTTGTCGTCCTTTTCGCGGCTCACAACGTGCGATCCGTGACGGAAAAACAGCACAAAAGAAGAAAAGTGTCTCGAAACTGATGAAAACGTTGGATGTTGTTCTCCAGAAATAGGCGCAGCCAAGTAGGCATGTTGCCCCCATCATAGAGCTCTGAGAGAGCTTTCCAACGGTAGGCTATAAGCCACCTAACTCCTTACGGATCAATGGTTATGGGTACCGGAGCGACAAAGACCTGGTCCCAAGCCCCACGCCCTCGGTTTGCGGGCCTAACCTCTACGTGAAGCGAAGTTTTCATGCCCAAGGTGTCGTAGGATAAGGTAATAGAAATGTGATGGATTAGGTTGTCGTCCTTTTCGCGGCTCACGACGTACGATCCGGGACAGTAAAATAGCGCTAAAGAAGAAAAGTGTCCCAAAACATATGATAACGTTCAATTTTGAGCCCCGAAAATAGGCCGAGCAAGCTCGGAGCCCTCATTGTAGACCTCTCGGAGAGCTTTCCAACGGTATGCTGTGCTCCACGTAACTCCTTACGGATCAAAAGTTGTGGTCACTAGAGCAACGGAGACTTGGACCCAAGCCCCACGCCCTCGGTTTGAGGGCCCAGCCTCTACGTGAAGTGAAGTTGTCTTGCCCAAGGTGCCATGGGATTTAGTAATAGAAATGTGATGGATTAGGCTATCATCATTTTTGCTGCTCATGACATACGATCGGGGATGGAAAAACGGTGCAAAAGAAGAAACGTCTCCCGAAACTAATGAAAACATTCGATTTTGGGCATAGGTGTAACCGAGCAAGCTTGCTGCCCCCGTCATAGAGTTCTTGAAGAGCTTTTCAAAGGTATGATGTGCGTCTCGTAACTCAATACGGATCAAAAGTTATGGGCACCGGAGCGACGGAGACCTGGTCCCGAGCCCCACGCCCTCGGGTGCAGGCCCAGCCTCTACGTAAAGCGAAGTTGTCTTGCCCAAGGTGTCGTGGGATTTGATAATAGAAATGTGATGGATTAGGTTGTCTTCCTTTTCGCTGTTCACGACATACGATCCGGGATAGAAAAATAGAGCAAAAGAAGAAAAGTATCCCGAAACTGATGAAAATGTTCGATTTTGGGCTCCGAAAATAGGTGCAGTCGAGCAAGCTTGTTGCCCCCGTCATAGAACTATCGGAGAGCTTTCCGACGGTATGCTATGCGCCGCGTAACTCCTTACGGATCAAAAGTTATGGGCACCAGAACGACGGATACCTAGTCACATGCCCCACGCCCTAGGTTTGCGGACCCAGCCTCTACGTGAAGTGAAGTTCTCTTGTCCACGGTGTCATGGGATTCAGTAATAGAAATGTGATGGATTAGGTTGTCGTCCTTTACGCGGCTCACGACGTACGAACCGGTACGGAGAAACAGCGCAAAAGAATAAAGGTATCCCAAAATTGATGAAAACGTTCTATTTTGGGCATAAAAAATAGGCAGAACCGAGCAGACTGGCTGCCCTCGTCGTAGAGCTCTCGGAGAGCTTTCCAAAGGTATGTTGTGCACTGCATAAATCCTTACGAATCAAAAGTTATGGGCACAGGAGCGACGGATACCTGGTCAAAAGCCCCACACCCTCGGTTTGTGGGCCCAGCCTCTACGTAAAGTGAAGTTCTCTTGCCCAAGGTTCCATGGGATTCGGTAATAAAAATGTGATGGATTAGGTTGTCGTCCTTTTCGCGACTCTCAACGTACAATCCGGGACTAAAAAATAGTGCAAAACAAGAAAAGTGCCCCGAAACTGATGAAAATGTTCAATTTTGGGCTCTGAAAATTGGCGCAGCTGAGCAGGCTTTTTGCCCCCGTTGTAGAACTCCCGGAGAGCTTTCTAACGGTATGTTGTGCACCGCGTAACACCTTACAGATCAAAAGTTATGGGCTCCGGAGAGACGGATTCCTGGTCACATGCCCCACGCACTCGGTTTGCGGGCCCAGCCTCTACGTGAAGTAAAGTTCTATTGTCCAAGGTGTCGTGGGATTCGGTAATAGAAATGTGAAGGATTAGGTTGTTGTCCTTTACGCGGCTCACGACGTACGATCCGGGATGGAGAAAAATCGCAAAAGAATAAAAGTGTCTCGAAACTGATGAAAACGTTCGATTTTGGGCACCGAAAATAGGTGCAGCCTAGAAGGCTGGCTGCCACCGTCGTAGAGATCTCGGAGAGCTTCCGAACGGTATGCTGTGCGCCGTGTAACTCCTTACGGATCAAAGGTTATGGATATCGGAGAGACGGATACCTGGTCAAAAGCCCCACGCCCTCGGTTTGCGGGCCCAGCCTCTACATGAAGTGAAGTTCTCTTGCACAAGGTACAGTGCGATTCGGTAATAGAAATGTGATGGATTAGGTTGTCGTCCTTTTCTCGGCTCACGACTTACTTTTCAGGACAGAAAAACTGTGCAAAAGAAGAAATATGTCCCGAAACAGATGAAAACGGTCGATTTTGGGCACCAAAAACAGACGTTGCATAGCAGGCTTGCTGACCCCGTCGTAGAACTCTGGGAGAGCTTTCCAACGGTATGCTGTGCACCGCGTAATTCCTTACGGATCAAAAGTTATGGGCATTGGAACAACGGATACCTGGTCATAAGCCCCACGCCCTCGGTTTGCGGTCCCAACCTCCACGTGAAGTGAAGTTCTCTTGGCCAAGGTGCAATGGGATTTGATAATAGAAATGAAATGGATTAGGTTGTCGTCCTTTTCGCGGCTCATGACGTCCGAGTTAGGACGAAAACACAGTGCAAAAGAAGAAATGTGTCCCGAAACTGATGAAAACGTTCGATTTTGGGCTCTAAAACAGGCACAGCTGAACAAGCTTGTTGGCCCCGTCATAGATCTCTCGGATAGCTTTCCAACGGTATGCTGTGCGTCGCGTAACTCCTTACGGATCAAAAGTTATGGGAACTAAAGCGACGGATACCTGGTCAAAAGCCCCACGCCCTCGGTTTCCGGGCCCAGCCTCTACGTGAAGTGAAGTTTTCTTGCCCAAGGTTCCGTGGAATTCGGTAATAGAAATGTGATGGATTAGGTGGTCATCCTTTTCGTGGCTCGCGACGTACGATCCGAGATGAAAAAACAGCACAAAAGAAGAAAGTGTCCCGAAACTGATGAAAACCTTCGATTGTGGGCTTCGAAAACAGGCTCAACCGAGCTGGCTTGCTGTCCACATCGTAGAGCTCTCCGAGAACTTTTCAACGGTATGTTGTACGCCGCGTAACTCTTTACAGATCAAAAGTTATGGGCACCAGAGCAACGGATACCTGGTCAAAAGCCCCATGCCCTTGGTTTGCGGTCCCAGCCTCTACTTGAATTGAAGTTCTCTTGCCCAAGGTGCCATGGGATTCGGTAATAGAAATATGATGGATTAGATTGTCTTCCTTTTCGCGGCTCACGACGTACGATCCAGGACGGAAAAACAGCGCAAAAGAAGAAAAGTATCCCGAAACTGATGAAAATGTTCAATTTTGGCAACTAAAACAGGCGTAGCTAAGCAGGCTTGCTGCACCCGTCGTAGAACTCTGGGAGAGCTCTCTAACGGTATGTTGTGCGCTGCGTAACTCCTTACGGATCAAAAGTTATGGGTACCGGAGCGACGGATAGATGGTCACATGCCTCACGCCCTCAGTTTGCGGTCCCAGCCTCTACTTGAAGTGAAGTTCTCTTACCCAAGGAGCCGTGGGATTCGGTAATAGAAATGTGATGGATTAGGTTGTCATCCTTTACGCGTCTCACGACGTATGATCCTAGACGGAAAAATAGCTCAAACGAAGAAAAGTGTCCTGAAACTGATGAAAACATTCAATTTTGGGCAATAAAAACGGGCGCAGTTGACCAGGTTTCTTGCCCCCGTCGTAGAACAATGGGAGAGCTTTCCAACGGTATGCTGTGCGCCACGTAACTCTATACGGATCAAAAGTTATGGGTACAAGAGCGACGGATACATGGTCACAAGCCCCACGCCCTCAGCTTGCGGTCCCAGCCTCTACGTGAAGTGAAGTTCTATTGCCCAAGGTCCCATGGGATTCGGTAATAGAAATGTGATGGATTAGGTTGTCTTCCTTATCGCGGCTCACGACATATGATCCGGGACGGAAACACAGCTCAAAAGAAGAAAAATATCCCAAAACTGATGAAAATGTTTGATTTTGCGCTCTGAAAACCAGAGCAGCCAAGTAGGTTTGTTGCCCCCGTCGTAGAACTCTCGAAAAGCTTTCCAACGGTATGCTGTGCGCCGCGTAACTACTTACTGATCAAAAGTTATGGGCACCTGAGCGATGGATACCTGGTGAAAAGCCTCACGCCCTCGGTTTTCGGGCCCAGCCTTTACGTGATAGATTAGGTTGTCATCCTTTTTGCGGCTCACGACGTACGATTCGGGACGAAAAAACTGCGCAAAACAAGAAAAGTATCCTGAATCTGATGAAAACGTTTGATTTTGGGCACCAAAAATAGGCGCTGCAAAGCAGGCTTGCTGCCCCCGTCTTAGAAATCTAGGAGAGCTTTCCAACGGTATGCTCTGCGCTGCGTAACTCCTTACGGATCAAAAGTTATGGGCATCGGAGCGACGAATACCTGGTCACAAGCCCCACGCCCTCGGTTTGCGGGCCAGCCTCTACGTTAAGTGAAGTTTTCTTGCCCAAGGTACCGTGGGATTCTGTAATAAAAATGTGATGGATTAGGTTGTCGTCCTTTTCGCGGCTCACGACGTACGGTCCGAGACGAAAAAACAGCGCAAAACAAGAAAAGTATCCTGAAACTGATGAAAACGTTTGATTTGGTGCTCCAAAAATAGGAGCAGACGAGTAAGCTCGCTGCCCACGTCATAGAGCTCTCGGAGACCTTTCCAAAGGTATGCTGTACGCCGCGTACCTCCTTACGGATCAAAAGTTATGGGCACCGGGGCGACAGATACCTGGTCAAAAGCCCCACGACCTCGGTTTGCGGGCCCAGCCTCTATGTGAAATGAAGTTCTCTTGCCCAAGGTGCCATGGGATTCACTAATAAAAATGTGATGGATTAGGTTGTAATCCTTTTCGCGTCGTATAACGTACAATTTGGGACGGAAAAACAGCAAAAAAGAAGAAAAGTATCCCAAAACTGATGAAAACGTTCTATTTTGGGCAATAAAACCAGGCGCAACTGAGCAGGCTTCATGCCCCCATCGTAGAACTCTGGGAGAGCTTTCCAACGATATGTTGTACGATGCGTAACTCCTTACGTACCAAAAGTTATTGGTACCGGAGCGACGGATACGTGGTTACAAGCCCCACGCCCTAGGTTTGCAGTCCCAGCCTCTCCGTGAAGTGAAGTTCTCTTGCCCAAGGTGCCATGGGATTCGGTAATAGAAATGTGATATATTAGGTTGTCTTCCTTATTGCGGCTCACGACGTACGATCCGAGACGAAAAAATAGCACAAAAGAAGAAAAGTGTCCAAAAACTGATTAAATTATTTGATTTTGGGCTCCGAAAACTAGCGCAGCCGAGCAGGATTGTTGCCCCCGTCGTAGAACTCTCGGAGAGCTTTCCAACGGTATGCTGTACGCCGCGTAACTCCTTATGGATCAAAAGTTAAGGGCACCGGAGTGACAGATACCTGGTCAAAAGCCCCACGCCCTCGGTTTGCAAGCCCAGCCTCTACGTGAAGTGAAGTTCACTTGCCCAAGGTTCCATGGGATTCAGTAATAGAAATATGTTGGATTAGGTTGTTGTCCTTTTCGCGGCTCACGACGTACGATCCGGGACGAAAAAACAGCGCAAAAGAAGAAAAGTGTCCCGAAACTGATAAAAACGTTCGCTTTTGGTCACCGAAAATAGGAGCTACAAAGCAGGCTTGCTGCCCCCGTTGTAGAACTCTGGGAGAGCTTTCCAACAGTATACTGCGCGCTGTGTAACTCCTTACGGATCAAAAGTTATGGGCACCGAAGTGACGGATACCTGGTCACGAGCCCCACGCCCTCGGTTTGCGGTCCCAGCTTCTACGTGAAGTGAAGTTCTCTTTGCCCAAGGTGAAATGGGATTCGATAATAGAAATGTGATGGATTAGGTTGTCATCCTTTTCGCGACTCATGACGTATGAGCCGAGATGGAAAAATAGCGAAAAAGAAGAAATGTGTCCCGAAACTGATGAAAACGTTCAATTTTGGGCTCTGAAAATAGGTGCAGCTAGGCTGGCTTACTGCCCCCGTCGTAGAGCTCTCATAGTGCTTTCCAATGGTATGCTGTGCGCCACGTAACTCCTTACGGATCAAAAGTTATGGGTACTGGAGCGACGGATACCTGGTCATAAGCCCTACGCCCTTAGTTTGCGGGGCCAACCACTACGTGAAGTGAAGTTCTATTGTCCAAGGTATCGTGGGATTTGGTAATAGAAATGTGATGGATTAGGTTGTAGTCCTTTTCGCAGCTCACGACGTACGATCCGGGACGAAAAAATAGCGCAAAAGAAGAAAAGTGTCCTGAAACTGATGAAGACGTTCGATTTTGGGCACTGAAAAGAGGCACTGCCATGCAGGCTTGTTACCCCCGTTGTAGAGATCTAGGAGAGCTTTCCAACAGTATGCTGTGCGCCACATAACTCCTTACAGATCAAAAGTTATGGTCACCGGAGTGACGGATACCTGGTCAAAAGCCCTACGCCTTCGGTTTCTGGGCCCAGCCTCTACGTGAAGTGAAGTTCTCTTGCCCAAGATGTCATGGGATTCGATAATAGAAATGTGATGGATTAGTTTGTCGTCCTTTGCGCGGCTCACGACGTACAATTCGGGATGGAAAAACAGCGCAAAAGAAGAAAAGTATCTCAAAACTGATGAAAACGTTCAATTTTTGGCACCGAAAATAGGCGCTACTAGGTAGGCTTGTTGCCCCCGTCGTAGAACTTTGAGAGAACTTTCCAACAGTATGTTGTGCGCCGCGTAACTCCTTACAGATCAAAAGTTATGGGCACCGGAGCGACCGATACCCGGTCATAAGCCCTACGCCCTCAGTTTACGGTCCCATCCTCTACGTGAAGTGAAGTTCTCTTGCCTAAGGTGCAATGGGATTCGATATTAGAAATGTGATGGATTAGGTTGTCGTCGTTTTTGCGGCTCACGTCGTACGAGCCAAGACCGAAAAACAGTGCAAAAGAAGAAATGTGTCCCAAAACTGATGAAAACATTCAATTTTGGGCTTTGAAAACAGGTGCAACTAAGCAGGCTTGCTGCCCTCGTCGTAGAGCACTTGGAGACCTTTCCAACAGTATGCTGTGCGCCGCGTAACTCCTTACAGATCAAAAGTTATGGGCACCGGAGCGACGGATACCTGGTCAAAAGCTCTACGCCCTCGATTTGCGGGCCCAACCTCTATGTGAAGTGAAGTTCACTTGCCCAAGGTGTCGTGGGATTCAGTTATAGAAATGTGATTGATTAGGTTGTCGTCCTTTTTGCGGCTCACGATGTACGATCTGGGACCGAAAAACAGCGCAAAAGAATAAAAGTGTCCTGAAACTGATGAAAACGTTCGATTTGAGGCACCGAAAATAGGCGCTGCTTAGCTAGCTTGCTACCTCCGTCGTAGAACTCTGGGAGAGCTTTCCAACGGTATGCTGTGCACCGCGTAACTCCTTACGAATCCAAAGTTATTGGCACCGGAGCCACGGATACCTGGTCACAAGCCCCACGCCTTTGGTTTGCGGTCCCAGCCTCTACGTGAAGTGAAGTTCTCTTGCCTAAGGTGAATTGAGATTCGATAATAGAAATGTGATGGATTAGGTTGTCGTCCTTTTCGCGGCTCACGACGTATGAGCCTGGACGGAGAAACAGCGCAAAAGAAGAAATGTGTCCCGAAACTGATGAAAATATTTGATTTTGGGCTCTGAAAACAAGCGTTACAAAGCAGGCTTGCTGCCCCCGTCGTAGAGCTTTCCAACGGTATACTGTGCGCCGCATAACTCCTTACGGATCAAAAGTTATGGGCACCGGAGCGATGGATACTTGGTCACAAGCCCCACACCCTCGGTTTGTGGGCCCAGCCTCTACGTGAAGTGAAGTTCTCTTGTCCAAGGTGTCATGGGATTTGGTAATTAAAATGTGATGAATTAGGTTGTCGTCCTTTTCGCGGCTCACGACGTACGATCCGGGACGGAAAAACAGTCCAAAAGAATAAAAGTGTCCGAAAACTGATGAGAACGTTTGATTTTGGGCACCGTAAACAGGCGCTGCAAAGCAGGCTTGTGGCCCCCATCGTAGAACTCTAGGAGAACTTTCCAATGGTATGCTGTGCGCCACCTAACTCCTTACGGATCAAAAGTTAAGGGCACCGGAGCGACAGATACCTGGTTACAAGCTCCACGCCCTTGGTTTGTGGTCCCAGCCTCTACGTGAAGTGAAGTTCTCTTGCCCAAGGTGAAATGGGATTCGATAATAGAAATGTGATGAATTAGGTTGTCGTCCTTTTCACGGCTCACGACGTACGAGCCAGGATGAAAAAACAGCGCAAAAGAAGAAATGTGTCCCGAGACTGATGAAAATGTTCGATTTTTGGATCTGAAAATAGGCGCAACTGAGCGGGCTTCCTTGCCCCGTCATAGAACTCTGGGAGAGCTTTCCAACGGTATGCTGTACGCCGCATAACTCCTTACGGATCAAAAGTTATGGGTACCAGAGCGACGGATACGTGGTCACAATCCCCACGCCCTAGATTTGCGGTCCCAACCTCTACGTGAAGTGAAGTTCTCTTGCCCAAGGTACCGTGGGATTCGGTAATGGAAATGTGATTGATTAGGTTGTCTTCCTTATCGCGGCTCACGACGTACGATTCGGGATGGAAAAACAACGCAAAAGAAGAAAAGTGTCCCGAAATTGATGAAAATGTTCGATTTTGGGCTCCGAAAACAGGCACAGCTGAGCAGGCTTATTTCCGCCGTCGTAGAACTTTCGGAAAGCTTTCCAACGGTATGCTTTGTGCCACGTAACTCCTTACGGATCAAAAGTTAAGGGCACTGGATCGACGGATACCTGGTCACATTCCCCACGCCCTCAGTTTGTGGGCCCAGCCTCTACGTGAAGTGAAGTTCTCTTGTCCAAGGTGTCGTGGAATTCGATAATAGAAATGTGATGGATTAGGTTGTCGTCCTTTACGCGGCTCACGACGTACGATCCGGGACGGAGAAACATCGCAAAAGAATAAAAGTGTCCCAAAACTGATGAAAACGTTCAATTTTGGGCACCGAAAATAGGTGCAGCCTAGCAGGCTGGCTGTCCCCGTCATAGAGATCTCGGAGAGCTTTCCAACGGTATGTTGTGTGCCGCGTAACTCCTTACGGATCAAAAATTATGGGTACCAGTGCGACGGATACTTGGTCAAAAGCCCCACGCCCTCAGTTTGCAGGCCCAGCCTCTACGTGAAGTGAAGTTCTCTTGCCCAAGGTGCCGTGGGATTCAGTAATAGAAATGTGATGGATTAGGTTGTCGTCCTTTTCGCCGCTCACGACGTACGATCCGGGATGGAAAAACAGCGCAAAAGAAGAAAAGTGTCCCGAAACTATTGAAAACGTTCGATTTTGGGCTCTGAAAATAGGTGCAGTTGAGCAGGCTTGCTGCCCCCGTTGTAGAACTCTCGGAGAGCTTTCCAACGGTATGCTGTGCGCCGCGTAACTCCTTACGGATCAAAAGTTATGGGCACCGGAGCGACGGATACCTGGTCAAAAACCCCACGCCCTCGGTTTGCGGGCCCAGCCTCTACGTGAAGTGAAGTTCACTTGCCCAAGGTGCCGTGGGATTCGTGTCACGCCCCCAACCCGACCTATAGAAGTTAGACTAGGGTGTGATCTAAACATTCACGTTCTTTTATGATTATAACTTATTAACGAAGATTAAGCTTATTCGTAAGACTAGAACTCCAAAAATTCTTCGGAAAACCGGCAGCATAACAGCTGTAATTGGCTCTTGAGTTTGACCTAATTTTCTAAACGCCTCAAAACTTTCAATCAAAAATTCATTTTCAACTAAGATTACTATTTATCACCAATTGAAAAGCCTGCTAGTTATCTCGAAGTCTCATTTGATTAACAACCTAGCATATTAATTATGTCTCGTTTATGTGACAATATCTGTTACATAAGTACCTGTTGATCTTAGCTTACAAATGAGTACCTGCTTAAGATGGGATATATTCATTTTACTTAACCCTTTGCCTAATACTTCATAAGCCTGTGATAGATACTAAACCAAAGTTGTGATAGCAAAACGACCAGAAGAGTGTCTATCTAGTTATTATCAGTACAAACCAATATTAGACCCCAAATTACAACGGGGGTCTTTTACAATAACAATGACAACAACATAAGAGATAGTCTTCAAAACAAACATATCGTTCACAAAATAGCCACAGTCAAGTAAGGCACGTAGTGCAGGCAATCACTCCAAGGAGTCATCAATAGGCACGTTATCCTCGGGTACCTGTTCCTGATCTTCTTCACCTATGATGATAAAAGAGGGTGAGTCCTTATGAACTCAGTGAGGGAGAACGAGAAATACGTTTTGAAACTCTTTTTCCAGTCCGACTTATGAAAAACCCTTTTTGAAGGCATGCCATATAACACGAGTAAGTCTATAATGTAATATAAAAGTAAAAGAACACAATTACCTGTCTTTCCTCCCCGAGGTCCTATAGGAACTAAGAGAGAGTACTTATACACATAGTGAAAAGGATATGGTGAGCTTTTGCTCTCAATTCATTTACAATAACGGTTGTTGCGGCCGACTTCATATCATCAACTTATCACGCCAAATGGGTGTACTCCGGATGTACCCCGAAATCCTACGACCCAACTCTCCGAGGAAGTCTAGCCCCCAAGCGAGAGAGGGAATTGGACAATGGTAGTCACGGTTGCACCGGCAAGCCCGATACTGCCCGGTGTGCGTGAAACCCTACTACGCCAGAATGAAAGGTTGCAACCTTGTATGCAATGCACATTTATAACATTTAATATATCACATTAGGAGGACAACAAAGTAGGTTGCCTCCGAGCAGTTATAAGATCGCACATTGACAAGTAAACACACGAGGCAAGTTTTGACATGTAATTTCACTTGTAAAGCACATGGAGTTATATGAATATTAAACGGGCAGCCATGTAACACATATAAATCAAGTCATATAACTCATTTCGGGGTTCACTTAATCAGATAATGAATTTATACAAGCATGCAACGACGTCTATGTGGGACCGGGTGCAAGAAAAGTCTGCTTATCAACATGTAATAATTGGAATCACATTTCAAGCATACTTAACATTTATTAGGCAGCCCACTAATCACACAATTAGACGCAATAACTATAGGATCAACACTTAGCGAGTTTTCATAGTCAATAGGGTTTCAATTCATGCTTACACGTGCGATTAAGCCGCAAGTTGTTACGTAATTAAACCCAAGCCATGCATCGATTAATTAAAACATCCTCAATCATCCAAAATAGTCTACACAACATCTACGTGCCACAATCCCAAGCATTCAATACCACAAGAGGAGTTACAATAATTTTCAAAGCATATCACTAGAAAAAAACCTCACCGCAATGGTCTGTTTTTCCACAATCATTTAGACAAGTAAACAATCTCCAATTCCAGTGAATAAAATGTCAAATTAAAGCTTATTAAGTGACTAAATCCAGAAACAAACCTCGCATCATTTGGAGTTCGGATTCAAGAGTTATAGCTAAAGCCGTGAGACTACGCAAAACTGTCCAGATTTGTACATATTTTAATACTTGCCATTTTTGAGGGTCTTAGGGTCAGATTTAGCTTTAGTCTATTTCTGACAAAAATATCCAGAACTGAAACATCCAGAAACCTACCAAATTTCATGCATTTTAGATATCTTTTACTAGGTCAAAACTGTTTCGTTCTACAAGGACAGTGAACTGCCAAAAACCTGCTCCATTTTTCCAGATATTCCAGATTTAGACACCTTTCGATATTTTACCATTTTGGAGACCTTAGAGTCAAAATTGGCCTTGGCCTATTTCTATGAAAATTTCTCAGAACCGGCAAAACTAGTCACCTACCAATTTTCACGCATTTTCAATATCATTTACCAAGCCAAATACACTTCGTTCTAACAAGTCAGAAATCTGACAGCTACGCGATTTTTGCCTATCTTCAAGTTCTAGCTAAATATCTTGCCATGCATGGTTACAAAAGCTCATGTACACACATATACCGCAAGTACAGAAGTAAAAATAGACATATGAAGGCATGCATGTAGTTTTTGAAAGCTTTTTAAAAGAGTTTTAGCCCTCACCTTAGCAAGACAATAAATGAGATGCACAAAGCTCTTGAAGATGCACAAAATCGTCTTTTCTCCTTGCTTGGCCGAGAGATAGCTTGAGATTCTCTAATTACTAGCTTAGTTACCATGTTCTTAGTATGTGCATGTGGCTAGATCAAAAGGAAATGAAATAGAAGCTATCAAACATACCTAAGCCGAAATGAAGGGTTCTTGTGTGCTTGCATGCGTTTTCTGGCTTCTTGCTTGCTTGGTCGAGCTTCCTAGAGTCCTTGTGTGCCTAGGTGAACCTTAGGAGATGAGCTTAAGCTATGGAGAGTCATGAATGCAGCCAAGGCTGAGAGAGTGAGAGAAGATGAGAGAAATTGAAATGTTTGTGAGGAATGAAGTGTTTGTATGTGAGTGTGTCGGCCTAGGGCCTTGAAAAATCTGAAATTCCCTTAGTCCTTGTGCAATCTTGAAATGTGAAGAAGCATGGAGTGTTTTGGTCGAGAAAGTGAAGCTTGGTAGGTGTGTTTTGTTTCATTTTTTATGCATTGTGTCATAGGCTTGTCTAGGAATGATTTTGAAATTGCAAAGCATGCACAAGCTCTTCATATGGTCGGCCATAGCTTGTGAAATTTCTGAATTTTTTTGTCTTGGTTAAGGCTTATTTTATTGTATGTGATTGGAATATGCAAAAGAATAAAGAATAAAGAATAAGAATGTTTAGCTTTTGGTGAAATTTTGTCTTCTAGTGCATTGACTTAGCATTTTAATATTAGTTAGTGGAGTTTGTAGGATTAGTTAATAATCTAGTGCTTCGTGTAAGATGCTTTCTTGATTAGCGTGTAGGTACGCTTTCCTAGGTTTAGGGCACACACTACGAGGTAAAGTACAAACTACGAGACGAATGCACGTTTCCCAAGTAAATGCACGCAACCCTAAATGAATGCACATAATTTGATGCAAGGCACATAAAATGAGACACGACCCTTAAACCTAGGTCAAAGCACGCAATTCTAGGTTAGGACACGCGAAACGAGGTATCGCACGCAAATCGAGGTCGGGCCTTACATCCTCCCCTCCTTAAAAGAATTTCGTCCCGAAATTCAATATTACCTTTGAAATAATGCCGAATATTGTTGCTCCATCTGGTCTCGTCTTTCCCATGTTGCTTCTTCAACTCCATGATGATCCCACAACACTTTCACCATTGGTATCGACTTGTTGCGTAATTCCCGATCTTGCTCGTCTAGGATCCGAATAGGCTTTTCTTCATAAGACAAGTTCTCCCGAAGTTGCAACGGCTCTGGCTCCAAGATATGCGATGGATCAGGGTGATACTTCCGTAGCATTGAGCCATGGAAGACATCATGAATATTGGAGAGGTTTTGGGGTAGTTCCAGACGATACGCCAATTTGCCAACCTTCTCAATTATCCCAAATGGTCCTACAAACCTCGGGCTCAACTTTCCACCCTTGCCATGTTTAATCAGTCCCCTCCGAGGTGATAACTTCAAGAACACCTTGTCGCCGACCTCAAACTCTAGATTCCGTCTCCGTCGGTCTGCATAACGTTTCTGCCTGCTTTGGGCAGTAAGCATCTATTTCCGGATGAGGTGGACATTCTCAACAGTCTTCATAAGTTCAGGTAGAAGGGTCGGGTCAAAAGTCTTCGTCTTACCTACTTTATCCCAGTATATTGGGGATCGACACTTGTGCCCATACAATGCCTCAAATGGGGCCATCCCGATAGTGGCCTGATAGTTGTTATTATAAGCGAACTCCGCTAGGGGTAGATATTTCTCCCAACTTTTTCCGAAGTCTAGAACACACGCCCTCAGCATATCCTCCAGAATCTGAATAGTTCTCTTAGATTGTCCATCAGTCTGAGTGTGATAAGCCGTGCTAAAACTTTACTTCGTTCCCAAAGCTTCTTGCAATCTCTTCCAAAATCGGGAAGTAAAACGAGGATCCCTATCCGATATAATACTCACAGGCATCCCTTGTAGCCTTACAATATCCGCCACATACATATCTCCCAGTTTCTCAGGGCTATCCTCCTTGTTCATCTGTAAGAAGTGCGCTAACTTAGTCAATCTATCCACTATGACCCAAACGGCGTCATGACCTTTTTGTGACTTGGGTAGGTCCATGACAAAGTCCATAGTTATGTGTTCCCATTTCCATTGAGGAATTTCCAACGGCTGAAGTAAACCTGCCGGTCGTTGATGTTCTGCTTTGACTCTCTAGCAAGTCAAACATCGTGCCACAAACTCCGCGGTCTCCCTCTTCATGTTATTCCACCAATAGTGTTGCTTCAAATCCCGGTATATCTTTGTCCCGCCGGGGTGAATAGTATATCTTGAATTATGAGTTTCTTCAAGAATCTTCTTTTTCAACTCTGGCTCATTAGGAATACAAATTCGATTCCTAAACCTCCAAATACCATCATCATGAAACTTGAAATCTGTGTTGCTTTCTTTAATCTTCTGAAACTGTTGGTCCTTCTGTTGAGCCTCTCATAATTCAGACAACAAGGTCGACTGAACTTGTGTAGTGGTAAATAGTAACCCTTTTCGAGTCAATTGTGGATTCCACAAAAATACTTCCTCTAACAACTCCTGCACCTTAACTTCCAGTTTTGTCATGCTCGCTTTCCGACTTAAGGCATCTACAACTACATTTGCTTTATCGGGCACATAATTGATTGTGCAGTTGTAATCATCCAAGAGCTCCATCCACCGTCTTTGCCTCATGTTCAACTCTTTTTGTGAAAACAAGTACTTCAAGCTCTTGTGATCAGTAAACACCTCAAACTTGTTACCCCACAGATAGTGCCTCCATTTCTTGAGTGGAAACACAATAGCCATTAACTCCAAATCATGCGTCGGGTAATTCAATTCAACTACACCCTTTTCTCAAGGACTTCACTGTTTTCGTAGATGAGATGATGGAACTCCCAGCGAATTCCCTTCGACCCATTACTGCCAATATTGGTTGACTAGGTATCTGGAATGTTACAATCTTCGTCCGGCAATCTAGTTGTGCATGATGCTTTGCCAACCAGTCCATCCCTAAGATGACTTCATAGTCTCGAAAGGGTAACATTATAAGATTGGCTGAGAATTTCCTATCTTTAATTTGAATTTTACATGCTTTACAAGCTGAGCTAGTAACAAGTTTAGAACCCATTGGAGTACCAACTTCTACTTCGTAAGGCAAACATTCAACTCGTAATTTCACATGTTGCACACACGTTTCACAAAATAACCATAGTCAAGTAAGGCACGTAGGGCAAGCAATCATTCCAAGGAATCATCGTTAGGCACGTTGTCCTCGGGTACCTGTTCCTAGTCTTCTTCACCTAAAATGATAAAAGAAGGTAAGTCCTTATGAACTTAGCGAGGGAGAACGAGAAATAAGTTTTGAAACTCTTTTTCCGATTCAACTTATGAAAACCCTTTTTGCAAGCATGACATATATCACAAGTAAGTACATAATGTAATATAGAAATAAATGAACACAATTACCCGTCTTTCCTCCCCGAGGTCCTCTAGGAACTAAGCGAGAGTACTTATGCATATGGTGAAAAGGATACGGTGAGCTTTTGCTCTCAATTTATTTCCAGTATTAGTTGTTGCGGCCGACTTCAAATCATCCCCTTATCACGCCAAATGGGTGTACTCTGGATGTACCTCAAAATCCTACGACCCAACTCTCCGAGAAAGTCTAGCCCCCAAGTGAGAGAGGGAATTAGACAATGGTAGCCATGGTTGCACCGACAAGCCTGATATCGCCCGGTGTGCGTGAACGCTACCACGCCAGAATGAAAGGTTGCAACCTTGTATGCAATGCACATTTATGACATTTAATATATCATATTAGGAGGACAACAAAGTAGGTTGCCTCCGAGCAGTCGTAAGATTGCACATTGACAAGTAAACACGTGAGGCATGATATGGCAGGTAATTTCACTTGTAAAGCACATGGAGCTATATGATTATTAAATGGGAAGCCATGTAACCCATGTAAATCAAGTCATATAACTCATTTCAAAGTTCACGTAATCAAATAATAAGGTCATACAACATGCAACGACGTTTACGTAGGACCGGGTGCAAGAAAGTTCTACTTGTCAACATGTAATCATCGGAGTCACATTTTGGGCTATAAGGACAACTGTGGGCAGCCTACTAATCACATAGTTAAACACGATATCCATAGGATCAACACTTAGTGAGTTTTCCTAGTCATTAGGGTTTCAATTCATGTTCACCCGTGCGATTAAGCCCTAAGTTGTCACATAATTAAACTCAAGCCATGCATCGATTAATTAAAACACCCTCAAGTATTAAAAACAGTCCACAAGACATCCAAGTGCCACAATCCCAAGCATTTAATAAAACAAGAGAAGTTACAATAATTTTCAAAGCATATCACTAGATGAAAACCTCACTGCAATGGTCTGTTTTCTCACAATCATTGAGACAAGCAAACAATCTCCAATTCCAGTGAATAAAATGTCAAATTAAATCTTAAGGAGTTAAATAAATCTAGAAACAAACCTTGCATCATTTGGAGTTCGGGTTCAAGAGTTATAGCCAAAACCGTGAGACTACGCAAAATTGTCCAGATTTGTACACATTTCAATACTTGTCATTCTTTGGGGACCTTAGGGTCAGATTTAGCCTTATTCTATTTCTGACAAAAATGTCCAGAACTGAAAAATCTAGCATCACACTAAATTTCATGCATTTTGGATATCATTTACTAAATCAAAACTGGTTCGTTCTACAAGGACAGTGAATCTGCCAAAACCTGCTTCATTTTCCCAGATTTTCCAGATTTGGACACCTTTCAATGTTTTTCCATTTTGGGGACCTTAGAGTCAAAATTAGCTTTGGCCTATTTCTATGAAAAATTCTCAGAACTGGAAAAACTAGTCACTGACCAATTTTCATGCATTTTCAACATCATTTACTTGGTCAAATTCACTTCGCTCCAACAGAACAGAAAGCTGCCAAATACGCGATTTCACCTATCTTCACATTCTAGCCAAATATCTTGCCATGCATGTTTACAAAAGCTCATGTACACACATATATCACAAGTACAGAGATAAAAATAGACATTTAAAGGCATGCATGTGGTTTTTGAAAGCTTTTCAAAGAAGTTTTAGCCCTCACCTTAGCAAGACAACAATGAAGATGCATAAAACTCTTGATGATGCACAAGGTCGTCCTTTTTCCTTGCTTAGCCGAGAGACAACTTGAGATTCTCTAATTCCTAGCTTAGTAACCATGTTCTTAGTATGTGCATGTGGTTAGAACCAAAAGGAAATGAAGTAGAAGCTATCAAACATACCTATGCCGAATGAAGGTTCTAAGAGCTTGCATGTATGTTTCTTTGCTCCTAGCTTTGCTTGGTCAAGCTCCTAAGTAGCTTGAATGCCTTGATGAACCTTAGGATGATGAACTTAAGCTATGGAGTGTGAAATTGCAGCTAGGGCCGAGAGAGAGAGAGAAGAAAATGAGAGAAAGAAGAAATGTGAGAAAGAAATGGAAGCTTCGAAGTGTTTGATGCATGTGTCGGCCTAGGGCCTTGAAATTTCAGATTTTTGGGTCTTCAAGAGCATGTTTGAATTGTCTAGCATGGGAAATTTGAGTGTGTCGAGATTTGGTGCATTGGGTAGTGTTTTTGAGTCATTTTTTTTTATGCTTGTGTCATAACTTGTCTAAGCATGAATTTTGAAATTGCAAGGCTTGCTCACATGCTCCTACATGGTCGGCCAAGGCTAATGGAAAATTATGAAATTTTGTCTTGTTTGAGCATTATTTAATTGAGTGCTTGGAATATGCAAAAGAATAAAGAATAAAGAATAAGAATGTCTAGCTTTTGGTGCAATTTCGTCTTCTAGTGAGTTGAATTAGCATTTTAATATTAGTTAGTAGAGTTTGTAGGAATAATTAATGATCTAGTGCTTCGTGTAAGATGCTTTCTTGATTAGCGTGTGGGCATGTTTACCTAGGTCTAAGGCACGTACTACGAGGTAAGGCACGAACTACGAGACAAATGCATGTTTTCCAAGTAAATGCACGTAACCTTAAATGTATGCACGTAATTCAATGCAAGGCACACAAAATGAAACACGACTCTTAAACCTAGGTCAAGACACACAAATCTAGGTTAAGGCATACGAAATGAGGTATCACACGCAAATCGAGGTCGGGCCTCACAGGGGGCATACGTGATGCGCGAATCACCTAGCACACGTGGCATTGGCTTTCGTTAAGCAACGACGCGAGCGTTGCGATGAGACGATTGCTGATGCTTCAATGTCGTTGCGATCCAAGCCCCATGCGGCCTTGAAGCCGTCCCTCGGTGGGTTCTGACATGCCTGTGCGATGCGCGAATCGCCTAGCACACGACGCCATGGTCCTCGCTGAGTCGTAATGTGACGGACGTGGTCTAGTGTCGTGGCGATCCAAGCACCGCGTGGTTAGGAAGGTACTTTGCTTGTCCCGTTCCGTGCATACAGGGGGACGGTGGGGGGCATGTGTGATGCGCGAATTGCCTAGCACATATGGCATTGGCTTTTGTTAAGCAATGACGCAAGCGTTGCGATGAGACGATTGCTGATGCTTCAATGTCGTGGCGATCCAAGCACCATGTGGCCTTGAAGCCGTCCCCTGGTTGGTTCTGACGGGCCTGTGCGACGCGTGAATTGCCTAGCACACGACATTATGGTCCTCGCTGAGTGATAATGCGACAGATGTGGTCTAGTGTCATGGCGATCCAAGCACCGCGTGGGCAGGAAGGTAGTTTGCTTGTCCCGTTCCGTGAATACGGGTGCATACAGGGGGACGGTAGGGGGCATACGTGATGCGTGAATCGCCTAGCACATGTGGCATTGGCTTTCGTTAAGCAACGACGCGAGCGTTGCGATGAGACAATTGCTTATGCTTCAATGTCGTGGCGATCCAAGTACCATGCGGCCTTGAAGCCGTCCCCCGGTTGTTTCCGACGGGCCTGTGCGATGCGCGAATTGCCTAGCACATGACACCATGGTCCTCGCTGAGTCGTAATGCGACGGACGTGGTCAAGTGTCGTGGTGATCCAAGCACCGCGTGGGCAGGAAGGTAGTTTGCTTGTCTGGTTCCGTGCATACAGGGGGACGGTAGGGGGCATGCGTGATGCGCGAATCGCCTAGCACATGTGGCATTGGCTTTCGTTAAGCAACGACGTGAGCGTTGCGATGAGACGATTGTTGATGCTTCAATGTCATGGCGATCCAAGCACTGTGCGGCCTTGAAGCTGTCCCCTGGTTGTTTTCGACGGGCCTGTGAGATGCGCGAATCGCCTAGCACACTATGCCATGGTCCTCGCTGAGTCGTAATGCGACGGACGTGGTCTAGTATCGTGGCGATCCAAGCACCGCGTGGGCAGGAATGTAGTTTGCTTGTCCCGTTCTGTGCTTACGGGTGCATACAAGGGGACAGTGGGGGGCATGCGTG